>OZ037787.1:8891651-8936651 GCA_964035525.1 Porites cylindrica | reverse complement strand
CAACTGCAATTGAAAAAGATGATGCGACAACGACAGCACAAGCTAAATCCAAGGAAAGAAAATTATTCGGGCTGTGGCTGAAAAAGTATTCGTGGCTGGGTTACGAGAAAAATAGCAATTACATGTACTGCCAAGTTTGCACGGAGACTAGGAAATCTAAAGGAATGAGCAAGAAAGCCTAGTACCGAAATTTTCAAAACACCACCGGCGCTCACGCGGCATGTTGGTCTCCTGAAACACAGGGTGGCCCTCCAAGGCCCTGAGATAAGAAAGTCATTCGAGGAAGCCCGAAGGAAAGGCGAAACAAAGCAGAATAAAGCCGTATTGGTGCTTTTCAGGTGCGTACAGTGGCTGTGTCTGTTGGAACTTCTTCATGATTTGGGGCTTGACGACATAGCTAATCAGAGTAAAGCTTTTTTTAAAAAAATAATATATCTATTGATAATCACCTTAGATAATTACATTTACAATACTACAAAAAAAGCATTTTAACAATAGACATTAACAGAGTAAAGCAAAATTAATAGTTAAATTATTACAGCTAAAAGAAATTGGAAAAAAGTACAACAGGGCAATGAAGTAATACGGAGTTAAGACAGTTAACTTAAATAAGGCGTCAGCATCCACTTTCTTTTAAAGAATACTTTGTTGCTCATTTTTAGCGATGATGTTCGCTCTAAATCCATAAATGTTTGGAAGGATTTGTTTACTCCTCCAGTCCCACATATAGAGTTTTCCAGTAATTATAAAATTGTTCAGCAATTGAAGTAAAGGGCAAGCATTTTCCGTCAAAATTCCAAAGAGCACAATTTATAAGGAGAGACGAATTCGTTGATTCGAAATAAGGCACCAATATATTTCAAATTTAATCCAAAACTGTTTAGAACGTGTGCAGTGCCACTGCTCGGATAGAACAAATGGGTTAATGATTCGGGTTGATTGTCACAGAAAGTTGTACATAAATCATTTGTTCTAAAACCTATTTTATACATCTTGTGTATTTGCGTAAAGAATTGAGTTAATTACTTTGTACCGGAAGGCTTTAACATACGATTCGACGACGATAGAGTGTGGCAGCATAAATATTTGTTTCAGACGGTCGCCGTTAAAATGAAAGTTACTCAGAGTAAAACTTGGTCCTGAGAGAGCTCACTTTAATTTTGATCGTGCACTGGAATAGATTTTGAGATTGCTCCCTGTACAAAGTTATTCATAATTTCTTTTGTATGTCATAGACTGAAAGTGACTATATGCCAGTAATAAAAACCTCTTTTGACATGTACGAGTTACTCATACACTATGGGTGTGGGACCGTGTGGGACTCAAACTCCTGAGTATGGGACTCACACTAACGTCCGAGGGACTCACAGGTTTTTGGCTGTGTGAGACCCTGCCAGTTTCTGGATGGATCACTGCTATGGTCACTAACATAAAAACATTTTTTTGCATGAGCAATACATTTAATTATTTCTGTTTCTTTACTTCAAGTGCTATTTCTGTACGTCAGATGTAACTGCAAGTCATCACAGTGACACGTGCCATTGTGCAATTAAGTGTTGTTATAGAAAGTTACCTCTGCTCGCAGGGTATATGTTCTAATTAATTTTTTTATCTCAGTTAATTTTTATTTTTCCATCGTTTTTGGGTATGGTAATGAATGCTAATGAATTTGAAGCAAAGGAAATATAAGAATTAACTGAAATAAAAAAATTAATTATAACTGCAACATATATAAAATGATGATATCAACCATGGCTGAAGAAGTAAAAACCTATGACTCATTGAGTGTTTTGGCCTATAAAGTGTTCATAAGGGTTTTAAAGAGTGCTGATTTAATAAATATATCTTAGATCTTGAAAACTGTAATTTGTTCTTGAATTTTGTTTGTCTGTAGTTCTACGAACCATATGCAATTAAAATTAACTGACTTTATAATGAATTATATGTACAAGGATTTTTCTCCAAAAGAAAATTAAGTCTAAATGTGGTAGACTGCGAGTAGTCTCTCTTTTTCTTCAGATTTAGTAAGGGGCCGGTGCACGCCCGCACGAGCGTTGAGCGGCGAAGCCACGAGACGCGAGAAACGAGGGCGGCAGCCCGCTTGTCTTGCGCCTTCAGTCACGCGCGTGGTCATTTGCGTGTCTCGGGCGTTTTGCTCGACGGACCAAGGAAAAAGAGAGACTGCTCGTAGTCTAAGATGTGGGGCTTCTATTCATGAACAAGACCTTATTGAACTTAATACCATCTACCTAGTGTAAGTTAGGATTAGTGAGCTGCATCTAAAAGCGAAATCCTCAAACCAACTGATTAGACAGCTGTTCACGACAATTTAGCACGGTAAGTTATTTTATAAGCCACGCAAACCCATAAAGAATACCTACAATCGACAGGAAGCAGAAGGTTGTTTAGCAATTGCGTAAGAAAATGATATATGGAGTACAAATGTGAACGTCACGAGAATTGGTGTTACCAAGGTGACGTAATACACCTTCTTAGTTTATTGCTGCGTTGGCTTTTCTGAGCAAGATATAAGAAACTGAAGTGAAATTTGGTGGTGCTGCAATTCTGAATCTGAATCGAATCTGAAGCCAAAACAGGCGGCGTCTACAGGATAGATTATGCCTCCAGTCGATCTAGCGACCTTTTCAGCCTATCCTTTACCTTGGGTCTGGGTACCAGGCTGGATTTTAAACGTCGTGACAGTTTCAGGAAATACGCTTGTTATTTATCTCATCACCACCAACCGGCGACTCCAAACATAAGTGAATCTTTTTATCATGTCCCTGGCTATTACTGATTTCTGCTTTTGCTTAACTTATTTCCCAACATTTTTCACTTGCGAATTTTACCTGCCATGTGATCGAGAACTCCGACAGATCTTGGCCGCTTACTTCGCTTTCGCTTCGTTGACTAACTTGTGCGTCATGACTGTTGACCGTTACGTTGCCATGGTGATGCCCTTCAAGTATGTTTCTATCATGACGTCACGATGCATCGTTTCTATGGTAATCCTCAGCTGGCTTTTTCCCGCAGTGCTCTATTTTCTTATTGCTGTCATTCTCAAACAGCTTGCTTCTGAAGATACATTCATTACTTTTTAAAAATTTCAAGGTTGTTCGTGTTTTAGCTAGTGCCGTGTATATTCCTGCTTCTTACCACTATGCAAATTTTTTACATCGCGTATAAACACACCAAAATGATCGCGACCCTTGCCCTTCAGTTACAGTTTAATCATCCGATGACTATCAAGAAACGTAAACAAGGAGTAGAAATTTCCTCTGCGAAATTTATGGGGGTCGTAGTATTTGTGACCGCAATATGTTACGCCGCAGACTCTTGCTTAGATCTTCGAACATATTTGAGTACTTTCTAGAAAACTCTACACACTGAATAAAATGATCTTTGCCTTCTGTTTATCACCAACTCAGCCCTTAACGCACTTGTCTATCTATGTGCTGTTAAAACTTGACATCAAGAAAGAAGTCAAAAAGTTGTTTTCTTTTAGAAAGATCACGAGAAAATGAAACTTCTGTTTTACGCAGAGGCGCTTTTCAACCAGTACCGCCATTTTCTCTGGCCAAGTTTGTCTGCAGCTCCGTCAGGAATTCTCATAAACTCCATACATTAAGGCCTCTTCAATTCAGTCCTGGGTATAACTGAACTCTGTGTTTGGATTGCCATAGTCAGCAAACATCACAGCATTGAGTGAAAAAAGATGACGAGAAACTAAAACTTCTGTTACACTAAGCGACTCTTCAGATTTTTTTTATGCCACCAATCTCTGCTATCAAAGCTTCTCAGCAACACCCTTTCGAGTTCTCATAAACAGCGTTTGCCTCTCTTCTCCCTCCCCGAGTATAACTATTATTATCAACCATGTTTTCGTATTGCCACGGTCAGCATATATCACATTATAAAGAGCCTATACATGTTAAAAAACGACGTTGAAAAAGAAAAATTTTAAAAAAAATTCATATAAAAAGATAAGAAGGAACTTAGTAACTGTTGCCGTGCCTCAGCCGGGCCTGAAATTATTCCTGTAATACCGGCCAGTTTGCTTTCAGTTTAGTAACATGTGGTACATTCCTACAAAAAACTGTCCTATATAACGACAAAATTTTTTCCTTTATTCAAGACATTTATTACTCTAATTACAAAGAACTGATTACTAAATTGTAAACAACAGTAATAACAAAAGGAAAGAAAAGGAGGAAAGTATTACATACTTACAATTATCTACATTTCACAATTATATTGTTTACATTACAGCCAAAAACAGCCGAGCAATTGCTGAAAGTGGCTTTATATTTTACAAAAAAGTTAATTAACACTTAATTATGTAGATGAAAAGAGAAATTAACTCTTATTTAGAGTACACTCTAAAATTTTACTTAAGGAGAAAAAAAAACAATACCCAAAAACCAAATACATAATAAAAGATTCTTGATTTTGATTACACACGAACTTAATTCAAGAGGAGAAAGGTCTTTTGGCCATTTGTCATAAAAGGTTTCTAATATATTGTTCTCGGTGGAAATATATTTTTCAACCTGGTATTTAATTCTTACTTTAAATTGGAAACCTTTCATGTTTGGAAGTACCTGGTTCTTTCTGCTATCCCATAAAACAAAACATGCCAAAATTAACTACACGGGTTACTTTGTAGTAACAATAGGGTTGCGTTGGTGCTGGAGCAGAACACAGCCAATAAAAAGTTAAAACGGAGCTTGAGCTTCAAACGTTTTGAGCGCAAATTAAAACCCCCATCGTCATTCGCTCTGAAACTCTTTGAGAGGGCCAAAACATGAATTTTATCAACTCAGTTGATAAAAATATGTTTTAATTTCTTACTTTCAGCCTTGTACTCAGTCGTTTATCTGTTTAATTTTAAATTTGAAGCGCGTCACTTGAGGAGTTGTGGGAAGGAAATTTAGAAACTATCGGCGTTACGGTTGTAGGTTCTGTCGTCCCGTTCAACGAATCTTCGCCACTTTCGTGGTCAATCTTTTCTTCCGTTAAAAACCAAAGCGCGCGCCACACATTCACACAGAGTTCAATGAAGCCTTCTAAACACTGAAAGCTTGAACCGGCAGCTATCATGTTCTTAAAAATAAATGTTAGATTTCTATTTTATAAATATTAAATTCCTATTTTGCATGGTTGAGAAGCAAAATAAAAGGCTGTTTTTAAGCCGTATGATGAGTAAATTCATTCCACCTGAGGGAATCCAGGACCGTTTTGGACTCTGGACTCCACGCTGTGGATTTCGGATTTCAGGTACTGAATTCCGGTATTTGTATAAAAAAGAACTTGGATTCTGGGGCCTGTTTCTCGAAAGGCCCGGAAACTTTTCGGGCCCGAGGGCACATTTAAAAGTCAAAACCTGTTGAATAGGACCACAGTTCCTAGCTCACAAACCGGTCAATGTTGCTTCGTTAACTGATCGCTTCATTTTTTCATTTTCAGAATTATTCACACTTTAATCTGAATGCAAACACGCCTGCAGCTTTCCGGGCCCGAAAAGTTTCCGGGCCTTTCGAGAAATGGGGCCCTGGATTCCATAGTGGGATTCTGGATTCCTTGATATGGATTCTGGAGTCCAAAACCCGGGATTCCGGATTCCGTAAGCAAAAGTTTCCCCGAATTGCGGAATTCGGATTCTCTTACATGGGCGAAGGAAACTTGTGGAAAAATAGTCATTTATTGATCTTGTTAGTTACTCAGACACATCATGTTCTCCCAAGTTTATAAAATCTTCTGAATTGTCATTTTTAACTTCCACACTTGCTGTAAAATGTAATTGATGGGTGAATTTCGACGCATATTTCGTAATGGATGTTAGAAAATAAAATGTCCTGGGTAGCAATTCAACATTTACTGGAAGGGTTCTAGAAAAAAGTCGCTCAGTTCCTCCACCGTCCAGTTTAAATTTGTAAGTGCAATTATAGCATACGTTTGCTACTTCCAACGCTAAAGAGGTTAATCCGTGATCCCTTCTCAGAAACAAAAGACATCCTGAGTGGAGGTCTTTTACAACGGTCTCCGAACCAAACATTTTACTTGGAACCCCATCGCTGACTGATTCAGCAAGATTCGTTTGAACAATAGCACATGCGCAAAGTTTAACGTCAACTGACTTGTCTGCGCATGTCTTAAACTTGCTATATCTGGACTGCCGAGTATAACTTGTCAACCAAACTTTGCCTTCCGGCTTTGCGTGGTTTTTCCAACAAACTTTAAAGACTTCATCTTCCGTAAAACCAGCTGGAGGGACCACGTGGAGATCCATTGTCGTCAAGATGTAGTCTCCTTGGAAACGTTGCAAAATATTAGTAAATGATTTCCCCACCAAGCGCTGACAGTTTCCATAGCCATACCTTTGGGATGAGGTTAAAACTTCACTAGCACCTGTAAAAAAAACGTACGGAAACAACTCGTTAAACAGTCAATGCCGAGTTTTAGGAAAGACGTGTACTTTTTGCAAAAATTCTGCCGGGTATCGCCAAAATTTTGGGGTAAGTCGTCTCTACAACAACAAAGGCGCTAAGCATTACGAATTTGGCAGCGTCAAGATATATTAAAGGAGAAAACGCCTCAATTCCGGTTGACGTGCGTCACTGGAAATTCAACTGAAAGCGCCTTTGTTAAATTTCCTCGGGCTAATAGGGAGCTTTAGCAACGACGACGGCGACGGCAACCAGGACGTCAAAAAAGCAATAGGTTTATTACCCAAAACAACAACTTTGCACGTGCATCACGCTTTTTTGTACATTTCTTTACCGTCTTTGCACGACTACGACGTGAAAATGCCTAATTGCAAGTTTATGGAGGACGTAAACAAGCCACGAATATCTTTTTCTCTCTCTAAACTTGAGTTCGGTCCTCAAGAAATCAACTCCAAGGAAATTTTCCTACAATGGGAATTCATTTTAAAACTGTCGTTGTCGCTGCCGTTGCCGTCGTCGATCTAAAGCTCCCTATTAAATATTCGGAGGTAGGCACGTTCGCACGTTACTACCGTTTTAGACCAGCTCATGGTGTATTTTATGACCACTATAAATAGAGAATGTGTTTTACAACTTGCTCGCCCCGGCGTAAAGATCGTTTTTTTGAGCTTCAAAACAATTTTGCGATTTCTATGAGTTAAGTGAATAACCTCGGGCCGCTATCTAAACCAATAAGAGGCTGTAACGTCAATTTTTTTTTATCCGGCAAAACAAGATGTGCCTGTCGATCACACTTTTGGTATGTTTCTTTGGCTTCCTTCGCCCAACTTCGAAATGAAATTTGTAAGTTCGAAGGCTTAATAACGGACGAGATTACATAACAAGGAATTTTCCTTTCTCTTTTTAAACTTGAATGCACTCCCTTAACAATCAATCTGTAGGAAAATGGAAATTGTCATAGACAGAATAATGACGACTTTGAAGAATAGAAATCTACTTTTTAGTGACGTTACCCTGACCTCGTCGTGGTAGTTGCTTATTAAATAAGCTCACTACTACATGTACCTCCTAAATGTTGTGTCTGTATGGCATCATTTAAGGTCCCGAGTGCAAACTCCGCTAGCCATTTGTGGTTTTTTGAGTTGTCCTCTGCCCGACTATACTTGTCGGACCCTTCACACTTGCACCTGGTCAGCGGCATCAACTGCAAATCTGCACATGTGCGGTTTGCTGGTAAAACAGAAAATATTCCTACTGCAGTGGAATTCTGGGAGTTCATTAGTTCAGGATGGTTTAAAGACACGAGTGCTCTATGTAGGTCCAGCAACGTAAATAGACGCTTTTGGATTTCAACCAGGGCCGTCATTCGCTGACGGCCGAGCTTTTCAGCCACTCGGTCTGGAATTATCATAAACAGGAACGAATCAAAAGTCTCTCTTCTCCCTTCGTCAGTATAACTATACTTAGTATTCCTGCTGCCGTGGTCGGAAAATATCACAGTAAGAGTGTCAGGGCTCTGAACTATATTCACAAAGAACTTTGCCAAGTTGGCATCCATGTTGATCATTCGTACCCCAGTATACTCGTGTCCAGTGTTAAAGTGCATAAAGGATCGACAGCATGGATTTCGCCTTTTTGTCTCTGTTCATGTCAGAGTAAACTTTCGTTATGTAATCCAGAAAATACTGACTGTAAAACTCTCCGTTTAGACAAACCTGAGGTGGAGTCTCGTAATGGTTTGTCATGCTGTATTTTTTAAATACTGTGCAGGAAAAATGTGTCAGGCCAAAGTCGTCAATATGCTTTGTACTCACTCGGGTTTGGAATTCCCTCCATCTGCAACAGAATACATTTTTTCTCATAGTAGCACCTTTAACGTAGACATTAAAGCAACACACCTAAAAGCTTCGTTAAAAAAAATCACGTTTTCTTCAAATCGCAATTTTTTTTCGTCAAAGGAAAGTTCTCTTAGTAGTGTGTACTTTCAGATAAGAAATTAAAGAACATGTGTTAGGTTATGGGCACTTTGATTGTGCACTAAATACAATTTTTCCGTAGTAGCACCCAAATAATCGTATGCACTGAAACAACTATCAAAAAAGTCGGAACTGAATTTGACAATCTAGGAAAAAACAAACAAGCAAACAACTAACTATACAGTCAAAACCTGCGTTATGGATTCCCTCTCAATACAGACACCCCGTTAATACGGAAAGTTTCTATGGCCCTTCAGTGTCCATGTAACAGGGTTTGAGTTCAGTTTCAACTTTACAGTAGCGACTTAAAGCAAATCGCTACCTACGGTGACCTCTACCGCGGTGGCCGGAAGTAAAAAGCTCAAAAACAGCGCAGTGCGCATGCTTGGAAATTAACAGGGCGGATAAAGGTTCCAACCTTTATCCGCCCTGGTGAAGACCTGTCTTGTAGCGAAGTCACTACTACGTGAGTATAAAATTCGACTTTTCTCCTATTTTAACTATCACTGGTTTGAAAAGCTATCACGCATAGATTTTTTTTCACTTTATCAAGAAAGTATTCGACGCCCGGTCTGGTTTTCCAGTAATTACGTCTTCCCTGCGTACAGCGAAAGTGAATGAGCGAAAAATCCCGTAGTCACTGTTTGGGTGCCGCTTCCTTAAAGGTGGCGGACTACGGTGGTGTTTCTTGAACGTGCTCTCCCCAGGACTCCGTATTCACGACCGCCGTAACAGAGGTCGCCGTAGCGATTTGCTTAATGTCCCTAACATAAAAAAGATACCGTAACCTTTATAAGTGAACTAAATGCTAAGGCCCCATAATATTGGTACCTTCTTCTCTAAACTTATGTAGTGTATTTACAAAGGTAGCTGTCTTCAAATTCAGAATCTCCATCGGGGCTTGCTCTTACTTGATGGTCCGTCAATCCCATACCCCAGTAGTCATACCAACAAAGATCTTCTTAGAAGAGAGTCTGGTAACCCCATACTTTACACTTCTACCCCCAAGGGGTCCTTTGCGGTCTTTGCTCGGTCACTGATTTCATTGTCATCTATAGAAGTAGAAAAAACGGTGTAGTATTAAATCTAAATGGAACTAAAAGGCCACAATATGAAATTTACTTTCCCACGAAACTACTAGGAGCTTGTAAGGGCCCGAATAGACGTTTTCCGTACGTTGCACATCCGAAAGGTCATTTGCATCTCTGGGTCAAACTGAACTGCAAAAGGCCAATTGGAATGGGGAAGTGTATGATTTTGAGGGGAAAATGTGGAAATCAAGAGTATCCGAAGAAAAACTTAAGCCAACAAAAAAGTGCAATTTGATGTTTTTAAGGTTATTTGTACTACTCACAACAAGCTTGCGATTAAATGAACTGATGAAACAAGAAGTATTAATAGCAGTTCCCAGGGACAAAAGCGAAAAGTTTTTCGCGGTTTATAGGGTCGATGACCTGGTAGGGGCCCTGCCTAGTCCCTAGGCCTCATTATTACCCGCGCAGCCTATGCTTTTCGGGTCACGTGGTCCGATCGAGTGTTCGTCTCGGATACGCGTTCGAAATGCGTTGACCGAATAGGCCTGGAAAGAAGCCGTACAGGGACTAGGCAAGTGGGGAGCTTGGGTCCGTTCGTTTGCACCCGCTGTTGTTGTTTTTTTTTAATAGTAAATAAACAAATAAATGACACTTTTTACAGATGGCTAAGCCTGGACATCTAACAACAATGAAACAGCAACGTAGAAAATTTTACTGATAACTGACAATCCAACACCCTTGCCTCCGTGGCCTTGCCTTCAACATCGCTAATAAAACCAGCCAGTAGGAAGCTCTAGCCCAACGACGAAGGCGACGGCAGCGACAACGTCTCTTTTCACATTCCATTTGAATTTTAAATGTCATCCTCGGGGATTAATTAATGTTATTATTCATTCAAAATATTTGGCCGTTTCTGATTGATTAAAACCACACGAATAATTCACCATAAACAGCTGCTGTTGACCGAATTTGGAAGAATTTTGCGATTAATCAACCAATGACATCAAAAGTGCAGTTTTCTTGCAGGTTAATGCACCATTAACCGAGAAGTCCTGGGAACGAGGTTGAGTTATTTTGGTTGTGAAGACAAAAATGACGGACATTTCGCTCATTTCAAGAGTAAGAACTAGGCAAAATAATAGCTAAAAACATGGCACGAACAGCAAGAAGACAACTCGAAGGGCGATATCGGCTATTTGGAGAATATTTGCGGAGCTGAACAACCTAAAAGTGCACTATCGAAGGGGAACTTAACATCGATGGAGGTAAGTATGTTTTAGCTATGTTTTTAAACCAGAAATTATTTTGAATGGGGTTGAATGATAAAATAATTATTGAATTCCGCTCTGGTATCATATGAAGAATTATGGAGAAGGGATTATCGCAATTGGAGAAGAATTATCGCAATTGTTACAACTCGTGAGTAAAAGTCAGTGTGAATTTCTCTGGAGTCGAATTCTTGGATACAGCATCCGAGATTGGAAAGAGAAAAAATCTTCGTCCGTAAAACGTCGCATAAGGACCTGGTGGCCGTAAAGTTAAGGCAAAGTGTTGTACCAAAAGTGTGCTACATGTATAAAATTTTTAATGTTTTGCTTTTTGACGTTCTCGTTGCCGTCGCCGTTACTTAAGCTCCCCATGAAAAAGCCGAGTCAACTTTAGCGAGTGTTCATATGAGAAAAAATGAACCTCTTTGCCCGAGCCAACAGTGATCGTGCATACTCTTATTGTCAAAAAACAGCTACCGCGCATGCTCTGCGCCTAAAATGAGTTGGCCCGGCTAGGCGAGCCAAAGTTTATATGGGGGGAGGGGGGGGGGTGACCCTACCATCGGAAAAGAAGGGGAGCGGGTCACCCTTCTACACCCTTCTAGCGGAACCAACTGTTTATTCAATGCTTCTCATGTAAACGGTTCTCCGCGTTTTGCATGGAAATGTAAGAAAACTGAGTGACCCTTTTACCCGGGACATGTTATCTCCACTAAACGGGACCTGAATGATACGGACACTCCGTAACGTTTACCTTTGATAACACCAGAAAGGAATGGCCTCAGCTCAGGTTGTCAAAACTCTGTTGACCAACGCTCTGGAACAACTCAAAATCCAACGCAGTCGCCTTGATATCGGGATCTTGTGCAATCCTGCGGAGTACCGCCACTGATCTTGGCAGAATTCGATAAAAATGCGGTCTAGCCACAGAGTCCAGCACTACCACGTTAACATTTATGTTGTTTCTCTCGCTGTCATTTTTGACTTTCTTTAGGATCGGTGAAAAGATGAGTGACTGAAGAGTATCCCCACACTTTATGTACAAAAAGCCAAAGCCGTTTTTTTGGTTTGTTTTTACGGCTTCTTGTACAGTTCCAGTTATTGTCTCCTTGGATGTAGTAATCCAGTCAGTGACTTTGCCCATTGCCGCACTCACAGAACCTATGGTGATATTCGAGGACCCACAAACCTCGGCGTTACATAACAGTCTGTGATTTCCAGACTTTGTTTCTTCAAACGAACATATGTCAGGGTGACGAGTGTCGTCACATTTTCGGTGTTCAATGTGCCCTGGGCGTCCGTAATATTTATAGGCTTGTGCACATCCGACTCTACTTGGTCTAGTAAAAAGTATAAGTGAAAATGAATACTATAAGGTATAGCCAACTCGCTCTAAGAGGGACATCATTAGGACAGAAAATGTTGTGTCCATCTTAGGAGAAGTGTCGGCGCCTTACCGAGCAAACAAAATGGCCGAAGAATGGCAGGGTCCAACTCTAAGTGTTCATTTCAGGGGCGTGACTTACATATATGGAGGTGTCCGTTGAGAGACAGTTGGCCGCATCTCCAACTCAAGTAGTTTAAGGTGCCCATCATATAAATTTTTTATTTTCTTATCTGAAACTACACCCTATTAAAATAACTTTTGCGAAAAACTTGCTGGTGAAGGCGGGGGTGAAGGCAAGGTAATGCGAGTTCCTTTATTTACGTCACATGACGTCATATGTGAACCTGCTAGTTTGCGTGATCAGCGGCGCGCATGTACCACAAAAATGTACACTTCAAAAATTGGTTAAAAAATCGCGTTTTGATCAAATCCGAAAATTTTTTTTTCGCAGAAGTTATTTTAATAAGGCATAGTTTCAGATAAGAAAATATAAAATTTTAGGTGATGGGCACTTCAAGGCCTGGGACTAAGGGGTTTCTTGGCTAAAACTTCGGCGCAGATTAGGAAGCTGAATCAAAATTTGGCACACATAAAGAACTCATAGTCCTTAACATTTTAAACTATAAATATTGTGTTAATAAGTCAAGTGATATGTCATGTGACCATTTCGCTAAAAATCGTAAATGATTGGTAACGGGTTTAAGATAAGAAATCGAGCAATAACATTTTTCTTATTCATATTAAATATTTCTAACACTTTACGTTTGAAATGACGGGGAATGAATTGTTATAAATCGCTACCAAAAAACAAACATATTATCAAAGATCTAGACAACCATATATACAGGATTTTAAAACTGTAAGGTTAGGCTTATAACAAAACCAATACACTGCGCTCGCTTTAATGAACGCAAGATCACAAGAATGTGGTTCAAGCTATTTCTGCGGCCGTAGCTTCGGTGAAATTCCCATTATGCTGTAGCTGTTCGGCACTTTCGGTCTGTTTTTCCATTGGCTGATAGAAGATTTATTTGCGCATAAGGATTACAAACAGGCACTGTTTGCAAAATAATATAAACTTGTCGATGAAAATAAAATTGTTACGAGAGACGATGCAAGATCTTTGTTCGCGCTGCCCAACCTTGAATTGCCCGGTAATAAAGTCCATCAAACACTTCTAATGGACGAATTTTTTTTGGTTAATGCGAATCCAGGTATGAACTAACAGATCTCTTTCACTCTGAGATGAAAATATAAATATAAACACAGCATCAAACAGTAAATAAAATCTTCTGAGAAGCAGGAAATCGCCGCCTAAAATCGGCTAAAATCGATCGTCTCCGCGACAACGGATTTTTATCCAACGTCACCTTCTTAACTTTCTACAACATACTTTCGAAGTTATTTTTTTATTAGCACTCCTTCCAGTCTGAGTGATTTTTTTCACTCTAAAAAATAACCTAGTGATTTTCACACTCCGAAATTTATTTATAATTGTACATGCTAGTCCTGTCGGTGAAGTATTTCGCCAAAACATCACTCCCGACACGCAAAGCGTTTTTCGTTGCTCACAACGAACCGAGTGATTTTCAGCTTGAAATTTTGGTGCAAATTAGCCCTTAAGGCAAAATTTTCGGCAAATCTTCCACATTGTATCACAAGCTCATGACCTTTACGCTGAAACAGGATCAAGATGTCCTCAAACAACAAAGGTCATAGAAATCATCCAATCAGCTTCATGTCTAAAGAACCAATCACTGGCTGGATTCTGTATGCCACGCGAAATCAACGGACCCAAGTTTTAGTTTACGGCACTAGCTCTCTTGGTGAGCTCTTGGTAACAGCTATACTTTAGCAAATGACGAAGCATCTATAGCCGTGGTACCCGATTATAAAACAGGGTGAAAGGTGGTGCACTTTTTGCATCTAAGGTGGTGCTTGTAGAAAACAGCATTTCATTTTCCTACGTTTGCGTGGTTGGCGAGACAAACACAGCAGTTTTTGCCACTTCTGTTTATGTGATATTTTGCACGAAATCGGGCTTTCAAAGGGAGTGCGTGGCAAAAGATGCTATACCATCTTTAGTAAGCTGCAACGAAAGGGGTTTTTTGTCCTAAAACGCTACAAAGATCCGAAAAATAATATATTTTCTTCGAACTCGGGTAAAAGACGTTTATTTATGAAAGGAAAGTGACCTAAGATGCCCCGCTAGATCAAGGAGATAGCTTTTTGTTGTTGTTTCTGATAAGTACGTGGATTATCGCCTGCCGTTTACAGGAAAAAAAAGTTACTCTAAAAAGCAGCTGGATATATGTTTACTCAGTTTTGGTTGTCTTACAACTTTGTTTCAATTTGGAAGCCCGATTGTGGCTAGTGATCAGATAACGTGAAAATTCACGCGCGTATTTCAGTAACATAGTCGCGAGAGCTCGCATATAACGTGGCTTTGTTTCTCTACTTAGTAACGAAATGTATTTCTTTGCAAAAAGGAAGTGACTGTCCCCAAGAATAGTAATTAGGGAGCTTTAGCATCGACGACGGCAACGGCAGCGACAACGTCAGTTTTAAAATGAATTCCCATTTTTTCAATCTTTGTCGCGTTTATTCCAATTTGCTGAAAATGGCAAGTGTAGGCGAATTTCCTTGGAGTTGATTTCTTGAGGACCGAACTCAAGTTAAAAGAGAGAAAAAGAGATTCGTCGTCGCTTGTTTACGTCCTCCATAAAACTTGCAATTAGGCATTTTCACATCGTAGCCGTGCAAGGACGGTAAAGAAATGTACAAAAAAGCGTGATGCACGTGCAAAGTTGTTGTTTTGCGTAATAAACCTATTGCTTTTTTGACGTCCTGGTTGCCGTCGCCGTCGTCGTTGCTAAAGCTCCCTTATTTTCCAGCATAGCAACCTCAGGAATTACGTGCGTCAACGGTCTACACGGTCTACCATCATATGAGATAAATAATATATAGATTTAGCCAGGGCTTAAAGCGAAGCTCTAGATAGTATTTGAAGTTTGTCCAAACAAAATATAGAATCGTGTACTGCTAAGCGGCGAAGGCAACGCCGGAGAACGGTGATAAACAACAATAGATCTAATTAGCAAAAAAGCAACTTTGCACGTGCGGCACACTTTTTTTGTACATTTCTTTGCCGTTGTTTTGCACGACTACCGTGCGAAAACTTGTTACACGTTTTTTGGAGGAAGTGTCGTACGTGTTCTCATTCACTTTTTTTTCACTGCAACTCATTTTCACTTTGCATTGGTGGCCGCTAGCATTTCTCATTTTGGCACCGTCGCTACAAAGTTTTCATATTGTTCTTTCTAAGTCTGGAATTTTGTTACATTTGTTCGTGTTTCAGCTAATGCCGTGTATATTCCTACTTATCACCACTATCCAAATGTTTTACGTCGCGTATAAACACACCAGAATGATGGCGACCCTTGCCCTTCAGTTATAGTTTAATCATCCAATGACTCGCAAGAAACGCAAAAAAGGAGTAGACATTTCCTCTGCGAGATTTATGGGGGTCGTAGTATTTGTTACCGTTGTTACCTGGTGTCGTTGTCTTTGTTTTTACGAAGTTTCAGCGAGATTTGAGTACTTTTACATTCTTTGACCTGACAGTGTATTCAACAATTATTCCTCGAGCCCGAATGGGCTCTGAGTCGATAGCCCAGGAGGCCGAAGCCGAATGAGCTATTGACTGAGAGGCCTTGAGGGAGAGAGGAATAATTGTTTTAGTAAAAATAAATCTAGTTGGTCAAAAATATCGACACAAAACAACTTCAGCTAGCAAAACGCGATTCAGCCGCCATTCTTTTGGTTTTCAAAGCCGGGACTTTTCGCTACTAGTGGGCTATAATATGGCCTAGGACGGTAGCTCAACCAATCAAAACGCAGCATCGATAATATACCACTAGTTGGATTTTACTACATTATAAGAGACAAGGTCTCATATTACGCTTGGGCTACCTGCCGGCTGTGGTTAAAAATGGTGTCTATTTTAACGCGAAATCAGTTTAAATTCCTTGTGACTTTTAGAACTTGCTGTACGCTCCATCTGATAGCTGACACTTTTGAGCGTTCATGAGTAAGTCACCACTCATCTCTTCTTGATAAACCTCCAGGACAAGAAAAACTACATCTGCCGCATTTGGTGAGAGGTTCACGAGATCTCCACAGTTGATTTCGGTACCATCGGGGCGGACAATGGCCATGAACTGCGGAGCTGTAGAACTGACAGGGGTCGGCACTTGTGGTGGTGTTGACGCTGGTTCGGATGGTGTGATGACGCGTGGAGCAGCAGGTCTTTTTCGTTTGACTACGGGTGTAAATACAGGCGGTGGCAGTACATCACGGAAAGAGACAGTCAGTTGAACGCTTTCACAGTCAACAGTCAGCTGCTCACGGAAGGGATCCACTACTCGTACCAAAGCTTGCTTTCTGGAACCCTCGACATCGATTGATATCTCGTCATCTGGTAGGAGCTTGTTGAAATTTATGCTCGGAGTCCAAGGCTTCCTCTTCCGACGGTCAATCGTAGAGCGCAGGCGAACAAATTCAGGAGCGAGAACGGTATCGAACTTTCGACTCCATCCGTCAAACGTAACGCTATATCCGTCTTTTTCAAATGCAAGAATGGTACAAACATACCAACGGCCTTCATGAAGACCTTCGCATTTCTTTCCGATTTCGAAAGACATTGTAACTCGTCGTATGGAAAGCGATTTATGAGTGAGATATCAAACAAACGACGCTTTATATATTTGTTTATTGTCTCTATGGTTACTTAGTCAGTGGGACTTGGGGACAAGGTTGTTCATTGGTTGTTTCCAATCACTCGCTTGATCGAGCAGAAAGGTTAAAACAACGAACTGTTTGCTGGCGTATCGTTCTTTAAAATACAAAAGTGAAAAGTAGCGTAAAAACTCATCACAGAAATTACAGCATTAAAGTATTTTGCCGGTTTTATCCCTCAAAAACCTCGATATTACGGCGTATTGATTCAACGTTCTGTATTGCCACGAAATGTCGTCAAGTCCGAAAGCTTCGCGAGCGCAAGTGATTGCAAATTTTATGTAAGTTGTTGTAAATCCGTAGAATAAAGTGAGATATATTAATTCTGAATTCTAGAAGACCTCATTTGGTCATACTCAAAGCGTTGAAAAATGTTGAAAGCGAAATCTACAATGATCGTTGCTGGTTATTTTTTGTTGTTTTCGACCCTTTGTCGTGAACTTTCAGGAATTAGATAAGAAAAAAACCTCTGGAACCTGTCATCTTATACGTAGTTTAAAAAGTCGGCGGACACGATGGCGAACACACGTGTTTTTAGGCTCCTGACTTTTTACTGACGTTTTACTGTGTTTTAACACTGATTAATTGCTTTCTTCTAAAATATTTCTACCGAGTCGATCATACTACTTGGTGCGATGGTTTGGACTCCCCAATTCAACATTTTAAAGCTTTATCTGTCCTATTGAACGAAGAGGTCTCTGGCCACGTTGTTGCCTGTTACAGATCACCAAACAAAAATAAATCTACGGAATTCTTGTTATCTCTTTATTCTACGACTGAAAATCTGTATAATCACCGAAATGAACTACTCATCATTGGTGACTTAACTTTCAATATGCTTAACAGTGATGACTGTTCTCCTGATACCCGACTATCTGCATACTGTGACCACTTTCAATTAACAAACACTGTAACTGGGCCAACCAGAACAACAGATACATCGAACACTCTTCTTGACGTTATTCTGACAACTCATACGCAAAGATTCTGCTATACTAAGACTTTACAACTCGGTATCAGTGATCACGATATGGTTGTTACAATTCGCAAGTGGAAGCTACCTAAACCTCCACCAAAGCTCATCAGTTATCACTCAATGAAACGGTTTGACGCTGACATTTTTCTTCGGGACCTAAACAGTGTCCCCTGGGACTCTGCGTTTATTTACGATGATATCGACGACATCTGGGCGCACTGGTATAAATTATTCACTGAAGTAATTGATCGTCACGCACCGCTTAAGAGGAAACTGGTACACGGTAACACTGTGTCATGGATGACACCAAAAATTATTCAGGCTATAAACGCTAGAAATCGTCTACACAGAAAGTTTACTAAGAACAAAACGTCTGAAAATTGGGAGGCCTATAGGAAACAACGGAACTTTGTCACTTCTTTAAAGGAGCTGTGTCACGGCTACTGCGCATGCTTGCATTTGACAGATGCAAATGATGTAAACAAGGCCATGTTTATATGAGCCCATGTGAAAAGCCGACTCGCGCTGCGAAACCTTCATCGCGATTCTTTATTTTCGTTAGAACCTTTTACAGAAATGAGCCTTTCTTCGGAACAAAGTAGCTCTTTTGCGGTATGTATCCGTGTATTAATTTAGCCACAACTTTCTTGCCGCTTTTGTAGTCAGCGACTCGCGCTCTACTCTTCCCGGACTTCTGAATACCGCAGTTTATTCCACTCGATTGCGCGAAATCTAGTCAACATTATTTCCTTCCCGTTTGCGCAGGACAACGTCCCTAACTCTTGCCAGTGTACAAGCACTTGCTCTGCGAAAGCAGGAAGAAAAAGGACTGGATGTCCTTGCAAAACAGCCGGTCGCTTCTGCGGAGAGGCCTGTTCGTTCAGTCGACGAAAGCCGTGCAAGAACAGAGAGGTGGGGAAACAAGGCTCGGTTGAGGTCTAAAATTCGCTAGTAGGAAGTACTAGTACAGTTTGCGATTTCTTTTTTATCATGTGAAGGCTGCATCCGTGGCATCCCAAGGATGGGGATTCGTGCAAGGACCGCCAGGCCAAACGGATAATGGTCTTACAATACTGAATTATAATTCATAGTCGATGGCACAAAAGATAGTCCTTCAAAAATCTCATCTGCTATTCCTTTATCTAGTAAGTTTCCCTTGTACAAGTCGCTGATCGTTGCTTCCCCTAAATGGAGCAAATTGTCTTTTGTTTTAGTGTCTCGTTTGTGTGTCATGTTCTGAGGTGTGCAAGATTTCTTAGGGAAGTCCCCTTTTTATTTATTATTTTCTCGTCGATTACGCTCTTAAAAGAATCTAGGTGTCAAGCTTCGACAGAATGTGATAAAAAGTAATTGTCCAGCTACTCTAACAAATTATTGCACTATTTTTCAACCTCACAGGAGTTTATCCAAACCCTGGATGAGGAGCTAGCAAAAAAACTTGCTACAAGAGCTCTACAGAGGGGAGTGGGCAGCATGGACTATATAGATATGCTTCTTATCCAGGAGGACCCAGAAGATGAGAATGATGATGCCGCTCTCCCATCTTCCCTTTCTCTATCCCCCCAGAAGTGTCAAGTCCAGCACCACCGAACCCCGCCCAATCTACACCTGCATCCACCCCAGCCCACCCCCTCGAGCATATCTGGAACATCAACTTCAGGTGGGCCCTCATCTTTCAGGCCACCGCCAACAGCATCTATGGCAAGGTCAAGTGAACCAGTGCCTGAGTGGTGCAAATGTGGACATTGCCGCAGAATGTCGCAGGAGGTTGAGAACCGGTGCTGTAATTCTAGAGACTGTCTCACTTAGCGCACGCTTTCGCAAGCTATGCCTGGACCCTGATTATTTACAATTAAGTATAAAGTGTTCAGGGGATATCAGAAACGACCGTCAAGATAATAGCAGCAGAGCCTTCCAAAAGGCTGCCTATCGTCGTTATATAATTGAAGAATATGGCTACCTTGGAAAACACAAAAGAAGGGTATGCCCTTCATGCTGTGTATGGAAAATTCGAGAGCACTACCCTTCCTCAACTGGGGTGTACATGGGGTTCAAACCTCGCTAAAATGGAAATAACTTTTTGATAGGTTTCTACAAGGAATTTTTAATTGCAGTGGGTTTGTTCAACCTCATGCCATACCCCCAACCCCACCCCCCTAAAAAAAAAGTTGTCCTGGATTGAGTACCCCTGTGAATATTACCCCATGAAAACAATAGCATTACAGCTGTATTTGTATTGTGGCAGTGCAAGCAAATTTTATAATATGGATAATTAGACTCACAAAAATGGATTCCAACAGTTAGTTCAATAAGGACCAACCTACTCCAGTATTCACATTTACTGACCAATCCTTTGTCTTCGGTTAACTTTTGCATTATTTAGTTGCACATATTGTGGATTAACAATTATCATAGGTTATATTTATTGTCAATTTATTGTCAAAAACATCACTGTTGCTTGTTGTGCATCATACATGACAGTCCTTCTTTGATGAATATTTTCTTACACTGCACATGAATACATAAATGTTGCATATTTATTACACATTTTACATTGTGTTTCCTAGTTTTTCTTAAACCTGCTGCTGTGCTGAATAAAGAGCTCGTGTGAAGGTGGGGGTGGCACCACAGCAACTGTTGGGGCTATCCTCCTTGGGTCATCAGGTTCCATTGGGACGGCCCTCTGCATATTTTCATTATCCTCCACACGTAGACGAAACACTTTAGCCAGAAGCATCCAAATATAACCATAGTCTTTGGTTGTACTTCCGGGTCACAGCAACCTCGCCTAGCACATCTTCTTGTTCAGGAATATCAAGGTGATAGTTCCAGTCAATGGCAGCTAATTGTTTTCTTGCTTTGTAGACTGTCTTCCTAAAAAGAACAATTGATCAAAATAGACAGTGTTCCATGAGATATTTGTTCACACAGTGCAATTTTTTGAAGTATACAACAATATTTGAGCTCCCCTTCGCTATACCCTACAGATAATATAAATACTATGAACTTTTAAAACTATGAAGTGTCGTTACTTACATGTAGGAAATTCTCTTGCTGGCATACATCAATGACAGAGAGTTGGCTCATTCTAATGCGCCTGTATGCCTAAAAGTAAAATAAATATTTTTGAAAAACATGGTTAAATATACATGTAATAATTAAAAAAGGACAATGAATTGAGCTTGACATAGAAAGGCATTTAGGGGCTGGCCAACACCTTAAGAAGGTTTTCACAAGGTCCACAGTGGCAATAAAAAATAAACCCTTGCCTAAGCCTGACAACGTTAACACTACTGAGCTTAGTTTAAGGAATGGGGCTGCTCAGAGTTATTGAAATAGTATTCATTAACACATTATTCTTTTAAGTTTCCTCCCTACATCTCTTTTGCCAAGGACCAAGCAGACAGGAATACAAAGCAAAATATTTTTTCTTTGAGCACCATAACAGTCATCCATAAACATTATATTTGAATAAACCAACGTATTGAAATAAGATATATATTTAGTCTTTCTTATGAAAACAGGGTTCCCCTTATATACCTGAATCTGGTGTAGTACTTGAAACTTTCAAGAAGGTCAGGATCCAGGATAATTTTTTGCAGTGCCTCAAACTCTCTGGATCTCCTGTCAAACCATGGAAGCTGGCGGTTTTCCTCAGTGATTGGCTCGTGGTCACAATGGCCATCAGCTCACTCATGTTGATTGCACACATGGTGTAATAGTGAGATCCAGGTATCCTGATTTCATAATAGTAAAATTTCATTGAAATAGATATAACAAGATGATAATGACATAGGGTCTGTTTACATGGAGGTAGGGAACCCCATGTAGGTGAGGTAACCCGCTTTGGTGGGGTATCCCGCTTGTCCATATAATATCTCATTTTAATTTGACAGACGGGGTGACCCACCACATCTTACCTCACCTATCCAAGGTCCCCCACCTCCATGTAAACAGACCCTAAAACATTGTGAAGAAACAAAGTTTTAATTACAGCCTGATATAATATAATGTGATAATTTTCAAAAAAGTCTTTGAAAATTGATTCAGAGCTGTCACTAAGATTTCAAGTTGCTTGGTACATAAAATAAGTAGGCAGAGAATCAAACAACGGGGGGTTTCGTTTGGTTCCATTTTTCTTCTATTTTCCTTTGAGTGTAGCTGGGGGCCACATAGACCCATCACCTCTTACCGACAGCCCTGTTATTAATTACTTTAAAAAAGATGATAAATTGGAATTACCTTCAATATCTTCAGAGCTTCTAGGTCATTGCCTTCGACTTCAGATGCCAGACTGCAACAGTGCCAAAAGTGTCTAACAATGTGGTCAGACCAAAGGGCCACTTTATCCATCCCCTTTGCACTTCCCACCTACAGAAGATCAATAACAAGCCTTAAATTTTTCTCTCTGGCAGAGATAAATGCAACGACTCAAAAAAATAAACCTACATTGACAGTCCAATCATCATTGTCAAACTTTGAGCATTTAATTCTCTACAGATTATGTTAACAACATTTCTTAGTCCATTTCTGGCCCATTGGTTAAAGATATGATTTGATTACCCTGGAAATATACAACAGTGAAGTATACTACATGGGCGTATTTACAAGTGACAACACAATGTATGTTTATGTTCTATTTATAGGAATGAGTCTTGCCAATACATGGGACAGAGTCACATATTAGAAAGAATTACACTAAATTTGTTCTTTGTGGCCACTGCAAAATTAATATAATATCAACTCTAACTCACATTTGAAAGACACTTCCGGATTCCTTTTGACTTATGCCAGACATCAAGTGAGTGGAATATCTGTCTAAAAGCATCAGCTAGAATACAAGGAAAATAGTTTAGTATGTTTACAAAATACAAAGTAAACTACTTGAGTTCATTGATAAATAGAAAGCATTGAAAACCCACAGGCAAAAAGCATGAGTTGTAAATAACAGCAGAAATTTTGGTAAGAATATGGAAATGACAACACAGCTAACCCATTGATGGTTTGGTTCAATTGATGAGAAAAAAGTTGACAAGAAAAGCACAACCTAATGATCATAACACCACCTTTCGAAATTATTGGGAAGATCAACGTACTTTTTTCATACTTACAAGAAGCAGTTGTCATCTTCACTTTCTGCAGACGAATCTGTCGCAGAAGAGTTGTTGCTACTGTCTATTTGAGTTGACCTCAGAGTGGTCGGTGCCTGTGATGTCAATGTCACTGTGGAAAAGGTGCAGCAGATTTACAATAAACATCTCTCTAAAAGTACTGTTGTACCTTGCTAACAGAGGTTTTCATGCACAAAAATAAATAAAGAAAGAAAAAAACCAAAGGGAAATACCAGACTGAACTACTTGAAAGAATAGTTACTAAAACTTTCTTCCTCATCCATCATGATTTATTGAATGTTCAGACATTCACTCAATGAAAACCTGATGCATCTAAAATTTTTATCACAGGAAGAACTTCAAATTGCTCCTTCACCGTTATGTCCGAGACAGATATGTGAAATATGGAAACAAAAAATCAATACCGAAATGACAACCTACCTATTGTCACCAGCCATTCCAGCAACTGGACTTTCCACTGGTGGAGCAATGACAGAACCGTCATACTGGCCTCTTTTCACAGGGGTCGAGGTGTGGAAATTAGAATCATCTGCAAAACAATATACAAAATATTATAACTTTTATTTCAATGAAAGCAGAATTAATCCCGATGGACTGTGTCCATAAATGTTCCGGCCACATGCACTGCTCACATCCCTCAACAGGGATTCCAGATCGATCTTGTGCATCTTACCTGCTTAGGGTTGTTGTACTGCACTTGACTCTTCCGTACTCTTCTTCATGGCTTGCTTGGCTTTTAAACTGTTAAAATACAGTAACATTTAATAGGTAGTTAGATTCGACGTTGCAGCTTAGACTAAAAAGCAATATAAATGTAGAAGTCTTATTTTCTCACTTTTGTTGCCTTCGCATCTCAAACGACAACAAATGCTGCAAGAAAGCAGTGTCGGTGGAGAAGACACACTGAGCTTTCAGCGTTTTAAATGTGTCCAGAATGTCACGGCGGACGTAAATCCTTCCATGGGACTTGAGCCACGAACTCCGAGAGTCAGATCTCTTCTCTATGCTCCTAACAAAGCTTCCAGGTGACAAGACCCTACGGCCACTGCCGTAGCGTTTACTGCCTCCAGCCGACATCCTTCGCTTGGAGCGCTAAATAGCGCTTAGGATTTCCACAATTCTCCAAAAAATTACTGTAACACGAAAGCCTTATGTCTAAATAATTTAAGTATATAGATAAAATACAAAACGAACACCGATTAGCGACGATGGAAACAGATTTTCACTTGATTTGTGAGGATTCGCGTCAGTTTGATTTCTTGTTGGGCTGAACACTTTTCAAAGAATTGAGCATGCGCAATGCATGTGACACGGCTCCTTTAAAGGGAACCTCCACTTCAACAGAAAGATAACTTTAAATCACAGGAAATAACTGTTACAGTCAAGTCAATCTAAAATATTTTTAAAGAAAGCGTTTGTATCCGAAAGAAATAACTTTTAGATTCGCCTATTTTTGTTTTCAAATTTTGCGGGCGTCGCCATCTTGAATAATTGAGACGTGTAATGGTTGCCCTATTGTTATTAAACAAAAGCTCTTTGTGTCAGAACAATAGAGCAACCGTAACACGTCACAATTATTCAAGATGGCGGCGGCCGCGAAATTTGAAAGTGAAAATAAGCGATTTTAAAATTCACTTTTCCTGATATAAACACTTTTTTAAAGACAAATTTCGAACAAATTTGTTTATCAACATAATTTTATTCGATTTAAACTTATTCTGTAGTAAGAGTGGAGGTTCCCTTTAAAACGCTCTTCCCTCAAGTCAAACTGCATTAATGTATCCACAAACTCCGAACACCCTGGGGAATTTTAGAAGAAATTTCATTGTTTGTTTTCAAGCAAGGACAGAGTCGAGGTAACAGCTATATTCAACTGATTGAAGATGGGCGCCTCATTAATGACAGTATTGACGTCGCCAGTCTTCTAAACGATTACTTCATTCATGCAGTACCCAGGCCTACCCACATGTCTACCTTACAGCCAGAAGATTTTAAGACCCATTCCAGTGTTATAACCATTCAAAAGAAATTTAAAGGACAAATGAGCTTCCCATTTACTCCTGTTCGGGATTCCTACATCAAGAGGATACTTTCTAGTATCAAAATTAATAAAGCCACCGGTGCTGACGGAATCTTATGGCGTACATTTGCGGACAAAAATAATTGAAAATAAAATACAATTTGAAGTTCAAAAATTAGACTATCCATGTCGAAATCTCGTCGTATGAATTTGAAATCGCAATGAACGCAGTCGAAATAGCATCATTCGAACTTGAAGTTACTACTTTGAACAAGTTGAAACTATAAAGGGAAAACTCGACATCGGGGATGTTAAGTTCAAATCACCATTCCAACTAAAATGCAAATTACATGATTTGAACTTCAATTTACCTTCTCCACTCTAATAAGCTACTTAATCGTCAACAATGCAACCATAATCTCCCACAAAATTCCAAATGAAACCTTTAATTTGAACTTAAAGTCACGTCACATATTCGAATTCGAAAAACCAAAATTTCAATTCGAAAGGAAGCGGAAGTAAAAATACACAGGAACCGGAAATGATAAGAGTTTCGCTACACTGTACATACGGAATGTTTGCATAACTGCATTTTGGCGCGAAATCGAACTCTCTGGTCAATATGGCGGACAATTCTAGCTTTATCTGTTCAAATCAAGCAATTGTAGGTCTGCTCCGTTACATTTGCCCAATTATTTTATTCAACAATCTAACTTATCTATAAAAAAAACTATGTTTAGTGAAAATGGCTTACTCTAAATCGATGTGGCATGGGTGATACTGGCCTTCCTATTTCTACAAAATTTGTGCACCTTTTAAGTACCGTAAAAGTGCTGTGAGAAGTTATAACCGTTATAATGGCTAAACTATTTTCGGATAAAAGTAGGTAAATGAAAGGAGGAAGCATAATTCTTTGCCACTGTATGAGTCACGATTACGTTATTTTAATGATAAAGCTAGAATTAATTATCGTAAACGTCCTTCAGTTCACCAACATGGCGGCCCCTCGAGGCCTTGTCAAAACTGTCATTCCTGTATGTTTGGAACCAAAGAGAATTCAAACCTTAGCATATACATTCAGTATTTAGGAAACCATTCTAAGACTGCATGCCAAAAATCAGCCAAATCGACGAGGTACCGTGTCAGGCCGAAGTTCAAATTTTACAGAAAACCACTCTTAAGTTTGCCACGACAGCCCCTCACAATCTCTTGGATTGTCCTAGAGTCACCCTTATTCGAGTGAAGGGAAAATCTTTTCGCGCCAAAATGCAGTTATGCAAACATCCCGTATGTAAAGTGTTGCGAAACTCTTATCATTTCCGGTTCCTGTGTATTTTTACTTCCGCTTCCTTTCGAATTGAAATTTTGGTTTTTCGAATTCGAATATGTGACGTGACTTTAAGTTCAAATTAAAGGTTTCATTTGGAATTTTGTGGGAGATTATGGTTGTATTGTTGACGATTAAGTAGCTTATTAGAGTGGAGAAGGTGAATTGAAGTTCAAATCATGTAATTTACATTTTAGTTGAAATGGTGATTTGAACTTCAACATCCGCGATGTCGAGTTTTCCCTTTATAGTTTCAACTTGTTCAAAGTAGTAACTTCAAGTTCGAATGATGCTATTTCGACTGCGTTCATTGCGATTTCAAATTCATACGACGAGATTTCGACATGGATAGTCTAATTTTTGAACTTCAAATTGTATTTTATTTTCAATTATTTTTGCCCGCAAATGTACGCCATAGAATCTCTCCACGCCTATTGAAACTTGCTGAACCAGGAATTCTCAGTTCTCTCACAAAATTTATTAATCGATGCATCACTGGTAGTTCCTGGCCTACAAATTGGAAAACTTCCATTATTTCTCCGATCTATAAAAAAGATAGCGAGAATCTAAAATCTAATTACCGTCCCGTATCTATGTTATCGGCTGTTTCAAAAATACCCGAAAGAGTTATCTTTGATCAGCTATACGAGTACTCCCTTCACTTCCTCAGCGGGAATTTATCTGGTTTTCTGAAAGGACATTCATGTACAAAAGCCCTCCTCAAACATGCGAAGACATTAGAGCAAATTTAGACTCTAGCGAGCACTCTGTAGCAATTGCCATAGACCTCTCCAAAGCATTTGACTCTATTAACCATAATTTGCTTCTTGCAAAGCTGTCAGCGTACGGTGTAACTGAAGACGCCCTACAACTTCTACGTTCTTACTTAACTGACCGAAAGCAACATGTCAAGATAGACGGTAAGCTGTCAGATTGGCAAATTATGAAGTGTGGAGTTCCTCAAGGTTCGATCTTGGGCCCCCTTCTCTTCAATATATACATGAATGATGCGAATTTTTCAGATATTTCGTGCTCCTTAAGATTTTATGCCGATGACACTACGGGGTACTCTTCAAGCCCTTGTCCATCCACCTTGCAAATAAATCTACAAAACAACCTTGATCTACTCGTTTCCTGGTTTTGTAAGAACTTCCTGGCGATTAACCATAGTAAATCTCAATCCATCGTCTTCAATAGAGCAACTCTACCAACGCTCTTTGTTATTGACCGCAATGAACTGGATTACATTCCACAGATCAAGCTCCTTGGTGTAATTATCGATAATTCACTCTCTTTTAAAGCTCATATTAAAGAAATTTGCCGGAAATTGAACACAAAAGTTTCAATTCTTCGTCGCATTCGTAAATTTATACCCTCAGATATTATGATTAAACTGTACAAAGCATTTATTCTGCCTCACTTTGAATACGCATCACCATTGTTCGTATGTCTAAGTAAAGGTTTGTCTGCAAAACTAGAGTCAACCAACGCATTTGCTCTTAGGACTCTTCTTAACTACTCCAAATCGACTGCTTATGAAGAGCTACTTAAAACTGTACATATCAAAAGCTTGGAACATCGACGCATTGAACAAGCACTGATACTCGTATACAATAGCATTTATAACCAGGCACCGAACTACATTTGGGAAATGTTTTTACTGCGAAGCAATGGTTACTGCCTAAGGGGCCATCTTAAGGTTGTTCTTCCAAGACCGACCTCATCTTATATGCAACATTCTTTCACGTACCAGGCTGGCAAACAATTGAACAATCTACCAGACAAAATAAGGATGTCCGAGTCCCTCTCTATCTTTAGGAAAAACTTACAAAACATACAGCTGTCTTCATCGTATGACTGCAACTGTGTACTTTGTAAATAGACAATCTGATGACCAATATTTTCTCTTTTTAAATTGTTATTTTTTAGTTGATTTAATTTTTCTATTTCTTATTTTTATTTGTCACTTGTACATGTAGATTATGTAAATTATCACGTTGTAATATCTATGGCACATTTGCATTTAAACGAGCTATCGCTTATATGCGATATGTGGTTAAATAAAATTACTTACTTATTACTTACTATTAAGAGCGCAAATTGAATGTTACAACCGAGTGACTTTGTAACAATAAAGAGTAATTAAGATAAGCCTTCTATTGTTTTCGTTTTTTACCACCTCGTCTCGATCGTCTGGGCAAGAACAATCAGGGGCACCCAACGGCAATTTTAGGGAAAATATCTGTTCGGAAGACGATTTGAGATCTAGAATCTTCGGAGCATTTGTTGTAAAATTTCTTGCTTGCCTGCGTCTCCTAGGATTTTCGAACATGTACAAAATGGTATAATTACTCATTTTTAACGGATTTTGACCCAAAAAAGGCCACCTAGAATTTTCTGGAACCTTTCCCTGGCTGAAATTTTCGAGAAGGTAAGTTTTTATCCCTATAATTCTCGGATCACTAGATTTTCAGCTAGGAAATCCGAACAGATGAAAAGTTTTTAGGGGATAAAAATATGCCTATATCTACCGTTTGAATACTAAAATACGTTCAACAATACTATGTTAAGTTGGTTTTGAACTATATCCTCGTTGGGTGCCCCTTAACAATGCAACATGCACGGTAGATTTCATGATTGACAGTTTTAATGACGGTCCTCCATTAAGTTACGCATGCTCTCTGTTAAATTTTTCTCTCATTTGCATTTTCACGATAGACTTTTATCAATGGGCGCGTTTCTGTAATGGCTTCCTTTATAGTTTCCTTGTTCTTGCGATAAAAATGATAAACAACAACTGATGAAAGTGTATTCAATCTTCGAAGCGTTTGAAAAACCAGCCAAAAAATGCAGGATTGTTCATTTAAGTTTATTTTCTTGCTGGCTTTAAGAATATTTTACCATGAAACCCACTTCGCCAGGAGGGGCTCTTGAGAAACCACCTGCACTGTTGAGGCGTATACTTACGTGTGCTATGATCTTTTGAATACTTATTGAAATTCTACTACCACATTATTTAAGCAATAGAAAACAATAGAGGGGTTGGGAGAATTCGAGACGGTTATGCAAACCGGAGACGAAGTCGAGGGTTTGCGTAACTGTCCGTTTCCAAAATACTGATTTTTCTCGCTTAAAATGTCAGCTTAAGAGAAAAAAAATTGACACACCTTCTTTGTAACGATTTTCCAAGTTTCCGCTGACGAAGGAATGAGTAAATAAAATAAACTTCTCGAGTTTTGAACTCGAAAACTTTTTCAAATTCGTTCTTGCGTGATTAGCGCGCGAAAAGCAAGACATCTTGACGCCACAACGATGTTTACATACTCTCATGCAAACATTCCTCTCGGTCAATCAGAGCGCGCGTACTATCTTAGTTATTTTTTAATTTCCTAATGCTGCTACCCTTAGTAGCTTTGTTTGGTTTGAAGCAGATTATATGTGCAAAAAATAAGTTTGCATTCCACCATGTGTATTCGTGATGCTAAAAACTCAGAGCTACTTTTAAACAATGAATAACGACTGCAATTGTATTGTATAAATTGAACCAAACCCCGCGTTGCATCTAATTAGCTAACAAGGCGAAAAGAGTCTTTGTAATGCAGTTTAATCGGCCGAAAACTCGAATATTAATGTTTCAGTGTGACTCAGTGTTCCGCCCAGATTAGCAAATGCTATTCGCAGACCAGCCTGTGTACATATACAAAAATTCATTCAAATAAAGTTGAAGTTGGAATTGAAGCTGAAGAGAAGGCTTTTTAACTTTCCAGCTCCGCTTTCAGACTGCCGGGTATTTAGCCTGTGTGAAATCGTGCCCCTGAGTCACGCGCTGCTACTCACAAAATTTATCGAAACAGCGTCCACTCTGCTCTATGCCCAAGAAACCACAACCGCTCAGCTGCGAAGTCAGTTTTGTTTGTCTTATCGCTTGGCTATTCTAAATGAAGATAGAATACTTTCAAACGATTAGAAAAAGGGATTTTGCAGAAATTCTAGTCTGAATGCCAGGTGTTTAGTTTTTTTAAGACCCTTCCCGGTTGCCGGGCATATAGCCACGGCGTTTTTAATAATGATATAATTGACTTCAAAGTCAGTCAGTAGCATTTTCTTTGACATCTTTAACTTAAACCGTAAGCTAACTATAGCCAGCGTCGCAGACACTCTACATCGACTGTGCATGTGACTGACAATGCGTATGCAGTACAGGCTGGCCAGTATCTACTGCCACCAAATAACCTTTCATTCCGTTTCTTTTTTCTTTTTTTCCGTTTTAGTTAGCCAAAAAGTAGTGTGTGAAGACCTAAGTAAAATCTCAAGTAACTTTACTTTGCATCTCATCAAAGTCGGAAAGTTAAAACGATTCAAGAAAGTTTCAAGCGACTTGAAAACCATCCTTATGACTGACTTGCGGTTTCTTGAGCATTGAGAAAGGCAAAACATGTCAATCAATCTTAATTATGGTGCGTGGGAAAATGACCTTAGTTAACCTGAAGTAAAAAAGAATCGGTTGTGTGTGAAGCTTTATTTTACTTGAAGTAATTAAAATTTACTTGTCTTGAAATATTTCTTAGCTTATTTAGGCTCTAGTGTAGAGACTACCATTGTTTGTCTTCAAAAGAAAATAGATGACGTCACAAGGTTTAACGGTATAGATACAAGTTGTTTCGGAGATCGACTTCATTACTTTAAGGCAGTCAAAGGAGTCTAAGTCTCTACACCAGAGTGAACAGGCATTAAGAAAAGAATTTGCTGTGGATATGAAGACAACCTTGGTGTTTTTTCTCAGCGCCTGCCTCTATGCAGCTGCCATCAGGTCCCAGACTGGAGCAAAGAACGTTGCAGTGGACAATGACGCCTTGTCGGACGGCAAATTCGTAGAACAGAAGCTTTGTACCTCGGGTACTGCTGCCAATGAAATCACTTCCCTGAAGAATGAAGTTAAGCAGGTGAACGAGATACTGCTTCAACGATTAGACGAGCTGTTAAAGCGACTTGGTAAGACAACAATAACGTTCTTAATCTTGATGATTTACCTCTCTCAATCCGTGATTTGTGACATTGTTTTGGGAAACCTGTAGTCTTCTACGCATCCTTTTTTTTTATGTCGTCAACACTTAGGCAGCGCAATTAAGTAGTGGAAACCAAGACTGAAGAAAAATTAGTTTAATCGTCTCAACGCAGTTCCAGACTTACATGACTGTGACAGCACTGTCTTTGAGAGAAAGATAGTATCTAAAGATCATTTCCTATCAGTAACCTCTTTTGCAAAATTCATTGATAAGAAACGACGGACCAGTATTATGCAATGATTGGCTTTCCAGGATGCTAATTTGTGTTCACCTGATTCACTAAATAATGTTCAACGTCATTTTTTTTCAGACCGTCCATTCGAAACGAATTCAAGCTACTCGTCAAAGAAAGTAAATTTCCCTTTACAAAGCATGTTGCCAGTAATGAATACTACCGAATACCCTTTAAGAAGATCTACATCCCGGGGGGGGTACTCGCAGAAAAATTGGGTAGGGGTGTGCGGCCCGCTTCCCAAAACCCTTACCCTATTTATGACCAAAATCTGCGATTTTCCCTACCCTATTTATGACCTAACCAAAAATTTGATACCCTATTTTGTGAAGGGCTTTTGTTGCTTGTATTTTCTAGCCTACAAAGCAGCCGGTGGAGAGGAAGGCAAAGCGCGGATGGAAGGAGGGGGACATGATAAGGAAGTAGCTTCTTCTAAAAAAGTGCATTCAAGACTACAGTGCAAAAATCGTTACCCTATTTATGACCAAAACGGCTGAAAAACCCTACCCTTTGGGGCCGCACATACCTATATAGCCCATATTAGGGAGTACCCCCCCCCCCCCCGGGATCTACATTCCTGCATTTCAAAGTTAATACTGAATATTTAGATGTTCCTTGTACCGAATTGTGACTTTCGAATCTTTTACCTCTATTCAATAGGATAAATTTTTAACTGAAAATATGTACAGTTGAACCTCTATCAAGCAGCTACCCTCTATAGCTCTTGAGCGGCCGATAGTCCAAGTCCCGAAAAATTTGTAGTAAGAAAATCTGAGAGGGAAATTTAAAAACCTTTGTCAAGCGGCCACCTCAATTAACGAAAGTTCTCTCATTGTCGCTAATTGATCCAGGAAAGCAAAGCAAAACTTAAACTAACAATTTTTTACGTTCTCTCATTACAGAAGCGCGCCCATTCAAAAACGTCGATCGTGAAAATGCAAATAAGTGAAAAATGACGTTAATTTAGTGTCAATCAAGAAATCCCCTGGGTATATCCCTTTCCTGGTTATTGTTCCTGCTCAGACATCCGCAACATTTGCCTATTCTTCGATGAAGAATAGAACTTCACGAGACTAACAATAGCTCAGTCTGTTTAAAAACTGTCTAAATTTACTCCGAATTAGCATGTGACTTTTTGCTGTTAAACGCTTCAAAATTGAAAAATCCTCGATGATTGTTGTTGATTTTGCCGTAAATAATTCAATGCACTGACTTAAAATGCATTTCTACCTTTTACAAACTTCTTGGTGTTCGAATCGATCGATGAAATGTGAGCGCAACCGATGCGTTAATAGTTTGTTTACATTTTGTCACGGGTTTGGGATAATATTATAAACCTTAAAATTTACGGGCAAATTCGACGAAAAAGCACTCTCACTTACATTCTTCATTTAAGATATGAATTTTAGCAAAGTATAAGGCAAAATTAAGAGCGATACTTTCTTTAAGAACGCTATTACTTATTACTACATATTTAACGGCCAAACCTAAACAGCGATCTTATCCGTCTCTTGAAAACAACTACAATACCGCTTCTGATAATAATATTTATAAACGCTGCAAACATTTTTATTCAATCTTATCGAGTGATTTTCGTGAGGATGAGTTTTTAAGTGAAGAATACTTTGGTTTCTGATTAGCTTTAAATGTTTTGCCGTCAAAACGATTCGCACGAGACTACCGAATTCGCGAGGGTTTTATGTTAGTGCACGAGGAAGAAAAATGCTTCTCTTTGCAGAAACATTTTCTTCTTTGTAGCAATGACAAAGACATTCCAACACTTAAAACAATGGCAACCTACTTCTATTGTTTCTGCATTGTCTCTTGAAAGTGTGAGAATAGTTAACCGCTATTTCGTCGGAACGGGGGATCAAGGAATGGGGAATATTTAAAAGTGTGTATCTAGGCAGCTCTCTCTCGATCGTGATTATGAAAAGCTATTTTGATTTAATAACGATCCTCTTTGGTAACATGATCTAGAAAAGCAAAGCAAAAATACTGACCCGCCCGACTAGCTGACAGGGATCACTTTCCACTCAGCTGAAACCGACTTTTTTTACGTTCTGTAAAATTCCATCACGTTTGACTACCTTGACTGTGTACTTTTCAGTCCCTCATATTTCACAAGGATATTCCGTCGGAAAGGGGGTCAAGGAATGGGGAACATATAAAAGCGTGAATCTTTCAAATGCGGAATCTTTAAAACGAGGAAGCTTTAAAATGGGGAAAAGCCTTTAAACTGGGCATCTTTAAAAGAGGGAAACTTCTCCATCTTACATGAATTCAGTAAAGTTAAACGAGGACTTTTATAAAGAAATATTTGAGAACTAAATCTAGTGAATAAATCAAATAAATTGTGGTAATTTTAAATAAACTCCCTTTTATCGCAGGCAAAGATGAATCCAAATCGGGACACTGGGGCTTGTTTAATGGTAGGTTGATCCACTGTACGTTAAGTATTGAATCTAAGAACTATTGACTAGGGGTTTCATATTGGAAGTGAAGTGCGGCCCAATGTAGAAAGATGAAGGGGTTGGCACGGTAGTAAATAATCTATTGTATCTCAGTTTAGGATATCACATGGTCTTCAAGGTTGTAAGATTTTTGTATCGTCACGCAAAGCTAGGAGCATTACGTGACGAGATAAAAGAGAGACTATGGTGTATAAAGTACAAAATGGACGATTTTGAAGTTGAGTTGTGTTGTATTTTTAAGCTTGTTATTAACTTTAGCTTTATCGTGATGCGTGACTATAAATCGGTACCTGCTTATTCTCAGAATTAGTTTCAAATAAAAACAAACACAGAGCATAATTCAAGCAATGAATCCCCAAGGATTTCAATCAGTATCAACAAGCGTTAATTAATATATCTCACTAGTATATTATCCGTATGTTAATTAAAAAAACGTTGTATAAGGAAAGGATCTGAAGGATGTATAAAAAATGCATACTCCAAAATCAAATCAGTTTGGATTGTTATTGACAAATACACAACAAAACCATATTTTAAAAAAGACTTCAATTCCAGAAAGCATCTTCGATTTAGTGAATTGTCACTGAATTGTACGTATCCGTTTCTGTTGTATTCATTCTTTTACTTCATGACATCAATAGAAATAAGAATTTTAAATGAAAAGGAAATTCCTCAATTCAGTTTGCTTACCTGGGTAAGCAAATCGCTTGTTTCCTTTGCCTCTTTGCTGGGGCAAATTATGACCAAAATAGTAATTCAATTTGTTCGCCTCGTTGCCGCATTCACTTCGTTAGAAAAAGTAGTGAACTACAATAGGAAGGTTATCTGCTAAAAATGATTCTGCTGAGTTGATTGTTTAGGGCGCTCCTCGTGCGAAATTGTCTCATCGATCGTGTTCGTGATCCACAACGATCCACAGCTAATAACTATTTGCAGGGGCACCCAACGGCAATTTTCGGGAAAATATCTGTTCGGAAGACGATTTGAGATCTAGAATTTTCGGAGCATTTGTTGTAAAATTTCTTGCTTGCCTGCCTCTCCTAGGATTTTCGAACATCTACAAAATGGTATAATTACCCATTTTTAACGGATTTTGACCCTAAAAAAGGCCACGTAGAATTTTCGGGAGCCTTTTCCTGGCTGAAATTTTCGAGAAGGTAAGTTTTTATCCCTATAATCTTCGCATCACTAGTCTTTCAGCTAGGAAATCCGAACAGATGAAAAGTTTTTAGGGGATAAAAATATGCCTATCTCTACCTTTTGAATACTAAAATACGTTCAACAATGCTATGCTTTAGTGGTTTTGAACTATAACCTCGTTGAGTGCCCCTGTATTTGGGCTCTGGAAAGAAACTGCAGCGAAACACATGAAAGAACATTGTCTTCCCCTCGAATCCTCACTTAAACGTTCGCTACCTTTCCAAAATACTTAACTTGACAACTGACATGACAAGCAAATGAGTATCTTAAGCTTACATGCTGCGTTACCGAAAATATTAAACCGTCCCTCATAGGTCCTCATACACAACAGTCGCGAATGTCTAACCAAAAGGTCGCAGATTCAAGAGTGATAAGAAACTCTTTAACAAGTTTATCGCCATTTCCTTTGTTGAGAAAGAATCATAGATTTTCACTTTCTTAGCGCTCACAAAATTCTCAGATAAAACTTTCCTGGATTGGGTGCTACGCGGAGGAGACTGGGAACTGGTGAAACAGCGAAACGACCCCACTTCCAATCTTCCAAACAAACTTCCCGACAGATCGAGTTCACAGACGTTTTCAAGACAAAAATAGTTAGCTACCCTGTGCGGGCCACAATAACCTTAACCGACCTTGTACCAAATACTTATGATTCACTTCCTAATTTCATCGATCGTAAAGCATTTTACGAGGGTCTGAATGGGGTTTAGTGTTAAGTGTTATTTGCCATTAATTTTTAGTGTTGGCTGTTAAATTGGCCAATTTTTTAATGTTTACTGTTTCCCAAGAAAATACTGTTAAGTGTCTGTAGGGTTCTTCGGACATCTTCGGCAATGGTCGGACCTCTTCGTTAGTCTTCGGAAATTTTTGATAGTCTTCAGGAATCGTCGGTAGCCTTCGGAAATCTTCTGCAATAATCCGGAATTGTCGTAAAATGGCCGAAAACTCCTTGATATACTAAACAAAATAATATTGGCCTTTTTGGAGCCGCTTTTGCTTCTTTCTGGAAAGAATTTACTGTTTCAAATAATTTTTTTACTGTTAGTGTTAAAGGAACAGTATCCGGTTACTGCGCATGCACCAAACTTTGATTTTTGGACAGGATGTCGCGAAATCAAGGATGCGAGGAGAGTAAGAGAATCTTGAAAAATCCGTTTGCATCGCGCTTGGCCGGGTTCAATACGACACTAAAACTTCTCAGGATTATAGATCAATGATATATTGTTCCTGTTAAGTTTCGATTTGGGCAAAATCTGGATTTTTTGGCGTTACTTTTATTGCCGTTGGCCGGAGAACCAAAAGATTGGAAGCACTTTAATGCCGATTGAAGGCTTATTTCTTCTGCTAGCTTACATACAAGCTCAGATGATTGTGAAAGGAATACGCAGAAATGAAACAGCAACAATAAAGACTGTAAGAAAGAAACCGTTGAGACATTGATGTGACTGAGGAGGATCTTGTGGAGGGGAGCTTCGTGAAGCAGAATGTTTTGCAACGACGCGTTAGTAAACTTTTAAATGAATCTCCCTACGGCCGACAAAATCAAACAAACAGGCGCTACATGTTTTGAAAAACTATTGACATGAAATCATAATATTATTTTTGACTAACTTTTGTGATGATTCATAGCGTTGAGATTGCATTTTTATTTATGTCTTTCAAACGTTTGAGGCTAGAACGCGAGCAAATCAGGCAGATAGACTTGGAGCGATTGACCTCTGACACGAGTTTCAAATTAGAAAATATGTTTTTAAAGCGAGCGGAACAAGATTTTCGGGTCGCGAGGCGGCCCAGCTAGCGATAAAATCGCGATGAGTCTTCGAACCGCGAGCTAAATTTTTATATAAGACGAAAGACTTCTTCGAAAGTCTAAAATATTACTTGAGAATATAAACAACAAATCTCTGTCGGCGGTGCGGTCCGGAAGGAAATCTTGTCGAGCCAATTTGACGGTTCTATTGTCTCTTGAAGAAAAAACAGATGACGCTCGCGCGTGCGCATAATCGGGACACTGTCCCTTTAAAATTCCTAAATTTAACTGTTTCGTGTTACAAAACCAATTGAAAAATGAAGTGTTTATTGTTATCGAGGTATACCCCCATTCAGACCCTCTTTTGCGAGCGACGCATTAACTCTTAGTATTTACTCTTAGTTATTGATACATGATTTACATGAATTACTACTATAAATACGAAAGAAAAGAACATACACCTTATAAGTACTTATAAGAGCTCAGAAGTAGCTGATCAGAAGTGACTTGAGCCTAGGCCAACGTGGAACTTTTCATGAGATGAACCAAACTTATGTTCGACGTCTGGCTCAGTTACGTTCGTCTGAATAAGTTTGGATCGTCCAAAACGTTCTATCCGCCTGCCTAAGACGTATAGAATTAACGTCTGAAGATCGTCTCCGGGACAAACGTCGATCTTCACATGCGACGAACTAAACTAATACATTAAAAATTTGTATGATAATGTTTACTTAGCGTCATTCGAGAGAAAGTTTATTACTGATCTGATTCAGATGGTTAGTTCGACGCGTTCTAAGTTCGACGTCTGACCCAACAAACGATCTTAACTGAATTTAGGTTGACCCAAATTAGAGTTTGGTTCGTCTAATGAAAAGTTCGACGTTTGGTCTAGGCTTCAGTCTTTTAAAATTGTTTGTAATTTTTTAGTGTTATTCTACGATGAGGTGTGGTTTCTTAACATGCCTATTTCTCTCTGATCTTTGACTTGCTACATATAATTTCAGAGACATCAGTAACCCCTTTCTAATCTTTTATTCCTTCTATCTTTTTAAATTTATTTTACACTTGCGTTTCTTGTTTTGGGCGGTTTAAAGCCTTTAACCACCCTCTGTTGAAACTGCGAGATAATTCCTTTTAGATCTCCTTGCTTTCTGGCGGCTCAACGGTATGGACTGTCAAGTCAGGTAAGAAAATTAATGAAATAATGAACCAAACTGCGTAGTTTTTCCTCGTGTGTTCCTGACTACAAACACAATAGCAACTCTTTGTGGGATGGCAGTATTTGGTGCTGCTTTCTAAATATCCGACATAGTGGGTTCGGAACTACTTTTTTTTAAAGGAAATTGATCCGAAGCATCATAAAAAAATTCTCGTTACTTTAAGTCACGTTAATGTAAAGGTTAATTTCCGAGCCATTAATTTCATTATTTTGGCCCAAAACTCTCGATGCACTCACGACATTCTTAACACCTTAGGGAAAGACAAGTATTTTGTCAGGGTGGGGATCCAACTGTGAAGAACCCTCGAAGTGCCCAGATTTCTTCGCTTGACCCCATTCGTACGTTTAGGGAGAGTACCACCAAGAAAGTTTTCATTTCGGATTATACGTTTATGCCATTTTGCAGCTTAAAGGGATCTGCAAGATACGAGAAGCAAGATGGAAGGACAGTTCTGTATTTAGACGGAAGTAAGGGGACGTTCGCGGAGACTCCTTCTCTTCCCATCCATCGCACAAGCCTGACAATCGCCGTATGGATCAAAATGAAGAGCTCGGGTGCACAATATGCAGTTTATGGCGACTGGTCTCATCCTTGGTCATTTCGATTGTATATTGACCCGAGCAATCACTTTTGTACCCAGGCGAGAAATAAAGCTGGAAAAGATCTTTTTGGGTTTTGTACAAGGTAGGTATCTTCACATTTTCTAAGTATTATGAATGTCGATATTCATTCGTCCCATGAAAGGGAATCCAAGACAGTATTGGATTCTGGATTCCACGTGGTGAATTGCGGATACCAGGTACTGGATCCCAGTCTTTGTCAGTGAAACGTGGATTCTGGATTTCATTCGTTACTGGGATTCCAGATTCCTTGAACCGGCTTTACTCCATATTCCAGAGCCCAGGATTCCAGATTTCTCAAGCGAAATTTTCCCGGATTCCGGATTCCAAAAAGCAAAAATTTCTCGCATTTCGGAATCCGGATCCCTTTCACTATGGGGCGAAGTCATCTCATCCATCTGGATGACTAGCCTATAAACAAGTGTAACTTTTGATCTGAAGTAAATTGACGTCGACAAACCGTTGTTGATTTTAATTTATTGGCTTCCCATACTTTATGAATATTTCAAACAAGTATGGATTTAAACGGCCAACGTAGACAACAGCATGTTAAAGACCTTGAAGTGTAGTTTCGATAGAAATGATGTTTTGTTGAAAAGTTCGCCATCTTGGATATGCCATTTTGATTTATTCAAATCATGTGACTATTCACTCATAGTCAAATAAATCGAGATGGGAAATGAGCTAAAAACATTTATGCCTCTCAACAATCCCCACTCATACATTGCAGAGATGCTGTTGTAGTTAACAAGTGGACTCACGTGGCAATGACTTGGGAACGTACACAAGGTACCGTGAGGCTTTTCATGAATGGAGAGATGAATGTGAGTAAGAACGTAACAAGCCACTCGAAGGACTTCATGAATTCAGACCATTCAGTGTTCGACATTGGCTTAAAGAGAGATAGCGGAACCACAGCACATGCCTACTTCAGTGACCTCATGGTGTTTAGGCGCGAGCTGCGATTTTCACCCATTAAAAATGTGAATGAGATAAAAGAATATCTTGTTCTTAAACACCCACTGTCAAAAGATTCTGTGGGGGCTGCTGTGGGGGTGTGATAGGTACAAGAATTTTTTTATTCTTGGGACTTTCATCCCTTATGTTATAAAGTAGTCTTGTGGTTATTTTTGACATTATTATTATAACGATTTTTGATGACAGTTCGGTTTGTTCTTTGTTCTTCTCGTGATTTAAGTTTCGTTATGTTTGGGTTTAAGAATCAAGGTTAACCAATATATGCGTTAACAGGTTTTTGAGTGTTATTACCTTTTTAATGGGTTTGTCGACAGAAGTGTCATCAAGCTTAGGGTTAAAATTAAGTTTTATTGTCAGTTTTTAAGTGGGTACGTTTTGGGACCATTGCTGACCTTGATTATTACCTACATCAGAGTTCCTGTTTTGGTTTAAGGTTTAGCCTCGTGGATTTAGCTGTCGCGCTTTCATTGGTTTTCTTGTAGGATTGTCTATTCCACTTTTTGTTAACAACAGGAAATTCGTTAGAAGTCATTCGAAATAGCTTTCGTAACTCTCATGATCAGCAAGCCTAAACGTACCTGCGTTATGCGTATATAAGTTGTATAGTTGGATGGTTAGTAGAGTGTGATAAGCTGATGTAAGAAGCTGAGCTGAAGACGTTTGTGTTGCCGCCAGTAATTAAAGGAAGAAAGTATCAAAGCTTTGTCAGAGTCCTGGAGTACTCTCGCTAAAAGAGCTGTCCCCGTCGAAGAAACCCCTAACATTTATAAGCATTTCACTGCATTTAATACGAGCAACAATACTTGATTCAAGAACTAATGGATTAATGAATTAAACGTTTCTATGGTTACTGCTCACGTGACTCTCTAGTAGCCAATTAAAAAATCACAAGAGATCATGATAGGCTCTAGAAAATCAACACTCCCAAGGTTTCTCCTTCATAAGTATGTACCCTGAAACTGGGATACTTTGCAGAAATTGAAGAACTTGTCCGATTTGAATTATTACATTTCATTTTTGTTAGGTCACAACAGCTAGATGATGTCACAAAGTAGATTTTTTGGTCATGCGCAGCACTAATCCAAACAATGAATTATTTGCAACAATGATTTAAGAGAAATAGTGAAAGTCTCACCTCATAATATTCTATAGTTTAAGAGATATAGGCAACATTCCATGCATATTTTTTAAAGAATTAGACAATTTCGTGGCCAGTTTACTGTCAAACTCAGAAAAGCGTGAACGCCTGAAAAATTTCAGGAATGTTGATTGCGTACTGGCCAATCACAATAAAGTTCAGGACACGCGAGCAAACCTCAAAACCACAGACTAGTTACCGTTGCTGTTTGCGGTTTAGTTATCTCGAGCCTTATTGGGTTATTTCTCGCAAGACAATAACATTCTATAAATATTTATGGTGTTCCCGGTTTTGTGAGTTTCAAAGTAAAGCACTTTTTCCCTTAGCGTGTATATTAAGTAACTTTTAAGCTTAGCAGACTCCATCGTATCAATAAACTGAATCGAAGGCAACGGCTAATGGCACCTAAAATAGACCTTTATTTTTTACGGCAAGTCCTAGGAGTTTCGTTGGGCATAACAGCCGATCGATATACATTCAACATTATCTTTGTAATTTATTCTCACTGGGACATTGTGCAAACAGATTCCTGTAATACCAATAAGATATAGGAGACTCAGCCCGAGGTAGGAGGAGTCGGGAGCTCACGGTAGAGAGCTCAGTTCATCGCTGCGGGGAGGTGGGTGGAGCAAGTAAAGAAGCGTACGAAACAGCGGCGTATCAAGACCGTGAGATAAGGAGGGGAGGGGGGCGGTCCCCCCAATTTTCTCTTTCTGCCCTTCGGGTCCCTCCCCTGGATCCGACACTGCCAAACACCGAAAAGCCTGAACACGCTATTGGGGTATGAAGGAAGTCTTGACAAGCTTCGCTTGACATGGATGAATCTTGTCAAATTCTCCCACATACACGAGCAACTCGTGCATCGGGGATTTACAGGGATTAGCCTGATGATTAGGGCTTAGTTTTTTTGGTAAATGTTTATAAAGAGCGCGAAGGGAACAACTCCTCTTCATTTCTCCTCTCGTGCGCGCGCGCGTCCTCGAAATTTCTGCTTTCGCTTCGTCCCCCAAAACACCGGTGCCTGCTACGCAGGCTATACAGGGATTTACGTCCCCGACAGTTCTGCATCAATTATTTTAAGGTGTCTTAGATACACAAGATATACAGTAGCAAATAGTTTACAAGAAAATGAGATAAATAACAGTGTATTCATCTGGCAAGCGATATTATTCTTTATGCGGACGATACTGTACTCTATTACTCATCCAAAAGCGTCAGTGATCTTGAACATCACATCAATGCTGACTTGGGGGCAGTGTCTGAGTGGTTCTCTAGAAATCTCCTGACACTAAACCTATCCAAATGTAATTTTGTTATCTTTGGAAGTCCTCAGAAACTTAATCGTATTCAAGGCATTTCGGTTAAAGTAGAGGGCACTAGTATTGAAAGAACACAATCATTCAAATACCTAGGCGTAACGCTTCAACAGTCTATGTCCTGGGCAGATCATGTCGATGCTATCAGCATGAAGATTAATCAGAGAACAGGCCTAATTTGGAGAATCAGGAATCTATTGCCGCTACAAGTTAGAGTTTCCTTGTACAATGCCCTAATCCTCCCTCTTTTTGATTACGGAGACGTTATATGGGGGGACAAGAACAATGACACCATCATGTCAGAATTACAGATTCTACAGAATAAAGCTGCTAAAGCTATGCTGGGGCAACCACCCCGAAGCTCGTCAACTGAAGCACTGAAGAGTCTAAATCTGAAGTCACTGTCCACAAGAAGGTTTTTTCATCGCTGCATTGCTATCCACAAGTGTCTTATTGGAGAAACCGATTTCAACTTTAATTTTACTAAAACTCAAGTTGCTCATTCATATAATACAAGACGCTCTAATGATATTATATTATATTATATTATTATTATTATCTATAAATATTATTATTATTATTATTATTATTATTGTTATAAACCACATTTTGATATGTCTAAGGCAGAGTATATAATCAGATAAGAGCTAAGAAATGAGGTGATATCCTAGATATAATCATCGATCCTTGGTTAAGCAGTTGCGGGGTTCGTTCTGATAACCCATTAGTACTGCTTACTAAAATTGACTACTAAAAGTAACATGGTCCAGCAATTACGGATGGAGAAGTACTTTTCCTTTAGTGTGCCTTCCCTCCAACATATCATGAGCCTTCTTCGCGTCAGCCAGAGGAACAACCGTGATTCCTCCGCTAAACTAAACTAAAGCTTTCCTTCGGTCAACCAAGAAAATAGCTCGTTAGCTCTCTGTTTAATTCTGCGGGGTCCTCTACAAAGTGGAAAAAATGCCCAAAGGTCACGTAAGAGGAGCCCTTGGCCAACATGTCGACGTTTAGTGGATCGGGAGGGCCCGAATCTCCACCGTGAACAACCATTGTTCCTCTTCGCGCCAAGCAATCAAAGGTCTGAATAAAACGAAATGCAAGGATGACAGATTCAGTGATAGGCCTTATAAAGGGACTATCAAAGGATAGAACAGAGAAATACTGTTGGCCCCAGTTGTTCAAAAGATGGATAGTACTCTCCAGTGGATAAATCGACATCCAGTGGATAAGTATTAGGGACTGGGTACAATGCCAAACTGATATTTTTTAGATTTAAACTTGTTGAACTTACACCAAAGGTAATTAAAAATGGCATCAAAATATCATTGAAAGTGTCTTGGAGAGTTTGGGTGGCTGTTTCAAGGTTAAAACTATACATGTAAATTACGACTTCCTAACACTACTTTCTCAGCCTTCATTATCAGGAAAGCATCTCAAAATTAACGGTATATTATGTTTTAACGTTCCATGATCAAAAGCGTGGGGGCTTACACGACACATTGTTGTCTCAATCATCCATGCATGGTACTGACATCCACCACATTTGCACAACAATGTGCGTGACCAAGAGAGTTTATCCTCTCTTGGCGGGGCAAATTGTCTTTTACACATTTGCATTGTCCTCTTTAGCCTTTAACGCATCTACACTACGCGACAGCACAACACACCGCACCAGCCGGCGTCCACTTCACTTCTCACTTCGCAGACGCATTTTCCCGTTTCCAGCCGAATTCAGGGCTTGGTAGTTGCGGTGCTTTAGGGAGAACCTGGCCCCACAGATGACCAGCCTGATATCCTGCGCGAAGGACCTGTTGACGTAGGGCATCCTTCGTTGACGGAATGTTATCTATTTCCCTACCTTTCTGTGCGAACAAAGTTTGCCTAAGTCCTACATCACAATGACGAATCTCTCGATGGTAGGTCTCGAATTTCTCATCTATGTGTGCTGCCGTTGGTGTTTGGGAAAATGTAAGTAGAGCGGCGTAACATCCTTGAACTTACTTCATACTGACCTTGCTGTACGCTTTCCTCTTCCTGCAAAACCTGACGTTGTGTCGCACCCGGTGAGTGCTTGAAAAGCAGGTAATAAGACCAAAATGTTTACAAACTGCAAACAAGAGCCTCTCGATACATACTGAGTAAAACCTTCTTTCTAGCAATTGGCTGGAGCTGCATGATCTCCATGATCTTTCACACACGTTTTTAAAAAGATTGAAACTGCTATGAGGTGAAGTTGGATGTTAAAAGCCCTTCATTTTCTACAGATAACAGCCAAACATCAAGATTCTCCTTTTTTTACCGTATTTCTAACCATAATAACTTTATCCCAAAATATCTCGATAACGCTCTTACAGATTTCGCTTAAACTGCACGAACATCGAGGCGGCTATTGGAGGAAAAAGCTCCCGTAAACGATTCTGGAATAGCAGTTCCCAGTGCTGAGAAATACTGCTGCAAGTAAAATAGGTAATAACCTCATTTCGTTGCTAAGACAACTCCGATGTCATTGCAACCATAATCATAACAATTTTTCATCTTTATCTGATACAACTGTGGTGGCAGTTTTTCGAAATCTTTGTTTATGGCGACGTAGTTTATGCTCAAACTTGGGAGGTGTTGACCCTGAAAAACTGCATGGAG
>OZ037787.1:8814151-8886651 GCA_964035525.1 Porites cylindrica | reverse complement strand
AAAAAATGGAAACAAAAGAAAAAATAAAAATTACCTGAGATAAAAAATTCACTGTAGCATATATGCCAAATATAGCTTTAGGCAGAAGGTATTGAAACTCTTTCCAGGAAGGAAATTTTTGTTCAAAATCTTAGATTTTTCTTTGTAACACCATTAATATTTAACTCATTGACTGGCAAACAGTTTTCTTTATGGAAATCCTCTATCAAGCCTCCAGGGGGGCTTATTTATTTCAAACACACTTGGGGGGGTGGCTTATTTGAGAGGGGGAGCTTATTTAATTTAGCTAAGACGATGGTATCGGTTCTCCATAAAGAACTAGAACACAAAGTGGAAAAACATACACCTGATAGCAGGTTATCATCATGACAAGCGATTATCTCAGTGCAAAAGGAGACAACATTCAGCACTCTTGTACATCTCAGTAATACAAGTCATTGGTCCATCATTACACAAAAGGAGAAAAGTATTAATTTTATCCCAATGAAATAGAACAACTCTGCAATGAGCACGATTCAGGGGTGAAGGAAGATATATTGTTTCATCCCATTTACAACAGTGAAAATAATTTTCATCAATCAAGAAACCTAATCTGAAGAGAATTAGGGTAGTTGCCCTTTTGAATGAATGAATGACAACTTTATTTATTCACGGTTAAAAACATCAGTCTAATATAGAAAATTTATTTAAAATTCTCAAAAGCTGTTTTACATATTTGCCGTGTGGGAGTACTGATCAGAAAACCATCTATGGGAACTTACTTATATACAACCTCAACTCTTTTTAGAAATCAGGTTAATGGTTTCTGTTTCCTACAACAAAAGAAGTAATAAAATGATTATGGTAGATGTACAGCTTGTTTTATAAGAAATTATTTTTCAAAACAAACACTTGGAAGAAAAAAAAAAGAAAAATCAAATAAAAATTTTTAGTCACTACAAATAACAAACAGCATAAGAAATGAGCTTCATACATGTAAACAATCTTCCACATTTGTAGCATGCTGTAAAGTGTCTAACAAACACCTGATAGCAGGTTATCATCATGACAAACAAATAACCTCAAGAGTTTGGATTCCCACCTGTTTGCCTGTGTACGACGAGGACGATGATTATGACCCCGATATGAAACTTTTGGATCTCTACGACTCGATTGTGAATCAGAATTCAAAGGAAGAAAAGTGGGACGTTTTAATTTGAAATCAAAGCTATGAAAGCTGTTCGACCACGCGAAGTTCATGAAACAAGACGATTCTGGCCAGCCAAACGCATTTTCAAAATATGGACAATCAAAGCTGAAAGCCTTTGGGTATAATCAATAGCAAGTTCCCTGTAGCTGTTTCCGTGGGCAAAGGAGAAATCTGATGTCAGTTTGCTGAAAGCTGAAATATGCTCGAAGGATTTATAATATTAACACTCGATGTTTACATACGGAGGACACCCCAAACGGCGCTTTCAGCACCTTCACACAGCGTTTTGAAGTCAATTACACAGTAGGTTTCATAAGTTTCATTTAAGGTTTCTTGCTATATTTGATGATTTCTTTTCCTTTGCATCTCTCTCTCACGCTCAGCCGCCAAGCTTCGATCGATCTACTTGTCTTCAATTTTCTCGGGTTTGCGCAGGCGCAGTTACACAGAACAGGCCAAACTACGTCATTATCCACTAGCCAATCAGCGGTTTTTGCGCTCTGTCCGTTTCAACAACAATCCGCCGCCAGATTGTCCGCCATCTTTAATTGTACGCCAACAACCGCTGACCGGTAGCTATGTAACATTGTTGGTTGAAGGCACACCAGAAGACACACACACCGTCGAAGCCCCGCAGTCAGTCATTTGTACTCGGTTAGCTTGACGACGGCGCGCACAAATCAAACAAATGGCTTGACCAATAGCAGAGCGGCAAATTGGGCACCGAAGTCGTGCGTAGTCCTTTCCGTGCTTTTTTAATTTCCCGTCGTCAACTGACGTTCCCGTTCCGTTGCTAAATCAGCCTAATCCTAGGTGTTGACCCGCCTCGATTAGTGTTTCTCCTACTCCCGGCTGCTCACTACCTCTCATGTTATGTCAAGAAAATAGATGTTGTTGTTGTTCTCGTCTCTTTTGAGCCCTTTACAGCTTGTCAGTTACGTGGTACAAAGACAACATGCTGAAAGGCAGGAAACGCCCTGAAGAAGACAAACAAAGGAGTTCTTTGTTTGTCTTGTCCCAGTGCTACTTCTTTGGTCCTGCATGGCTTTTTTAATTTGTTGTACCACAAGATGGACCACCAGCTGCTTAAGGCGTATTAGTCAGCATAGTTATGGTTTATAAACTTGACGTTTCGTATGTTATTCAACATACATTTTCAAAAGTGAATTTCTTGTAATCAGTGCCATACAAAGAGTCCCGTGTTTATATCAGGCTATGCAAACACGGAAAACGTTTTTTGCTTAATTAATGTCTTTTGGATATGGACAGGAAATAGGACTTCTAACTTCGAGTCAAAACAGCAGGAAGAGTTGGTAAATTCTGGACTTAGGCTGCATTCATTATGTATACTGCAGGAGGGGGCAGAAGATTTTTCTTTAAGGGGCAAAATTTTTTAAGATCCCCCCCCCCCCCCCACATCATACAGAATTTTTGACAGCCCTCCTCTTTTGTCCAAAAGAAAAAATGATACCCCCCCCCCCCCCCCCCCCCCCAAATCTTGACGAGGAAAGTAAATTATAGGCAATATGTTGAAATGGTGGAGAGCCTATTGTTTAAAAACAAAAGGTAACCAAAGGTTGACAGATTTTTTTCAGGGTCGATTTCCGCCGCTCTCTTGGTCCTCTCCGAGAAGAGACTGTTGGGTGGAGTATCGTGGGCTCATTTCCCGAACAAGCACGCTACTTTTTGAGGCCCAAATTCCATCTCAAAGCACTTAGCTACGCAACTGAGGGAACTGACTACCTTTAGTGGGGATGCTCTTGAACATGTAGATTGTGCTATTCACAATTTAGAGAAGCAAAGTGTTGATAATGTTGTTGATGTTGTTGTTGATGATGATGATGATGATGATGATAATCAAGGGAACGATAAAGTTGTTAATGTTGCCAATGATGATGATGATGGTAAAAATGAAGAGGTTACTAAGAGATTTGGTGACAATGATGAAGTTTAGAACATTCCTTCACAAAGAAAGTTGCAATGTGTTTTCAAGCATTAAATTTAACAACATTCGTCAGCAAATGTTAAACTGGTGATTTTCAAGTCGTGTATGCTATTTGAGCCATCAAGCACTTTACTCAGCTCTAATTTGGGAAACTATTCCAAAAGAATTGAAGTCTCGTGATAGTTTTGCTTCTAAAAGAAACTGTAAAACCTTTCTATTACAAAACCTATGATAGCGAAACAGCTCATGCCTCAACCCTCTTTTCTTTAGCTTCCTGTCTTCCTCGAACAACGCAGGAATAGTAATATATAATTAGGTAATTTTATTCTCCTTTTTCTCCTTTTTTATTTATAAACTTTAATATAGCACTTTACTGCACTGTATCAAAAAGTCTAGAAAAAAATTATATATAAACAAGTATTCTTTATACCCTAATTTATTAGTACCACACACTTATATCTTGGACTCCTCTATTTATTTAAATGGGACAGTGACCAACACGAAAGCTTCGGCTACTTTGGTCACTGTCCACATATCAACAAAGTTGTATAGTACATCTATATTTCATTATTTGTTAACCTACTGATTCTGTTAACCATCGTATGATGTATCAACTTGAATAGTGCGAACTAAACTTGAACCTTGAACCTTACTACATTCCAATGATGAAAAATCCATGGCGCACGCTTGCGTTCTATTTCCAGTCCTTCCTTAACTGCACCGCCAGTCATATCCCAGTCCTCCCACCCCACGTGACTTTGTTGAGGAATTTTTTTGAAAACCCTCCGAAGGATTCCCAATCCCTTTTGTACATCGCTATCGTGCCATAACTCAAGTGATACCAAACACCTACGGGCATATTGCTACTGCCACCACAATGCAGAAAGATGATTTGAGGAGCGTAGACTGTCTTTCCTTTGAAACAATGCTGAAATCAAAATAATTGATTAGGCAAAGGTGAAAGACCAATCGGAGGACGATGTTTACCTGCTTCATCATCAGTAGCTACCTTATGTAACGGTACGTTTTCGGGGCGAGGACTTCATTTTCAGATTTATCCGGATTAGAATGGACCGTCCACTTAGCTTTTGTAGCCCCCGATGAAGACTATTTTTGTCTAGTCGAAATATTGGGCAATAAATTTGTAACCCTTAGCTGTCCGATCAGCCTTGCCTTCAGTTGAAAGTGTTATTTTACACTGCCGATCCTGATCTACGACAAGATCCGTCTTCCCCTCGCTGCTGTTTGTCCAAATGGTCCTTGCAAGAATTGTTCATCCATTCTATAATCCGGATAAATCTGCAGGCTCATATTGGCAGAAATGTTACCTTGCGTATACAGCTATTTCAATTTACGTTGTCGGATCAAAGCTTCAAGCGTACGCGACAAGACCGAAAGGCGGTATGGGTAGATTAGAGTTAATTTTAGGCTTTCGTGGTTGTCGGCGCGAGATGGACATGGAGGCTAAAAGTACAATTAGTATTGCCTTGCGCGTCTTAACAAAGAGCAACAAGAACAGATATGACTCCTATTGCTTAAAAGCGGTTCCTCTTTTTGAAACTGTTAAAGGACTAAAAGGTGATACCTTGTTCAGAGAAGCGGAGAGGAACTTAAACCAGCCACGACTGGCGAAGATTTTACACTTGTCTACTTCGGTGAAGGAAACAAGAAATTTACGATCAAGTCAGAACTTCAACTGGCCAAGGCTTTATCATTGGTAAAAGGGGGGGGGATGGTTACGTTGTGGGCGGACCCACATTTACCTAAACCTGGAAAACCACAGGGCCACAGTTCAGCGTTGGCAAAGAAAAGAAAAGGTATGTCACAGCGCGCACTGTAAAATTTTTACTCTGATTGTATTTAATTCTTCTCGTGCTTGTTTCCTTTTTTTCACTTGATTCAAGTATTATTTTTTTTGTCTAGCGTCTTCTGTTCCTGACGACGCCGAGGAAGACGAGAATAGTTATGAAGATCGCCTGTCAAGGCTAAGAGCTAATCATTAACTGCCCGAGTTTAAACTACGGTGCTGGGCGAGAATGTTGGTGAGCAACTTTGAATTTCCCGCTTTTGAGTAATGAAAAACTAATGGACTTCATCCGATTGCCGTCATAGTGTTTCCTCATGTTTTGTTTCAGTCTCATGGTGCAAAGCTATACCGTGTGCCCAAATCATCTCCTTTAACATTTTTCTCAAAATTATTTGTAATTTCACATGAAAAGTTTCCTCATTATTTAGTGTACGAACTCCACGTGCCAACTCCTTTTTTTAATTTATGCAACTCTTGGGGCTTTTACCGCTATAAAATTTCGGACCAAAAATAAATCTCCTAATTAAATAGCTCTTGCAAATTAACGGCAAGGAAGAGGAATTCGTTATAATGACCCATAGTATTTCATAATAGTGTTTTTGGGGAAATTTTTATTTTCCCGACGGAGACCATACATGTATTTTTTTAAAAATGAAGTCGTGGCGCTCGTTACTAATTAGTCAGGGAAGGCATATGTTGCAGTTAATTTTTTATCTCAGTTAATTTTTATTTTTCGATTGTTTGGGTATGGTAATGAATGCGACTGAATTTGAAACAAAGGAAATATAAAAATTAACTGAAATAAAAAATTAACTGCAACACATACACTGAATACAGCAAATTAATTCATTGCATACTAGGTAAACGGCACACGTGACAGCGAAGATGAACCTCCGGATTTGCCATTTTTCACAGGCAAATCGAATAAGGTTAAAGGCCGAGCACCAAATACAACCGACTGCGAAGCTCGCCACACGCACTATCGTGACACAGTCCCTTTAAGAACGTGCCTGCGCTTGCGTGGAAGGAACGGTAAGCGCTCATGTTTTAACCTCGTGCCCAGGTCTACTCCTTAAGAAAATGTGAGGAGCTGGAATTGAAAAAGCCATGGAAAAGCCCTGGTGATGAGGGTGAGACCTTCTGTCCGTCGTTGGGGTACGGGGCTAAGCGTCCTGCAAACCTCCCTTCTTCTCAAGATAAATTCTGCTTACTGTTCTGCGCGCAATATTATGGCCTGCGTAGCTGGCGGGATTGTTTAGAGCGGGCCTCTGCCTCAAGGAGATTTCGCGAGCGGCGAAGCCTCGAAGAAAAATCGCGACGGGATTTCGAGTTGACTTGTCCGCCGCAGAAAAAACTACTAATTCCGCGCCCTCAAAGCTAAAAGCAGAACGCACCAATTTCCGCGCGAACATGTTACAAAAGTCTTTATCTTAATAGCGAGAGAGAGCTTTAAACGTCTTTTAAGGCAACATAACGAGAGTTTTACATTCCGTATTAACAGGGAAAACTACGTATTTAGCGAAGAATAAAATGTAGAAGCCATAGCGCGCACAATGGTTTGTTAATCCATGTTTTACTAATCCGTGCTTTATCAATCCATGTTTTACTAATCCCTGTTTTACCTCTCCATGTTTTACTGATCCATGTTTTACTGATCCATGTTTCACCTATCCATGTTTTACTAATCTCTGTTTTTCCTGCCCATGTTTTACCAATACATTTTTACCTATCCATGTTTTGCTAATCCATGTTTTACCAGTCCATGTTTTACTTATCCATGTTTTACTGATTCATGTTTTACGTATCCATGTTTTCTGATTTTTTTTTCTGATTTTTTTTTTTTTCACTTATCCATGTTTTACTAATCCAAGTTTTACTAATCTTTGTTTTACTGATCCATATTTTACTAATCCATGTTTTACTAATTCATGTTTTACCAAGCCACGTTTCACCTACCCATGTATTACTAATCCAAGATTCATCCATCCATGTTTTACCAGTCCATATTTTACTAATCCTTGTCTTACTGATCCATGTTTTACCAATCCATGTTTTATCAATCCATACTTTACTAATTCATTTCTTATCAATCCATGCTTTACGGAATCCATGTTTTGTTAATCCATCCGGTCCAGCCTCAATGTATTGACAATCATGGCGAGTACTCACCCCTTCCCGGGACTAGTTCCGATTTTATGAGTCTGTTCCATTCCTGCCTGTTGGCCACGACAGACGGGAGATCCTGCCTCATAAGTCTGGTGTCAGTCACTCTCTAGCTGGTCAATGAATGTCATCGCTGGGCGCCCCAGCTTGATTGAACGGAGCTTGAAAATAAAAAATATAAATACCTAATATAAGAATCGGTGATACAATGTTAAAGCGGCCGACGGGGAAACTTTTTAACTGGGCCATTTCCGAGTAACCCTAACGGCTCTGTTTCTAAATCGTGAAAACGAAAGTTTGCGAAATCTTTTTGGAGAAGTTGAAGCCTACAAAATCACAATATTTATTATGATATTCTTTTCTCTTGCTAATAAATTTAAACTCATTTTAGGGAGAAAGGTTTTCTACGTCGCCTCATTTTGAAAGTGAGGGGTTTTGGCACATGGTACGTATGAAAATGACCTATTGCTGTTTAGGTACCCTGTAGTAATGTCCCGGACACACGAAAAAGGAGAGCATATGACTCAAATGAGACTTCCGCAACGTACTTTTGTTTCCTTCTTTTTCAGTCAACCTGGAATTAACTAAAATCTTTGTTGTTAATTAAAAGTGATTCAAAAAAGATAAATTCACAGTTAATACTGGGAAACATGAACGGCACAGTAAGACAAAGTAAAATTTCTTTCCGGGAGAAATACCGACCAAGGATATTCTTAGGATACCAGAAAAGTCAAACCTTCCTCGATAAAGTTTCGATTCTAAAAAAAAGGACACAGTAACTGGATCTGAAAGCGCGCAAAAGTGTATTTCCGGTCGTCAAGAGAAGTTACGACCGGAAATAAGTCTGCGGTTCGCAGGCTACTGGCTCATTACCTCAAGGTAAATATCTATTAAAATTACAAGAGGTGTTTGTAAAGCTATTGCACAACAGAAGCAATAAAAGCTACACTTTTGGCTTCACAATGCTTCATTAAATGTAAAAACGAAATAAACAATAAAGCGAATAGCAAAATCTTTCCAAATCTCTCTGGCAAGATCTTGAATTTTCCAAATCTTGCCGGCAAGAATTTGAACTTTCCAAATCTTGCCGGCAAGATTTGGAAAATTCAAGATCTTGCAACTCACCACTCGCTAACTCGCTGCAGTAACTCACGACGGATAACTCACCAACTTGCCGGTCCCCAATGGAAGCTAATGGATAACTAATTTGACGCCTTGTTCCTTGTTTGAAACCAGATGAAACTGGTTTTATGTTCGATTGTTTAAGTGTTCGATTTCCGAACGTTCAAATGTGTCTCGATGGCAACTTTTTTTTAATCATCCGATGACTCTCAAGAAACGTAAACAAGGAGTAGAAATTTCCTTTGCGAGATTTATGGAGGTCGTAGTATTTGTTACCGTAGTCTGTTACGCCGCAGACTCCACAGGCGTCCCGGACGTAGTGTGTGTCAACATATTAATATTTACATGGACAAAATTGGATGAGTCGTCGAAACTCCCATTCCGGGGGGGGGGGGAGGGGTACTCCCATACATTACCTATACGGGTATGTGCCGCCCAACGGGGTCGTGATTTTGAAGCTCCTGATTTAGAACGGGGTATCCATTTTAGAGGCGTCTGCTAGAACGGGGTATTATGTTTCGAACGCACGAAAGCTCCAGTTTTGTAAGCAGCCATTTGAAATTATTCAAGGACAGATTGCTTTTAAAAATACGGTTCAATGCGTTAACAAGCAAACTGTTGTACTCTTGTTGCACCCTAGAACGGAGTATAAAAAATTGGCCCATTTCTAGAAAAGGGTATCCGTTTTAGGGCGAATTCTAGGACGGGGTATTAATTTTAGGGGAAATTTTTTATTAGAACGGGGTGCCAATTAGGAGTCCCGGGCGGCACCTACCCACCCAAAAAATACCCAAGTGAAACTCTCTGAAACGCGAATTCTATCAACTCAGTTGATAAAAATATCTTTTAATTTCTTACTTCCAGGCTTGTACTCGTCGTTTATCTGTAATCCGATTTTCAATTTGAAGAGCGTCACTTGAGGAGTTGTGGGAAGGAAATTGAGAAACTATTGGCCTTACGGTTGTAGGTTCTGACGTCCCTTTCAACGAATCTTCGCAACTTTCGTGGCCACTATCTTTTCTTCCGTTAAAAACCCAATCCCGCGCCACATGTACATTCACAGAGAGTTCAATGAAACCCTCCTAAAACTGAAAGCTTGAACCAGCAGCTATCAGGTTCTAAACAATAAATGTTAGATTCCTATTTTATAAATATTCCAATTTTGCATAGTTGAGAGACAAAATAAACTGATTTTACTTGAACCGTGAAACAGATACTAAAAAATAGTGCAAAATAACAAGAGGCAAACAAAAGAATACAACGGAATTAGTCCATAATAGTGGGTAGTAGTCTACTACCTGCTTCACGGGTTAAGTAAAATCACTCTAAAAGGCTGCCTTTATGCCGTGTGATGAGTGAATTTATGGAAAAATGGTCTGATTTATTGTTCTTGTTAGTTACTCAGACACGTCATGTTCTCCCAAGTTTATAAAATCTTCTGAATTGTCATTTTTAACTTCCACACTTGTAAAATGTAATTGATAGGTGAATTTCGACGCATACTTCGTAATGGATGATAGAAAATAAAATGTCCTGGGTAGCAATTCAACATTTATGGGAAGGGTTTTAGAAAACAGTCTCTCTGATCCTCCGCCGTCCAGTTTAAATTTGTAAGTGCTATTGTAGCATACGTTTGCTACTTCCACCGCTAAAGAGGTTAATCCGTGATCCCGTCTCAGAAACAAAAGACATCCTGAGTGGAGGTCTTTTACAACGGTCTCCGAACCAAACATTTTACTTGAAACACCATTGCTGAATGATTCAGCAAGATTAGTTTGATCAATAGCGCATGCGCAAAGTCTAACGTCAACTGACTTGTCTGCGCATGCCTCAAATTTGCTATATCTGGACTGCCGAGTATAACTTGTCAACCAAACTTTGTCTTCCGGCTTTGCATAGTTTTTCAAAGAAACTTTAAAGACTTCGTCTTCTGTAAAACCAGCTGGAGGGACCACGTGGAGATCCATTGTCGTCAAGATGTAGTCTCCTTGAAAACGTTGCAAAATATTAGTAAATGATTTCCCCACCAGGCGCTGACAGTTTCCATAGCCATACCTTTGGGACCAGGTTACAACTTCACCAGCACCTGTAAAAAACGTACGAAACAACTCGTTAAACAGTCAATACCGAGTTTTAGGAAAGACGTTTTTGAGCGACACACGTCAACCGGAAGTAGTCTCTATAACAGCGAAGATGCTAGGAATTACGAATTTGAGAGCTCTAAGATATATTAAAGGGGAAAACGCCTCAATTCCGGTTGACGTACTTCAATCAAAATTCAAAAACGCCTTTGCTAATATAAACTCCCTAATAATGGCGGTAGGCACGTTCGCACGTTATTAGGGACTTTAAGATAGGTCACTACGGTCGCCTGGGAAGGTTAGATAGATGTCACGTCACGCAAAAAACGCGTGACCTTTTACCGTCGTCCTTCTGGGACGGTATGTTTTCGCCGTGTTTCTCGTCGTGAAGACAACGGTGAAACCGATAAGAGTTCATGCATACTTATTGTCACTTTTCTTCTAAAACTGAGTAGCCACTGGGTTAAATACGCGTTGGCTTGTGTTTACTTTGATTTACATATCGGTGAAATGAAGAAAAAAGCGAAAATGTCTGATTTCATTCATAACTTAGCTCGCGGCCGCAATGCGACTGCTTGTTCTATCCAGTGTCGTCCGCAATGGCAGAGGAAAATTGCCGAAAAGAAAGGTAAGGCCCAGTTCAAATGTTCATCTTTTCATGTACCGAACTTAATACCTGTTTAGGTCGACCCAAATGGTTCGAGGTTGACTCAGGCGTCGAACTTAAAGTGTAGTCGAACTCGATTCATTTTCAGGATGTTCAATGGTCTAGAATGTTTTAAACAAGTGAAAATAAATTTTAGTAATTTGTGCTTTAGTTTCGGCACATGAGAAGTTCGACGTTTCAACTGGGCCTAACAGTGATGATTGTAGCCGTCTTTTTATAACTTAAAACTGCATTTTTTATTAAGAAAAGATTTCTTTAACTCAAAAGGTGTTGGCTTAGGAAAGGAAAGTTCAAACAAAAACATCGACTACAGTTTTGAAAACCTAGCTAGCTAGCTTTAATTTGTACCCTTATTCTTCTGATTGGTATTCTTCGTATAAAACAAGAAACTCTTCTTCAGTAATTGAGCCTTCTGCGAAAGAAATGACAAGCGAGTTTCGCACATGACTTCACCGTCCTCTGTTTTGTTGTCCGATCTTAAATTGAAAATTTTCGCGGCTTCTTACCGTCATGGCCCCAGGCCGCCCGTATACGCATCCAACCGTCCCAGCCTACCGTAGTGACCTATCTTAAAGTCCCTATTACTGTTTTAGACCGGATCACGGAGTCTTTTATGACCACTGTAAGTAGAAAATGTTTAACAATTTGCTCGCCCCAGCGTAAAGATTGTTTTCTTTGAGCTTCAAAACAATTTGGCGATTTCTATGAGTTAAGTGAATAACCTTGGGCGCTATCTAAATCAATAAGAGGCTGTAACGTCAAATTTTGTTTCCGGCAAAACAAGATTTGCCAGTCCATCACATTTTTGTTTTTTTTTGGTTTTCTCCGCCCAACTTCGAATGAAATTTGCTAGTTAGACGTTCAATAACGGACGTAATTACACCACAACGAATTTTCCTTTGTCTTTTAAAACTTGAATGCACTCCCTTAACAATTAATCTGTGGGAAAATGGAAAATGTCACAGAAAGAATAATGACGAGTTTGAAGAATGGAATTTACTTTTTAGTGACGTTACCCTGACCTCGTCGTGGTAGTTGCTTCTTAAATGAGCTCACTATTACATGTACCTCCTAAATGTTGTGTCTGTATGGCATCATTTAAGGTCCCGAGTGCAAACTCCGCTAGCCATTTGTGGTTTTTTGAGTTGTCCTCTGCCCGACTATAATCGTCGAACCCTTCACACTTGCACCTGGTCAGCGGCATCAACTGCAAATCTGCACATGTGCGATTTGCTGGCAAAACAGAAAATATCTCTACTGCCGTGGAATTCTGGGAGTTTATTAGTTCAGGATGGTTTAAAGACACAAGTGCCCTATGTAGGTCCAGCAACGTAAAGAGACGCTTTTGGTTTTCAACCAGGGCCATCATTCGCTGATGGCCGAGCTTTTCAGCCACTTGGTCTGGAATTATCATAAACAGAATTGGATCAAAAGTCTCTCTTCTCCCTTCGTCAGTATAACTATACTGAGTATTCCTGTTGCCATGGTCGGAAAATATCACAGTAAGAGTGTCGGGGCTCTGAACTAAATTATTCAAGAACTTTGCCAAGTTGGCATCCGTGTTGATCATTCGTACCCCATTATGCTCGTGTCCAGTGTTAAAGTGCATAAAGGACAGCATCGATTTGGCCTTTTTGTCTTTGTTCATGGCAGCGTAAACTTTAGTTATGTAATCCAGGAAATACTGACTGTAAAACTCTCCGTTTAGACAAACCTGGGGTGGAGTCTCGTAATGGTTTGTCATGCTGTATTTTTTAAATACTGTGCAGGAAAAATGTGACAGGCCAAAGTCGTCAATGTGCTTTGTACTCACTCGGTTTTGGAATTCACTCCATCTGCAACAGAATACATTTTTTCTTATAGTAGCACCTTTAACGTTAGCCCGCGAGAACCTCCGTTTTTTTCGCCTTTAGTTTCACCCGCCGAGAAAAACCGTAGGGAGAGAAGCGACGAAAAGCGTCTACGGTTCGCAGGCTACTTTAACGTAGACATTAAAGCTACACACTTAAAATCTTCATTAAAAAATCACGTTTTCATCAAATCGCAATTTTTTTTTCGTAAAGTAACGTTCTTATAGTAGTGTGTATTTTCAGATAAGAAAAGAACATGTTTTAAGTTATGGGCACTCTGATTGTGCACTAAATACAATTTTTCCCATAGTAGCACCCAAATAATCGTATACACTAAAACAACTATCGGAAAAGTCGGAGCTGAATTTAACTATCTTAGAAAACACAAACAAATGCCGCTTTATGGACACCCTCTTAATATAGACACGTGTCCGTGTAACATGGTTTGACTTAATTTTTAACTTTACAGTGGCGACTTTAAGAAAATTGCTACGGCGACCTCTACCACGGTGGCCGGAAGTAAAATAGCTCATAAACGACGGAGTGCGCATGCTTAGAAGTGACTTTTCGCTGTCACGCCAAATTCTTCAACGTGAAGACCTGTCTTGTGGCGTAGTCGCTACTACGTGAGTATAAAATTCGACTTTTCTTCTATTTTTAACTATCACTGGTTCGAAAACCTAAGACAGATTGTTTTTGACTTTATCAAGAAAGTATTTGACGTCCAGTCTGGTTTTCCAGTAATTACGTCTTCCCTGCGTTTTACTAACAGCGGAAGAGAATGAGCGAAGGTGGCTCGACTGGATCGTTTAGGGGGGATACCTCCCAAGTCTGAGCATTAACTACGTCTACATGAGTAAAGATATGGGATAAAGGTTACCACAACTGTATTATGTAAAGATGCCAATTTCTTATGATCCGGGTTTTATTGCAATCAGAGTCGCCATGACATAATAATAATAATAATAGTCTTTATTTCCACACAAGATAAAAAATACATATCTTATGTTACAATATTTGAGTAAAAGTATATATATTTAAGTTATTTACAATGAAAAAAAAGTACGCTTACATAGCTAAATTGTATTTAAAAGTTAAGCGATTAATGTAAGAGTTCTTGAATCTATCTGTATTAACTTTCGGATACTGACTTGTTCGATTCCTTAAATTGTAAGTCGATACTTTCTTCTTGGGTAATAGTCCCCTTAGAGGGTGTCGGTCTATGCCAGATACCTTACGAAATACTTTTCTATCCTGCTTTTCTAGAAGCTACTTGATAGAAAATGATTTAGATGTATATTTACGTTTGTAACATCTATATAGAAAACACTGCATTGCTGTCAGCTCCGCCTCAGAAGCTCCATATACCGGCAACCCAGAAGTGATGCTAGGAAGCACGATACTTGAAAAGAAGTGATCTAACTCCGCCTGAGAATAACCTTCCTTACGTAAGGATCTTAATATAAACAAGCACTTATTCGCCTTAATTAACTTTTATACATGCACATGACAATCAAATCGGCAATTATCCTGTAATATTAACCCAAGGACAGAAAGTTGACAAGTTTGTGGAATGCCGAAAACTGGCGTAAACACATTCGTAACGACGCCATTACGTTTTTTATTTATCTTTGTGTTTCTCTGAACCACGAGTTTTTTCAAGAAATCACTTAAGGGAGTATGTACCCGCCGTAACTGCCTCAATTATTGCAAAGTTTGAACAAATTCTATGAGAGCGTTTTCGAAACATTTTGAAATGAAGTTTTAAGAATTATAAAAACAGTGAAATAGCACGCTATCCACACAATTAGCTAATATTTTTAATAAAATGATAAGCTTTGGAAACGCGGCTTCATCTCATAGTGGTTTGATTCCATTGAAAACTGCGTACAATGAAAAAAGAGGGGAATTGAAAACTTGAAAACAATGCCAGTGAATGATGAGGACGCTCACTTGCAAACAGAAAATCTGGCGGAAAAATTGGTTATATTTGAGGCCCTATTTAACAGCTTTTCCTGTATTCAATGTTCTTCAGTGAAACTTTGCGGGTATATTTATTGAAGATTGATCTCGGGATTGTCAAATTTATACAAAAATTTAGCTAGCGGTTTTTCGTAGGCATGGACCAAATTACGTCCAAAAACTGTATCAAAAGCAGCTGAATGCAAGTTAATAAAATTCTTCTTACTCGCGATCGCCCAGGGCAATTCCCGTCTTTTTTGTACGCAGTTTTTAATGGAATCAACCACTATGAGATAAAGCTGCGTTTCCAAAGCTTATCATTTTCTTACAATATTAGCTAATTGTGTGGACAGCATGCTATTTCACTGATTTTATGATTCTTAAAACTTCGCTTCAAAATATTTCGAAAACGCTCTCATGGAATTTGTTCAAACTTTGCCATGATATGAGGCAATTATGGCAGGTACATACTCCCTTAAGCGATTTCTTAAAAAAACCCCTAATACAGAGAAACACATGGATAAGTAAAAAATGTAATGGCGTCGTTACTTCGCCATGGCGACTTCGATTGCAATAAAACCCAGATCATAAGAAATTGTCATCTTGATATAATACAGTTGTGGTAACCTTTTTCCCATATCTTCAAGAATGCTGACGTAGTTAATGCTCAAACGTGGGAGGTATCCACCCAAACAAATCCAGTCGAGCCACCTTAAAGTTCAAATTTGGTGGGTTACGGTGACCTACTCTCCCCAGGACTCCGTATCCACGAGGCCGCCGTAATAGAGGTCGCCGTAGCGATTTGCCTAATGTCCCCCGAGTCCCTACTAAAAAAAGATACTGTTTCCTTTGTAAGTGAACTAAATGCTACGGCCCCATTATTTTTCCAGGTATTTCACAATATTGGTACCTTCCTCTCTAAACTTATGTAGTATATTTACAAAGGTACCTGTCTTCAAATTCAGAATCTCCATCAGGGCTTGCTCTTACTTGAAGGTCCGTCAATCCAATACCCCAGTAGTCATACCAACAAAGATCTTCTTGGAAGAGAGTCTGGTAGCCCCATTTACTGAAGGCTTCAAACAACACTTCTACCCCAAGAGGGTCCTTTGCGGTCTTTGCGCTGTCACTGATTTCATTGTTATCTATAGAATAAGAAAAAACAGTATACTATTAAATCTAAATGGAACTAAAAGGTCACGAAATGCAATTTACTTTCCCTCGAAACAACTAGGAGCTAGTAAGGGCCCTTTAGGAAGGTTTCCTTACGTTGCACATTCAAAAGGCCCTTTGCATCTCGGAGGTTAAACTGAACTGCAAAAGTACCCTCCGTGAGGGGGTGCGGATATTTTCTGGAACTACACAATGTATGAAAAGTTGGCTCACCCAGGGTAGCTCGGCTGGGCGAGTGACTCTTTTACTCGGGACAAGTTTCCTCCATTTATACTGCTACATGAAAAATTACTTCAATTTGATTGGCCTAGAGCAGTGGTATTTCAGCTTAATTTGAAATACCTACATGTGAAAATTACAAACCTTTTGCGGGTAGTAGTATAAACAAATAATAGCATGATTTGTACGTGATATTTGGCATAAAAACCACTCGTGATATTTCAAAATTTTCTCAAATTTCACTCGCCATTACGTATAACAATTGCGAAATATCACTCGTGGTATTTATGCCAAATATCACTACAAATCATGCTATTACCTATACATAGACGGGGCGTGAATGATATGGACACTCCTTAACGTTTACCTTTGATAACACCAGAAAAGAAGGGCCTCATGTTGTCAAAAGTCTGTTGACCAACGCTCTGGAACAACTCAAAATCCAACGCAGTCGCCTTGATATCGGGATCTTGTGCAATCCTGCGGAGTTCCCTCCACTGATCTTGGTAGAATTCGATAAAAATGCGGTCTTGCCACAGAGTCCAGCACAACCACGTTAACATTTATGTTGTTTCTCTCGCTGTCATTTTCGGCTTCCTTTAGGATCGGTGGAAAGATGAGCGACTGCAGAATATCCCCACACTTTATGTACAGAAAGCCAAAGCCGTTTTTTTGGTTTGTTTCTACGGCTTCCTGTACAGTTCCAGTTATTGTCTCCTTGGATGTAGGAATCCAGTCAGTGACTTTGCCCATTGCCGCATTCAAAGAGCCTATGGTGATATTCGATGACCCACAAACCTCGGCGTTACATAACAGTCTATGATTTCCAGACTTTGTTTCTTTAAACGAACATATGTCAGGGTGACGAGTCTCGTCACATTTACGGTGTTCAATGTGCCCTGGACGTCCATAATATTTATAGGCTTGTGCACATCCGACTCTACTCGGTCTATAAAAAGTAAAAGTGAAAATGAATACTTTAAGATGTAGTCAACTCGCTCTAACAGGGACATCATTAGGACATGAAATGTTGCGTCCATCTTGGGAGAAGTGTCTGCGCTATACAGAGCAAACAAAACGGCTGAAGAATGGCAGGGACCAACAACTGTAAGTTCATTTAAGGGGCGTGACTCAAATATATAGAGGTGTCCGTTGAGAGAGAGTTGGCCCCATCGCCAAGAAGATATGTTATGTGCAATGATAAAATAAATAAAATGTTAGTTAGGTAATGCTTTGGAGTGGTAGTAAGAAAAATTAAAGATATCTGACGGGAGGAATTAATGACTTACCTACCACGATATATCTATCTGAAGTAGTACATTAGGGCGTGTTCGACTGACGGTATTCCCGAATAAGACTATTAAGTAATAGAATACACTTTCTATGGGTTAACCGGCGTGATAACCCAAATCACTCGCCGAAGGCGAGTGATTTACAAAGTTTTCGAGTGTTCTCCCAACATTCCAAGTAAGTAATCACGCCGGTAAACCCATAGAAAGTGGGGTCTATTGCTTTTTAAAATAAGTTTAAGTTTTCTATGAGTTTACTGGCACAATAAACCATAGGTTTTTAACCAATAAGAACGCGCGAACTATCTATGTTATTTTATAAAATGGAATAGACTCTTGAAATCACTCATTTTGACGTTCATTGCTCTGCAATAACTAGAAAGATGCTTAACATTAGGTGTCCTGATTATTGTAGCGTTGAAGTGGCCCAAAAAGTACGGTGCAAGAGATTTGCAGCAAACCTTTTGCGTATTCGTATTCTGGAATTTGATCAATCGAAAGCACATGACTCTAAGTAACAGCGGACAATTGACGTGAGAGTGACTTATTCACTTACTTATTCACCCAGGGGTGGAGGGGTACTTTAGGAATTTCTGAGTGGGGATGTGCCGCTAGGACCCTGGAACCCTTAACCAGAGCTAGTTCAGCTGAATTTTGCTACCCTATACTAGAGTAAACTCCCCAAATCCCCCCTGTCCTAGAGTAGCTGTTTTCCAGAAACTACTGAGGTCACTAGCACAGTTTAGCCAAAACAAAACCTTTTACCACAATCCCTAGTCTAGATAAAATCTTCAACCAACTGATCAGTTTCCTGAAAAAAGATACCCTATTCTAGACCCAAACGCTCTGATTTATATACCCTATCTTAGAGTAAACTGCTTGAAAACCATACCATTCACAGCGGCACATACCTATATAGCCCATATATGGCAGTACCTCTCACCCCGGGCTTATTCACCACTGAGTATGTTCACTGATTGAAATTTATGTATAATGGAAATATATATCAGCCATATAATAACATGTATAATCAATATACCTGTGTGGCTTGCATTTTATTGCGGATAACGAGGTATAATTGACTGCTGATATATTCTGTAGACCAAGCTCCTGGCATGTGTTTTCTGCGAAGGAAAACACTTCTTCTCAGTATATGAAAAAAAATCCTCGGCATGTAAGAAAAACATACATTGTGAAAATTTTAGATTGCCTTTAGAAGTAATTATTGTACACATTACAACATTATCCGTGGATTCAAAGAGTAACACTAGTTAATCCATACTCGAAGACCTAGTGGTAGCTAATGGCTGTTCTCACACTAGAGACAGATAATACATCTTCAAAATCCGTCAAAATTAAACGAAAAACAGATGGAAAAAATCAGGCGGATTGACCATCCAAAATTAACACCGTTCCATTTTCAAATTAATTAAGACGTATTACCTGTCTGACGCGAATGATCCAACGGACAGAGATTGAAAAATAGAGCTGTGAGAATTATAAAATTTGGTGATTATAATATACAAGATCTGCGGATATTCTCCAAGACTTAGAATGGGATACCTTTGAGCAAAGACGCTCTAAACAGCTCGCAATAAGTGTTTTTAAATCGCTAAATAACCTTTACCCTGAGAGTCTAAAGAACGTGTTCAAACCAACCTCCAGGCTTCGTCCTTACAACGTACGAGGTGCCTTGAACAGTGTTTTTGTGCCTAGGCCCCGTACTAAAGCTGCTAAACGAGCTTTTAGCTGTAGGGGGGCTGTCATGTAGAATGGCCTAGAAAATGTGCCTAAAGACAAGATCAATCTCAACTCTTTTAAGTCTGCCCTGTCTTTGTCTTGGACCGGGCTTTGCCTTGAGGGAGTTGTGACAGAACTTATTTTGGTTATATAATGTACATTTTAGGTAGATTTTTGTGTAATTAATTATAGGATAGTTTTCTTAATAGTTTACATAGATATATTTTTAGCATTAGTGTAGTTTCTCTTAAAATTTGTTACGTAAACGGCTCAGATCACTGGAAGAGCATTTTCAATGAAGTGATGCCGTAAATAAAGCTTGATTGATTGCTTGATAACCCGTTTCAGACAGATAATCCGTCTCTAGTGTGAATCCGGCCAGTGGGGTTAGGGAATATTTATGGGAGACAGAAGGAAAGCAGGGCAAGGGCCCGCGACGTTTTGGACACTAACCCTCATCTAACCATCCTCGGAGACCCAGGGGCAGTCAGTCGGGCCGGGAGAAAAGGCGCGACGAAAGTTTTCAAGCACGGGCGGAAGAGCCCCTGGGTACCGACTCTCACAGGAACATTTCCAAACGGTCAAGCGAATGCTGTCTACTGATTCGGCACAAAAAATGCTTTGACAATGTATTATTGTGCCCAATCGGTGAACAGTTTCTCCTGAGTTATTTTCGTGAGTTCGTATACACCGTCACGACGGCTATTATCTCGCTACAGTTGCCCAGTTCGTTCACCAAGCTTTCCTAACCAGACAAAGGAACTACCAATGAGTCGAAAAACGTTTCGGATGCTATCAGCAGAAGCAATAGAATTTGCACTGAGAAAATTCTGTTTCTGACGGATCACAATGTATCGTAAATAATAGGAAGTTTAAGATGCGGCGGCGCCGGACAAGAAATAAAAAAAAGCAATAACTTAACAACGCAAAACAACAACTTTGCACGTGCATCACACTTTGTTGTACATTTCTTTGCCGTCACTGCAGGACTACCACGTGAAAATGCCTAGTTTCACGTTTTGTGAAGGACGTAAGCAATGGGTGACAAAATTTTCTTTCTCTTTATGAACTTGGACATGGTTGATAGAAATTCAACTCCAGAAGAGTTCGCTGGCAGTTAAGAAAGTAAGCGAGTTGGAATAATCACGACAGAGACTGAAAAAATGTGATTCACTCTTCATGCGACGTTTTCGTGGCTGTCAGTTGTCGTGGCATCTTATTAAACTCCCCAATATTAACGAAGACGTGATCGATGCAAGCGTGAATACCTGTTGTAAGCTCAATCTTGTATTTTCGGAAAAGCGTCTTTAGTTTTCGGGTAGACAGTATTTTGAAATGGAGAGTTTATATCAAACTGAAAGTTTCCTGACTGCGTGTATTTCTTTGGTGGATGAGCCAGACAAGCCGTGATCGAGCCAATGGCCGTCATGTACGAACTCACGAAAAGAACTCCGGAGATGTTGTTCCCCGATAGGGCACAATCATACAAAGCATGTTTTGTGCCCAATCAGGAGCCAGTATTCGCTTGACCGTTTGGAAATGGTCCCGTGAGAGTCGGTACCCAGGGGCTCTTCCGCCCGTGCTTGAAAACTTTCGTCGCGCCTTTCCTCCCGCCCTGGGCCTCCGAGGATGTCACCTAACTGGTTCCAAAAACATTCGAATTCCCTTTTTCGGATTGGCCAGTCATGTTAATAAGATGGTGAAAAAAGTCTCATGATCAAAGCAGCGGCAGAGTAGGATCCAACCTAACAGCCGCCGCTGCCGTATCATCGTATCCAGTGGCGCAGTGGAGAGTGCACTCGCCTCCCACCAATTCGCGCGGTCCGGGTTCACTTAAATCCCGTCTTCGGTGACATATTATATGGGTCGAGTTTGTTATTGGTTCTCTTCTTTGCTCAGAGGGGTTTTCTCCGGGTTCTCCGGATTTCCCTCTTGTCAAAAACAAACATTTTCCAAATTCCAATTCGACCAGGAATCAGGTAGGCGAAGAACCACTACCATCGTTAAATATTTATTTATTTATTTATCTACAAAGAGTTCAAATTACCAATTTCGAACAGGAGTAAATAACTCGGAGGGAGCAACTTCCGTGTTCTCGTGTCAAGGCGTTTTTGGCGCGAATTTACAATTTCTTTCAAGTTCCACAATGCAAACCACACACTAAAACCTACAGTCCTAAAAATGGTGTTTGTGACCTATTGTATGTGACCTAAAAGGTATTAAAATACTGGTTTTTTTGGCTGCCATTCTGACGCCTTCGTCAGAGTAGAATGAATAATTAAACAAATTTGTCAGAGTTGACTTCTCTGACAAACTCAAAACACGTCAGTTTGGATGGATGTATTTCCTCCATAAACTATAGCATATGAACAGGCTCTGCGTTTGGGCGAAAGGAGCTAAAAATCGCGAGGAGGTGGCGTGCGGAAGAGACATAGGAAAAGTAGAGGTGGCTCGTCCCCTGTTCCCTCCCCCCCTCCCTCCCCCGAGCCGATTTTTTCCTCTTTCTCCACCCAGAAGCCTGTTCCCAGATGTTCATTCTTCCTTCATTTGAATCAGGTTTTCTGACGACGGCTTCACAACTGAAGTCTTCTAAAGCATCTCTTTAAAAGCGAGTAATTTACATTCTTACCTAAATATCCTCGAACGAAAGCCGCGAACCTCAACTGCACAAGTACCACAGTTAACGTCACGAAGCCAAGGAGAATAAGAAGCATCTAGGTAGATAACAATCGAGATAGCGCTTAACAGTAAAATCCCTTTTGATACATGCACTAAAATTAAGCACAATGTGATATTACGATTACTAGATACCTTCAAGAGTACCGTATTTATTCGATTAACCGCCCTGGGCGCTTATTAAATTTTTGGACCTTGAGAGTGGGCGCACATTTGAGGTGGGCGCTTACTCGAGGCTAATGCAAGACTAATTTTGCAACAAAGCAAATAGCAATAACAAAACGCGACGATGAAACAAAGGAAGGTTTCTGTAAAATACCCTGAAGAAAACTCCGTCTTCGGGGAAGTCTCTTAATAGTACTTATTCAATTTTTTTATGGTGGGAGGGGAAAGGAGGAGGGGTGGGGGTGGGCGCTTATTCAAGGCTGGGCGCTTATTAACTTCTTCTGCCTTTGGGATGGGCGCTTATTCGAGGTGGGCGCTAATTCGAGGTTGGGCGCTTTTTCGAATAAATACGGTATTTCACGTGCAAGTGATGTAGTGCGTAGAGGGTCCCCAGTAGATTTTTCGGAAAATGGGATTTGCGTCATTTGAAACCAGGAATTTGCGATTTTCAAGCAAAATGGGAGTGAGATTCGGGGTTGAAACTATGTATGGGATGCGGAATATAGAAAATAACCATTGGAGGACAATGAGCGAAAATTTGGGTGATGATAACGGTATTATAAAACCCTAAGGAGGACCATCAAAACCTTATGTCTGCCTCCTTCACACGCTTTCCCAAGGTTCAATGGGAAACAGCGAGAAACAACCAGGGAGAGCTGTAGATAAGGGAGACGCGCGAGAGGGATCATGGGAAATGGCGAAGAGCGCGAGCTATGGAAAGCCATAACTTTCTTATGTGGTTATTCATCATTATGTGGTGTGGTTACTTCATTATGTCTTGTGGTTACTTCATTGTGTGCTGTAGTTACTTCATTGTGTTTTGAGGTTTCTTCATTACGTCTTGTAATGCAGTCCTGACGTGTTGCGTTTTTGCCATAATGCGGTGATAAAAACGTCATTATGTGATGTGGTTTTAACGTGGTCTGTTGAGGTTATTCGGCTATGTTTTGTGTTATTGTGAAGATGTAATGTGGTTATACGTTTATTATCTGGATGCGTCTGTTCTCGCCATGCGATTGGTCAATTTTCGGTCCGTAACTTGCTATACGGACCAAAATTTTTAAAGAAAATGCTCATTTCGGAGCTCTAAATCTCTTTACCTCAGAAAAAAGGTTTAAATAAAGTTATAAGACGCCTGCAGGAGCCAATCGGCTCCTGACGTTTGTCAACCCTTGGGACTTGGATGTTGACTTCGGCCTTCAACATTTTAAACTGTGTTTATTTGTGAACGAAGGCGATGAAGAAACTAACTCGTAATATTATCGAAGAGGATTCTAGTCAGTGTTTGAAAATTTTAACGCAGTACACAGTTAAGAAGACGAAAATCGACTGGCAGAGATTCGAGATGTTTTGCCTAAGAGAAAATGAGTAATTTCTTCGACAAATATGATAACAAACATACCTGCACCCGATCATCTTGACAAGCTTTTTTGCCATTTGCAGTGTTTTTTTAAAGACCAACGAAAGAAAGATAAGGGATAGATAGATAGGTACTTTATTAAATACATTGCAGCATAAGCTGAATTGCGTATTTACATAATGATAATAATTTATACTAACAATTGTAAAAATGGGCAATAATTGTAATAGCTAAAACTAAAAACGTATAATAAGAAACCTAAAAATTATTTACAATTCTGCCTGAGGCCATAAAAAAACTGTTCTTATATCTATTTTTCTTGCAACGAGGCAAAGTGAAAGTGCGCGCGTGCCTTAGATTATAGTTGCTCTTATATGGAGGCGGCAACAACTTTCTTAGCTTGTGGTTCGGGTCGCTCATTATGCTTTCAAACGTGCGCGTGCAAATGTTGTGGTGATGCTCCGCAACCGTTGGTAAACTCATAAGCGCTAAAGCTTGCTGATATTCTATACCAGGGCATATGATTCGCATTGCTCTTTTCTGAACGCTTTCTAATTCTTGCGAAAGGTAGGCTGGTAGCGCGTGATGGAAAACTGGCGCAGCATAGTCAATGACGGAGCGCACGCATGTGATGTAAAAAAGGAATAAATCTTTCTGTGGAACACGAGCTCTTTTTAGCTGAACAAGAAAATAGAGCCTTTTAGCTGCCTTCTTAGTAACTTCCGTGATGTGCGCATTCCATGTTAAGTCACCAGAGATAGTAACACCCAAAAGTTTAGCATCTTTAACTAATTTGATGTACTCCTCTCCTATGACTACTGGAGGAAAGTCAAAATCTCCTTGCATTTGTCTGTGTTTAACTTGACTCTGTTTCTGATTGACCAATTTACTACCTCATTTACAATAACTTGAGCCTCGCTATGCTGTCCTTTCTTTATTACCTCTGATGTTGTGGTGTCCTTTACATATTTCCAAATAGAAGCATTACTGACGGTTAGATCATTTATCATGATCAAAAAAAGCCAAGGGCCTAGTTTGGTCCCTTGCGGAACGCTCGAAGGTAATGTGCCCCTTTCGGATGCAAAGCCTTCAGAGAGTTTGATTCTCTGTGAGCGAGCTAATAGGAAATCTATTATCCAATTAATGACGCTAGGCGCGTTGAAAAGCGCGCATAATTTCCTTACTAAGATACTATGGTCAATTAGATCAAATGCTGTCTTGTAATCAAACAGGAGTGTCCTGATAGTCGCACCGTTCCCATCAGTCCCTTGAGACCACTCGTGGAGCATCTCCAACAGGGCAAAAGTTGTTGAAGACTTCGGTATCGCACCAAACTGGCTTGGGTCCAAAGAGCACAGTACAGCTGGCTTTACGTGCTCTGTGACGACAAAGTCCTCTGCGACCTTAGAGATACTCGGTGTTAACGATATAGGCCTCAGATCTTTCTTGATCTCCTTAACAGGCTTGGTTTTGGGTAAAGGAGTGACGTCTGCCAATTTCCATGGTCTCGGTAGCTGCTGTTCCTTAAAAGAGGCATTCAGAATGATTGAGACAGGATAGGCGAGAAATTCCGCATACTCCCTTAGTATCCAATTAGGAATACCGTCCGGACCACCTGCTTTGGTTGCATTGAGATGAGAAAGTCTCTTGTATACGTCATGCTCCGTAACCACTAGATACTTTGGAGACTGATCTTCTAGAGGGAGCTTGGGAATCTCGTTAGACAGGCAGTACTCTTCAAGAGGCTCTAACAAGGCGTGGTTGATAAGGTCAGCAATCACGCGCATGGACGACCCCTCCAACTCATCGATGTCGAGGAGAGAGATCAGGTTGCTCGAGGAGGATTGCCGCGCTCCGCTGAGTCTCTTTACTACCTTCCACCGGGACTTAGGGTCGCTCTCCTTCATTTGATCTATCTTTGTTTCATAGAACGTTGCTTTGCAGCATTTGCGCTTCCGGTTAACAGCGTTCCTATAGAACTTGAACTGGACTGACTCAGTTCCGTGTTCGTGAAAGGCTCGTTGCCTTTTTAGAATGAGCGACTTCAGTTCGCTTGTCATCCAAGGGGCGTCGTTGGTGTTAATTCGCACCCTCGAAGCGAGTTCGAGCCAGACATGTCCAGTTTTCAAAAGACTCCATCGTCACATTAACGAGTGAATACATATAGTGCTCTTAGTTTTGACTGTAAACCCTGAGGACTGGGATGTAGAATTTGCCTTTCCAAATTTTAACCTAACTTCGTTTTATGAGAACGAAGCTGATGTAGAAACTGAATCATAACCTTACCGAGGAAGAGAATGCTAGTCAGTGTTTGAAAATTTTAACGCAGATCACAATTGTAAAGACGAGAATGAACTGGCAGAAAGAGAGGTTTTTCCAAAAACCATTAACTGGCGAATCCTTCGACAATGACGACAAACTTACCTTGAAAAGCTTCTTTGCCTTTTGCAGCGTTTTTTTACAAGGACAAACGGAGGAAAGATGGAAACGACTTCTAGACAGACACAGTGTCCGGTTTCCAAAATACTCCAGCGTTACGTTAAAGAGCTAAAACTTACAGTTGTCTTAGTTTGGACCGAGTAAACTTTTTCAACGTGGCGAATTTGTTTTTACTTTCTCAGAAAGTAATAAAAACTTTCTTTTTTGACGCCTGTCAAATGAATGTCAAATCGTGCTTCCTGCACTTGTTTCCGGTCCCCGAAATAGGGAGAAGCCATATAATAAACATCTGATTAGCCTCGTTTTTTCGGTCCGTAATTTACAATACGGAGCGAAAACTCGGCTAATTGGAGGTATTTATGTGGTATGGTATCTTTGTTGTGTGGTTTGTTCATTTTGCGATGTGGTTTCGTCTTTGTTTTGTTGACTTCACTTCCGGTACAAAGCTCTAGTACCCAGGCTTTACTCGTTACCAGGAACAAGTCAAACCGGTTTTAAGAGGGGCCCCAGTTCCTGCTTCCGCGTTGTCAAAGATTAAAAAACTAACTAATGAAACATCATAATTTGAAGAAAAAAAATTTGAAAATGCTATTTTGAAAAGCTGTTAAAATCTAAAAATGTGCTGCTTGACACCTTCATAGTCAAGGGTTATGTTACTTGTGAATTCAAGTAGAACGATATTTGAACATCAACGCGCGCCCGGTGCCCGATTTACCTGTGACAACATTTTCTTTTAAAAAGCTCTTTGATAGACATGCTACATACAAGTTGACTTCAAGAGTTTCTTAGCGAGCGGAACGTTCTTTTTAGGACATGAAGCGGCCGACCGAGCTACGAAGTCGCAAGTAATAAATTCTAGCTTCTTGACTTTAAATCAAGAAACCAACACCAGCATGTCGCCGGCTGGGTGACCTGGACGATATTTTCAGTCGCCCGAGGCCAAGTCTTAGTGGCCTCATGCGACCGGGCGCCGTAAATTAGAGCACAGCCTTGACCTTCGCCTCCTGTGCGCAGCTTCCCCCCTTTGCTGACGCAGTATCTTTTTTCTGCTTTTGCAATTCAACTTGACTTGCACGTGATTCGAAATTACTGCCAATAAAAATCACGCAATTTTTCGGGACAGGCACGGGATACGAGAAAGTTAAAAAACAAGGCAATTTTTGACTCCCGAGAAAAATACGAAAGGAAGGCGCTACCGAATTTATGACGCTGGCTGACTACGTCATCCCGCGTAACAAACCGCATAACAAAGATACCAGACCAAATAAAAGCGTAACCACATTACATCAAAAACACAAAACGTAGCTAAACAACCTCAACACACCGCGATAAAAGCAAATTAAATCACATAAGTTAACTAAGCTTTTACACCGCATCACGGTAAAGACCCAACACGTCAGGGCTGCATTTCAAGAGGTAACGATTGAAGAAACCTCAAACATAATGAAGTAACCACAAGACATAATGATAAATAATCACATAAGAAAGTTATGGCTTTCCGTATAAATTCCCCGTGGCTTTTAGAACTTTCTTTACGATCCGCTTCGTTTATAGTTTCCTTGTTCTTGCGATAAAAATGATAAACAACAATTGATGAAAGTGTATTCAACCTTCGAAGGGTTTGAAAAACCTGCCAAAAAATTCAGGATTGTTCATTTAAGTTTATTTTCTCGCTGGCTTTTAAAAATATTTTACCATGAAACCCAGTTAACCAGGAGATGCTATGATCTTTTGAGCACTTAGTGATAAAATTCTACTACCACATTATTTTCAAATGCTGCTACCCTTGGTAGCTTTGTTTGGTTTGAAGCAGATTATATATGCAAAAAATAAGTTTGCGTTCCACCATGTGTATTCGTGATGCTAAAAACTGAAATCTACTTTTAAACAATTAATAACGAGTGCAATTACATTGTGCGAATTAAACCAAACACCACTTTGCATCTAATTAGCTAAGAAGGCGGAAAAAGTCTTTCCACTTCCGTCTAATCAGAAAACTTTAACATGTATTAATATTTCGGTGACTATTCCGCCCAGATTAGCAAATGCTATTTGCGGACCAGTCTCTTCGTGTTGTGTTGTATATATACAAACATTTATTCAAATAAATTTGTTGTTGGAGTTGAAACTGACGAGAAGGCTTTTTCACTTTCCAGGCAGCTCCGCTTTCAGACTACCGGGTATTTAGCCTGTGTGAAATCGTGCCCGTGAGTCACACGCTGCTACTCACGAAATTTTTCGAAACGGCGTCCACTCTACTCTATGCCCAAGAAACCACAACCGCTCAGCTGCAAAGCCAGTTTTGATTTCCTGATCGCTTGGTTATTCTAAGTGATCGAAGATAAAATACTTTCAAACGATTAGAAAAAGGGATTTTGCAGAAATTCTAGAAAATTTTGGTCTTTACACTACCATATGAGAAATTTCTGCAATCTGATTGGCTTAGAGCAGTGGTATTTCAGCTTAATTTGAAATACCTACATGTGAAAATTACAAACTGTTTGCGAGTAGTAGTATAAACAAATAATAGCATGATTTGTACGTGATATTTGGCAAAAACACCGCCCGTGATATTTCAAAATTGTCACAAATTTCACTCGCCTAACGGTTCGTAAATTTACGTATAACAAATTCGAAATATCACTCGTGGTATTTATGCCAAATATCACTACAAATCATGCTATTACCTATGTGGTATTTCAGCTTAATTTGAAATACCTACATGTGAAAATTACAAACTGTTTGCGAGTAGTAGTATAAACAAATAATAGCATGATTTGTACGTGATATTTGGCAAAAACACCGCCCGTGATATTTCAAAATTGTCACAAATTTCACTCGCCTAACGGTTCGTAAATTTACGTATAACAAATTCGAAATATCACTCGTGGTATTTATGCCAAATATCACTACAAATCATGCTATTACCTATACGAATGCCGGGCATATAGCCACGGCGTTTTTAATAATGATATAACTGACTTCAGAATCAGTCAGTAGCATTTTCTTTGACATCTTTAACTTGAACCGTAAACTAACTATGTAGCGAAATTCGCGAGAGCTGTGGGATCATGGGTGTACGATACTGTTCTTACGCTTGAAGAAAGAGATTTATTTGAGAACGCTCTTGAAAGCCCTGACAAAAACGATCAGTTCTTGAATATTTTAGGAAATTTAAAGATAGAGTCAAAATACTACACAATCAAGCAGTCTGGCACGTGCTTTCAAAAATTTAACACAAAAGGCTTCTCAATATTCAATTGTAATATTCGGAGCTAAGGAAAGAATTTATGTCTGCTTAATGATATTTTGATAACCGGATTTACTTACTGTTACAAATATCTATAAACTACAGCTTCTTAACTTCACTCATCAGTGGCATTCTGAAAAATTACCAAATATCTTTAATCAGCATTTTCGCTATGCAAGTGAAGTCCATACATATAATACGAGATATGCTTCAAAAAGTAACTTCTACAAACCACGTTCCAGGACCAATATAGGAAAGCAAACAACAGCGGCTATAGCGACCGAATTGTGGCAACAGCTCCCTACCCATATAAAAGACCTTTCAACTTATAACTCTCCTAAAACATTAAAAGAAAACTTGTTGGCCGAACAATTAACTTACTGAAATTATTTTATTTTAATCATATCGTCATGTACTATGATGACTGTTTTCTCTTCTTTTTTTTGCCATCTATGTGCTTTCTTCTTTTTTTTATGGTGTGTGTATGTCTTAAGATGTTTTGTATGTCTAGTTATTGTGATGTCCTGTACATTCGACACTACTTTCAAAGAACTAGTTGCTAGCTCGAAAACCTTACGGTTATCTAGCCGCTAGGCATTTCCTTCTATGTAATAATATTTAGTTTAAATTGTAATTGAATATTCTACGTGTTAAGTTACTAATTATTCAATAAGTTTGACAAACCCTGTAATGGAAATGTGAATAAAGTGTTGTTGTTGTTGTTGTGTTGTTGTTAAGCCAGCGTCGCCGACACTCTAAATCGACTGTGACGGACAATGCGTATGTAGTGCAGACTGGCCAGTATCTACTGCCACCAAATAACCTTTCATTCCGTTTCCAAGTCTCTAGTCTTCTCTAAAATGCCACCAACTTTCCAAAAGAAAATTCCTGTATGTCCTGCTTCGCTGACAAAGTCGCTTACTTGGTGATTGATCGTCAAAAAATGTTCTACGGTCCAACCTAAAAATGTGATCCCACGTAATATATGTCTCGAACGAATTTTTAACGCGCAAAACAATCGGATAGGAAATACATCCCAGCCATACAGGCTGAAAACGAAAACGGCTATGATGAAGTACTAAGCGGAAGATAAAATATCAAACGGCTGAGAAGACAGAAATAACTGAAACCGCTACATCTTAAAGAAGAAGCTGGGAGAAGGAACGCAGCGTCGAGTTTTCCCTGCGAAGAGTAAAATAAGAGTTCTTTTCTGTCCTCACGTCGGCCCTTGACGCCCTGTACAACATTTCGTACAACAACTCTTTGGCTATTGCCAAGCAAGGGGGTTTTATTATTTACACCTATTAAAAAAATAATAAACAGGTTACCTACTTACAAAATACTTCCGATGCCTCCCCATTCTTCGCTGTGGCCTTTCACAAGGCAGAGATAGCCGATAAAAGTGAAACACTTCACACTTTCATTTTCATCAACGCGATGTATGCACACGTTCAATGGTTTTGTAACACGAAAGGCCTCGTCATGCGTTCGCTTCCCACGAACGTCGGTGCTGCCAAATAGCCACTTCTTCCCTTGGCCTTTGTTTTAAGAACCAATTAGAAGTGGCGGTCATGCGGTTGGTCATGACATACCGCACGGCTCCACGTATTCGTTAACTTTTTCAGCGTTTCCTCAGTTTTTTCCTAGTGCAAACGCTCTTAAAGTGGAGTAGATTTATACAAAATATACGATCCCAACTTTTCACGAGGAAACGGAGAAGCAAAAGAAGCTAAAATTTGAAGAAATCGACCACAGCATATACAAACCGACAGCGCGATGTGCTGCCTTTCCAGGGGCACCCAACGAGAATATGGTTCAAAACCACTTAAACATAGCATTGTTCAACGTATTATGGTATTGAAATGGTAAATATAAGCATATTTTTATCCCCTAAAAATTTGTCATCTGTTCGGATTTCCTAGCTGAAAGTCTAGTGATCCGAAAATTATAGTGATCAAAACTTACCTTTTCGAAAATTTCAGTTAGAAAAAAGGGGTCCGAAAATTCTAGGTGACCTTTTTAGAGCAAAAATCCGTTAAAAATGGGTAATTATACCATTTTTTAGATGCTCGAAAATCCTAGGAGAGGCAGGCAAGCAGGAAATTTTACAACAAATGTTCCGAAAATTCTAGATCTCAAATCGTCTTCCGAACAGATATTAGTCCGAAACTTTACGTTGGGTGCCCCTGCCTTTCTAACCTACGACGAGAAAATTCATTTCTGGAAAAAGAGTCTGCACGATCATTACTTCGAACTTCTGAAAGAACGTAGTGATTATGAAATCGGCTGGATTAAACACGTAAACCATGACGAGTCTGCCTTTGAGCATATTGAACCGGATCTGCCGTGAGTACACAGGGGCACCCAACGGCAATTTTCGGGAAAATATCTGTTCGGAAGACGATTTGAGATCTAGAATTTTCGGAGCATTTGTTGTAAAATTTCTTGCTTACCTGCCTCTCCTAGGATTTTCGAACATCTGCAAAATGGTATAATTGCCCATTTTAACGGATTTTGACCCTAAAAAAGGCCACCTAGAATTTTCGGGAGCCTTTTCCTGGCTGAAATTTTCGAGAAGGTAAGTTTTTATCTCTATAATTTTCGGATCACTAGACTTTCAGCTAGGAAATCCGAACAGATGAAAAGTTTTTAGGGAATAAAAATATGCCTATATGCACCGTTTGAATACTAAAATACGTTCAACAATGCTATGTTAAGTGGCTTTGAACTATATCCTCGTTGGGTGCCCCTGAGTACAGTCGACTTAGTGGACAAGAAACAACTTCTTTTGACAATTCACGTATATCTGACCACTGGAGTGATTATGTGCCAAGGTGCCTGATACGAATTATGGTGTTTAAAAGAGTTCCCTCGCTTAAAGCAAAGAATGAAGAGGTTAAACGCCAACTACGGCGGCAAGCAAGTTAATGAAACTGAACACGCTCTCAACTCTGTTCCAGACGATTTTGACATCAGCAAGTGCAAAAACCTGGATGACTTTCACCAAGTTACCATGGAAGGCAAAAAGAAAGCCAGGAAAAATACAGCTAATTGTGCATCTTCTAAGAGTAATGCCGACGACTGTGAAAATCTTACGGAAGATTCTACGGAGCCCGAAATCAAGAATCTGGTAGATGAAACTCAAACACCAAAATCATCCCACCCGAAACGCAGCAATTCGCTAAGCTCGGTATGGAGTCTATCAACGAAAAAGAATTCATCCATTTTCTGAGTTGAAATCGGAAATCTGCGTCTTGGAAGCTGATGTTGTTGAAGTGAAAAACTCTGTAAACGATGATAATGACAAACTAAAATTTATAGAGGCTCTTCGCCACTGGGGACGTTTCGCGCATAATAAATCCGGTAGTCATGGGGTTCCAAATATAAATTTGTCCAGTTTTTAGTGTCTTCTGGTCGATTTTGGTAAAGTGTTGTATTCTTCTGCCAAAGAACTCCAGCAAAACTCAAATACTTCTTCTAGAGAAGACTTTATTCCACAAATATTGACTGTTTTGTTAGAGATTCTTCGCGTTTACATTTGACCTTTGTGGGCTTTCATTTGTCTGTCATTCGTAAACAATAACTAAAACAATGTAACTACTCCGTCGACCAATCAGCGCTTCTGACCGGATTCCGGACAGATTTTACGTCATCGGTATGGAATTTCTGTCGCTGAGTCGCAGACGTTCCTCCGCGCGAAACGTCCCCAGCGGCGAAGAGCGAGGAGAAACGGATGTTTTCGCAGGCTAAAAATAACTCAACTGGAGAATATGTTCAAGTCTGAATTTAAGCAGTCAACATCTCGAATGATTGACGTCGAAACAACCAATGACCAACTGAAGTCAGGAAATCTTAAGTAGTTACAGCGTTGAAGAAGAACATCAAGGAATTAGAGAAAAAGTTTTACATATACCCAAAGAATCAACTAAACACCAAGCACCTGAATCACCGATAAATCTTGATGTTTCTGACATACCGCACCCGCAACAAAATTATACACTTCCACATCCGGGAAACAACCGTTTTTCTGTTCTTTCATCAGTGCCCTCAGAGGACGCTGATATACCTCAGGAGATGACGAAAACATACCACAGGTAAGGTACTTCAACGTTTATTTAATATTGGTTTATATAGTATACTTACTTTATATCACTATAGATCAAGCAAGGCTCTGAGATAAGAAAGTCATTCGAGGAAGCCCGAAGAAAAGGCGAAGTACAAAGCAGAATAAAACCGTACTGGTGCTTTTCAAGTGCGTACAATAGGTGTGTCTACTGGAACTTCAATTCTTCATGATCTGGGGTTTTTACGACATAGGTAATCAGAGGAAAACTTGGTCCTGAAAGAGCTCAATTTAATTTTAATCGTGCACTGGAAAAATGGGGCAGAGGTAAGGACAGAGCGGATCTATGAGCTCAAATTTAAGAAATAGATTTTGAGATTGCTCCCTGTACAAAGTTATTCATAATTTTATTTGTATGTCAAAGACTGAAAGTGACCATATGCCAATAAGAAAAACCTCTTTTGCCATGTACGTGTTACTCATACACCATGGGTGTGGGACCGTGTGGGAATCAAACTGCTGAGCGTGGGACTCACACTAACGTCGGAGGGACTCTCAGGTTTTTGGCTGTGTGAGTCCCTAGACGCACTACTGCCAGTTTCTGGATGGATCACTGGTCACTAACATAAAAACATTTTTGAGCATGAACAATATATTATTTCTGTTTCTTTACTTCAAGTGGTATTTCTGTACGGCAGATGTAACTGAAAGTCATCACAGTGACAGGTTCCATCGTGCAAAGTGTTGATTGTAATGGAAAGTTTTATAAAATGTACCCTTCGAGAAGTAGCCTCCCACGCAGACGTTCTAAGGGGTTCGTCACGTGTTCCTGCCCCACGAACGAAAGAAAGGAAAGGAGTTTATCTTTCAGTTCAGCAGACGTTCGTGGGGCAAGAAACGTGTGACGAACCCCTAAGAACGTCCGCGTGGTAGGCTATGGGAGAAGAGGCCCTTCGATCTTCCTATCTAGGAAGATCGAAGGGTCTATGCTCGCAGGGTATATTTTGTAATTAATTTCTTATCTGAGTTAATTTTTTTTTTCCATTGTTTTTGGGTATGGTAATGAATGCTAATGAATTTGAAACAAAGGAAATATAAAAATTAACGGAAATAAAAAAATTAACTGCAACATATATAAAATGATGATATGTTGCAGTGAAGAAGTAAAAATCTATATGACTCATTGAGTGTTTTAGCCAATAAAGTGTTCATAAGGGTTTTTTAAAACCCCCTGTGAACGATTTAATAAATATATCTCAGTCCTTGAAAACTGTAATTTGTTCTTGAATTTTGTTTGTCTGTAGTTGTACGAACCACATGCAATTAAAATTAACTGAAGCTATAATAAATTATATGTACAAGTATTTTTCTCCAAAAAATTCAGGATTGTTCATGCATTTAAGTTTATTTTCTTGCTGGCTTTTAAAAATATTTTACCATGGAACCCAGTACCACCAGGCGGTGTTCTTGAGAAACCACCTCCACTGTAGAGGCGTATACTCTGCCATACGAGTGCTATGATCTTTTGAATACTTATTGAAATTCTGTTACCACATTATTTAAGCAATAGAAAACAAGAGAGGGGTTGGGAGAATTCGAGACAGTTATAGTTATGCAAACCTGAGACGAAGTCGAGCTCGAGGGTTTGCATAACTGTCTGTTTCCAAAATACTGATTTTTCTCGCATAAAATGTCAGCTCAAGAGAAAAAAAATTGACACACCTTCTTTGCAACGATTTTCCAAGTTTCTGCCGACGAAGAAAAGGGTAAATAAAATAAACTTGTCGAGTTTTGAACTCGAAAACTTTTTCAAATCAGTCAAATTCGCTCTTGCATTGCGTGATTAGCGCGCGAACAGCAGGACATCTTGACGCCACAACCATGTTTACATACTCTCATGACAGAGCTGAACAACGTCTGCGCATGTGCATAGACGGGAGAGGTCTGGGATCTAACCTAGTATCGTTTTCAAGGGGTTTTTCACAACATCCTCACTTTTTGGCGATTATTAAGGTGGATTCTGAATATTTAAGGTTCTCATTTAAACTAAAGGTAGATTATTTCATACTTTATTGAATTCTCGTTTCTACCCTTGTAATTTTTCTTCTACTTTTTTCTATGAACAAAAGAAGACGCACGAACGAAGCGTCCCTTCAATAATAGTATCGTTTGCAAAGGGATTTTCAAAACGTCCTCACATTTTCCCGATTTTTAAGGTGGTTTCTGAATATTCAAGGTTCCCATTTAAACTAAAGGTATATTATTTCATACTTTATTTAATTCTCGTTTCTACCTTTGTAATTTTTCTTCTACTTTCTTCTATGAACAAAAGAAGACGCACGAACGAAGAGTCCCCGCTATAAATAGTATCGTTTGCAAAAGGATTTTCAAAACATCCTCGCATTTTCCCGATTTTTAAGGTGGTTTCCGAATATTCAAGGCTCCCATTTAAACTGAAGGTAGATTATTTCATACTTTATTGAATTCTCGTTTCCACCTTCGCAATTTTTCTTCTGTTTTTTGCTATGAACAAAAGAAGATGCACGGACGAAGCCGAAAACAGTTCTTTCATTCGAATGTGTACATTTTCAAGCGTAAACACATGAAAGTACAGACTATCAATATGTTATCAGTTCTAAGAAATCGTCCGGACATCATATCAGTGTCAGTATTAAAGGTACATTTTATTTATCTTTGTTTTTCCTTGAATGATGGTCTTTTAGTTATTTCTCTTGTTATATCTCGCTTGGTTTCACTATAAGAACTGTAAGAACACAAAACAATCACTGAGGTTTCGAATTCAATCAAGTTCTTTCTTCCAAACTTGTTTCCCTTTATGACTCATTGTTAGGTCAGCTCAAAAGAGCTGTTATAAATTTTTGTATATGACAACAGGCAAAATCAATGTTGAAAAGAGTAAATGGGTAAGTAATACAGTCGATGCTTGCTGGTAAAAGTATTAATGACTTGAAGTTCTCTAAAAGGCTTCATTACAGGGAGAAGAACTTTCATTTATTTTTCTCATCAAAGTATAGATCTTCATACCTTGATTCTTCTGCTTCATTCAATCCTGTCATAAATGGAAAACCTATAGTTAATACGAAAACTCACATAGAGCTGAGCCAACTTGTGATTGTTTCTCAAAACTTCAACAGCTTTAAACTTTAAAAGTTTATTCATTCTAAGCTTAAAGGTGCAAATTGAATTTTAAACAAACTTAACTGAATAAATACTGATTCTACAGCTCGACCAGCGCCTCTAAGCCGGCTAGAGGTACGAAAAAGCTTCTTTCATTGCACTAAGATTTGTAACTAAGTTTATGACTTTCATGACTTCTTGTGTCTGATGGTATCATCGCGCTCAAAGCCGGCTTTCTTGCCACCAAGAAACGGTCAACAACTGCTATCGCTCGGCCTACATTTCAAAGATTTGCACCTCCTTAACCAGAATAAAGTAATGTTTAAGTAAATCGTTTACGTACCATCGAAGAAAAGTCGCCCAAACTCCAGCACATTGCTCTTTTTTAATTTCTCAGTCATCTTTCTGCAAACTTACTGACGATCTGCATCAAAACAATGAAAAACCTTCGCCGGGACGGTCAAAAACATTTTCCTTGATCCCTGGATTACGTAACATTTCTTTCCATGAGTTGCATTTCTAACGTATTCGTAGAATTTCTCCTTCGTTGGCATTCGCAAATATGAGTTTGGATGGTCGAAGATAAAATGGTCTTGCAAGAATTTCACTTTGCCCGAATGCTTCGCGCACGGGCTAGACAAGTAAACAAGTGATGTCACGGACATGCGTAGTACGTTATTCAGCCCTGTCTACTCTCATGCAAACACTCCTCTTGGTCAATCAGAGCGCGCGCACTATCTTAGTTATTTTATAGTTTCTAATGCTGCTACCCTTGGTAGCTTTGTTTGGTTTGAAGCAGATTATATATGCAAAAAATAAGTTTGCATTCCACCATGTGTATTCGTGATGCTAAAAACTCAAATCTACTTTTAAACAATTAATAACGAGTGCAACTGTATTGTACAAATTGACCCAAGCCCCACTTTGCATCTAATTAGCTAACAAGGCGGAAAAAGTCTTTCCAATTGAGTTTAATCGACCGAAAACTCGAATATTAATGTTTCAGTGTGACTCAGTGTTCCGCCCAGATTAGCAAATGCTATTTGCAGATCAGTCTCTTTGTGTTGTGTTGTACATATACAAAAATGTATTCAAATAAAGTTGAAGTTGGAATTGAAGCTGAAGAGAAGGCTTTTTAACTTTCCAGCTCCGCTTTCAGACTGCCGGGTATTTGGTCTGTGTGAAATCGTGCCCGTGAGTCACACGTTGCTACTCACGAAATTTATCCAAACAGCGTCCACTCTACTCTATGCCCAAGAAACCACAACCGCTCAGCTGCGAAGCCAGGTTTGTTTGTCTTATCGCTTGGCTATTCTAAATGAAGATAGAATACTTTCAAACGATTAGAAAAAGGGATTTTGCAGAAATTCTAGAAAATTTCAGTCTGAATGCCAGGTGTTTAGTTTTTTCAAGACCCTTCCGGGATGCCGGGCATATAGCCACGGCGTTTTTAATAATGTTATAACTGACTTCAGAATCAGTCAGTAGCATTTTCTTTGACATCTTTAACTTAAACCGTAAGCTAACTATAGCCAGCGTCGCAGACACTCTACATCGACTGTGCATGTGACTGACAATGCGTATGCAGTACAGGCTGGCCAGTATCTAATGCCACCAAATAACCTTTCATTCCGTTTCTCAGTCTCTAACCTTCTCTAAAATGCCACCAACTTTCCAAAAGAAAATTCCTGTATGTCATGCTTCGCTTACAAAGTTGCTTACGTGGTTATTGATCATTAAACAAGCAACAAAAATGTTTACCGTCCAACCCTGAACTCCTCTGCATCCCAGCCATACAGGCTTATGCGTAAATAAAAACGAAAACGGCTATCATAATGATAAAATACTGCGCGGAAGATATCATAACCTTAAATTATCAAACGGCAGGGAGACAGAAATAACTAAAACCGCTAAAGCTGACAGATGGCAACAGCGAACGCGAGAGAGATGACAGGTGAACGCAGTGTCGAATTTTCCCAGCGGAGAGTAAAATAAGAGTTCTTTTCTTGTCATCGCGTCGGCCCTTGACGCCCTATACAACATTGCGTACAACAACCCTTTCGCTATTGTCAAGCAAGGGGGAAATATTATTTACACGTATAATAACATAATAAACAGGCTAGCTACTTACAAAATACTTGCCATGCCGCCCCATTTTCACCGTTCTCTTTCACAAGGCAGAGATAGCCAAAGTAAAACACTTCACACTTTCATTTTCATCAACGCGGTGCATGCACACGTTCAATGGTTTTGTAACACGAAAGGTTTCGTCACGCGTTCGCTTCCCCACGAACGTCAGAGCTGCCAAATAGCCACTTCTTCTGTTGGCTATTGTTTTAAGAACCAATTAAAATTACTGTAAATTCTCTTTTAGCCCCCCTCCCCTCCCAACCCCTTCCCCCGCCCCCCGCCGCTTTTCCACTTTGTATTCTAGTTCTTTATGGAGAACTATCGGGGGGGGGGGGGGGGGGGCACGACTTAGCGAAATTTCGTGTACCTATGATCCACCGATTTATGACATCACATCCGGTTGCGGAGTTGCTGCTCAGTCTTCGCGCGAAGCACAAAGATGGACGCCCGATGCCATTTGGTTTTCTCGTTGTTTTTACCCACAGGCTAACGGAATTATGTATCTTGAATGCCGAGAATGTTGAGAAGGTATCTAGCCGGCCATTGAAGCAAATGTCATGACCAAACAAAGAAGATTTAGTATTGTTTTAACGATAAATATCATGCAGCTGCGGGGAATATCATGGCGAGTCTTGCGATGTTTCAGAACGAGTGTCGTTAACGGTTTGTGGCTGTTGCGGCCTCTGATTTAGGGAAGTCATCAATCAAAATATAATTTCCTGAGCGGAATAGAATGGGGAAAACGTCTATGGCCACAGTTTAAAGTGTTCAGCGCTGGAAGGCTGTATCACGCCCCGTAAAGTTGCAGCAACTTCCACTCAACTGCATGGTTTTGAGGAATGTCGCGGCGAGTCTTTCGCTGTTTGTAATCGAGCGTCACTCAAGAGTTTGGCTTTCGCGGCTTCTGATTCATCGAAGTCATCAATCAAAATTGCCTATCCTGAGCGAAATACCGTGGGGAAAAAGCTTATGGTCACAGTTTAAAGTGTTAACAGCTGGAAGGCTTTGCCACTCGACGTAAAGTTTCTTTTCGGTCGTCTGCTGTTCAAACACCCTCTGGCATGGTGTCGCATAGTTAAGGTTAGTAGGTTTGCCGATCCAGGATTTTTCTTTTAGTGCACGTGAGAGAATTACAAGGAACGTAGAGTAAAGAAATATTAGAGTTATTCAATGTTAGAGCGTGAGCTTTTGTTAAGAGAATTAGATATCAAATTTTTTAAATGGTTGTTGAAAGAGGAATTCTTAAAGAACAAGTTGTACTATTAGGAAAGGGCAGTAAAACATCCTAAAGAACTACCCTTTTTCTCACAGCACTTTCTACTAGATCTCTAAAACTGTATTTTATTGGGTAAGAAACACATAAAATAGAAATATGTGACAGAGAATAGGCCGTTTGCTTTGGGAGGTGGTGCCCCAAGAGAGGTGGAGATATTAAGAGGGGCTACAGCCAAGAGGGATAATATCATAACCAAAACAATAATCTTGTTGATCAATTATTATTACTTGTAGTCTTTTTTGAGTACGATAGTATACCAGAAAGATACCACATGCCTGCAATTGCTGTGATAGTAATTTATTGTTTTAGAGGGAGGCATGCAAGGTTTTTGCTAAGGGGATTTAAGGGGTGGTAACAGCACACCTCCAGACAGACTGCATGGTTGCTTATGGGGGATTGTGAAACTTAATGACAGCAAACTTAATTTGCACAGACAAGCAAAATTACATTGCCAGTTATTTCTCTCTGCGTAGTAGGGGATAGACAGTTCAATTACGTGTGAAGGACTGGAAGTATATTTTTTTGCCAATTTTCTCTTGTTGAGCCTTAAAATCTATATTGTAAGACAGTTGTGCATAAGGGATATTTGCATTGTTTGATTCTAGGGTCCTTAAAAGTTGTAAGGAGAGAGGGTCTTCATGGCCAAAACAAACAAAAAGTATGTTATAAGAAACTTGAATGAAATTTCTACCTGGCAGGGAGTTGTCGGGAGAAAACGGCCTCCCTGGAAAAAGAAAGGATATTTTTTGTTCTGTAACATGAAACTTTCATCTTAAGACTTGCACTTTTTGTTACTAGAAACAATACATGTAAGCAATGGAACCAAAATTTGAAGGTTACTGGAATAATTCACTTCAGTAGAATGGTTTTTCTTTTTCCTAGTAACAATGTTTTTACTCGGTAACTTTTTAATAAGGTTGACAGTGGTCTTCTTTTAGTACAATATCTATGTTGAATTCCATGCCTGAGGGGGGAGGGGAGAGGGGTATGTACCTGTAGCTGGTGGGGCAAAAGGGAGTATCCAACAGAGAGTTCAAACCTTTTTAGGAGAAACAGTCACCCAGTGCAGCTTGTGAGCCAGTGATCATTTTTTTTTCTTTTGGCCATACATGGACGGTATATTTATTTTTTTCTTTATACTTCAATTTAAATTTTTCCTGTTTTTTGGGGTATGAAAATGTATGATAATGAGTATGACACAAAGGAAAGTAAAATTATCCAGGGATAAAATTTAACCACAATAATAACAATATACAGCTGTGTATAAATTATTAGTATGTATACAACAGTTTTTCTTCTAGTGTTAAAGGAAATACTGAACTTTTATTCACCTACTTTGTTTGATTGATCAATGATATTATTATTGTTCTAAAAAAAGAAACATCAAAATATTATCAATAAATTACATGTATGAATTTTAGAAACGTGCAAACCAGCCCTGAGACATTCAAGCTGTATTGATTTCCTTTTTCCCAAAAAATATCCACATTCCTTTTTATTGACTAACGTCTTTTGATCCTGTATTTGGCTCAAAATCTTAATGCTTCGATTCACAATGCATTCTTGATTCTTTTCTAGTATCTACTGAAAAATACAGTCTAGGTATGTTGTAAATACCATCTCTTCTTAGTTGTATCCTTGACAACAGGCTTTCAATGCAATGTTCCGAGTTGTTTTAACACACAATCCCCCAACAAGTGAAGGTCTAGGAAATATTGGGTAAATGTAGATAATTATAAACATCGTTTTTGTGTCAAAAAGTGTTTACACTCCTATTTCAATCTTCAAACAGCTTGATTTGCATAAAAAGAGTATTTTTTTATTGTTCAGTAGCTCTAGGCTCAAGTTCATATCTTGATCCCATCAATGTATCTTCAGTTTTAAACAGAGGTTTCAGTGGTTTCAAAACAAGCTGGTGACCACTGGAGTTCCATCGGCTACTTAATTGTATGTTGCCAGCAATTCTGTAGTCCCCCCCAGCCTCCAGATTCTTTAAAACATTTTGAAATCCCTGAAGTTTATGTACTGACGATGAGCTAGTATAATTTTACAAAGGAACCCTACCAAAGGATCAGAAAGCCAAGCCAAGTAGTGTACCATAAAGACTGATCATCTCAAAACCCACCTCCTATTCCATGGCACATACCTGTATAGAAGTACTACAACCTTCTCCCTGGGTGTTAAAGTAACAGTAAAGAGGGGTTTCAGGTGTAGCCTCTTGTCTTTGTTTTATTTTTCTGTTATTTGCTACAACCTTTGCTCCTCTGTAGGGAAAGATGGTTTGGCCAGAGGAAAGCAGAAGACAGTTTGATGAAATGATTTATTAATTCACATTTTACTATTCCATCTGTTAAGAGGATTTGCTAAACAGATCATTTAAATAGTCTGGAATTCATTAAAGCTGACAAAAAGCACATGCTGTTCTTGTTGTTCCTTTATAAGACAGCCTTAAATAAATTGCAGGTCTGAAAGATGGAGTTGTAAATAAGCTCATCTCGCTATGTTAATTTTTGATAATCCTTTTTCCATCAAATTTAATTACTAGTAAAAACCTGCAACTAAGAACCTGTATTTTCCCAAGTTAGCCTAAACAAGTCAGGTTCTTACATAAAAACCAATTAGCACAGATTTAGGCTATTTAGGTTCAGTCTCAAATACGTCCTTAGTTCCTGAAAAAAAAAATACTTTGTAGCTTTGAGCTAAAAGTATTTAGTGGCATTCAGCTCTTTCCTTAGTATATGTAAAACCTGTATACCATTGCACTGCAGTCGGAGTATTAAATGATAAATATTATTAGACACCTATGTCTCAAAAGAGGACCCTGTATGTTGACTTATCTTACTTTCCCAAGTGTACACTGTGCAGAAGTTTTTTCTTAGAGATTTTATAAATAATGGTAATAGGACTGAGTGGAGTCCAATTCGGTCTGTAATCATACACGTGTTACAAAATTGGACAACCACGAAGCAGGAGTCGGATTTGTTTAATCATGAGTATGATTACAGATTGAATTGGACAAAACAAAGTCCTGTAACCGTTACAATTTCCAAGAAAATATATGCATTCCTTTTTGGAGAAATAGCATTTGTTCATACTAAATGTCCAAAATAAGGGAAAATATTACTGGTGGAGACACTGCCTATATGTTGCATATTCATCCATTTTGGATTAATCCCCAGTTTGTTTGGGTAAGTGATTGTTGCTATGGTTATTGTAATAACTTCTGTGATTGGTGGATTTAGCTGAATGCACTTAAAATGATTGGCTAATGTAATTGTCTGATTACAGGCAACTGTCCAACTACAGCCAACTGTCTGATTACAACCATACACAATGATTAAAGAAAAATAAAGCAGTTAATGCACCAATCAAATTTGAGGAAATTGTAATGGTTATGATTAATAACCTGTTTCAAATTTGAGTGCTCTTTTATAAAGACAGCCTAGCTGGAAAATTAGCCTGACAGGTTCTTAAAAACCAGTTTCTTAGTTGTGGATTTTTCCTGTATCCTTGTTGAGCTTAATACTGCACATCACTATGCTGGGTGTCAGCCCATCCCTTTTTTGTTTCTCCATGTCAATGAGGTCAGATAGGGAATTAACATTAAGTCTTCTAGACCATGGTACCTTTAATAGAAAGCTTTCTTCTCCTAATCAGGTTCATATTAACAATCCTTTACTCTAACTGATTAATTGAAGGATGAAGAACACTAAGGGATGAAGTTGTCATAACACAACCACCAACTCCTTTCCACAGGAGGAACAGAATGCTAAGGGATGGAAAATAAACATGCGAAACTGATTGAAGTATAGAGAGTATGCACATGACGTCACGGCAGCCATGTTGATGTCCCAAACTAATCCTGTGGGTGTTGAATTCTTTTCTTATGCAAATGATTTCTTTTGTTCCAATAAATTTGCATTGATGCAAGCCACGTGAGTGAATACTCTCTATGAAATTCAAGCTTAGTTTGGTTTCCTATAGTTGCATCTACGGTGTTTGCCTTCTTATCCCCAAGGGAAATATGTGCAACAGACAGGTGCTGCACACCCCCTTCCCCTTAGAAACCTTGATTTCTTCAAAGCTTCCTAGTGCAAGATCATTAGTTTCAGTCTTTCCTGTGAAGTTTTTTAAGTCTTACCAAAAAAACTACAGTTAACACAGTTGTCTAGTTAAATATTGCTGATCCCTGACAAGAAAGTGAATGTCAGGGAAACAGACACTTATCCTTGAGGTCCTTGAAAGAGAGTTGGCATGTAAAGTCAGGAAATGTCTTACCAGCTTCGAAGCACACTACTGACAGAATTGACATCCTGAACCAGCTCAACATGATTTCAGTGTCTTCTGTTGCTGCAGATTTTCTGTAAGCCAGAAAAGTGTACTCCTTGAAATGTCAGCATTCTTCCTTCCTTTCAACTTTAATATTTGACAGTGAGTTGTACTCAACATTTATTAACAACATTTTTGTCCTCATTGACTTTTATCTCTCTTTACGAGTTGTGTGGTAGATATACTTTTTAATACTGCTTGATATTCTCTTGTTTGTGCTCTTCTGTCATCTATTTTTGTCTTCCCAGCTAAGCAAAATAAAATACATAATATAAACATTAATGCCCAGAGGACTAGCCTGTGCCACAGACAGAACTAAACTTCTGGTTAAGTCCCCCTGTGAGACAGCACTGAAATCCTGGTTGTGGGCACCCCCTGGCCCACCTGTAAACTAGCACTTGCATATGTGCTATGATTGGCCTGTTAAAAATACCATTATTGAAGGGAATATCGAAACACATTGGGATTGGGAGCCCAGAATATTGGCACGGCTTTGCAGATGTTACTAACTGGCAATAGATTATGTCTGCAACACAGGCTACACTGACAACCAGACTTACAGTGTAGGTTTTAAATATATATTGTTTATAAATTCAAAAGTAAGTTTATATTCAAGTCTTTAAAAATACACAAAATTCATTTATTATACCTTAGATAATCATCAACTAAAATAAGATGCAGTACAGCATTATGAATGACCCTAACTGAAACTTATTAATAATTCATAAAATGCAATTTACATCAAGAAATACAAGTAATAATTAAAAATACGTGTTTTGCTGCAGGAAAAACTTATACATTTCTTCTAACGTGTTCTAAAGTAACTAGACCTCTTATTGAGTCTCATATTACAACTCTAGTGATCCCTCTAGAACTTCAAACCTCTAAAACAGTTAAACCAGCAGTCTGTTTTTTCACTTTATAAATTTCACTCTTTCTTACTTTACTAATTAATTACATAACTATAATCACTGTAAGTCGTAGTATTTTTTTTTTTTAGCTTTAAAGGTCAAGAACCAATCAACACATGTTCGGGAGCGATTCATTGTTAAATAAGTGTTGTACATAGTTATCAGTTAAGATAAGGAGTAATTTCAAACTAGTCATTTTAACAATATGACTAGTAGTGCATAAGGGTTTCTTTTCATGTATGTTACACTTGCAAGCTTAAAAAAAGAAGGGCACAAACTTTCTTGATTTCTCTCAGATAATGACAAATTGGACTACTTTTTTACTTTTTTACTCTTGTTCTAAACATAAATCTTCAAAGGCTAAAAAATCTTTAAATGCTAAAAATCCAACACTAACCTTCCAGAAGCCCGCAACATGTGACCGTTTCGAAATCAGTTGAGTAGAGCTTTCAGCAACTTTACGTCAACTGGCAAAGCCTTCCAGCGTGTTAACACTGTAACTGTGACCATAGGCTTTTTATCCACGGTACTTCGCTTAGGATAGGGTATTTGGATTGATGACTTCGGTGAATCAGAAGATGCAAAAGCTAAAATCTTGAGTGAAGCTCGATTAGACACAGAGAAAGACTCACCATTACATTGCTCAAACCGTACAGTCGAGAAGAGCTTTGAGCAACTTTACGACGAGTGATAAAGCCTTCCAGCAATCAACACTTTAAACTGTGACTATCAGCTTTTCATCCATTCTATTCCACTCAGGATAGGCTATTTTGTTTGACAATCTCGGTAAATTAGAAGCTACAACAGCCAACCCTTTGAGCGGACACTCGTTTTGAAACAGCGAAAGACTTGCCATGATAGGACAGTTGGGTAGAGCTTTCAGCAACTTTACGTCCAGTGATAACGCCTTCAAGCAGTCGACACTTTAAACTATGACCACCGGCATTTTGCCCATTCCATTCCGCTCAGGATAGGCAATTTTGATTGATGACTTCGATGAATCAGAAGCCGCAAAAGCCAAACTCTTGAGTGACGCTCGATTACAAAGAGCGAAAGACTCGCCATGACATCCCTCAAAACCATGCAGTTGAGTAGAATTTTTTGCAACTTTACGGGGCGTGATACAGCCTTCCAGCGGTGAACACTTTAAACTGTGGCCATCGGCGTTTTTTCCATTCTTTTCCGCTCAGGAAATTATATTTTGTTTGATGACTTCTCTAAATCAGACGCCGCAAAAGCCGCAAAACGTTAACGACACTCGTTTTAAAACATCTCAAGACTCGCCATGACATTCCCCACAGTTGCATGATATTTACCGTCAAAATAATACTAAAACTTCTTTGTTTGGTCATGAAATTTGCTTGAAAGGCCGGCTAGATACCTTCTCAACATTCTCGGCATTCAAGATACATAATTCCGTTAGCCTGTGGGTTAAAATAACGAGAAAACCAAATGGCATCGGGCGTCCATCTTGGTGCTTCGCGCGAAAACAGAGCAGCAACTCTTCAACCGGATGTGATGTAATAATCGGTGGATCATAGGTACACGAAACAAGTACCGGGCGTTATTGGAGTCGTTGGCCCCCCGTGGAGAACTGATACCATCGCCTTCTGTAAATTGAATAAGCCCTCCGCCTCTATTAAGCTTTCCCCCTCAAATGGGCTTGAAATAAATAAGCCCCCCAGGGGGGCTTAGTAGCAGGCGGTGTGCGTCACGAGATTTGACCAATCAGAATGCGTTGTTTGAAGAGTGATTTTCGCGCTTGGAAACACAAACACAGGTAGCCCAAGCTCGTAATATGAGCATCGGCAAACATCGGCATTGTTGCACATATAACATTCGAAATTTAAGGATTTGTATGGGAAAAAAAACCTATTGTTTCCGTAACCTACGAAAATGAAAAGATTTCAATAAAAAAACAGCTTACCTTACACAAAATGTGTGTCACGTCTCTCCTGTGTGGTCCGTGGGCCGAGAAACGGCCATAAATCCGCTAATTCCATTCTTAGCAGCAGGTTTGTTTACAATTGTAAACACGGTAAGTTATTTTATAAGCCACGCAAACCCATAAAGAATATCTACAATCGACAGGAAGCAGAAGGTTGTTTAGCAATTGCGTAAGAAAATGATATATGGAGTACAAATGTGAACGTCACGAGAATTGGTGTTACCAAGGTGACGTAATACACCTTCTTAGTTTATTGCTGCGTTGGCTTTTCTGAGCAAGATCTAAGGAACTGAAGTGAAATTTGGTGGTGCTGCAATTCTGAATCTGAATCGAATCTGAAGCCAAAACAGGCGGCGTCTACAGGATAGATTATGCCTCCAGTCGATCTAGCGACCTTTTCAGCCTATCCTTTACCTTGGGTCTGGGTACCAGGCTGGATTTTAAACGTCGTGACAGTTTCAGGAAATACGCTTGTTATTTATCTCATCACCACCAACCGGCGACTCCAAACATAAGTGAATCTTTTTATCATGTCCCTCGCTATTACTGATTTCTGCTTTTGCTTAACTTATTTCCCAACATTTTTCACTTGCGAATTTTACCTGCCATGTGATCGAGAACTCCGACAGATCTTGGCCGCTTACTTCGCTTTCGCTTCGTTGACTAACTTGTGCGTCATGACTGTTGACCGTTACGTTGCCATGGTGATGCCCTTCAACTATGTTTCTATCATGACGTCACGATGCATCGTTTCTATGGTAATCCTCAGCTGGCTTTTTCCCGCAGTGCTCTATTTTCTTATTGCTGTCATTCTCAAACAGCTTGCTTCTGAAGATACATTCATTACTTTTTAAAAATTTCAAGGTTGTTCGTGTTTTAGCTAGTGCCGTGTATATTCCTGCTTCTTACCACTATTCAAATTTTTTACATCGCGTATAAACACACCAAAATAATCGCGACCCTTGCCCTTCAGTTACAGTTTAATCATCCGATGACTATCAAGAAACGTAAACAAGGAGTAGAAATTTCCTCTGCGAAATTTATGGGGGTCGTAGTATTTGTGACCGCAATATGTTACGCTGCAGACTCTTGCTTAGATCTTCGAACATATTTGAGTACTTTCTAGAAAACTCTACGCACTGAATAAAATGATCTTTGCCTTCTGTTTATCACCAACTCAGCCGTTAACGCTCTTGTCTATCTATGTGCTGTTAAAACTTGACATCAAGAAAGAAGTCAAAAAGTTGTTTTCTTTTAGAAAGATCACGAGAAAATGAAACTTCTGTTTTACGCAGAGGCGCTTTTCAACCAGTACCGCCATTTTCTCTGACCAAGTTTGTCTGCAGCTCCGTCAGGAATTCTCATAAACTCCATACATTAAGGCCTCTTCAATTCAGTCCTGGGTATAACTGAACTCTGTGTTTGGATTGCCATAGTCAGCAAACATCACAGCATTGAGTGAAAAAAGATGACGAGAAACTAAAACTTCTGTTACACTAAGCGACTCTTCAGATTTTTTTTATGCCACCAATCTCTGCTATCAAAGCTTCTCAGCAACTCCCTTTCGAGTTCTCATAAACAGCGTTTGCCTCTCTTCTCCCTCCCCGAGTATAACTATTATTATCAACCATGTTTTCGTTTAGCCACGGTCAGCATATATCACATTATAAAGAGCCTATACATGTTAAAAAACGACGTTGAAAAAGAAAAATTAAAAAAAAATTCATTAAAAAAGATAAGAAGGAACTTAGTAACTGTTGCCGTGCCTCAGCCGAGCCTGAAATTATTCCTGTAATACCGGCCAGTTTGCCTTCAGTTTAGTAACATGTGGTACATTCCTACAAAAAACTGTCCTATATCACGACAAAATTTTTTCCTTTATTCAAGACATTTATTACTCTAATTACAAAGAACTGATTACTAAATTGTAAACAACAGTAATAACAAAAGGAGAGAAAAGGAGGAAAGTATTTCATACTTACAATTATCTACATTTCACAATTATATTGTTTACATTACAGCCAAAAACAGCCGAGCAATTGCTGAAAGTGGCTTTATATTTTACAAAAAAGTTAATTAATACTGAATTATGTAGATGAAAAGAGAAATTAACTCTTATTTAGAGTACACTCTAAAATTTTACTTAAGGAGAAAAAAAAAACAATACCAAAAACCAAATACATAATAAAAGATTCTTGATTTTGATTACACACGAACTTAATTCAAGAGGAGGAAGGTCTTTTGGCCATTTGTCATAAAAGGTTTCTAATATATTGTTCTCGGTGGAAATATACTTTTCAACTTGGTATTTAATTCTTACTTTAAATTGGAAACCTTTCATGTTTGGAAGTACCTGGTTCTTTCTGCTATCCCATAAAACAAAACATGCCAAAATTAACTACACGGGTTACTTTGTAGTAACAATAGGGTTGCGTTGGTGCTGGAGCAGAACACAGCCAATAAAAAGTTAAAACGGAGCTTGAGCAAAAAAGACGTTAGCTTCAAACGTTTTGAGCGCAAATTAAAACCCATCGTTATTTGCTCTAAAACTCTTCGAGAGGGCCAAAACATGAATTTTATCAACTCAGTTGATAAAAATATGTTTCAATTTCTTACTTTCAGCCTTGTACTCAGTCGTTTATCTGTTTAATTTTAAATTTGAAGCGCGTCACTTGAGGAGTTGTGGGAAGGAAATTGAGAAACTATCGGTCTTACGGTTGTAGGTTCTGTCGTCCCGTTCAACGAATGTTCGCCACTTTCGTGGTCAATCTTTTCTTCCTTTAAAAACCAAAGCCCGCGCCACACATTCACACAGAGTTCAATGACACCTTCTAAAAACTGAAAGCTTGAACCGGCAGCTATCATGTTCTTAAAAATATAGGTTAGATTTCTATTTTGTAAATATGAAATTCCTATTTTGCATGGATGAGAAGCAAAATAAAAGGCTGCTTTTATGCTGTATGATGAGTAAATTCATCCCATGTAAGGGAACCCAGGACCGTCTTGGATTCTGGACTCCACACTGTGGATTTCGGATTTCAGGTACTGAATTACAGTATTTGTATAAAAAGAACTTGGATTCTGGGGCCTGTTTCTCGAAAGGCCCGGAAACTTTTCGGGCTCGAAGGCAAATTTTAAAGTCAAAATCTGTTGAATAGTACCACAGTTCCTAGCTCACAAACCGATCAATATTGCTTCGTTAAGTGATAGCTTCCATGTATCATTTTCAGAATTATTCACACTTTAAACTGAATGCAAACACGCCTGCAGCTTTCCAGGCCCGAAAAGTTTCCAGGCCTTTCGAGAAACGGGGCCCTGGATTCCATAGTGGGATTCCATAGTGGGATTCCAAATTCCTTGAGCTGGATTCTGGAGTCCAAAACCCGGGATTCCGGATTCCGTAAGAAAAAGTTTCCCGAATTGCGGAATCCAGATTCTCTTACATGGGCGAAGGAAACTTATGGAAAAATAGTCACTTATTGATCTCGTTAGTTACTCAGACACGTCATGTTCTCCCAAGTTTATAAAATCTTCTGAATTGTCATTTTTAACTTCTACACTTGCCGTAAAATATAATTGATGGGTGAATTTCGACGCATATTTCGTAATGGATGTTAGAAAATAAAATGACCTGGGTAGCAATTCAACATTTATTGGAAGGGTTCTAGAAAAAAGTCTCTCAGTTCCTCCACCATCCAGTTTAAATTTGTAAGTGCGATCGTAGCATACGTTTGCTACTTCCAACGCTAAAGAGGTTGATCCGTGATCCCTTCTCAGAAACAAAAGACATCCTGAGTGGAGGTATTTTACAACGGTCTCCGAACCAAACATTTTACTCGGAACCCCATCGCTGACTGATTCAGCAAGATTAGTTTGATCAATAGCGCATGCGCAAAGTCTAACGTCAACTGACTTGTCTGCGCATGTCTTAAACTTGCTATATCTGGACTGGCGAGTATAACTTGTCAACCAAACTTTGTCTTCTGGCTTTGCGTAGTTTTTCAAAGAAACTTTAAAGACTTCGTCTTCTGTAAAACCAGCTGGAGGAACCACGTGGAGATCCATTGTCGTCAAGATGTAGTCTCCTTGGAAACGTTGCAAAATATTAGTAAATGATTTCCCCACCAAGCGCTGACAGTTTCCATAGCCATACCTTTGGGATGAGGTTACAACTTCACCAGCACCTGTAAAAAACGAACGGAAACAACTCGTTAAACAGTCAATAGGGAGTTTTAGGAAAGACGTTTTTGAGCGACACACGTCAACTGGAAGTGTACTTTTTGCAAACTTCTTCCTAAATTTTTGGGTAAGTCGTCTTTATAACAACAAAGACGCTAAGCATTACGAATTTGGCAGCTTCAAGGTATATTAAAGGGGAAAACGCCTCACTTCCGGTTGACGTGTGTCACTCAAAATTCAAAACCGCCTTTGCTAAACTCCCTAACATTTGGAAGTAGGCACGTTCGCAGGTTACTACCGTTTTAGACCAGCTCATGGTGTCTTTTACGAACACTGAAAGTAGAGAATGTTTACAATTTGCTCGCCCCGGTGTAGAGATCGTTTTCTTTGAGCTTCAAAACAATTTGGTGATTTCTATGAGTTAAGTGAATAACCTCGGGCCGCTATCTAAACCAATAAGAGGCTGTAACGTCAATTTTTTTTCACAGCGTAACATGATGTGCCAGTCCATCACACTTTTAGTATATTTCTTTGGCCTCCTCCGCCCAACTTGGAAATGAAATTTGTCAGTTCGACGGTTCAATAACGGACGTGATTACATCACAACGAATTTTTCTTTCCCTTTTTAAACTTGAATGCACTCCCCTGTCACATGAGACAGAATAATGACGAGTTTAAAGAATGGAAATTTACTTTTTAGTGACGTTACCCTGGCCTCGTCGTGGTAGTTGCTTATTAAATAAGCACACAATTACATGTACCTCCTAAATGTTGTGTCTGTATGGCATCATTTAAGGTCCCGAGTGCAAACTCCGCTAGCCATTTGTGGTTTTTTGAGTTGTCTTCTGCCCGACTATAATCGTCGAACCCTTCACACTTGCACCTGGTCAGCGGCATCAACTCCAAATCTGCACATGTGCGGTTTGCTGGTAAAACAGAAAATATTCCTACTGCAGTGGAATTCTGGGAGCTCATTAGTTCAGGATGGTTTAAAGACACGAGTGCTCTGTGTAGGTCGAGCAACGTAAATAGACGCTTTTGGTTTTCAACCAGGGCCGTCATTCGCTGATGGCCGAGCTTTTCAGCCACTTGGTCTGGAATTATCATAAACAGGAACGGATCAAAAATCTCTCTTCTCCCTTCGTCAGTATAGCTATACTGGGTATTCTTGTTGCCATGGTCGGAAAATATCACAGTAAGAGTGTCCGGACTCTGAACTATATTCACAAAGAACTTTGCCAAGTTGGCATCCATGTTGATCATTCGTACCCCAGTATGCTCGTGTCCAGTGTTAAAATGTATAAAAGACAGCATCGATTTGGCCTTTTTGTCTTTGTTCATGGCAGCGTAAACTTTCGTTATGTAATCCAGGAAATACTGACTGTAAAACTCCCCGTTTAGACAAATCTGAGGTGGAGTCTCGTAAGGGTTTGTCATGCTGTATTTTTTATATACTGTGCAGGAAAAGTGTGTCAGGCCAAAGCCGTCAATATGTTTTGTACTCACTCGATTTTGGAATTCACTCCATCTGCAACAGAATACATTTTTTCTCATAGTAGCACCTTTAACGTAGGCATTAAAAAAGACACTTTAAAACTTCGTTATAAAAGTGACGTTTTCTTCAAATTGCATTTTTTTTCGTAAACTAAAAATTCTCTAAGTAGTGTGTACTTTCAGATAACAGAAGAACATGTTTTAGGTTATGCGCACTTTGACTGTGCACTAAATGCAATTTTTCCCATAGTAGCACCCAAATAATCGTATGGACTGAAACGGCTATCGGAGAAGTCGGAACTGACTTTGGCAATCTAAGAAAAAACACAAACAAGCAAACAACTAACTATACAGTCAAATCTCGCTTTATGGACACCCTCTTAATACAAACACCCCGTTAATACGGAAAATTTTTATGGCCCCTTCAGTGTACGTGTGACAAAGTTTGACTCAAGTTTTAACTTTGCAGTGGTGGCCGGAAGTAAAATAGCTCATAAACGACGCAGTGCGCATGACCTCTCGCCGTAGCGACAAATCGTACACGGTGAAGACCAGTCTTGTGGCGTAGTCGCTACTACGTGAGTATAAAATTTGGGTTTTCTCCTATTTTAACTATCGCTGGTTTGAAAACCTATCATGCATAGATTTTTTTTTTCACTTTATCAAGAAAGTATTTGACGCCCAGTCTGGTTTTCCGGTAATTACGTCTTCCCTGCGTTTTACTGACAGCGAAAGTGAATGTGCGAAAATCCTGTAGTCACTGTTTGGGTGCCGCTTGTTTAAAGATGGCTGACTATCGTGGTGTCTCTTGAACATACTCTCCCCACGACTCCGTATCCACGAGGCCGCCGTAATAGAGGTCGCCGTAGCGATTTGCTTAACGTCCCTAATATAAAGAAAGGTACCGTTTCCTTTGTAATTGAACTAAATGCTACGGCCCCATTATTTTTCCAGGTATTTCATAATATTGGTACCTTTCTCTCTAAACTTATGGTCAGGAGTATAACGAAGGTACCTGTCTTTAAATTCAGAATCTCCATCAGGCCTTGCTCTTACTTGAAGGTCCGTCAATCCAATACCCCAGTAGTCGTACCAACAAAGATCTTCTTGGAAGAGAGTCTGGTAGCCCCATTTACTGAAGGCCCCAAACAACACTTCTACCCCCAGAGGGTCCTTTGCGGTCTTTGCTCGGTCACTGATTTCATCGTCATCTATAGAACAAGAAAAAAACAGTATAGAATTAAATCTGAATGGAGCTAAAAGGTCATGATATGCAATTTACTTTCCCACGAAACAACTAGGAGCTTGTAAGGACCCGTTTAAGAAGTTTCCGCACCTTGCACATCCGAAAGACACTTTGCATCTCGGGGTCAAACTTAATTGCAAAAGGCCAATTGGAATGGGGGAAGTGTGTGATTTTCAGGAAAAAAGGTGGAAATCCCGTGTATCCGAAGAAAAACTAAAGCCAACAAAAAGTGCAATTTCATGTTTTTAAGGTTATTTGTACTACGCACAACAAGCTTGCGATTAAATGAACTGATGAAACAAGAAGTATTAACAGCAGCTCCCAGGGACGAACGCCAAAGCCCCCAAATTTATCGCGGTTTATAGGGTCAATGACCTCGTAGGGACCCCGCCTAGTCCCTAGGCCTCATTATTACCCGTGCGGCCTATGCTTTCCGGGTCACGTGGTCCGATCGAGTGTTCGTCTCGGATACGACTTCGAAATGCGTTGCCCGAATAGGCCTGGAAAGAAGCCGTACAGGGACTAGGCAGGTCGGGAGCTTGGGTTCGTTCGTTTGCACACGCTGTTGTTTTTTATAGTAAATAAACAAATGAATTACACTTTTTACAGATGGCTCAGCCTGGACATCTAACAACAATGAAAAACTACATAGAAAATTTACTGATAATAACTGACATTCCAACACCCTTCCCTCCTTGGCCTTGCCTTCAACATCGCTAAATAAGGCCAGCCAGCAGGAAGCTTTAACCCAACGACGAAGGCGACGGCAGCGACAACGGCCGTTCACATTCCATTTGAATTGTAAAGATCATCCCTGGGGATTAATTAATGACATGCAAATGAGTATATCTAATAGGAAACACTGTCACGCATTGTCCCATTCACTTCACTTTGTCCAACACTAAGGACGTATGGCCACCCACCCTCCCTCCCCAGCGAGTAAATCGGGTTCCAGATTACCTGTATTCAATTCAGTCTGTCTTGGTCTTGTCCCAGGTCAGCTTGATTCCCCATACCTTATTATAATGTCATGAATAACAATACCCAGGGATGAATATTGTACTATTGAAAAGAATTCGCATTTTTTTAACTTTGTCGCAATTGTTACAACTCGTGATTGAAACTAGTAGGTCAGTGTGAATTTCTCTGGAGTCGAATTCTTGGATACCACATCCGAGATTGGAAAGGGAAAAAATCTTCGTCCATAAAACGTTGCATAAGGACCTAGTGGTCGTAAGGTTAAGGCAAAGTATTGTACCAAAAAGTGTGCTTCATGTTTAAAATTGTAATGTTTTGCTTTTTGACGTTCTCATTGCCGTCGCCATTGCCTAAGCTCCCTATCAGAGCTGACGCTTAGCACAAGAGGAGGATGATCCAAGGGTGCATCCTTTACGAGTAGAGTTCAAGTACACGGTTAGGGTTCAAGGAATTATAACGTACAACCACGACTGGTGGAAGGGGGTGTGGAAGAGAAGTAATTTACCACAAAAAAGTTCAACAATCCTTTCTCAACCAAAGTTTGGACCCCCCAATCAAAAATTCCTGGATCCGTCCCCGCATAACGTTTACCTTTGATAACACCAGAAAACAAAGGCCTCAGGTTGTCAAAACTATGTTGACCAACACTCTGAAACAACTCAAAATCCAACGCAGTCGCCTTGATATCGGGATCTTGTGAAATCGCGCGGAGTACCGCCACTGATCTTGGTAGAATTCGATAAAAATGCGGTCTCGCCACAGAGTCCAGCACAACGATGTTAACATTTATGTTGTTTCTCACGCTGTTATTTTCGACTTTCTTTAGGATCGGTTGGAAGATGAGCGACTGAAGAATATTCCCACACTTTATGTACAGAAAGCCAAAGCCGTTTTTTTGGTTTGTTTTTACGGCTTCTTGTACAGTTACAGTTATTGTATCCTTGGATGTAGGAATCCAGTCAGTGACTTTGCCCATTTTTGCATTTACACAGCCTATGGTGACATTCGAGGACCCACAAACCTCGGCATTACATAACAATCTGTGATTTCCAGACTTTGTTTTTTTAAACGAACATATGTCAGGGTGACGAGTTTCGTTACATTTACGGTGTTCAATGTGTCCTGGAAGTCCGTAATATTTATAGGCTTGTGCACATCCGACTCTGCTCGGTCTAGTAAAAAAGTGAAAATGAATACTATAAGGTGTAGTCAACTTTCTCTACGAGGGACATCATTAGGACAGAAAATGTTGTGGCCATCTTAGGAAAAGTGTCCGCGATTTGCAGAGCAAACAGAGTGGCTAAAGAACGGCAGGGACCAATTCTAAGTGTTCAACTAAGGGGCGTGACTTACAAATATAGGGGTGTCCGTTGAGAGACAGTTGCCCGCATCTCAAACTCATGTAGTTTAAGGCCTGGGACTAAGGGGTTTCCCTTTGGGAAATGATTTCTTGGCTACAACTTCGGCGCAGATTAGGAAGCTGAATTAAAATTTGGCACACATAAAGAACTCACAGTCCTTAACATTTTAAAGTATAATTATTGTCTTAATAAGTCACGTGATATGTCACGTGACCATTATATCATGTGACCATTTTGCTAAAAATCGTAAATAATTGAAATATTGGTAGCGGGTTTCAGATAAGAAATCGAGCAATAACATTTTTCTTATTCATATTAAATATTTCTAACACTTTACGTTTGAAATGACCGTCCATTACACTTCAGTTGTAAGGTTAAATATCAGGAGTGATTTTTGAGCTTGAAAAGGGGCTGATTTCAGAGGTGTAGGTGGTGAAATTTTCGCTTTATTCCAAGCTTGTGTTGGTAATTTCGACACTATACCGCCGTGGGAAGTTGTTGGACACTTTATCTTGATAGTAGTTACGTTACTTTTAAATATTTTGCTTTCTTGAGCGTTTGTGACAAGTTTGAATCGCTCGGTCATGTGTAAGCCGCCATGATGATTTGAGAGTTATTTTCGCCGTTCTCCTTCGTTCATTGCTAGTTATTGTTAGCGGTTTTATCGGATTTTTTTGGTTATCTTGTTACTTCAACCTTTCTTCTTTGTAAATTTCGGGGTCTACCCCGGTCATCCCTTGTTAGTTTTCCTGTTAAGAAGTGTTGAGAGTACTTGGAATGAAGAGATCGCCTCAGCCAAGTAGCACAACTCCCGGGAAACGGGCTGAGAAAACATGCCGAAGTGGAAGCAGACGTGAAGTGAGTAACGCCAAATCCAAGAAGAGTTGATTCCATTTTAAACCAGAAAAGTTAAATAAGTTTGAATATTGTACTAAACTTTGGAAACAAAACGTTGTTCTCAACCCAGTGCGGAAAATTAAAGCGTGTCTTTAAAATAATTTGCATGCAGTGCGTGCTACATGTATGTGTACGCAAATCTTCATGTAAACTTACGTGAAGGGAATAAATTGTTATAAATCTCTATCAAAACACAAAAACATTATCAAAGATCTATACAACATCATACAGGATTTCAAAACTCTGAGGTTAGGCTTATAACAAAACCGATACACTGCGCTCACAAGATCGCGGTTCAAGCTATCATCTAAGGCCTTAGCTTCGGTGAAATTCCCATTGTGCTGTAGCTGTTCGGGACTTTCGGGCTGTTTTTCTCTTGCCTGATAGAAGATTTATTTGCGCAAAAGGATTAAAAACAGGCACTGTTTGCAAACTAGTATAAACTTGTCGATGAAATTACAACTGTTATGAGAGACGATGCAAGATCTTTGTTCGGGCTCCCCCTTCTTGCCCGGTAATAAAGTCCATCAAACACTTTTAATGGAAGAATTTTTTTGTTAAGACGAATCCAGGTATGAAATAACAGATCTCTTTCACTGAGATAAAAATATATAAATATAAGCAGAGCATCAAACAGTACATAAAATATTCTGAGAAGAAGGAAATTGCCGCCTAAAATCGGTTAAATTCGCACCTTCGATCGTCTCCCAAAATCGCAATAAACTTATTGAAATTGCCTTATGAAGCAAATAGCAAGCATCTATGGCCACTATGAGATCTTGAAAATTCTCCAAATCGCTCTCTTCCGTAATGTTTTTCAGAAAAGGAGGCGGTGTTTTGATCCCGGGTTTTGATTCATCTCTCTCACGAGATGCATACGACCGTGTCACGATTGAAATGAGGCACATTTACAGTATTGTCCATGCACCTTTGTGGGTCGTGACGCACACCGCCTGGGTAAACATCATTTTAAATGTGCAAACTTTATCTTGAATTATTTTTAACTTTAATTTTAAACTTCAGGTACATTAATTCCAAACGTAGAAAGTTAGGTATCTTCTATCAGAAATGTCAATTTATTTATCCAAACAAAGTAAATTCGCCACCAATTCGCCGGCCAATTTCCTTTATTTTCAATTTTTGGTCACTTGACATATGACGTGACTATAATTAAACGTTCAGGCACTAGAAGACCTCAAGATTTACTTTTCGAGGAAATTTCATTTTGTTCTAGATCTCCTGGCGAGAGATATTGCCAGTAAATCATATGGCCGCACTCACCCTTGGCCCAGGCCTTAAACCCCTCAAATACAATGTTAGTTATGTAAGAAAATACATATCAAATGGGAGCAATTAATGACCTACCTATGATGATATATCTATCTGAAGTATTACATTAAGGGCGTGTTCGACTGACGGTACTCCGGAATAGACCTCTTTTATATTGGCGGCCGATTATTATATTCTTTATATGTTTGATAATCTGAGCCTTTCTGACCTCGATAGCATGTGCAAAATACATAGAGGATATTACACGGTGGCGCGAAGATATGAATTTTATTTTCGAGTCGCAAAACAATATTTTACGAACGAGCGCAGCGAGTGAGTAAAATATTGTTTTTGCCACGATCTTATATAGACAAAAAGACATCGCTAAAATAATAGAGGGAAATGACCGAAATTACGTCATCGATAAACTCACGTGTGAGATTATGGAAAATAAACCACTGGGGTCCCGGATGTAGTTTTTATGAATTTTACGAGTGGTATATTTTCCAGTAAAACACTCGTGTCTATATAATAAAAAGAATTCTTTCTTTCAAACGAGGTCAGAAAGGCTAATTATCATACATAAAAAGGAATATATTAATAGGGCGCCATTATGAAAGAGGTCTATGAGACTAAATAGAATAAGCTCTTGAAATCACTCATTTTGGTGTTCATTGCTCTGCAATAACTAGAAACCTACCTAAAATTAGATATCCCGATTATTGTAGCGTTTAAGTGGCCCAAAAAAGCACGGTGCAAGAGATTTGCAGCAAAACTTTGGTGTGTTCTTATTCCGGAATTAGATCAATCAAAAGCACCCTTGGTAGCACAGCGGACAAATGACGTCAGAGTGACTTATTCCCTTACTTGTTCATCAGTGCGTATCTCCACTGATTGAAATTTATGTATTATGGAAATATATATATATATATCAGCTATGTAACATGTATACTCAATATACCTATGTGGCTTGCATTTTATTGCAGATAACGAGGTATAATTGAATGCTGTTATATTCTGTAGACCAAGTTCCTGGCATGTGTTTTCTGCGAAGAAAAAACTTCCTCTCAGTATATGAACAATTACACTTGGGATTTGAATCCTCGGCATGTTAGACAAACATACATACATTCCAGTGCCGGATGCAGACCCTGAGATAAGGGGGGAGGGGGGGCCTGGTCATCCAGACCCTTAGATAAGGGGTGGGGGGTCTCCAAAAAAATTCTTTTCGGCCCTTCGGGCTTCAGGTTTGGTCTAAAAATAAGGGGGGGAGGGTTAGGACCCCCCGGCCCCTCCCCTGGATCCGCCACTGCATGCTGAAAATTGAAAATTGAAAAATTAGATGTTGAACAGCAATTGTTGTACTACATTACGATATCATCGGCAGATATTACAATGTTATCCTTATCTATTCAACAGGTAACACCAGTTAATCCATACGTGGAGACCGAGTGGCGGCTAATTATAATGGGAAGGAAATAGTTACGGGGAAAAGAAGAACAACAGGGAAAAGGGCCGGGGGAAAGTGTGAGCACTAATTCTCACCGACGCGCTTCCAAAACCTTTCGAATACGCTTAACTTTTTCTGATTGGCCAGTCGTACATACATAGGATGACGCAGAAAGTCTCATGATCAAAGCAGCCGCAGGGTAGGATGTAACCTAACAACCTCCTCAGCCAATACCATCGGATGCCGCAGTGGTGAGTACACTCGCCTCCCCCCGCCAATGTGGCCCAGGTTCAAATCCCAGCGTCGACCACTATTTCCCTTCCGCAAATGGTCGATGCTACCATTAGTAACCACGCCTTTAGTCATAGACAAATAATACATCTTCGAATGCTCTTAGAAAGAACGACGTTGAAGCCTAAGAATTTACGTGAAAAGATATGGCCAAGGGCTAGGGTCACCTGTTAACAGGTCAAAAATTCTCCAGGTGTCTTAAAAATGGCAGTGACCGTTTACGAAAGGGACACTGCGGCGTCGACGCCATATGTGGGTTGAGTTTGGTGTTGGCTCTCTCCTTTGCTCCAAGAAGTTATCCTAACTCCGTGTTCTCGGTTTTCCCCTCTCGTCAAATCCCAACATTTAAAATTCCAATTCGACCAAGAATTAGGTAGACGAAGAACCACTAAGTGGATCTGCTACCTTTAAATCGTTATTTGATTACTCATTCCTTTATTTACCTAAAAAGCATTCAAATTACCAATTTTGAACAGGAGCAAATAACCGAAGGGAGCAACTTTTATGTTCTCGTGACAAGGCTTTTCGAGCTGTTTCAGCGCAAAGTCCCACAAACCAGTCACTAAAACCTATATACATTCCTCAAAATGACATTTTGATTTATTGTTTGTGACCTAAAAGGTATTAAAATACCAGGAGCCGATTACTTCGGCTCCTGAAAATACTGTTTTTTTCGGCTGCTATTCTGATACCTTCGTCAGAGTAGAATGAATTTGTCAGAGTTGACTTGTCTTTTAGAGTTTTTACCGAAACTTAAAACACATCAGTTTGGATGGATGTATTTTCTCCATAAACTAGCATGTGAAAAGGCTATCCGAAGAGAAGAAGAGAAGAAATAGCCGGAAAAGGGGAAGTGCGGGGCCCCTCCCCTGCTTCCTACCCCCCCGAGACGATTGTTTTCTCTTTTCCTCACCAAGAAGCCTGTTCCCAGGCTACCACAAACGTACATTCATGCTTCCTTGAATCACGTAAGCGATTTTCTGACGGCCTCACAACTGAAGTCTCCTTAAAGATCTCTTCCTTTACCCCGCACTTATTTAAATTTATTTTTGATTTTTTTTTTAATTTAAACTTATTTAAATTTATCTTACTGAATCTGGCTTCATGGCATTTTTAACTTATTGGTTATTTCAGGAAGTCAGTACCCCTTTTAGTTAATTGATTAATTTAACAACTTGTAAAATAACTATAATATTCTGCTTTGGGTACAATAAATAATTTGTTGTTGTTGTTGTTAAAGGCAAGTAACACTCTTACCTAAATAATCTCGATCGAAAGCCACGAGCCTCATTTGCACAAGTACCATGGTAAACGTCACGAGACAAAGAAGAGTAAAAAGCATCTGTGTAAATAATAAAGAGTAAAAGAGTAAAATCCCATTTAATACATGCACTAAAATTAAGCACAATGTCATAATATTAAGTTTACCAATAGGAGTACAAGTGTTTCACGTGCAGGTGATGTAGTACGTTCCGGTTAAACTGAAGGTACCTAAAATCGAGGGTCCCCGATAGACTTTTCGGGAAACAGGATTTGCGTCATTTGTAAGGCGGAATTCATTCGGGATTTTGAAGCAGAATGGGAGTAAGATTCGGGGTTGAAAGTATGTATGGGATGCGGAATATCGAGTGAAAATTTGGGTCGCGATAACGGAACTATAGAATCCTACTGGGGACCCTCAAAACCCCATATCAAATGAAAGCTTATTGAACTGCAAATATTGAAGAGAAAAAAACTTGCACTGTAATAATGATAATTAACAATAACTTACATTTATATAGCGCAAACTTCTATATGAATATATTCGGTTGCGCTTTATAATATTGTTATATTAAATTTATGTTAAAGGTGGCTAAAGAGTGAGAAACTATTAAAAACTACAATAAAAAGTATTAAAAACTATAAAAAAAACCTACAATAAAAGCCAACAATTAAATGTATTCAAAAGCTAAATTAAAAAAATGAGTTTTAACAGCAGTCTTAAAAGTGTCTAATGTCTTCATGTTGCGAATTGCCGAAGGGAATGCATTCCAGAGATAAGGTGCAGCCGGCTGGAATGATCGATAGCCAAGAGTTGGATGGGTCTTAATGCCTGGTAACTCGAGGAATATAGACTCATTTGAACTTAGAGAGTACCTGGATTGCTTTTTGATAGTAATTAAATCAATTAAATAATTAGGAGCTTGACCATATAAGCACTTAAATGTCAAAAGTAGAATCTTAAACTTTATACGGTAACTTATCGCAAGCCAATGAAGGTGGAAAAGCAATGGTGTATCATGGCAGAATCTTGGTGTTCCGGTGACCAACCGAGCTGCGGCATTCTGTATCCGTTGGAGTTTTATGATATGTGAATTCGGGAGGCCATATAGTAGACTGTTACAATAATCTATTGTACTGTGATTGGAAGATCTTAAAAAGTTTGCTAGCATAGAGAGAAAACAATAATGGCCCGAGACAGCTGCCTTGTGGAACTCCAAATTTAAGATTAAAATTACTCGATAGAACTCCGAGAATCCGATGGTCCACGGTATCAAACGCGGCGCTTAAATCAAGAAGCACTAACAACGTGACCTTCTGATTTTCCATGTTCATCAAAATGTCATTCTTGACTTTAATCAGGGCAGTTTCTGTGCTATGGTGCCGTCGATAGGCTGATTGCAATGAAGCAAAAAGATCATGCTCACTTAAGTAGGACTGAATCTGATCAGCTGCCACTCTTTCAGCCAATTTTGAAACAAAGGAAAGATTGCTGATTGGTCGAATGTTTTTAAAAACCAAGTCAAGACCTTGTTTTTTTAACAGTGGCGTAACAACCGATTCTTTCCAAATGTCAGGGAAAAATCCTGATTCGAGCTACAAGTTTATCGTAGTTGATAATACTGGAAGTAGCTCATCAAGGCAATCTTTCAAGATATTAGTGAGAACAGGATCAAGTAAACAAGATTTTGTCGGCGCTCTGAGCACAAGTTCTCTTAAAGAGTCCATATCTACACCGCGAAAAGCAGTAACGGACGAAGAACAATGAGAAGAATGGCGGTTAACAATGCTGCACAATTTCTCAGTTGCATCAAGGCTAACACTCTAGATTTTCAATGAATGTTTTTTCATACGAGCCCCCGAATCAGCTTTCTAAAACAAAAGCCATTTTGATCAATTCATCTAAAATTTAAGAAGATTTTGTTTTAAGGTGTAAACAAAAAAGTCGAAACTAAAACTTGTCGAGGATTTTTTTATCATTATTCTTAAAACGTTTTTATTGAGGGGCGCAGGTTTTTCTTGATAATCTAACCTTTTCAAGCCCTTTTTGCAAATTATATGTTCTGTCACTTTTTATCGCAATCGAAAACAATAAGACTCCGACATGTTTTATGGCGCTTTGACTTCTGTAAGACTAGAACGTCAAATCAAATCTTTAAAAAAACAAATAAAACCACATTATAAATTTTTTAGCTTTCGAAAGTCTATTTCGACACTCGCATTAAAAAGAGGGTCTCAATGAGGTTAACCGTCACCGTCGAGATCGAAAATGGTTATTGTTTACCGTCAACTAACAGTCGCGTCCAACGTCAAAAATGCAAAAATTATCAGAAATTTTTTGGCTAGATTGCGGGCTCAAGTCTCGAGTTCGGGTAGCCCGCGTATTTTTGGCGGGAAAATGCATTGACGATTGAAAAAGAAATTTTCAGTTCATTGTCATTTTGCGACACAGTTACTCTACACTGCTTAAGTTTCACTAGGGGATAAACGAAACTGATTTTCTAACAGTAGCAGAGAAAATATACTCTGCAGAACACAGGGTTCAGGTGAACAGCAACGGGAAAGAGAGCGACAGAGAGCAAGAATAACTGGGGAAGAATGAGCGAAGAAGATCGCCAAAGAAGGCGGGCTCGGCAAAGAGAAAGGAGGCAAAATTGTAGCGAAGAACGCCGAGAAACGGAAAGAGCGAGAAATAGGCTTTCTAGGCAACAACTAAATGAATGAGCAACGCGAAAGAGATGTACAAAGGCGAAGACAACGGCAATAAGACAACCGGACTGTGTTGGCAGAAGGTGAGTATAAAGATGTTGTTGTTGTTCGTATAAGCTTAATTTAATATATAGATTTAGCCAGGGCTAAAAGCGAGGCTCCCATTAGTAAATTTATAATTTAAATTAAACAGTAAACTTGTATTCGAATTCCACAATTCAGTTAACTTTAGAGCACATCTATGTGACTTTTGAGGGAAAGGCTACCTGATTTTAGAGAAAAATAATTTGCAAACAGCCCAAGAGTGAACCAAATCTTACATCGAGTTGATAGCCTCATATGTACACTCAAAAACTGGTAATCATCTTTTATCACATTTAAGAGCCGTAATGGCTATTGATCACCGTAGATCAATTAGGCTTAGGAAAAAAATCAGGCCAACGTTTTGGCGTTCGACAAGTTTACTTTGCAAAATCTTGCCAACAAATCTGGGTGCGTGTAAACCAACCTTTTATACCATGGACAGAAAGCAGTATTTCACAATACAAATTGCTCTCATTCAATATTCATAAACTGTTAAAAAAATTTTCCAAAATCACCTATACGGCCATCCGGTTCTCACTTTTGTAGTGCGAGCTGTAGCGAGTGTTTGAATGAACATTAACAGAGTTACGCTCCAAGATAATAAAGAATTTATCATGTTTATTTTTTATTTGATGGTTTAACGCGCGGCATTTTGAGAACTCCTGCAAGCGATGTTCACTGAACGACTGAAAACAATCGGCATAGCGATTAAAATTGCCAGAGAGACTACCAACAATCAATAAAAGAAATATAATTCGGTGAAACATAAACAGAGACAACAATTTTCATTCAGGAAGACAAGTATTAAAGTGTCCCTAAATATCCTGAGTCTTCAAGCTTCAAGCTTAAGTTTGCTGAAGTTTATGTTTTAAGCCAGCTTCCCGGTGTTTGTTTTTTCAAAGACGAACTCGAGGCAAGAAAATCGCTCAAAGCTTTCTTTTCCGGCTAGAATTATAACTAAAGATTCTTTGGAACATTTTCTTTCTATTTGCGGTGAGAAACTGTCTAAAGGCTTTTTAAAGTTCTGTAAGATTATATCAAACCAGATACTCGGTGAGATCGTTGTCTCAAAACTTACAAACGCGCATAAACTACATTCCCGCATAAACTACGCTCCACTTCATTAAATTAGATACAAAAAACAAGCATGAAATACAATAATTTCTCTGGCTTACCATTCGAGATGCAGCTCCTGAAAGTTATCAGGTAAAGCCAGTATCGCTTCAGACTTTGCAATCCTCTTACGCATCAAGCAAGGTGAAAACGAAAACGATGCCATCCGAAATCGGATTTCCGACTTTGACAAGCGACGTTTTCTCAACCAAAAACCCAATAAACAAACTAGCCATGAGTAACAGAAGACTCCTGATAGCAGCTGAATTTCATTTTGTACATCCAGTGGAAAAAGACAGTTAAAAACATCACAAGTTGACACAAAAGTCTGTCAGCTTCAGCTGTTAAAGTAAACAAGATTCAAGATGCTGCATAAATTTTGCGCATGAACTCACATGTCAAATTTTGACCAATCAGAGCATAAAAATTGGACGTAGAGCGTGACCAACGCGTGACCATTGTGAGAAAAAACAAAAGCAACTGTCTTCCCTGCCTGTAACAGCTGGCTGAATTTTCACGTCCGAGGTCAGTTTGCAATCAAAATTTTAATTGTGCAGCACATAAACACAACATATTTCATATGAATTGAGAAAAAAAATTGAACTTGAGCCTGCGATCACTTGAAAACTAGTTTACTTGTCAGCGGATAACTTCAAAAAATACTTGACCTCGACGGGTCGACACCTGAGCCCGCGATACGGTCAAGTGATACTGGTCAGCGGGTACTCTGTTTTGACAGCTGTCAATTGATCAAAACATTGATGTCCAATATGTGTGCATTATCAGTTTTCCTGTGCTCCCAAACTAGTAAAAGTATGAGATTGAACGTTGTTCGCGATGTAGTAAAACAGTTAACTGGTCAGCGGACAGCTTCCAAATAAATCACGTCACCTCGATGAGTTGACACATGAGCCCGCGATATGGTCATGGGATACTGGTCAGTGGCTATCCTGTTTGGAAAGCTGTCAATTGACCATATTGTTAATGTCCTATATTAAAGATGTGGGCTTGCCAAGACACGCCTGAGACACCCCTCCCTTCCTTTTGATAGTCTCCCCTACCCCACCCATACAATCTGTAGACGCGTACGTACGTACGTACGTACGCTCGGTCAATCACGTGACAACCAAACGAAAAGAGGTTGACCATATTCCATGGGTATGGGGCTCTGTCGCACGCACGCTTCGCGCGCGCGGGAGCCCCGCTATTATTCATTCAAAATATTTCTCCAATTCTGATTGGCTAAAAGCACTCGCATAATTCACCATAACCAGTTACTGATGACCAAATTTGAAAGAATTTTGTGTTTAACGAGGTTAATGCACCGTTAACCGAGACAATCTGGGGACGAGATTGAGTTGTTTCCGTTGTAAAAACTAAAATGGCGGACACTTCACTCGTTTTAAGAGTAAGAACTACAGCTGGAACTAGGCGAAATAATGGCTAAAATCATGGCAAAAACAGCAAGAAGACAACTCGGAGGGCGACATCTGCTACAAAGTGCTACTGAAACGAAAAATCAAATTGGCTATTTTTCACTGAAAACGTTTTATCAATCTTAGATTAACTCTAATTGTCAATAAAGATGCTTATTTTCCATCAAAAGTTGTTGTTATTAGGGCGAAAAGTAAGGTAGGTAAGTGCGTCAAAAAAAGAAATATTGCGCCTGCGAAATTTTCAGCGGAGGACCACGCGAGTGACGTCACATGGTGGTAGGTACGTGGTGTAAGCATCATATAGTGGTTCCCCGTTAGCTAATATATGGAATACATTTCTCTCAATAGCTTTACATAGCCCCACATACCCCAACATAGCCCTACATAGCCATACACAGCCCTACACAGCCCTACATAGCCCTACATAACCATACAATGCACTACATAGCCATACATAGCCATACATAGCCATACATAGCCATACATAGCCATACATAGCCCTACATAGCCCTACATAACCATACATAGCCCTACATAACCATACATAGCCCTACATAGCCATACATAGCCCTACATAGCCATATATAGCCCTACATAGCCATACAGAGCCCTACACAGCCCTACATAGCCCTACATAACCATACATAGCCCTACATAGCCATACATAGCCCTACATAGCCATACATAGCCCTTCATAGCCATACACAGCCCTACACAGCCCTACATAGCCCTACATAACCATACATAGCCCTACATAGCTATACATAGCCATACATAGCCCTACACAGCCAAACACATCCATACACAGCCATACAGAGCCATACATAGCCATACACAGCCATACATAGCCATACATAGCCATACATAGCCATACATAGCCCTACATATCCATACACAGCTAGTCACAGCCATACACAGCGATACATAGCCATACATAGCCATACATAGCCCTACACAGCCATACACAGCCCTACACATCCATACATAGCCATACACAGCCATTCACAGCCATACACAGCCATACATAGCCCTACATAGCCATACATAACCCTACATAGCCATACATAGCCCTACACAGCCCTACATAGCCCCACATAACCATACATAGCCCTACATAGCCATACTCTGCCCTAGTTAGCCCTACGCAGTCATACATAGCCATACATGGCCCTACATAGCCATACTGAGTCCTACTTAGCCATACACAGCCATACACAGCCCTACATAGCCCTACATAGCCATACATAGCCATACACAGCCCTACATAGCCCTACATAACCATACATAGCCCTGCATAGCCCTACATAGCCATAACTAGTTACACGTGCACAACACTTCGTGGACAAGACTTTGCGACTGGTTGGGATTTATCTTTTAATCAGTGCCGTACAAAGAGTGTTGTGTTTTTTCTCAGGAAAGTTATTTTATAAAAGCAATGGAAAGCTTATTTCCTGTGTTTGCATAGCCTGATATAAACACTCGAGGCGTTGGGAGAATTCTCGACAGTTATACAAACCCGAGACGAATCGTCTCGGGTTTGAATAACTGTCTCGTTTTCTCCCAACCCCTCTTGTGTTTATATGGAACTATGCCAACAGAAAACGTTTTCTGTTGCTTAAATATAGCTGTACATAGACATACATAGCCATACATATGCCATTGTCTTGATTTTCAAAGCTGGCGCTTTTCGCTAATAGTGGGATGTAACATCTAGCCTAGTAGTAGCGCAACCAATCAGAACGCAGCATTGATAATAGACCACTAGTTGCATTTTACAAATAGCCCTATAATCCCCTCACAACCCTACATAACCCTACATAGCTCTACGTAGCGTTACATAGCTCTACAGAACCCTACATATTACTACACAACCCTACATAGCCGAACAGAACTCTATGCAATCCCACATAGCCCTGTATACCCGGACACAGGGCTACATAGTCCTAAACAGCCCTGCGTTATCATAAGAGACTACATTACGAGGCTTGAACACCAAGAACACCAAATTTAGAAAAAATTACCAGAAACCCTCAGATTTAAGTAAGAATTAAAATATTTTATTGGGATTATGGGGTATTATTTAACTCTGACAAGTACCTTACAACTCGTTTATGACCTTGGTTTTTTTTTACTTCTTTTATCTAATAGTTCTTTTTCCAAACGTTTAAAATTATATGTTCTCTTATGTCATAGTAAAAGTAATAACGATTACATAAGGAAAATACAAAGACCTGCGGTTTGTACAGTCCTGAAACCACAAACAGAGTTTACCTGCTCAGGAGCTAGTTAAGCTTGGGACGTATTTATAACTGATTTGGTGGAAGTTTTGGCACTTTAACATACCTATTGTCTGTGCAGCCCTAAACAGCTGCACTCATCAACTCATTTACAGCCAAACAGCCAAGTGCAATCTTTTATTATCATACACGGCCCTGGAAACTTGGACATATTGGGTCGGTTATTTAAACGAAGTCCAACTTTGGCAGCAGTTTAGGAGATCTTTGGACCGACCAAATCTCTAGTGCATTCTTTAAAGACAAATGCTTTTCTTGTCCACGTTATATGCGCTACTGAGACTGTCACAATAAAGAGTGTTTACATAAAAGCGTTCACCAAACAAAAAATGGCATAAAACGCATTTTCTTAAAACTCTACCTAAACGCCGTTTAAATAACTGGCCCACTGTTTCACATATGGCCACACATAGCGCTGTGTCAATGTATCAATAGGCCAATTTCAAAAATACAACCATACTCTTTGTTTTCCCTCCAAAGTTTTGCACATGTCTGGTACTACTTTCTTAAGAGAGCAACAATCACCCCCAAGAAAAGCTGAAAGCAATACTTATTCAAACTTTTGCAGAGAAAACAAAGAGTATTAAAAAGGCCTATCGAAAAAGGCCCATATTCAATTATACGCTCTAGGTGCTTATTCGAGGTGGGTGCTTGTTTGAGTCTGGACATTAATTAAAATTTTGTCATTTTCAGCAAGTAGTAAGTTTATTTACCAACAAAACAGTACATAATACCAAAATTTGTGCGAGGACAGAATTTTAGTTTAAATTTGAAAAAAAAAAACCTAAGAACTAGGCCTTGGGGGACACCCAGTCAATTTCTATCTCCATCTCATTGTCAGCAGGATCAATAAGTGATCTCTCTGGTTTGTCGTGTCCCTGTCTCACAGTATAATGCCCACAAACAATGTGTTTTTTTTTACAAGTGGACAAGAAGTTTTAGACGAGAAACAGTTGTGGCAGTAAATATGTATGCTATGTATGGTTATGTAGGGCTATGTAGGGCTGTGTAGGGCTATGTAGGGCTATGTATGGTTATGTATGGTTATGTAGGGCAAAGTATGGTTATGTAGGGCTATGTAGGGCTCTGTAGGGCTATGTAGGGCTATGTATGGCTATGTAGGGCTGTATATGGCTATGTAGGGCTATGTATGGCTGTGTATGGCTGTGTAGGGATGTGTAGGGCTATGTATGGTTATGTATGGCTATGTAGGGCTATGTATGGTTATGTAGGGCTATGTATGGCTGTGTAGGGCTATGTATGGCTATGTAGGGCTATGTAGGGCTACGTAGGGCTGTGTATGGCAATGTAGGGCTATGTATGGCTATGTAGGCCTATGTAGGGCTGTGTAGGGCTAATTAGGGTTATGTATGGCTATGTAGGACTGTGTAGGGCTATGTATGGCTGTGTATGGTTATGTAGGGCTGTGTAGGGCTATGTATGGCTATGTAGGGCTATGTATGGTTATGTAGGGCTGTGTAGGGCTATGTAGAGTTATGTATGGCTATGTAGGGCTGTGTAGGGCTATTTATGGCTGTGTATGGCTATGTAGGGCTATGTATGGCTATGTAGGGCTATGTATGGCTATGTAGGGCTATGTATGACTATGTAGGGCTAGTATGGTTATGTAGGGCTATGTATGGTTATGTAGGGCTATGTATTGCTGTGTAGGGCTATGTAGGGCTATGTAGGGCTATGTATGGTTATGTAGGGCTGTGTAGGACTATGTATGGCTATGTAGGGCTGTGTATGGCTATGTAGGGCTATGTAGGGCTGTGTAGGGCTGTGTATGGCTGTGTAGGGCTATGTATGGCTGTGTATGGCTATGTAGGGCTATGTATGGCTATGTAGGGCTATGTATGGTTATGTAGGGCTATGTATGGTTATGTAGGGCTATGTATGGCTGTGTAGGGCTGTGTATGGCTATGTAGGGCTGTGTAGGACTATGTAGGGCTGTGTAGGGCTATGTATGGCTGTGTATGGCTATGTAGGGCTATGTATGGCTATGTAGGGCTATGTATGGTTATGTAGGGCTGTGTATGGCTATGTAGGGCTATGTATGGCTGTGTAGGGCTATGTATGGCTATGTAGGGCTGTGTAGGGCTATGTAGGGCTATGTAGGGCTGTGTAGGGCTATGTATGGTTGCGTATGGCTATGTAGGGCTATGTAGGGCTATGTAGGGCTGTTTAGGGCTGTGTATGGCTATGTAGGGCTATGTAGGGCTATGTAGGGCTATGTAGGGCTGTGTATGGCTATGTAGGGCTATGTATGGTTATGTAGGGCTATGTATGGCTGTGTAGGACTGTGTAGGGCTATGTAGGGCTATGTATGGCTATGTAGGGCTGTGTAGGGCTATGTAGGGCTGTGTAGGGCTATGTAGGGCTATGTATGGCTATGTAGGGCTGTGTATGGGTATATAGGGCTATGTAGGGCTGTGTAGGGCTGTGTATGGTTATGTAGGGCTATGTAGGGCTATGTAGGGCTGTGTATGGCTATGTAGGGCTATGTATGGTTATGTAGGGCTATGTATGGCTGTGTAGGACTGTGTAGGGCTATGTATGGCTATGTAGGGCTGTGTAGGGCTATGTAGGGCTATGTATGGCTATGTAGGGCTGTGTATGGGTATATAGGGCTATGTAGGGCTGTGTAGGGCTGTGTATGGCTGTGTAGGGCTATGTAGGGCTATGTAGGGCTGGGTATGGCTATGTAGGGCTGTGTATGGTTATGTAGGGCTATGTATGGTTATGTAGGGCTATGTAGGGCTGTGTAGGGCTGTGTAGGGCTATGTAGGGCTATGTATGGTTATGTAGGGCTGTGTAGGGCTATGTATGGCTATGTAGGGCTGTGTATGGCTATGTAGGGCTATGTAGGGCTGTGTAGGGCTGTGTATGGCTATGTATGGCTATGTAGGGCTATGTATGGCTATGCAGGGCTATGTATGGCTATGTAGGGCTAGTATGGCTATGTAGGGCTAGTATGGTTATGTAGGGCTATGTATGGTTATGTAGGGCTATGTATTGCTGTGTAGGGCTATGTAGGGCTATGTAGGGCTATGTATGGTTATGTAGGGCTGTGTAGGGCTATGTATGGCTATGTAGGGCTGTGTATGGCTATGTAGGGCTATGTAGGGCTGTGTAGGGCTGTGTATGGCTATGTAGGGCTGTGTATGGCTATGTATGGCTGTGTATGGCTATGTAGGGCTATGTATGGCTATGTAGGGCTATGTATGGTTATGTAGGGCTATGTATGGTTATGTAGGGCTATGTATGGCTGTGTAGGGCTGTGTATGGCTATGTAGGGCTGTGTAGGACTATGTAGGGCTGTGTAGGGCTATGTATGGCTGTGTATGGCTATGTAGGGCTATGTATGGTTATGTAGGGCTGTGTATGGCTATGTAGGGCTATGTATGGCTGTGTAGGGCTATGTATGGCTATGTAGGGCTGTGTAGGGCTATGTAGGGCTGTGTAGGGCTATGTATGGTTGCGTATGGCTATGTAGGGCTATGTAGGGCTATGTAGGGCTGTGTAGGGCTGTGTATGGCTATGT
>OZ037787.1:8779151-8809151 GCA_964035525.1 Porites cylindrica | reverse complement strand
TTAAATCGATTTGTAAGTTAATTGTTATTGACAGTTGTTAATGTTATTACAGGTTAATTGTTTTTGAAATTAGACCGAAATGAGCCTCCATGTGAGCTTGCTAAGCGTGCTTTGATTTCTACTGTAACTTAAAATTCATTTATTCACAGCCTACAAATTTTTTCTTCATTCTAAAATTAGGCGGAAATACTAGCACAAAAGCTATCACTTTTAGAGAGCCCAACGAAAAGAGGGAAAGTAAAAGAGTCCATTGTGCAGTAAGTAAAATCATTTCATTTAGTGATAGGATTGGGTACCAAACCAAGACCCAAACCTCATTCCTTCAATCAAGTACATTGAAAGTTTTGTTGTTGTTTATCCATCTGCCTGCATACATCTGCCGGGAACTGATTGAGACTCTGGAATGTGTTTGATGCAGTCTGATCCAGATGATGAGGTTTCCATTTGCGGAACCTACCACGTACATGAGTTCATTTCACGGCATTTGGTACTATCGACGTCTGTAACAACTGATGTGCGCTTATAAATTTTAGTGGGCCTCATCAGTTCTGATAAGTTCGACTCCGTCTTGTTTACGTTCAACATCTGAAACAGGCATCAGTCATCCAAAAGTTGATATCAAAAGCATATAAACCAAAGATACTGTTCATATTTATGGTATACCGGCAGGCAAATATAGTATTCCCGTAAATTAATTTGTTTAAGAGCGATAAGTTTGATCAGAGTGGGGTAGGGTAGGGGTAACAACGGTGCCACATTCGCGGCCCAGGTGTCCTTTGGGTAAGAAAGTGCCAAATTCTTAACACTTTCTTTTGCAAGATTTTAGATTTTGTAGCATTTGTCAAAGAGCAAAGAAACCTATTGCTGGTCAATTGATAACACTGACCATCATTTTTATTTCCGCACAGTAGCAGAAGCGACGGCAGTACCAGAAGCCGCGGTGATGAAGACCCTGCTGGTAATGACACAAAACGGTATGTTCAACAATAGTACTTGCGTGTTTGATCAAACAATCCAGTTTGAACAACATGTCGACCGAAAGAATGATAAACAGACACCAATACTTTTGAAACGTGGATATCCCACACTTAACATTAAACGCTTGTGTTCTTTTTCAACAGGTATGCACGTCGCTTAGACCTTTCGGATTCCAGTTCATGCGACGAACAGGAAAGCCATATCCCTTCGTATTACAAAGGAAATAGACAGCTTCCTGTGATTTCCCCTGTGATCTTGAGTGATTTCAGTAACAATGGCGTCGTTCCTTTTCTACTTAACGCGGAGAAGTCTCATTCCAGCTTAATCGCAATGACTCTCAATAAACGCAAGAAAGGAGTAGAAATTTCCTCTGCGAGATTTATGGGGGTCGTAGTATTTGTTACCGCGTTGTTACCTGGTGTCGTTGTCTTTGTTTTTGCGAAGTTTCAGCGAGATTTGAGTACTTTTAAATCTTTTGACCTGACAGTGTATTTAACAATTATTCCTCGAGGCCGAATGGGCTCTGAGTAAATAGCCCATGAGGCCGAAGCCGAATGAGCTATTGGCTGAGAGGCCATGAGGGAGAGAAGAATTGTTTTAGCAAAATAATACTAGTTGGTCAAAAACATCGAGACAAAACAACTTTAGCTAGCAAAACGCGATTCAGCCGCCATTGTTTTGGTTTTCAAAGCCGGGGCTTTTCGCCACTAGTGGGCTATAATATGGCCTAGGACGGTAGCTCAACCAATCAGAAGGCAGCATTGATAATAGACCACTAGTTGGATTTTACTACATTATAAGAGACAAGGTCTTATATTACGCTTGGGCTGCCTGCCGGCTGTGGTTAAAAATGGTGTCTATTTTAACGCTAAATCAGCTTAAATTCCTTGTGACTTTTAGAGCTTGCTGTATGCTCCGCTTCGTTTGTAGTTTCCTTGCTGTTGCCATAAAAATGATAAACAACAATTGATGAAGGTGTATAGGCGAATCTTTGTTTACACTTTTTGCCTGATTAACATATGCTTATCACTATCTGATGACGCTAATAAAATAAAAACTCTGAATATTGAAAGAGCATAACAGTTTCAGTTATCCCTGAAAATTTGAGCCCAAAACACCGAATGGTTTCGGAGAAATTCTCTTCTGAAAACTCGAAATTTTACAGAGAATGTATGGCTCATTAACTTTTTTGCCACACAGCAATTTCGCAGTTTTTGATCGCTGATATTTCTTTCAATGTTGCTTGCAAAGAGCTGAAAATTGCACAAATTGCTCAACTTAATCAGCTCTTTCAACTTTTGCATTTAGTTCATATGTGCGGCCACGGCTTCTATGAGTTAAGTCGTATGCTAATGAGGAAAAATGTAAACAGTGACGTCAGCAAAGATTCGCCTATTCAATCTTCACAGTTAAATATCAACCCGTGAGGCGTTTGAAAAACAAGCCAAAAAATTCAGGATTGTTCATGCATTTAAGTTTATTTTCTTGCTGGCTTTTAAAAATATTTTACCATGGAACCCAGTACCACCAGGCGGTGCTCTTGAGAAACCACCTCCACTGTAGAGGCGTATACTCTGCCATACGAGTGCTATGATCTTTTGAATACTTATTGAAATTCTGTTACCACATTATTTAAGCAATAGAAAACAAGAGAGGGGTTTGGAGAATTCGAGACAGTTATAATTATGCAAACCTGAGACGAAGTCGAGCTCGAGGGTTTGCATAACTGTCTGTTTCCAAAATACTGATTTTTCTCGCATAAAATGTCAGCTCAAGAGAAAAAAAATTGACACACCTTCTTTGCAACGATTTTCCAAGTTTCTGCCGACGAAGAAATGGGTAAATAAAATAAACTTGTCGAGTTTTGAACTCGAAAACTTTTTCAAATTCGCTCTTGCATTGCGTGATTAGCGCGCGAACAGCAGGACATCTTGACGCCACAACCATGTTTACATACTCTCATGCAAACACTCCTCTTGGTCAATCAGAGCGCGCGCACTATCTTAATTATTTTATAGTTTCTAATGCTGCTACCCTTGGTAGCTTTGTTTGGTTTGAAGCAGATTATATATGCAAAAAATAAGTTTGCATTCCACCATGTGTATTCGTGATGCTAAAAACTCAAATCTACTTTTAAACAATTAATAACGAGTGCAACTGTATTGTACAAATTGACCCAAGCCCCACTTTGCATCTAATTAGCTAACAAGGCGGAAAAAGTCTTTCCAATTGAGTTTAATCGACCGAAAACTCGAATATTAATGTTTCAGTGTGACTCAGTGTTCCGCCCAGATTAGCAAATGCTATTTGCAGACTAGTCTCTTTGTGTTGTGTTGTGCATATACAAAAATGTATTCAAATAAAGTTGAAGTTGGAATTGAAGCTGAAGAGAAGGCTTTTTAACTTTCCAGCTCCGCTTTCAGACTGCCGGGTATTTAGCCTGTGTGAAATCGTGCCCGTGAGTCACACGTTGCTACTCACGAAATTTATCCAAACAGCGTCCACTCTACTCTATGCCCAAGAAACCACAACCGCTCAGCTGCGAAGCCAGGTTTGTTTGTCTTATCGCTTGGCTATTCTAAATGAAGATAGAATACTTTCAAACGATTAGAAAAAGGGATTTTGCAGAAATTCTAGAAAATTTCAGTCTGAAGGCCAGGTGTTTAGTTTTTTCAAGACCCTTCCGGGATGCCGGGCATATAGCCACGGCGTTTTTAATAATGTTATAACTAACTTCAGAATCAGTCAGTAGCATTTTCTTTGACATCTTTAACTTAAACCGTAAGCTAACTATAGCCAGCGTCGCAGACACTCTACATCGACTGTGCATGTGACTGACAATGCGTATGCAGTACAGGCTGGCCAGTATCTACTGCCACCAAATAACCTTTCATTCCGTTTCTCAGTCTAAGTCTTCTCCAAAATGTAGCTAACTTTCCAAAAGAAAATTCCTGCATGTCATGCTTCGCTCACAAAGTTGCTTTTGTGGTTATTGATCGTCAAACCAGCAACAAAAATGTTTACCGTCCAACCTAAAAATGCGATGCAACGTATATGTCTCGAACGAATTTTTTAAAGCGCATAATAATAGGATAGGGAATAGCATCTACCTCGGGCAGAGAACTCCTCTGCATCCCAGCCATACAGGCTTATGCGTAAATAAAAACGAAAACGGCTATCATAATGATAAAATACTGCGCGGAAGATATCATAACCTTAAATTATCAAACGGCAGGGAGACAGAAATAACTGAAACCGCTAAAGCTGACAGATGGCAACAGCGAACGCGAGAGAGATGACACAGTGAACGCAGTGTCGAATTTTCCCAGCGGAGAGTAAAATAAGAGTTCTTTTCTTGTCATCGCGTCGGCCCTTGACGCCCTATACAACATTGCGTACAACAACCCTTTCGCTAGATTTCTAGATTTCTTGAATGAGGTGTCGTATAAAACAACCGAAGAGAGAGAATGCAGCTGTGTGTAGTCGACTGGAAGTGAACGCTTTTTGCTCGCCATGGATTTCGCCATGTTTGTTTCTCTATTATTATGGAGAAAGCCGCATACCGCTGCGCGGGCTCAAATTCCGCCATTTTGTCCGGAATTTCTGGCCATGCCCCCTCCACTCCCAACCCCTTCCCCCGCCCCCCGCCGCTTTTCCACTTTGTATTCTAGTTCTTTATGGAGAACTAAATAAGCCCCCCAGGGGGGCTTAGTAGCAGGCGGTGTGCGTCACGAGATTTGACCAATCAGAATGCGTTGTTTGAAGAGTGATTTTCGCGCTTGGAAACACAAACACAGGTAGCCCAAGCTCGTAATATGAGCATCGGCAAACATCGGCATTGTTGCACATATAACATTCGATATTTAAGGATTTGTATGGGGAAAAAACCTATCGTTTCCGTAACCTACGAAAATGAAAAGATTTCAATAAAAAAAACAGCTTACCTTACACAAAATGTGTGTCACGTCTCTCCTGTGTGGTCCGTGGGCCGAGAAACGGCCATAAATCGGCTAATTCCATTCTTAGCAGAAGGTTTGTTTACAATTGTAGGAGCACTTACCCATTCGGTAGGCTCTGTCACTTTCTCAATTATACCTTGCTGTTGGAGGTCTTTTACTTCAGCAATAAAGTTGTCCTTTACAGAGAGAGGGATCTCTCTAGGACCTGTTTTGTGAGGAGTGATATTATTACTTGTGTGAAGATGTAGTTCGCCCTCAAACCCTCCTATACTAACATCAAAGACTTGAGGGTAGTGAGTCAGAATGGTCTCCAAAGTGAGTGGTGTTGTCACTTCACTGGCAGGTACAGGGACACTTGGGTTAGCTGGGGCTACTACAGCAATGTTCTCTCGTAAGAGCTCAATGAGTTTGAGTGTTTCAGAGTCATTTAGACCGATCAGAGGTGTTAGGTCTCTGTCAACAATTCTAAACTGAATGATCACTTCTTGACTGGTCGCAGGATTTAGCACAAAGACTTTCCTGGTTCCCAGCGTCTGAATTTTGGTTTCGTCATCATAGAGAGACAGAAAAGGCTTGACTACAGTGTTAAGGTCAGTGAGATCATAATCTCCACTGATGTCTTAGTACACATTCACAGGGAGAATGCTACATGTTGAACCAGAGTCTATCTGAAAGCTAACGGGAATTCTTTTCTTCGACAGCTTTCTCCTGACTACAGTTTTGATTAAGTACACAGATTTTGTCAAGAACTTCATAATAGTGATCCTCACCATCTTCTTCTACTCTCAGTACAAACGGTCTTGAGGTTGATTTTGATTGTTTTGGATCTGAGGGTCTCTCCTGTATTCCTTTGAGTCTTGAAAATGATTTTTGGGCTTGCATTTTCTGCAGACTGCTCCCAAGGCGGGGCAGAGTTTCTTGTCTGAAACGCGATGAGCTCCCTTTTTGTTTGCACAGTAATTACACATGAGGACTTTCTTGGGCTTATCTTTAGAAACAGCTTTTATACTCTCTCTTTCAGGAGTTAGGTTTGCACTGCACTCTTGGACTTCAATCTTTGTACTTTCACCAGCCTTGCCAATTGTAATAGCTTCAACTCTTGTGAGTGTTTCCTTTTTGTAGCAATCTTTTCTTTAGTTCCTCTTTAGAGAAACCATAAACAAACTGATCTCTCACTTGTCTATCTTCGTCTACATAATTACAGTCTTTCACTAACAGCAGCAGATCAGTGACAAAAAGCAGTTATTGACTCTCCAGGTTTTTGCACTCGTTCTTTAAATTTCTTAGAAGCAACAACCTCGTTACATTCTGGACTTACCGCTCGCTCCAGCTTGGTCCACATCAGATCATAGTCGTTTACATCCTCACCTTCAAACCAGTCCAAGCTGACCTTCAGGAAGGAGCCAATCTTGAAGCAAAATACATTTTCTTTCATTCGAAATATTCACAAGACTTCCTTTGAAGATGTAACCACATTTCTTCTTGAAGGCTTTCAATGCTTCTAGCCGATTCTCCTGGCGGAAATCGAACTTGGGTCGCTCGAAGTTCATGATACTACCCGTAAAGAAACCTTGATTTTGATCTTGAGCTGGGGCCGCAGCTTCGGCTCCTTCTTCCGACATGTTTAACTCGAAGTTTTGCAGGATTTTGGCGCGAAGATCTCAGGAAGTATGTTTCAGCGATCGACGATTCTACACTCACAGAGAAGATAAGATCACAAACAGTCAGATCGATAGCAGCAGAATAATCAGCGTTTGTTCACACTCCTGGTGCCATGTTTCGGTGAGAGCTCTAACAGTAACAAGACAGTAACTCAACTCAACGCCATGACAGAACGTCGCTCTCTCGAGCCCCTTCCCATGATGCCTAGTATTAGGGTTACCACCCTCTAACACCTGTGTTGGAAAGAGCCGATTTCAGATGTGTATGTGGTGAAATTTTCGCTTTATTCCAAGCTTGTGTTGGTAATTTCTACACTACACCGCCGTGGAAAGTTGTTGGAACACTTTATCTTGATAATAGTTACGTTACTTTTGAATATTTTGCTCTTTTCAGTGTTTGTGACAAGTTTGAATTGCATGCTCGATTATGTGTCGATATGTGTAAGCAGCCATGATGATTTGTCAATTCAGTGTTATTTTCGCCGTTCTCCTTGGATTCATTGCTAGTTACTTTTAGCGGTTTTATCGAATTGTTTCGGTCATCTTGTTACTTCAACCTTTCTTCTTTGTAAATTTCAGGAGTCTACCTGGGCCTACCCCTGTTAGTTTTCCCGTTACGAGGCGTTGAAAGTGTCTTGGAATGAAAAGATCGTCTCAGTCAAAAAGCACAACTACGGGGAAACGGGCTGCGAAAACATGCCGAAGTGGGCCGACGTGAAGCGAGTAACGCCAAATCCAGGAAGAGTTTGTTTCATTTTAGTCCAGAAAACATAAATAAGTTTGAATTTTGTGAAAAATTTTGGAAAAACAACATGTTTCGTAACCCAGTGCTAAAACTGCGTCAAAACTGAAAGCGTGTCTTTAAAATAATTTGCATGTAGTGTGCGCTGATTTATTATGTATGAAAATCTTCACGTAAACTTACGTGAGGGAATAAATTGTTATAAATCTCTACCAAAAATAAGATTGAACAGATATGCGATACTCGAAATTTAAATCTACAACAGCAACAACAACTGGTTTGCACAGCTGTATTTGCTGCAGGCAAAATTCTTTCTCAGGTTAAACAAAAGTTAACGTATTAGGGTCAGCTTTTTGCTAGGGTTAGCTCACCCTTATTCAACACTTGAGAATGGATTTAACGAACAACATATTCACATAAATTTTATCATCTAGCAACTATAGAAAAGGTACTAGCAGGTAGCAATTGTAATGGTATAGATGTCAGTGAAGTGTAACTATCCAAGAGAAAATGCTTTCATTTGGCCTTTTATTGCATTGCCATTGGTAAATTTCCAACAGCTTATGTGTATGGGTTCAAGATAAGTGCTAGAAATTAAACTTGAAACATCTTGGCCCTGGGTCTTGCTTAGTTCTATTGGTTTTACCAGTATTTGATTTCTTTATTAGGTCTTGAAAAGCTCTTGAAGTTCACCATCTTGTTTACGCCACACTTTTTTTGAAATAAAATTATTTTGGCGAAGAAAATTTGGCCCATCCTTAGTGTAAGAACCTGTAAAACTTACGGGTCCATTTACCAGTGCGCATCCCGCGTCTTGGACTCATAAATTTCCGAAAAGACGCGCAAATTTAGTCCCGTATGCGTCCCTTTGGACGCAAAAAATTACCGTTTCTCTATTCGATCACGGATGATGTCTTTTTCCTCTCTATTTGCGTAAAGCTTTGCAATGTTTAGCCAAGTAAGTAGTGTGTGATCGTGCAGGGAACACAATCTAGGTTCACTGTTCATGGCCAGCGGTTACAGTAGTGTTTGTTCTTCGACTCGTCACACGTGTTTTCTGTCTTGTCCTGTTGCTTTCTTGCTTGCACGCGAGTTATTCAAATGTGCTGCATTAAAATTTAATTTTTCTTCGGTGAAATGAAGAAAAACGTTATGCGCCTAGAGGGGCAAACACAGCTCTCATTTGCGAGTCAACGTCAAGAACAAGAAGGACAAGAACCAGCAACTGCAATTGAAAAAGATGATGCGACAACGACAGCACAAGCTAAATCCAAGGAAAGAAAATTATTCGGGCTGTGGCTGAAAAAGTATTCGTGGCTGGGTTACGAGAAAAATAGCAATTACATGTACTGCCGAGTTTGCACGGAGACTAGGAAATCTAAAGGAATGAGCAAGAAAGCCCAGTACCGAAATTTTCAAAACACCACCGGCGCTCACGCGGCATGTTGGTCTCCTGAAACACAGGGTGGCCCTCCAAGGCCCTGAGATAAGAAAGTCATTCGAGGAAGCCCGAAGGAAAGGCGAAACAAAGCGGAATAAAGCCGTATCGGTGCTTTTTAGGTGCGTACAGTGGCTGTGTCTATTGGAACTTCTTCATGATTTGGGGCTTGACGACATAGCTAATCAGAGTAAAGCTTTTTTTAAAAAAATAATATATCTATTGATAATCACATTAGATAATTACATTTACAATACTACAAAAAAGCATTTTAACAATAGAAATTAACAGAGTAAAGCAAAATTAATAGTTAAATTATTACAGCTAAAAGAAATTGGAAAAAAGTACAACAGGGCAATGAAGTAATACGGAGTTAAGACAGTTAACTTAAATAAGGCGTCAGCATCCACTTTCTTTTAAAGAATACTTTGTAGCTCATTTTTAGCGATGATGTTCGCCCTAAATCCATAAATGTTTGGAAGGATTTGTTTACTCCTCCAGTCCCACAAATAGAGTTTTCCAGTAGTTATAAAATTGTTCAGCAATTGAAGTAAAGGGCAAGCATTTTCCGTCAAAATTCCAAAGAGCACAATTTATAAGGAGAGACGAATTCGTTGATTCGAAATAAGGCACCAATATATTTCAAATTTAATCCAAAACTGTTTAGAACGTGTGCAGTGCCACTGCTCGGATAGAACAAATGGGTTAATGATTCGGGTTGATTGTCACAGAAAGTTGTACATAAATCATTTGTTCTAAAACCTATTTTATACATCTTGTGTATTTGCGTAAAGAATTGAGTTAATTAATTTGTACTGGAAGGCTTTAACATACGATTCGACAAAGATAGACTGTGGCAGCATAAATATTTGTTTCAGGTGGTCGCTGTTAAAATGAAAGTTACTCAGAGAAAAACTTGGTCCTGAGAGAGCTCACTATAATTTTGATCGTACACTGGAATAGATTTTGAGATTGCTCCCTGTACAAAGTTATTCATAATTTCTTTTGTATGTCATAGACTGAAAGTGACTATATGCCAATAATAAAAACCTCTTTTGACATGTACGAGTTACTCATACACTATGGGTCTCAGGAGTTTGAGTCCCACACGGTCCCACTATGGGACTCACACTAACGTCCGAGGGACTCACAGGTTTTTGGCTGTGTGAGTCCCTGCCAGTTTCTGGATGGATCACTGCTACGGTCACTAACCAGGAGCCTATCAAATGGAGCCTCCATCTCCCTTACAAGCCCTTGGAGTCAACCCTTTCCCGAGTAGATTTATAATTAGAAAGGTTCCCAGGGGAGACTTCGCGCTCAGACAGTGAGAACAGCCAATCACAACGACGAAATGACAGTGCTATTGTACTTCATCAAACAGCAGGAAATTCGGTGCTGACAGGCCAAACAAAATCATAAGCTATTGAAACGTGGCTTTAGCGTTTTCATCCCCCAGAGATTTTCTTTCTTTTTTTTCTAGAGGGTAGATTATACTGTGGAGAGTTTAAACCCTGACTATGTTAATCTTAATTTTGGCTGCTTGTATCACATTATAGGCCATGAAGCTGGTCTGTCCATGCATAATGATTAATTACTTCCCCCAGTCTGTAGTTCTGACAGGATTCGCTTTCTTTAAATAATTTTTTTTAAGCGTTAAAGTTCTTATTTCGGCTAAATGAGTCAATATTAATCAAATTTTTAGTTTTTCAGGTTTTTTTTTCCGAAATGCGTTCATCTGAATAAATACTTGTAGTCCTTGAGGTTGTGTTGTCTGTCAGCAAGTGATGATTCCCTGCTATGCTTTGTAACGCCGGGCCCAGCTATTTAACATTGTTTTCTCGCGAAAAGTGATCTACAGATGCGAATTCGAAGGAAAGAATTGAGCTTAAACTTCTATATTCACTGCTGAGAATTGTCCTGTTAGCCAGTCATAATTCTTTTGGTGCAGATACAATCCATTTTGTTTTTCTTGAGATAAGTGGGTCTTTAGACTGGAGCGCGGTGTCACAAATTCCTCCGAAAGCAAATTACTTTTGAGTTAGCTTCACAGTCGAGCAACTGTTCTCTTCTGTTCAACTTTTCAAGTGCCAGTTTTATCAGGCAACACTCATGGTGATACAAGTCAGTTGTAACAGAAGACAGCAATTTCTCAAATTTCGGAACTAAAGCATTCCTCTTTAATTTAGTTGCGTACTTAGGTCATCGCTTTTGCACGCGGTGCTTAACTGGCGAAATCCACTCCACGGTGATGACAAAAATCAAATGATCCTGGTACTTTTTCGGCGCTGATCATCGAAAAGTTCCAAATCGTCCACAGAACGTTTAATCGGCGACTCTTTTCAAAGTGCATGCTTACATGTGGGATGTATGACGGCAAAAAAAAAACACTCGCAAAGATAACCTTTCCGTGATCCTCAGTTCGCTGCCTTTGTCCCATCGCTTCATGCTCAGTGTCAGTAGCTCGCAGTCGGATAATTCATTAACTTTTGTTTCATGATACCCAGATCCCAGCGGCTGTAAAATTGTAAAAATGGAGTGATAGTAAAAAAAGAAAACGGTTGAAGCACAGGCTTCTAAGTTCGACTTCATCCAACTTTGTTTTTTCACGGTGACATACGAGACTCACGGAAATATGACACTTTTCGCGGGAAACAAGCCGTTCTATTTATAAATCTACTCGGGAAAGGGTTGACTCAAGAAATTAGTGGAGATGGAGGCTCCATTTGATGGGCTCTTGTCACTAACATAAAAACATTTCTTTGCATGAGCAATACATTAATTTATTTCTGTTTCTTTACTTCAAGTGCTATTTCGGTACGTCAGATGTAACTGCAAGTCATCACAGTGACACGTGCCATTGTGCAATTAAGTGTTGTTATAGAAAGTTTATTAAATGTACCCTGCGATCAGAGGCCCTTCGATCTTTCTATCTAGGAAAATCGAAGGGCCTCTGCTCGCAGGGTATATGTTCTAATTAATTTTTTTATCTCAGTTAATTTTTATTTTTCCATCGTTTTTGGGTATGGTAATGAATGCTAATGAATTTGAAGCAAAGGAAATATAAGAATTAACTGAAATAAAAAAATTAACTGCAACATATATAAAATGATGATATCAACCATGGCTGAAGAAGTAAAAATCTATGACTCATTGAGTGTTTTGGCCTATAAAGTGTTCATAAGGGTTTTAAAGAGTGCTGATTTAATAAATATATCTTAGATCTTGAAAACTGTAATTTGTTCTTGAATTTTGTTTGTCTGTAGTTCTACGAACCATATGCAATTAAAATTAACTGACTTTATAATGAATTATATGTACAAGGATTTTTCTCCAAAAGAAAATTAAGTCTAAATGTGGTAGACTGCGAGCAGTCTCTCTTTTTCTTCAGATTTAGTAAGGGGCCGGTGCACGCCCGCACGAGCGTTGAGCGGCGAAGCCGCGAGACGCGAGAAACGAGGGCGGCAGCCCGCTTGTCTCGCGCCTTCAGTCACGCGCGTGGTCATTTGCGTGTCTCGGGCGTTTTGCTCGACGGACCAAGGAAAAAGAGAGACTGCTCGTAGTCTAAGATGTGGGGCTTCTATTCATGAACAAGACCTTATTGAACTTAATACCATCTACCTAGTGTAAGTTAGGATTAGTGAGCTGCATCTAAAAGCGAAATCCTCAAACCAACTGATTAGACAGCTGTTCACGACAATTTAGCACGGTAAGTTATTTTATAAGCCACGCAAACCCATAAAGAATATCTACAATCGACAGGAAGCAGAAGGTTGTTTAGCAATTGCGTAAGAAAATGATATATGGAGTACAAATGTGAACGTCACGAGAATTGGTGTTACCAAGGTGACGTAATACACCTTCTTAGTTTATTGCTGCGTTGGCTTTTCTGAGCAAGATCTAAGGAACTGAAGTGAAATTTGGTGGTGCTGCAATTCTGAATCTGAATCGAATCTGAAGCCAAAACAGGCGGCGTCTACAGGATAGATTATGCCTCCAGTCGATCTAGCGACCTTTTCAGCCTATCCTTTACCTTGGGTCTGGGTACCAGGCTGGATTTTAAACGTCGTGACAGTTTCAGGAAATACGCTTGTTATTTATCTCATCACCACCAACCGGCGACTCCAAACATAAGTGAATCTTTTTATCATGTCCCTGGCTATTACTGATTTCTGCTTTTGCTTAACTTATTTCCCAACATTTTTCACTTGCGAATTTTACCTGCCATGTGATCGAGAACTCCGACAGATCTTGGCCGCTTACTTCGCTTTCGCTTCGTTGACTAACTTGTGCGTCATGACTGTTGACCGTTACGTTGCCATGGTGATGCCCTTCAAGTATGTTTCTATCATGACGTCACGATGCATCGTTTCTATGGTAATTCTCAGCTGGCTTTTTCCCGCAGTGCTCTATTTTCTTATTGCTGTCATTCTCAAACAGCTTGCTTCTGAAGATACATTCATTACTTTTTAAAAATTTCAAGGTTGTTCGTGTTTTAGCTAGTGCCGTGTATATTCCTGCTTCTTACCACTATGCAAATTTTTTACATCGCGTATAAACACACCAAAATGATGGAGACCCTTGGCCTTCAGTTACAGTTTAATCATCCGATGACTATCAAGAAACGTAAACAAGGAGTAGAAATTTCCTCTGCGAAATTTATGGGGGTCGTAGTATTTGTGACCGCAATATGTTACGCCGCAGACTCTTGCTTAGATCTTCGAACATATTTGAGTACTTTCTAGAAAACTCTACGCACTGAATAAAATGATCTTTGCCTTCTGTTTATCACCAACTCAGCCGTTAACGCTCTTGTCTATCTATGTGCTGTTAAAACTTGACATCAAGAAAGAAGTCAAAAAGTTGTTTTCTTTTAGAAAGATCACGAGAAAATGAAACTTCTGTTTTACGCAGAGGCGCTTTTCAACCAGTACCGCCATTTTCTCTGGCCAAGTTTGTCTGCAGCTCCGTCAGGAATTCTCATAAACTCCATACATTAAGGCCTCTTCAATTCAGTCCTGGGTATAACTGAACTCTGTGTTTGGATTGCCATAGTCAGCAAACATCACAGCATTGAGTGAAAAAAGATGACGAGAAACTAAAACTTCTGTTACACTAAGCGACTCTTCAGATTTTTTTTATGCCACCAATATCTGCTATCAAAGCTTCTCAGCAACTCCCTTTCGAGTTCTCATAAACAGCGTTTGCCTCTCTTCTCCCTCCCCGAGTATAACTATTATTATCAACCATGTTTTCGTATTGCCACGGTCAGCATATATCACATTATAAAGAGCCTATACATGTTAAAAAACGACGTTGAAAAAGAAAAATTAAAAAAAAATTCATATAAAAAGATAAGAAGGAACTTAGTAACTGTTGCCGTGCCTCAGCCGGGCCTGAAATTATTCCTGTAATACCGGCCAGTTTGCCTTCAGTTTAGTAACATGTGGTACATTCCTACAAAAAACTGTCCTATATCACGACAAAATTTTTTCCTTTATTCAAGACATTTATTACTCTAATTACAAAGAACTGATTACTAAATTGTAAACAACAGTAATAACAAAAGGAGAGAAAAGGAGGAAAGTATTTCATACTTACAATTATCTACATTTCACAATTATATTGTTTACATTACAGCCAAAAACAGCCGAGCAATTGCTGAAAGTGGCTTTATATTTTACAAAAAAGTTAATTAATACTGAATTATGTAGATGAAAAGAGAAATTAACTCTTATTTAGAGTACACTCTAAAATTTTACTTAAGGAGAAAAAAAAACAATACCAAAAACCAAATACATAATAAAAGATTCTTGATTTTGATTACACACGAACTTAATTCAAGAGGAGAAAGGTCTTTTGGCCATTTGTCATAAAAGGTTTCTAATATATTGTTCTCGGTGGAAATATACTTTTCAACTTGGTATTTAATTCTTACTTTAAATTGGAAACCTTCCATGTTTGGAAGTACCTTGTTCTTTCTGCTATCCCATAAAACAAAACATGCCAAAATTAACTACACGGGTTACTTTGTAGTAACAATAGGGTTGCGTTGGTGCTGGAGCAGAACACAGCCAATAAAAAGTTAAAACGGAGCTTGAGCAAAAAAACGTTAGCTTCAAACGTTTTGAGCGCAAATTAAAACCCATCGTTATTTGCTCTAAAACTCTTTGAGAGGGCCAAAACATGAATTTTATCAACTCAGTTGATAAAAATATGTTTTAATTTCTTACTTTCAGCCTTGTACTCAGTCGTTTATCTGTTTAATTTTAAATTTGAAGCGCGTCACTTGAGGAGTTGTGGGAAGGAAATTGAGAAACTATCGGTCTTACGGTTGTAGGTTCTGTCGTCCCGTTCAACGAATGTTCGCCACTTTCGTGGTCAATCTTTTCTTCCTTTAAAAACCAAAGCCCGCGCCACACATTCACACAGAGTTCAATGAAACCTTCTAAAAACTGAAAGCTTGAACCGGCAGCTATCATGTTCTTAAAAATATAGGTTAGATTTCTATTTTGTAAATATGAAATTCCTATTTTGCATGGATGAGAAGCAAAATAAAAGGCTGCTTTTATGCTGTATGATGAGTAAATTCATCCCATGTAAGGGAACCCAGGACCGTCTTGGATTCTGGACTCCACACTGTGGATTTCGGATTTCAGGTACTGAATTACAGTATTTGTATAAAAAGAACTTGGATTCTGGGGCCTGTTTCTCGAAAGGCCCGGAAACTTTTCGGGCTCGAAGGCAAATTTTAAAGTCAAAATCTGTTGAATAGTACCACAGTTCCTAGCTCACAAACCGATCAATATTGCTTCGTTAAGTGATAGCTTCCATGTATCATTTTCAGAATTATTCACACTTTAAACTGAATGCAAACACGCCTGCAGCTTTCCAGGCCCGAAAAGTTTCCAGGCCTTTCGAGAAACGGGGCCCTGGATTCCATAGTGGGATTCCAAATTCCTTGAGCTAGATTCTGGAGTCCAAAACCCGGGATTCCGGATTCCGTAAGAAAAAGTTTCCCGAATTGCGGAATCCAGATTCTCTTACATGGGCGAAGGAAACTTATGGAAAAATAGTCACTTATTGATCTCGTTAGTTACTCAGACACGTCATGTTCTCCCAAGTTTATAAAATCTTCTGAATTGTCATTTTTAACTTCTACACTTGCTGTAAAATATAATTGATGGGTGAATTTCGACGCATATTTCGTAATGGATGTTAGAAAATAAAATGACCTGGGTAGCAATTCAACATTTATTGGAAGGGTTCTAGAAAAAAGTCTCTCAGTTCCTCCACCATCCAGTTTAAATTTGTAAGTGCGATCGTAGCATACGTTTGCTACTTCCAACGCTAAAGAGGTTGATCCGTGATCCCTTCTCAGAAACAAAAGACATCTTGAGTGGAGGTATTTTACAACGGTCTCCGAACCAAACATTTTACTCGGAACCCCATCGCTGACTGATTCAGCAAGATTAGTTTGATCAATAGCGCATGCGCAAAGTCTAACGTCAACTGACTTGTCTGCGCATGTCTTAAACTTGCTATATCTGGACTGGCGAGTATAACTTGTCAACCAAACTTTGTCTTCTGGCTTTGCGTAGTTTTTCAAAGAAACTTTAAAGACTTCGTCTTCTGTAAAACCAGCTGGAGGAACCACGTGGAGATCCATTGTCGTCAAGATGTAGTCTCCTTGGAAACGTTGCAAAATATTAGTAAATGATTTCCCCACCAAGCGCTGACAGTTTCCATAGCCATACCTTTGGGATGAGGTTACAACTTCACCAGCACCTGTAAAAAACGAACGGAAACAACTCGTTAAACAGTCAATAGGGAGTTTTAGGAAAGACGTTTTTGAGCGACACACGTCAACTGGAAGTGTACTTTTTGCAAACTTCTTCCTAAATTTTTAGGTAAGTCGTCTTTATAACAACAAAGACGCTAAGCATTACGAATTTGGCAGCTTCAAGATATATTAAAGGGGAAAACGCCTCACATCCGGTTGACGTGTGTCACTCAAAATTCAAAACCGCCTTTGCTAAATTCCCTAACATTTGGAAGTAGGCACGTTCGCAGGTTACTACCGTTTTAGACCAGCTCATGGTGTCTTTTACGAACACTGAAAGTAGAGAATGTTTACAATTTGCTCGCCCCGGTGTAGAGATCGTTTTCTTTGAGCTTCAAAACAATTTGGTGATTTCTATGAGTTGAGTGAATAACCTCGGGCCGCTATCTAAACCAATAAGAGGCTGTAACGTCAATTTTTTTTCACGGCGTAACATGATGTGCCAGTCCATCACTCTTTTACTATATTTCTTTGGCCTCCTCCGCCCAACTTGGAAATGAAATTTGTCAGTTCGACGGTTCAATAACGGACGTGATTACATCACAACGAATTTTTCTTTCCCTTTTTAAACTTGAATGCACTCCCCTGTCACATGAGACAGAATAATGACGAGTTTAAAGAATGGAAATTTACTTTTTAATGACGTTACCCTGGCCTCGTCGTGGTAGTTGCTTATTAAATAAGCACACAATTACATGTACCTCCTAAATGTTGTGTCTGTATGGCATCATTTAAGGTCCCGAGCGCAAACTCTGCTAGCCATTTGTGGTTTTTTGAGTTGTCTTCTGCCCGACTATAATCGTCGAACCCTTCACACTTGCACCTGGTCAGCGGCATCAACTGCAAATCTGCACATGTGCGGTTTGCTGGTAAAACAGAAAATATTCCTACTGCAGCGGAATTCTGGGAGCTCATTAGTTCAGGATGGTTTAAAGACACAAGTGCTCTATGTAGGTCCAGCAACGTAAATAGACGCTTTTGGTTTTCAACCAGGGCCGTCATTCGCTGATGGCCGAGCTTTTCAGCCACTTGGTCTGGAATTATCATAAACAGGAACGGATCAAAAATCTCTCTTCTCCCTTCGTCAGTATAGCTGTACTGGGTATTCTTGTTGCCATGGTCGGAAAATATGACAGTAAGAGTGTCCGGACTCTGAACTATATTCACAAAGAACTTTGCCAAGTTGGCATCCATGTTGATCATTCGTACCCCAGTATGCTCGTGTCCAGTGTTAAAGTGCATAAAAGACAGCATCGATTTGGCCTTTTTGTCTTTGTTCATGGCAGCGTAAACTTTCGTTATGTAATCCAGGAAATACTGACTGTAAAACTCCCCGTTTAGACAAATCTGAGGTGGAGTCTCGTAAGGGTTTGTCATGCTGTATTTTTTATATAGTGTGCAGGAAAAGTGTGTCAGGCCAAAGCCGTCAATGTGCTTTGTACTCACTCGATTTTGGAATTCACTCCATCTGCAACAGAATACATTTTTTCTCATAGTAGCACCTTTAACGTAGGCATTAAAGCAAGACACTTAAAAACTTCGTTATAAAAGTCACGTTTTCTTGAAATCGCATTTTTTTTCGTAAACTAAAAATTCTCTAAGTAGTGTGTACTTTCAGATAACAGAAGAACATGTTTTAGGTTATGCGCACTTTGACTGTGCACTAAATGCAATTTTTCCCATAGTAGCACCCAAATAATCGTATGGACTGAAACGGCTATCGGAGAAGTCGGAACTGACTTTGGCAATCTAAGAAAAAACACAAACAAGCAAACAACTAACTATACAGTCAAATCTCGCTTTATGGACACCCTCTTAATACAAACACCCCGTTAATACGGAAAATTTTTATGGCCCCTTCAGTATACGTGTGACAAAGTTTGACTCAAGTTTTAACTTTGCAGTGGTGGCCGGAAGTAAAATAGCTCATAAACGACGCAGTGCGCATGACCTCTCGCCGTAGCGACAAATCGTACACGGTGAAGACCAGTCTTGTGGCGTAGTCGCTACTACGTGAGTATAAAATTCGAGTTTTCTCCTATTTTAACTATCGCTGGTTTGAAAACCTATCATGCATTGATTTTTTTTTCACTTTATCAAGAAAGTATTTGACGCCCAGTCTGGTTTTCCGGTAATTACGTCTTCCCTGCGTTTTACTGACAGCGAAAGTGAATGTGCGAAAATCCCGTAGTCACTGTTTAGGTGCCGCTTGCTTAAAGATGGCTGACTACCGTGGTGTCTCTTGAACATACTCTCCCCACGACTCCGTATCCACGAGGCCGCCGTAATAGAGGTCGCCGTAGCGATTTGCTTAACGTCCCTAATATAAAGAAAGGTACCGTTTCCTTTGTAATTGAACTAAATGCTACGGCCCCATTATTTTTCCAGGTATTTCATAATATTGGTACCTTTCTCTCTAAACTTATGGTCAGGAGTATAACGAAGGTACCTGTCTTTAAATTCAGAATCTCCATCAGGCCTTGCTCTTACTTGAAGGTCCGTCAATCCAATACCCCAGTAGTCGTACCAACAAAGATCTTCTTGGAAGAGAGTCTGGTAGCCCCATTTACGGAAGGCCCCAAACAACACTTCTACCCCCAGAGGCTCCTTTGCGGTCTTTGCTCGGTCACTGATTTCATCGTCATCTATAGAACAAGAAAAAACAATATAGAATTAAATCTGAATGGAGCTAAAAGGTCATGATCATGCAGTTTACTTTCCCACGAAACAACTAGGAGCTTGTAAGGACCCGTTTAAGAAGTTTCCGCACCTTGCACATCCGAAAGACACTTTGCATCTCGGGGTCAAACTTAATTGCAAAAGGCCAATTGGAATGGGGAAGTGTGTGATTTTCAGGAAAAAAGGTGGAAATCCCGTGTATCCGAAGAAAAACTAAAGCCAACAAAAAGTGCAATTTCATGTTTTTAAGGTTATTTGTACTACGCACAACAAGCTTGCGATTAAATGAACTGATGAAACAAGAAGTATTAACAGCAGCTCCCAGGGACGAACGCCAAAGCCCCCAAATTTATCGCGGTTTATAGGGTCAATGACCTCGTAGGGACCCTGCCTAGTCCCTAGGCCTCATTATTACCCGTGCGGCCTATGCTTTCCGGGTCACGTGGTCCGATCGAGTGTTCGTCTCGGATACGACTTCGAAATGCGTTGACCGAATAGGCCTGGAAAGAAGCCGTACAGGGACTAGGCAGGTCGGGAGCTTGGGTTAGTTCGTTTGCACACGCTGTTGTTTTTTATAGTAAATAAACAAATGAATTACACTTTTTACAGATGGCTCAGCCTGGACATCTAACAACATTGAAAAACTACATAGAAAATTTACTGATAATAACTGACATTCCAACACCCTTCCCTCCTTGGCCTTGCCTTCAACATCGCTAAATAAGGCCAGCCAGCAGGAAGCTTTAACCCAACGACGAAGGCGACGGCAGCGACAACGGCCGTTCACATTCCATTTGAATTGTAAATATCATCCCTGGGGATTAATTAATGACATGCAAATGAGTATATACAATAGGAAACATCGTCACGCATTGTTCCATTCACGTCACTTTGTCCAACACTAAGGACGTATGGCCACCCACCCTCCCTCCCCAGCGAGTAAATCGGGTTCCAGATTACCTGTAATCAATTCAGTCTGTCTTGGTCTTGTCCCAGGTCAGCTTGATTCCCCAACCTTATTATAATGTCATGAATAACAATACCCAGGGATGAATATTGTACTATTAAAAAGAATTCGCATTTTTTTAACTTTGTCGCAATTGTTACAACTCGAGATTGAAACTAGTAGGCCAGTGTGAATTTCTCTGGAGTCGAATTCTTGGATACCACATCCGAGATTGGTAAGGGAAAAAATCTTCGTCCATAAAACGTCGCATAAGGACCTAGTGGTCGTAATGTTAAGGCAAAGTATTGTACCAAAAAGTGTGCTGCATGTTTAAAATTGTAATGTTTTGCTTTTTGACGTTCTTGTTACCCTCGCCATTGCCTAAGCTCCCTATCAGAGCTGACGCTTAGCACAAGAGGAGGATGATCCAAGGGTGCATCCTTTACGAGTAGAATTCAAGTACACGGTTAGGGTTCAAGGAATTATAACGTACAACCACGACTGGTGGAAGGGGGTGTGGAGGAGAAGTAATTTACCACAAAAAAGTTCAACAATCCTTTCTCAACCAAAGTTTGGACCCCCCAATCAAAAATTCCTGGATCCGTCCCCGCATAACGTTTACCTTTGATAACACCAGAAAACAAAGGCCTCAGGTTGTCAAAACTATGTTGACCAACACTCTGAAACAACTCAAAATCCAACGCAGTCGCCTTGATATCGGGATCTTGTGAAATTGCGCGGAGTACCGCCACTGATCTTGGTAGAATTCGATAAAAATGCGGTCTCGCCACAGAGTCCAGCACAACGATGTTAACATTTATGTTGTTTCTCACGCTGTTATTTTCGACTTTCTTTAGGATCGGTTGGAAGATGAGCGACTGAAGAATATTCCCACACTTTATGTACAGAAAGCCAAAGCCGTTTTTTTGGTTTGTTTTTACGGCTTCTTGTACAGTTACAGTTATTGTCTCCTTGGATGTAGGAATCCAGTCAGTGACTTTGCCCATTTTTGCATTTACGGAGCCTATGGTGACATTCGAGGACCCACAAACCTCGGCATTACATAACAATCTATGATTTCCAGACTTTGTTTTTTTAAACGAACATATGTCAGGGTGACGAGGTTCGTTACATTCACGGTGTTCAATGTGTCCTGGAAGTCCGTAATATTTATAGGCTTGTGCACATCCGACTCTGCTCGGTCTAGTAAAAAAGTGAAAATGAATACTATAAGGTGTAGTCAACTCTCTCTAAGAGGGACATCATTAGGACAGAAAATGTTGTGGCCATCTTAGGAAAAGTGTCCGCGCTTTGCAGAGCAAACAGAGTGGCTAAAGAACGGCAGGGACCAATTCTAAGTGTTCAACTAAGGGGCGTGACTTACAATCATAGGGATGTCCGTTGAGAGACAATTGCCCGCATCTCAAAGTCAAGTAGTTTAAGGCCCGGGACTAAGGGGTTTCCCTTTGGGAAATGATTTCTTGGCTACAACTTCGGCGCAGATTAGGAAGCTGAATTAAAATTTGGCACACATAAAGAACTCACAGTCCTTAACATTTTAAAGAATAATTATTGTCTTAATAAGTCACGTGATATGTCACGTGACCATTATATCATGTGACCATTTTGCTAAAAATCGTAAATAATTGAAATATTGGTAGCAGGTTTCAGATAAGAAATCGAGCAATAACATTTTTCTTATTCATATTAAATATTTCTAACACTTTACGTTTGAAATGACCGTCCATTACACTTCAGTTGTAATGTTAAATATCAGGAGTGATTTTCGAGCTTGAAAAAGGGCCGATTTCAGAGGTGTATGTGGTGAAATTTTCGCTTTACTCCAAGCTTGTGTTGGTAATTTCGACACTATACCGCCGTGGGAAGTTGTTGGAACACTTTATCTTGATAGTAGTTACGTTACTTTTAAATATTTTGCTTTCTTGAGCGTTTGTGACCAGTTTGAATCGCTCGGTCATGTGTAAGCCGCCATGATGATTTGAGAGTTATTTTCGCCGTTTTCCTTCGTTCATTACTAGTTATTGTTAGCGGTTAGTGGTTATCTTGTTACTTCAACCTTTCTTCTTTGTAAATTTCGGGGTCTACCCGGGTCATCCCTTGTTAGTTTTCCTGTTAAGAAGTGTTGAGAGTACTTGGAATGAAGAGATCGTCTCAGCCAAGTAGCACAACTCCCGGGAAACGGGCTGAGAAAACATGCCGAAGTGGAAGCAGACGTGAAGTGAGTAACGACGCCAAATCCAAGAAGAACTGATTCCATTTTAAACCAGAAAAGTTAAATAAGTTTGAATATTGTACTAAACTTTGGAAACAAAACGTTGTTTTCAACCCAGTGCGGAAAATTAAAGCGTGTCTTTAAAATAATTTGCATGCAGTGCGTGCTACATGTATGTGTACGCAAATCTTCATGTAAACTTACGTGAAGGGAATAAATTGTTATAAATCTCTATCAAAACACAAAAACATTATCAAAGATCTATACAACATCATACAGGATTTCAAAACTGTGAGGTTAGGCATATAACAAAACCGATACACTGCGCTCACAAGATCGCGGTTCAAGCTATCATCTAAGGCCTTAGCTTCGGTGAAATTCCCATTGTGCTGTAGCTGTTCGGGACTTTCGGTCTGTTTTTCTCTTGCCTGATAGAAGATTTATTTGCGCATAAGGATTAAAAACAGGCACTGTTTGCAAACTAATATAAACTTGTCGATGAAATTACAACTGTTATGAGAGACGATGCAAGATCTTTGTTCGAGCTCCCCCTCCTTGCCCGGTAATAAAGTCCATCAAACACTTTTAATGGAAGAATTCTTTTGTTAAGGCGAATCCAGGTATGAACTAACAGATCTCTTTCACTGAGATAAAAATATGTAAATATAAGCACAGCACCAAAGAGTACATAAAATATTCTGAGAAGAAGGAAATTGCCGCCTAAAATCGGTTAAATTCGCACCTTCGATCGTCTCCCAAAATCGCAATAAACTTATTGAAATTGCCTTATGAAGCAAATAGCAAGCATCTATGGCCACTATGAGATCTTGAAAATTCTCCAAATCGCTCTCTTCCGTAATGTTTTTCAGAAAAGGAGGCGGTGTTTTGATCCCGGGTTTTGATTCATCTCTCTCACGAGATGCATACGACCGTGTCACGATTGAAATGAGGCACATTTACAGTATTGTCCATGCGCCTTTGTGGGTCGTGACGCACACCGCCTGGGTAAACATCATTTTAAATGTGCAAACTTTATCTTGAATTATTTTTAACTTTAATTTTAAACTTCAGGTACATTAATTCCAAACGTAGAAAGTTAGGTATGTTTATCTTCTATCAGAAATGTCAATTTATTTATCCAAACAAAGTAAATTCGCCACCAATTCGCCGCCCAATTTCCTTTATTTGCAATTTTTGGTCACTTGACATATGACGTGACTATAATTAAACGTTCAGGCACTAGAAGACCTCAAGATTTACTTTTGGAGAAAATTTCATTTTGTTCTAGGTCTCCTGGCGAGAGATATTGCCAGTAAATCATATGGCCGCACTCACCCTTGGCCCAGGCCTTAAACCCCTCAAATACAATGTTAGTTATGTAAGAAAATACATATCAAATGGGAGCAATTAATGACCTACCTATGGTGATATATCTATCTGAAGTATTACATTAAGGGCGTGTTCGACTGACGGTACTCCGGAATAGACCTCTTTCATATTGGCGGCCGATTATTATATTCTTTTATATGTTTGATAATCTGAGCCTTTCTGACCTCGTTAGCATGTGCAAAATACATAGAGGATATTACACGGTGGCGCGAAGATATGAATTTTATTTTCGAGTGGCAAAACAATATTTTACGAACGAGCGCAGCGAGTGAGTAAAATATTGTTTTTGCCACGATCTTATATAGACAAAAAGACATCGATAAAATAATAGAGGGAAATGACCGAAATTACGTCGTCGATAAACTCACGTGTGAGATTATGGAAAATAAACCACTCGGGTCCCGGATGTAGTTTTTATGAATTTTACGAGTGGTATATTTTCCAGTAAAACACTCGTGTCTATATAATAAAAAGAATTCTTTCTTTCAAACGAGGTCAGAAAGGCTAATTATCATACATAAAAAGGAATATATTAATAGGGCGCCATTATGAAAGAGGTCTATGAGACTAAATAGAATAAGCTCTTGAAATCACTCATTTTGGTGTTCATTGCTCTGCAATAACTAGAAACCTACCTAAAATTAGATATCCCGATTATTGTAGCGTTTAAGTGGCCCAAAAAAGCACGGTGCAAGAGATTTGCAGCAAAACTTTGGTGTGTTCTTATTCCGGAATAAGATCAATCAAAAGCACCCTTGGTAGCACAGCGGACAAATGACGTCAGAGTGACTTATTCCCTTACTTATTCATCAGTGCGTATCTCTACTGATTGAAATTTATGTATTATGGAAATATATATATATATATCAGCCATGTAACATGTATACTCAATATACCTATGTGGCTTGCATTTTATTGCTGATAACGAGGTATAATTGAATGCTGTTATATTCTGTAGACCAAGTTCCTGGCATGTGTTTTCTGCGAAGGAAAAAACTTCCTCTCAGTATATGAACAATTACACTTGGGATTTGAATCCTCGGCATGTTAGACAAACATACATACATTCCAGTGCCGGATGCAGACCTTGAGATAAGGGGGGAAGGGGGGGGGGGGGCCTGGTCATCCAGACCCTTAGATAAGGGGTGGGGGGTCTCCAAAAAATTCTTTTCGGCCCTTCGGGCTTCAGTTTGGTCTTAAAATAAGGGGGGGGGTTAGGACCCCCCGGCCCCTCCCCTGGATCCGCCACTGCATGCTGAAAATTGAAAATTGAAAAATTAGATGTTGAACAGCAATTGTTGTACTACATTACGATATCATCGGCAGATATTACAATGTTATCCTTATCTATTCAACAGGTAACACCAGTTAATCCATACGTGGAGACCTAGTGGCAGCTAATTATAATGGGAAGGAAATAGTTACGGGGAAAAGAAGAACAACAGGGCAAAGGGCCGGGGGAAAGTGTGAGCACTAACTCTCACCGACGCGCTTCCAAAACCTTTCGAATACGCTTAACTTTTTCTGATTGGCCAGTCGTACATACATAGGATGACACAGAAAGTCTCATGATCAAAGCAGCCGCAGGGTAGGATGTAACCTAACAACCTCCTCAGCCAATACCATCGGACGCCGCAGTGGTGAGTACACTCGCCTCCCCCCGCCAATGTGGCCCAGGTTCAAATCCCAGCGTCGACGACTATTTCCCTTCCGCAAATGGTCGATGCTACCATTAGTAACCACGCCTTTAGTCATAGACAAATAATACATCTTCGAATGCTCTTAGAAAGAACGACGTTGAAGCCTAAGAATTTACGTGAAAAGTTATGGCCAAGGGTTAGGGTCACCTGTTAACAGGTCAAAAATTCTCCAGGTGTCTTAAAAATGGCAGTGACCGTTCACGAAAGGGACACTGCGGCGTCGACGCCATATGTGGGTTGAGTTTGGTGTTGGCTCTCTCCTTTGCTCCAAGAAGTTATCCTAACTCCGTGTTCTCGGTTTTCCCCTCTCGTCAAATCCCAACATTTAAAATTCCAATTCGACCAAGATTCAGGTAGACGAAGAACCACTAAGTGGATCTGCTACCTTTAAATCGTTATTTGTTTACTCATTCCTTTATTTACCTAAAAAGCATTCAAATTACCAATTTTGAACAGGAGCAAATAACCGAAGGGAGCAACTTTTATGTTCTCGTGACAAGGCGTTTCGAGCTGTTTCAGCGCAAAGTCCCACAAACCAGTCACTAAAACCTATATACATTCCTCAAAATGACATTTTGATTTATTGTTTGTGACCTAAAAGGTATTAAAATACCAGGAGCCGATTACTTCGGCTCCTGAAAATACTGTTTTTTTCGGCTGCTATTCTGATACCTTCGTCAGAGTAGAATGAATTTGTCAGAGTTGACTTGTCGTTTAGAGTTTTTACCGAAACTTAAAACACATCAGTTTGGATGGATGTATTTTCTCCATAAACTAGCATGTGAAAAGGCTATCCGAAGAGAAGAAGAGAAGAAATAGCCGGAAAAGGGGAAGTGCGGCGCCCCTCCCCTGCTTCCTCCCCCCCCGAGACGATTGTTTTCCCTTTTCCCCACCAAGAAGCCTGTTCCCAGGCTACCACAAACGTACATTCATTTTTCCTTGAATCACGTAAGCGATTTTCTGACGGCCTCACAACTGAAGTCTCCTTAAAGATCTCTTCCATTACCCCGCACTTATTTAAATTTATTTTTGATTTTTTTTAAATTTAAACTTATTTAAATTTATCTTACTGAATCTGGCTTAATGGCATTTTTAACTTATTGGTTATTTCAGGAAGTCAGTACCCCTTTTAGTTAATTGATTAATTTAACAACTTGTAAAATAACTATAATATTCTGCTTTGGGTACAATAAATAATTTGTTGTTGTTGTTGTTAAAGGCAAGTAACACTCTTACCTAAATTATCTCGATCGAAAGCCACGAGTCTCATTTGCACAAGTACCACGGTAAACGTCACGAGACAAAGAAGAGTAAAAAGCATCTGTGTAAATAATAAAGAGTAAAAGAGTAAAATCCCATTTAATACATGCACTAAAATTAAGCACAATGTCATAATACCGTCAGGAGTACAAGTGTTTCACGTGCAGGTGATGTGGTACGTTCCGGTTAAACTGAAGATACCTAAAATCGAGGGTCCCCGATAGACTTTTCGGGAACAGGATTTGCGTCATTTGTAAGGCGGAATTCATTCGGGATTTTGAAGCAGAATGGGAGTAAGATTCGGGGTTGAAAGTATGTATGGGATGCGGAATATCGAGTGAAAATTTGGGTCGCGATAACGGAACTATAGAATCCTACTGGGAACCCTCAAAACCCCATATCAAATGAAAGCTTATTGAACTGCAAATATTGAAGAGAAAAAAACTTGCACTGTAATAATGATAATTAACAATAACTTACATTTATATAGCGCAAACCTCTATATGAATATATTCGGTTGCGCTTTATAATATTGTTATATTAAATTTATGTTAAAGGTGGCTAAAGCGTGAGAAACTATTAAAAACTACAATAAAAAGTATTAAAAACTATAAAAAAACCTACAATAAAAGCCAACAATTAAATCTATTCAAAAGCTAAATTAAAAAAATGAGTTTTAACAGCAGTCTTAAAAGTGTCCAATGTCTTCATGTTGCGAATTACCGAAGGTAATGCATTCCAGAGATAAGGTGCAGCCGGCTGGAATGATCGATAGCCAAGAGTTGAATGGGTCTTAATGCCTGGTAACTCGAGGAATATAGACTCATTTGAACTTAGAGAGTACCTGGATTGCTTTTTGATAGTAATTAAATCAATTAATTAATTAGGAGCTTGACCATATAAGCACTTAAATGTCAAAAGTAGAATCTTAAGCTTTATACGGTAACTTATCGCAAGCCAATGAAGGTGGAAAAGTAATGGTGTATCATGGCAGAATGGTGTTCCGGTGACCAACCGAGCTGCGGCATTCTGTATCCGTTGGAGTTTTATGATATGTGAATTCGGGAGGCCATATAGTAGACTGTTACAATAATCTATTGTACTGTGATTGGAAGATCTTAAAAAGTTTGCTAGCATAGAGAGAAAACAATAATGGCCCGAGACAGCTGCCTTGTGGAACTCCAAATTTAAGATTAAAATTACTCGATAGAACTCCGAGAATCCGATGGTCCACGGTATCAAACGCGGCGCTTAAATCAAGAAGCACTAACAACGTGACCTTCTGATTTTCCATGTTCATCAAAATGTCATTCTTGACTTTAATCAGGGCAGTTTCTGTGCTATAGTGCAGTTGATAGGCTGATTGCAATGAAGCAAAAAGATCATGCTCACTTAAGTAGGACTGAATCTGATCAGCTGCCACTCTTTCAGCGAATTTTGAAACAAAGGAAAGATTGCTGATTGGTCGAATGTTTTTAAAAACCAAGTCAAGACCTTGTTTTTTTAACAGTGGCGTAACAACCGACTCTTTCCAAATGTCAGGGAAAAATCCTGATTCGAGCTACAAGTTTATCGTAGTTGATAATACTGGAAGTAGCTCATCAAGGCAATCTTTCAAGATATTAGTGAGAACAGGATCAAGTAAACAAGATTTTGTCGGCGCTCTGAGCACAAGTTCTCTTAAAGAGTCCATATCTACACCGCGAAAAGCAGTAACGGACGAAGAACAATGAGAAGAATGGCGGTTAACAGTGCTGCACAATTTCTCAGTTGCATCAAGGCTAACACTCTAGATTTTCTATGTATTTTTTTTCATACGAACCCCCGAATCAGCTTTCTAAAACAAAAGGCATTTTGATCAATTCATCTAAAATTTAAGAAGATTTTGTTTTAAGGTGTAAACAAAAAAGTCGAAACTAAAACTTGTCGGGGATTTTTTTATCATTATTCTTAAAACGTTTTTAATGAGAGGCGCAGGTTTTTCTTGATAATCTAACCTTTTCAAGCCCTTTTTGCAAATTATATGTTCTGTCACTTTTTATCGCAATCGAAAACAATAAGACTCCGACACGTTTTTATGGCGCTTTGACTTCTGTAAGACTAGAACGTCAAATCAAATCTTTAAAAAAACAAATAAAACCACTTTATAAAGTTTTAGCTTTCGAAAGTCTATTTCGACACTCGCATTAAAAAGAGGGTCTCAATGAGGTTAACCGTCACCGTCAAGATCGAAAATGGTTATTGTTTACCGTCAACTAACAGTCCCGTCCAACGTCAAAAATGCAAAAATTATCAGAAATTTTTTGGCTAGATTGCGGGCTCAAGTCTCGAGTTCGGGTAGCCCGCGTATTTTTGGCGGGAAAATGCATTGACGATTGAAAAAGAAATTTTCAGTTCATTGTCATTTTGCGACACAGTTGCTCTACACTGCTTAAGTTTTACTAGGGGATAAACGAAACTGATTTTCTAACAATAGCAGAGAAAATATACTCTGAAAAAACAGGGTTCAGGTGAACAGCAACGGGAAAGAGAGCGACAGAGAGCAAGAATAACTGGGGAAGAATGAGCGAAGAAGATCGCCAAAGAAGGCGGGCTCGGCAAAGAGAGAGGAGACAAAATTGTAGCGAAGAACGCCGAGAAACGGAAAGAGCGAGAAATAGGCTTTCTAGGCAACAACTAAATGAATGAGCAACACGAAAGAGATGTACAAAGGAGAAGACAACGGCAATAAGACAACCGGACTGTGTTGGCAGAAGGTGAGTATAAAGATGTTATTGTTGTTCGTATAAGCTTAATTTATTATTCATTCAAAATATTTCTCCAATTCTGATTGCCTAAAAGCACCCGCATAATTCACCATAACCAGTTACTGATGACCAAATTTGGAAGAATTTTGTGTTTAACGAGGTTAATGCACCGTTAACCGAGAAAACCTGGGGACGAGATTGAGTTGTTTCCGTTGTAAAAACTAAAATGGCGGACACTTCACTCGTTTTAAGAGTAAGAACTACAGCTGGAACTAGGCGAAATAATGGCTAAAATCATAGCAAGAACAGCAAGAAGACAACTCGGAGGGCGACATCTGCTACAAAGTGCTACTGAAACGAAAAATCAAATTGGCTATTTTTCACTGAAAACGATTTATCAATCTTAGATTAACTCTAATTGTCAATAA
>OZ037787.1:8676651-8774151 GCA_964035525.1 Porites cylindrica | reverse complement strand
AGACCTTAAAGAAAAAGCTGGCCGACTTTTGTGTTCGCCGCAAGTTCATTTTGTTTTCTTTCTATCGGGCCCGGTTATGTATAAATTCAGCTTTGAATGTACTTATGCATAACAGTATCTGATAAAAAAGTTACCATAAGTTACCATTGCTTTCTTCTTGTCTATGAATTGCTCACAAATTCTTAGGGGTGCATTCACTGAAAAATGTGCGATACACTTCATAGACTATAAATTATAAACGTTACAACAACTTAAAACCTTAGAACTGTTTCAATTTTAACAAATGTTTTCGGCAAAAATAAAGAAAACGCTTGTTGAAAAACTGGTCGCTGTTACGAAAAATTGTATTGCGTGACTAGTGTGACTTTCTAGAAGCTTCGCGAGAGTTCATAATTTGTTTATTTTAGGATCTTGTGTAAGCGTTTCTAAAAGCGGTATATTTTGTGATCTTTCTTTAATTAGACTAGTTGGAAAGTTCTAGAATCTTATTGTAAACGTATATAAGGTAGGCGAGCCCGAGTTAAGTTTTAACTAGTTTTCACAAGCGAAGAGAGTTTGACGTTGGTCGTGTTTAGTCAAGTGTGACGAAGGCGGAGTTTATTCAAGTTGGCGGAGGCCGTGTAAGTTTACCAAGTTTATTCAAGTTGGCGGAGGCCGTGTAAGTTTAACGAGTTACGTGCCGTTGTGGAGTTTTACTCAGTGGAAACTACGTTCATCTTTGGAATAAATCTTCTTGTTGCTGTTCCGAAAACCCTGCGTTCAGTTTAGTTTGCAAGCTACCCATCCTCTAAAAGATTACCCGCGTAACAGTCGCAAACTCCCAAAATAAACTCTTTGCACAAGTAACTGGAAAGAGGAGGAGAGACGTTGGGCTTGAAGTGCCAGTAAAGTACATTCAAGCGGGTATTCAAGGTAAGAATTTAATAAAAAACAAGTAATAATCCACAGCAAGAGGGGATAAAGCTCGAGCTTTATCCTCTCTTGTGCACAGAAAGGAGCTCGAGTTTGTTCCCACTAACGATTGAAATCCGGAATCCAAGTTCTACCAGGAGAGAATAGATCATAGTCTCTTGGTTCTACTGACAAAGACTTGAATCCGGGACTTGAATCCAGTACCTGGAATCTGGAATTACTTACCTAATTTAGTGTCTTTTCTTAGCTCTGGTGGAGTTGATAACTTACCGTTTTCAGTGTCCGGTTTTCTTTCTTTTTCAGCTTCATGATATCGGGCGTTATTATTTCCTTACCTACTTACTCACTTAGTTATTTACGATGCATGTTTTCAAGATTTGACTGAGACGCACATTGAATGGCTTCCTATTGTCAGGTTGTCCTGGTTGCCATTTAGGTGAAGAGAACAAGAAGTTATATTGAACACTCTGGGTTGCCGTCTCAGTTGTAAAAATAAAAGCATTAAGCGAAAATCTTGCTTCGAGGAACAGACTCCTTTCTGTGGATTATTACTTGTTTCCATATTAAATTCATGCCTTGAATACCGCTTGAATGAAGTTTCATGCGCCTATTTACATTTTCTTTCAGTTTTGCCGAAAACATTTGTTAAATATAAGAGTTCTCGTTTCTTCTACCGACAGACTCATAGCTTTTTGAGCCCTAGTTGGCTTTTTTTAAAAAAAAAAAGGCTTTAAGTTGTTGTAACGTTTATAATCTGTAGTCTATGAAATGTATCGCATATTTTTCAGTAATTGAACCCTAAGCATTTGTGAGCAATTTATCGACAAGAAGAAAGCAGTGGTAACTTATGGTAACTTTTTTATCAGATTCTGTTATGCATAAGCATATTCAAAGCTGAATTTACACATAACTGGGCCCGATAGAAAGAAAAAAATATAAACTTGCGCTGAACACAAAAGTCGGCCAGCTTTTTCTTTTAGGTCTTTTCTTGAGACATTATTTTGTTGACTCTATTATCCGTAACCTGTAAATTGGCTACCGCAGAGTATCGTGCATAAAAAAGATTTTTTCCTTTTATATTGTGTTCATATCAGTCGTTTTCACCCGGCTGTTACCTCGAACCCCAAATCATTTTCCCCTGCCGCGACATTGGACCCGCGACCGCGACTTTGGACCCGCGACCGCGACATTGGACCCACGACCGCGACTTTGGACCCGCGACCGCGACTTTGGACCCGCGACCCGCGACTTTGGACCCGCGACCGCGACTTTGGACCCGCGACCCGCGACCCGCGACCCGCGACTATTAGTCAAACTCGTCAGTCATCAATGCGGTCTGTTTCTAGTATGTTGATTTCATGTGATGCGTGTGTTTTCTTTCTTAAAATGATATAATTGACTTCAGAAGCAGTCAGTAGCATTTTCTTTGACATCATTAACTTGAACCGTAAGCTTAGTAACTTTAGCCAGCGTCGCGCTCTTTCGAAGTCGTAATTGACTGTGACGGACAATGCATATGCAGTGCAGGCTGGCCTCTAGCCTTCTCCAAAGTGCCGCTAACTTTCCAAAAAAAAAAACAAGAATCGCCGTAAGGCGATTTTTAACTGGGCTGCAAAGGGGCTATTTTTTCTGAAGGGAGGGGGCGGCTATACACACTCAGGCTACCATAAAACCTTGTCAGCAACCATTGCATGTGACAGAACCTCATGTGAGACTGACCCTTTTGAAAGACTTTCATAACCAAAAAAAAAGAGTACCATTTTTAAGTGGGGGCTGTATAATAACTTTTAAATTCCACCATTATGAATAAAAATAAACAAGTTAGCCATTAATTCTAGGCAGGAAACAATTTGCATTATTTCCACGTACCCCTCCCCCAATCCCTCTGTGCCCCAAAATATAGCGTGACAGTATAACGCGACTAATTTGACGTAATTGGAAATTCCAAAAATTGTTGTCGTTCTACGAGCATAAAATGCGACAGACTGAGCTGATTTACACTAGACAGAAATATTGTATTGTATAAAAACCAGAAGTATACTAAAACAGACAGTTAACTGCCCATTGATCCCGCCTGATCCAGGGGCCTCACTGACTGCACGGAGACTTTACTGCGCTTTTCACAAACATGCGAACTCTAAAGTTCAAAAGCCACCTTCACAATTGTGTTTATCGCTGCCGTCAATCATAATTACGATCACAAGCAACGAACCTTGAAACAGAGAAACACACAAAACGGATCGAAATCCACAAATCACAAACCATGACCTTTTGAACCCGTGAAGTAAAGTTTTGTTTCCTAAAAGGTCCGTTAAGATGATTGACAGCAGCGAAAAACGCAATCGTCGGTTGGCTTCTGAACTTCAGAATTCGCATGTTTGTGAAAAGTGCGATCCTAATTTGCGGTCCACAGTCTACAAGAAAACGCACTATTTTTTCCACAAGATGAAAAATATTCAGTTTTAAGATTTTCCTCATGGTATTTTTCTCTAACTTAAAGCAATAAAATCCTTTACATTTTGAGACCTAAAAAAGTTTAAAGATTTCTCGCTCGCATGTTGCGTTCACCAGCACGCACTTCAAACAATGTAAATCGATGAAACGATCAATAACATATTTTTTACCTGATACCGATGCGAGTTAAAAATTCGCTCCAGTTCTGTTTGTCTCACCTAAGACGAACTTTTCTTCATGGAAGATAACTATGCCGCTTTATAACTCGTCCAAAGTTTTTGTGCCAGCTAAACAATATGGAAACACTATCAGGGGCACCCAACGTAAATTTTCGGGAAATATCTGTTCGGAAGACGAATTGAGGTCTAGAATTTTCGGAAGATTTGTCGTAAAATTTCTTGCTTGCCTGCCTCTCCTAGGATTTTCGAACAGCTAAAAAATGGTATAATTGCCCATTTTTACGGACTTTTACCCTAAAAAGGTCACCTAGAATTTTCGGGAGCCATTTTTCTGGCTAAAATTTTCGAAAAGGTAAGTTTTGATCCCTATAATTTTCGGATCACTAGACTTTCAGCTAGGAAATCCGAACAGATAAAAAATGTTTAGGGGATAAAATTATGCCTAAATCTACCGTTTAAATACTAAAATACGTTTAACAATGCTATGTTGAGTGGTTTTGCACTATATTCTCGTTGGGTGCCCCAAAAAGACTGAACGTGACGCACTATTATGCCTTTGTTTACTTCTGATCACATCTTCAAGCGAAGTCTCTCTTTTCAAGCGATTCATCTCAATGCACAATAATTGACCCTTATATTAGTAAAACCCTATGGTTCATTTATATTAATGCTGTTTTTGCCCCTCACATTGACTGTGTTCGTTCGTATTCAAAACACCTTTACGAAAATAAAGGTTGTATAAGTCACGTGCGTTATGTTTCGAGATAAATGGATTATACGCTTTTTTAAGTTTCCATTTTGCGGTGACTTCAGTTTACATCTCCATAAAATGGTAAAAGAAATATCAAGAAACATCACGAGAGCTGAAAACTTTCAAATTAAGGCATGTTTCTGAAACTCGCTAATGCTGACATCAATAAAGCGTGCTTGCTGAATGGGCGAAAACACAGAATTGTGATCACAAGATCATGTACAAATTTAATGATAAAAGCTTAGCAAGATACAAATACAAACAAAAGCAAACCCCCTGAAACCTCGACGTGGGCTACACTTCTATGCTCTACTCAGTCACCAAACCTTGTCAGTAATAGCTCCTATTTTCCTCAAGTCGCTCTCAGTGAAGCTCGCGGATGGGATGTCCCGGTGAAGCTTTAACCCTATTCAGACTGGGCTTTTTTGGTCAATCTGTGACTGGGGGGGGGGGGGGGGGCTCCTCGGACCCCCCCTCTGTATCTCTGGAACCAACAATGCTAGGGTCATGAAATTTACACACAATGATCATCTCCGTACAAAGAAGCCCCACACCCAGTTTTGACTTGCCACGCCCAATGATGACGTCACAGTAACGTTATATTACGATTTTTCAATGTTTCTTATTATTTTCCACTTATATACGTAAAATATCAATAATATTGGTAAAGTCATCTCTTTAATATAATATACAACATATATGCATATAAAATACACACTTTGACATGTGTTTTGATACTTTAAAGGTGCTAATGACGTCATAATTGCCAAAATTTGAAATGGTTGTCCACCATCTTGGATCCGCCATCTTGGATCCGCCATCTTGGATTTCCGTTTTTTTGTTAAAATTATAATTTAAAGCAACTTTCAAAGGGAAAAAAGCTCAGAATGTATAAAAGAAGTATCAAACTAATGTTTATTACCCAAACAAATGACTTTGGAAGTGTTATTTGGAAAATAAAGCAGCATATTTGTCAAAGCAAAAAAGTGACAAATTTTACCCCACCCCTCCCCCCAAATATTCGATGTTGAAACATTTTGATGTAATTCAAAAACTAGTCCCAAGCAAAGACCATTTTAACAACAAAAAGCACTATAAGTGTAAAAACGCGATCTTAAAACAAAAAAATCACCATTTTTTAAATTTTCCAAAACCTATGTGACAGAAACTGGTTGCCATGGCAACATGATTAATCACATGGACATGGTAATTATACCAAAATGTTCCTAGATAAATTTTAGGAAAAGTCAGAAAATTTGAACGTCATAGCTCTTTCGGTGTAGGAGTTATTACGATTTTGCCGGAGGGGGGGTTCGAAAAGCCCCCCCCCAGTCTGAATAGGGTGAAACTTGTGTCCGAAATTCTCAGAGTCCCTATTTTTGTCCGTGTCTTCTTTATTCTCAGTATCCGAAATTTAGACCTCCAAAGTGGCGTGTGTTGCATCAAATAGAGGGAAATATTTAAAGGAAAAGCCAGTCTTCTAACATGGCAAACTTGTCACGTCCCTCACTCATGGACGTGCGTAGTGCCATTCATCGGCAACTGAGTTGTTCGCTTCACTGACTACGAAGGCTTACAATCAAGTCTTCACCCATAGTGTCGTCAACTGGTGAAATACCTTGCTCATAAATTGTGCTTCTTAATTGCTCATGTACTACATCGATCGATAATTCTCTCTTTGAGTTCACGAAGCGGTCACGGCGTTCCAAACGTGACGCTCAGAGTCATCTTTTAGTGTGAACCTACCGTGAACGGCGTGTCGGTTTGAATGCAACGCGAGCATTTCTCTGAGTTTCCCAACGCCAACATCATCTAACTGACTTAAACTCGAACAGTAAAAAAATTATAGAGTGACTCCCATGATCGAATCACTTCGAACAACGCAAATAGCCTTCTTCAGGTTCGCAACGCGTTGTGGGTTTTTCAGGGGGAGCGCAGACGAGGTACAAAAAGTATCCGTGCAAGGGTTCGTGCAAGAGAAAATCATATGAAACCATTTGTGAGAACATCGTTTCTCGGTACCAGACCATCGTGTCTTCCCTCCCCCGGGAGGCCGTTTTTCGCCGCAGACGACCGAAAGCCCATTTTATGACTGGGCGCACAGGAGGGGTGAGGAAAATTGATCTATTAAACCTGTCAAAACGTTTTTCATTGGCACCAGCAGCCACTCTACAATAATTCAAATTCCATCTCTGCTTGTATTTAACTATTTTTACTTCAGATTTTGAAAGATTTCACTTAAGCCACAATAAACAAAATAAAAAAAAAACGTAAAATTTGAAATGAAGAACTGTGTCCACGAATTAACATGTCTACGTACGAGAAAGCCGTATAGTATTGCTGTAAACGACCACCACATCTGCCCATCTGACTTTATGTATATCTAGTCCATTTATAGGTTAGGGATTCATTAGTAGTCCTGACACTTTTGGCTTGCTCGCTTTAGTTACAAAGAATAAAATGTGAATTGCATGTCTTTCAAAGCTTCATCTCCAGTAACTCGCTGTTTCGTATTAGAATGGTTTCTTCGCTATATCATTATATTTTTTTGTATTTCCTGTCTATCATGCTTCGCTGACAAAGTCACTTCCCCGGTGGTTTTGTCCAAAAAGCAACAAAAATTTTTCACCATCAGACCAAAAAATGTGATCCTTCGTATATGTCTCGAACAAAAATTCATAGCGCAAAATAATAGGATAGAGAATACATCCCAGCCATACACGCTTAACGTAATTGAAAACAAATGGTGTGATTAAATACGTCGCGGAAGATATTATAAGCTCAATTTTATCAAACGACCGGGAAGACAGAAATCCTGAAACCGCTAAAGCTGACAAATGGCAACAGCGAACGCGAGAGAGATGGCAACAGCAAATTATACGCAGCGTCGAGTTTTCCCAGTGGAGAGTAAAATAAGAGTTCTTTTCTGTCCTCGCGTCGGCCCTTGACATGACGCCACGTACAACATTGTACGCCTCAGCTATTGCCAAACAACGGGGTTTTGTTATTTACACGTATAATAAAAATAATAAACAGTCTAGCTACTTACACAATACTTGCGGTTTCGCAGCATTTTTCACTGTGGTGCTTTCACAAAGCAAAGATGGCGAAAGTAAAACGCTTCACACTTTCATTTTCGTCAACACGCGGTGCATGCACACGTTCGAAAGTGTCGTCACGCGTTCGCTCCCCACGAACGCCGGAGCTGCCAAATAGCCACTTCCCTCTCTCCTCCGCAGAGGCTCCCGCTGGGTATCCCCATCAAAATATCAATAATCGAAAAAAATAGAAAGCGCGCGGGGGACGATGGGAAGAGGGAAACGGCGGGAGCCTCTACCCAACCTCGTCCCCAGGGTCTTCTCGCTTTCCAATATGCCGCCGCCATATTGGAAAGCGAGAAGACCCTGGGGACGAGGTTGGCCTCTGCCATATAATGTTTCCAAGATGGCGCCTAATTTCCGAGGAAGACTGGATCTAGGAGGTGTTCCTCATAAATATTTACAACATGGCGGAACATACAGTCCGACAAGAAGAGGAAGCTGTCTCTCTTTCTGAACGACCTTTGCAGAGAGCAAAGCAAGGCGGAAAAACCACTTGTTGGAAATGTTTTCAGGATGCCAGTGTTACTAACTTCTTCTCCAAGGGAGCCGGAATGATCCAGCATTTTCGTACTGTGCACCGAAACATCGATGTAGACGAAGTGCGATGCAAGACCCTTTTCCAGCAACTTCACGGCAAGGAAACAGCAGATGCCATCGCGCGCTTAAGCAGATTTCGCTTAGAAACGGTTAGTAGCTCCTTATTTTGTTTACCTCAACACGATACGTAAGCATCTTTTTTCCTTTCGATTTAATTGAGTGATGAAAGATTTGTTCTCTTCTGCAGTTGTGTACTGTTGGTAGTTACTCAGAGTATAATGTGAGCGTGGAGGAACAAGGTGTATTTGGAGCCAAAATTGTTGCCAAAACAAGAAGAGAAGCGGCAAAGCTATACGGTTTGATTTTACACCACTGTGGGAAACTGAGAGCTCTTGGAGACCGACCATGTGTTGTTCAAGTGGAAGAAGTTGGCAACTCTACTAGCAGACAAAGCTTTCGCACGTGGTTTGCTGGGGACAAAATTTACGTCGAGTGTTTTATTCCAGGCAGGAGGGTAAATAAATATTGCCTTTGGTTGTTCCTTTATTTAACATACAAAATTGTCAGTCTAAGATGGATGGTATTAACAATTGTGTATACTCGTGGAGTATCTTTTTAACAGTTTTTCTCCGTGGTATAATTTCTAGTTGTGTGAATTCGGTGTATCCCATATTCTACTTTTCATTTTTTAATTATTATTCCCTTTCTGGTAAAGACTTAAAGATTAAGGAAGTTGCGACTTATAATCAATATTATTATTTTTAATACTGCAGACACTTGCAATTACCCAAGGTGACACCTCCTTGTTTGCCCAAAACTCTGTATTCACTGGGGAGTATACAGTTGGATCCAAGAGCCCGCTGGAAGTTTTGCAGACTGTTTTTGGCCACACCAACTTCAGGCCAGGGCAGTGGAATGTTATTTCAAAAATTTTATCTGGCAAAGATGTGATTGTTGTCATACCAACTGGTGGTGGGAAGACAGTGGTATATACACTACCTTGCATTATGGCGCCTGGATTGGCCATTATAATTTCACCAATCTTGATGCTGATGTGTGACCAGGTTGCAAGACTTAGAGGGTATGGGATAAACACATGCTACTATAACACCCTTTTAAGTGATGATGATAGGAAAAATATACTCCACAATTTAAAGCAGCCCGATTGTCAGTACCAGTTTGTATTTATTAGCCCTGAAGCTGTAATTACAGACAGCTTCCAAAGTTGTCTGGACGCTTTAAGATGTGAAAATAGTCTGAAAATGTTTGTTGTGGATGAAGCCCATTGTATAGATACCTGGGGAAAGGACTTTAGACCTGCCTACCAACAACTGGGTATTTTGAGAAAGTATGGATTGCCATTTGTTGCCCTTACTGGTACAGCAACAAAACAGACTTTATCGATTATCAGCACAGCACTTCAGTTGGAAAACCCCGAAGAAGTGAGACTGCCATGTCGTAGAAATAACCTCTGCTTTTCCGTGATCGCTAAAAAGGAACTAAAGGCCAAAGATCAAGTAGCACAGATAGTAAGCGGTGATTTTGATGGTCTGTGTGGAATTGTTTACTGTGCTCGCCAAGCAGACACTGTTGAAATGGCCTTTGAGTTGAAGGAAAAGGGCATTCCTGCAACATACTACCATGCAGGAATGGAAGGTGGTGAACGTATTCGAAATGCTAACATGTGGCTTGAAGACAAAATCAAAGTAATGTGTTGCACTAATGCCTTTGGGATGGGGATTGACAAGAAGGGTGTCAGGTTTGTCATACACCTTACTCTTCCATCATCACTAGAGGATTACGTCCAGGAATCAGGAAGAGGAGGTCGCGATGGTGACAATTGTTCCTGTATTCTGCTTTTTCGCTTTGCTGATAGGTCATTTCATCTGCGAAATGTAGCTGCCATGTCTTTTAGTGAGGACAGTTTAACGCTCCTAAATTCCCTTACAGACTTCTGCATGCAAACCTCACTCTGTAGACAACAATTCAGCGCAAGATATTTTGATGAGAATCTAGGTGAAGCATGTAACTGCTGTGATATCTGTCAAGAAGACAGTTTCCAGGAACAAAAGGACTTGACGCTTCATGTGAGAAACGTCATTGACTGTTTACGCCAAATCAGTGCACTTGAAGGAAAACCAAAATTGACTGACTTGGCAATGACTTATATGGGGTCAAAGGCCAAACCAATCATTACACAAAGATTTAACACAGTCGCACAGTATGGAAAGGGGAAAGACCAATTTCTAAATGTGAACAATGCGACTAAATTTATCCAGTTTCTGATTTTTAAAGGATTCATAAAAGAAAACATTAGAAGTCTTGAAGAGAGGATGACAATTAATTATCTAACTTGTGGGAATGTAGTAGACTTGGTTGATGGTAGATGCCAAGTGTTCTTCAACTTGTAAAGTGTGGCTCTCTTAGAATAGATGATAAACAATGCAACAAAACCGTGAACTTTTGAAATTTCTCGGGAATGTTTATTGTGTTATGACCAATCACAGCAAAGACCAGGACACTGGAACTGGCCACAAAACCACAAACTAACTAATAAATAACCAATTACCGTTGCTACTTGTGGTTAGTTTTTTCATGCCTGATTGGCTTTTTTCTTGTATAACAATAACATTCCTGAAATATTTCTGGTGTTTACTGTTTTCCTGGTTTGACTGTATGAGTATTATTTTACCATCAGGAGGCTGTTGGAAAGCAACAGTGGTAAAAAGTTGCATGTACATAGATTATGGGTAATAGCTCTTAAGACAGCTACCCTTGAATGTGTGCTGACTTCACAAAAGGCAATAAATTGCTTTGTCTATTCAAAAAGTGTAAGGTCAAAAATCCCAACACCACCCCTCAACTCCAGAAAAATCTGATGCAGTCCCTCAGTTCAAAGTCATTTATTGAGATAATATTTTATAAAATACAAAGTGAACTACATCAGGATCCTGACTGTATATTATTAAACAATGTGGAAAAAAAATTTATAATGTTATTGTTACACCCAGCAAGAGCCCAGTGGGTTCATTCTGTGGTGGTGGGTCTGTGCTTATTTTGGTTACTCTTGGAGAAATTTAAAGCAGCCCAATGGCTTTGCCCAGCTTATGATTACTAAGGGAAAACTAAGATTTCCCAGAGTGCCAGTAATGAAAGCAAGGAGCCAGAGAACAATGGACACTGCATATGTGTAACTTCCGTTTGTTAATCCTTTTTACAATGGGTAAAGAAAGGTTTTAACCCTTTAAGTCCCCATAGTGACCAACATCAATTTTCTCCTGAAAAAATCAATAGACAATCAAAGGGAAAGGTTATGAGAATTTACGAAATGATCACCGAAAGGAAAATGCTTTGATCTTTTTTCAAATTCTCTCAACTCATTCTTTAAGGAAATATATATAGATCAGTTTGGAGAACTTATATGTGGATATTGGGACTTAAAGGCTTAACAATTGAATGAATTCTCCATATCAGTACCATACATGAAGCAGATTGAATCAAAATATCACTTGTGAAAGCATTAACACTGTACATTTGATAATGATTAATAATATTTGGCCTTGCTCTTTTGCGTGAATAAATGGGAAAGGTCATCAATTATGGGAGGGAAAGAGGGATACCCTGCAATTATTTTTTCAATGCAAATGAAGATAGACTTAAGCCTGAAATTAATGGCTTTCAGAAGGCAGCTTGTTTTGTATGCATAACACTTGTTTGTAGTTGACCTCATCATTACAAGCATTCTTATTGAGATTTTAGTCATTGTGAACATTCAGATCAAGCTTTTAATACCTGCGAAGTCAGGTAGAGAGGAAGAAAGCAGCTAGAGTTCCTATTGTATGAAAGTCAAGGGCACCAAGAAAAAACTAATGCCTTGGGATGTTTTATAGCCCACTCCCCTCCTTTTCTCCAATAAATGTATTCTGGGAATTCCTCACCCACTTTCCTCTCCCAAAATTAATTACCAGTCCATACTCATTGCTGTAAATAGGTAAATGTAAGAAAAACACTTCCATCTGCTGCTGTTGGTCTATTCAGTAAGACAAGTACTCATGACTGATAAAAATGCTTTGAAAACATACTTGTAAATGCATATTTTATGTTATTTTTTTTTTAACACTGGCATTTTCCAGTGATTAAAATAGTGATTGCACATGATTTCTTCTTACTTACTTTTTATGACTAACTTGCTCTATTGAGACTACATGCCCTTTAGTGAAGAGTTTGGTTGTTGATTTTGCAACAGAACACTGTTACGAGATAGCTAAAATAGTCATAGCATGACTGTTCCCACCCAGGAGCCTATGATAACATACATTTGGTACATGTAGAATGCGAAGAGAAAAAAGCACACCGTCCCATTGGCTGAGACAAAAGAAGGTTAATGTGAATATCAACATCCAAAATCTCCTCTTTAACCTTTTCACCCTCACAGTATAATTATGATGGAGTCTTGTAGGGTCTTCTACATTTTGAGTCTGTGCACAAACTCCTGCGGTACTTAATAAGACATGGAAAGGGGTAAGAACTCCCAATAATTTTACAGAACAATTTTTTTGTCAGGTTCAAATCAAATTCAAAGTTGCATCTCCATTACCTTTCATAAAATCACTTACATGGCAAAATGAAAGTTACTTTAATCTGTAATACACAATTTGCAACCGGTGAAAAACCATGAAGCAACTCCTAATAACCAGATTCTACTCTTTTTTTCTTTTTTCTACATAATAATAATATTTCCGTTTGCAATCATTACTTAAGTACCTACAACAATGCAATGGTTTTACAATTATGATGACAACATTTCATACCTTAAATCTGGAAAGCTCTCAAAGAGCTTTGCCTTAAAGTTCTCTTTTATTTTTGCCTGTCCCTTTTCCACCACATTGATAAGGTTCTTGGGAATCTTTCCTTCTGTACTTCCCTTCTTATCAACTGGGTAGCATTCCACCTCCTTGCGGCCGCTGTTTGTGAAAAATCCTTTTTGGAGACAAAACCATGCTCCCTTAAGCTGATCAGGAAAGGCTGTTTGCTCAGAGTGTCGTGATGTGTGATGCACATCAAATCCATCTTTACCCATGTAGGAAGCTCTCACCATTTTCAACATGTCAATGTTCGCCATCAGTCTTTCACACATGGTCACAGTTGTGTGTCCACTAGCATATTTCTTTAGGGGCTGCACAACTTCCGATTCTACAAAACCATCAAGCTCAATACCATGTCCTTTTTTCCCACTAAGGTTGACAGAACAGTTCTGCTGCAATAACCTTCTTGTTGCAAGTGGCCATTTTGCAAGAAAATTGACAACATGACGGAAAACTTCTGTGTAATAATTTCTAAATCCAAGTTGCGCATAAATTGGTAATTGTGCTTGGTACACAACTTCACGTGCATAGCCATCTCCGTATGCAGTTGATGCATCATACAATTTCTGAATTGGACCATAAACAAGAAATGTGGTTGACCGGTGCTGGAAAGAAACATCATTTTCAGATGATTCTGAAATCCAGTCCTTAAATTTGTCCAAAAGCAACGTACTCACATCTGCAGCACCCCGCAATTCCTGCTGAACTGGAAATGACTCACTCTCTGAAAATTCCAAAGCTGCAGCAATACCATAGGCCTTGCAGACATCACGGATTGCCTCCCTTACTTGGATGAGGTTATTCTCCTGAAATTTCTTGTTCTTAAATACTTCCGAGGTCAATTTCTTTCTTTTCATAACCTCTAGCAGGATGTAATGAAGACCCGATGACCCATGGACTTTGAATGCTGCTTCACAAAAGTAGCCTTTATTGTGAAGGTCACCAGGACAAAGACCAACCCATTTGTAGGAACCTGACCTGGACATAGCAGCACTGTTTGTCTTGCAAGTTCCTACATCCCCAACAACAAGCGTGACAAATCCACGACAAGAACGATTAACCTCTGTTTGAGTGTAAACACTGTCCCCTCCATTAATGCCACCTTTAGAAAATGTGCTGTCAATCAGACGGATCAATTCATTTTCATCTTCTGACTCATCCTGATCCTCAGAAAATATCTGCAAAATTTCAGCATGCTGCAGCCTTTCAGCCATGCACAATGGAGAGGGAATACTTCTGAACAACGGACCAGAATATCTTGCTCCTGATTCCACTAGGAATTTACAAATGGCTGTATTCTTGTGTAACACTGCAAGACTCAAGGGAGTAATGCCACATCCCTCTCTGCTATTCACTTCAAGGCCCATGTCAACCAAACATTTAGCAAAACTATCATGACCCTGTTCTACAGCGACATGAAGGAGAGATCGTTTTAAGTGGTCTTTTACATTTACCTTTAGTTTATGCTCAGGGCTGTTAACAAAGGCCAGGTAGCTCTCCTCACTGTTTGATGCAATTGTGTCAGACAGCTTAGAAGATAATTATACAGTTAAAGACCTCCCAGAAAGGTTTGTCCTCTGTTTCAAACCGCCGACGCTCACCCTCAAGAGTTGTCGCGGAACTTTCTGTTGAATCTTGTTCAGTTTCCCCTGGACACTCCTCTTCAGTCTCCAACTCTTCATCAGTAGCCCCATCAATTTCTCTTTCTCGGCTCCGCAACTGCCTTTCTAACTCGCCCATATTACTTTGATGGTTGTGCTGACTAATAAGCAATTCAAAGTGAGATCTAGCTGAGTGAACATCAAATGTACCTGACACAGAATCAAATGGTAGGTACTCTGGACCCTTCTTTTCATTCGGTAATGAAAAATCTATTGCAAGTTGATCAAGAATACTCATTGTTCCAACAATAATTATTGTGCTGTTATCTTCAAGAGATAAAGGTAAAACATGGACATTACTCTTTGTAACTGGACTTCTACAAGTAACAAGGTCAGTATCCTTTGGGACTTTGATCTTGTATCTCCCTTGAGTATTCCAGTCAGCATTTGAAATGAAAGAATTGAGTTCTGATTCAGTCATGTCCTTAAGCTTTTTTCTGCTTGGTGGCAATTTGTTCAATGCATCATCAAGAACTTCCAGCAAAAAAGCATCAACAGCACTTTCCAAAACATCTGCTTTTCCTTGATCACTCTGGATAAAGATGTCACTGGGATTTAAAAGAAGCACATTCCTCTGAGGTTTGACTGAGGCATCTTTGTCTTGGAGGATGTTTTCTAAACCCTCCACATTTGGAATCAGTACAGCTTGACCTGTAAAGTTCCACATCACAGGGCCAATGTACTTAAATAGCCGCAAGTGTTTGTGCTTTCCTCTGTACATGTTGATATTATCAAACATTAAGATTACTGGAGAATCTGTGGGGGTTTGTTTAGAAACTTCTTCTTGTTTTTTAGCTTTGCGGCCGTTAAAAAACTTCATTGCCTTCTCCCAGCTAACAGTTAAACCAAGATGATTCAGCATTCCAATAAATCGCATACCAGCTCCAAAGGATAGACACAGACAAGTAAACAAGATTTTAAAATCATTTCGAATTTTCTGACTTTTCAAGCTGACCAATGTAGCCAGAGAATGAACAGCACTTCGTACTCGCATCTCTGACACCTCCCTTCCATCAGTTTTGTGAAGTACCAGGGTGTCCAAAACATTAAAGAGGAGGGGGCACTGCTCCCTTGTATTCACAGGTAGTGTGCTAAATACTCCACTCACATCAACTTCTGACAAATCCTGTGTCTCAAGTCCAATGTTGAGAAAGCTGATAAAAGTGTCCATTTCCTTAATGAGTTCAGCTCTGTCATTTGCACAAAGCACATCACATTGAGACTGGCTTTGTAAGAGTCTCTGAACTTCCCTTTCATACAGGTGTTCCAAGGTACCTGAAAGTTCTTGAATCCTACTCTGCAACTTGCATTGCATATCAACCAAAGCACGCACAACATCTCTTTGAATATTTTCAGCTGTTAACTGAATGTTTAAGCACTGAATAATGGACTCAATTTCTGTAGAAGCATTTGCAATCAGCCGTTTAATATTTGCGATATCGGATGTCTCATCCAATGACAAAGATGGCTCTTCCACTGACAATGTAAACGATTCTTTTTTGGCCACATTCCTGTACACTGTCACCTTTTGCTTTCCATCAGACTTACGGGTACGAGCAACCAGGCAGTTAGGAAAGGCTTCCTTCATAGCATTTGTGGCTTGGACCTTCTGTGTTTGATCCAAGTGCAGCACTTCTAAAACTGCCTGTTGAGATATTTCAGTTCCTTCTGCTTCCCAGAAGTGTTCTTTAAGTGCACTGACAAATGCTGCCCTTCGCGTTTTGTAAAAAGTACTTGAAGGCTTTGATATAGCTTGTGTTTGAGGCTTTTGTAACCCTATCAGATTAATTCAAGCAAAACACTATAAACAAAAAATGTTCATGTTGATACATGGTACTTAAAGGAATTAGTATTACATATTATATGGAAAAAAAATGCCAATCTAGCCTATGAGGATGCTACTTGTGAGAAAGGATACAGAGGATTCAAAATGTTTTGACATAGACTTTACAAACTTGAATGACAAAAACATTGACAACAAACTTCCTCACACCTCAAGAGTTTTTCTTCCCTTCATCTAAGAGTGTTGCCTATTAATCGCACAGCAAGAGAGTAATTCACACTTTTCTCAGTGTTGCTGGAAGATAGTGTTTGTTTGAAGTTGTAACATCATCTCTCATTGAGAAAAGAGTTTCTATGTGAGAGTTTCCCCATTGTTTCCCATTCAAATTTTTCTAGGGTAATGATTGATATTATGGTAATATACAATGCACGATCATGGAAAAAGACAAAGCAAAAGATAAAGAAACTGCCAATTATAAAACCTTAAGGTTTTGAAATTGTTATAATAAAGAGAGGAGCAAATCACTGAAATTAATATTCACACATGTAATTCTGATCTTAAGACCAAGGTCAATAATAATTTTTTGTAACATTAAAACCAGAGAAGGTTAGACATTGTGACAAAATGATCATGAAATCAAAAAGAAATGTAAAGTAATGACCACACAGTACTTGCAAACTGCTTGTAATTAATAAATTATAGTTTCTCACACATTACTCCTTACGATTTGTAAAATAGACAAGCTGAATATGGACCACAGAAAATAACAAAGTCGGAAAGCTATAAGTAATGAAAAAATATCAAGAAAGTTTATGTCTACTTCTTTATCTAGAGAAAAAAAATAATTCGAAATTACCTGCACTTCCCAATTCATCTTCTTCATCTTCTTCGACTGAGCTTTGATGCCTCTTGCTCCTCGGCTCAACTGCAGACTTAGAACTTGGGGTAAGTGAATGCTTCCCCGCAGGCTCACTGTTGCTCCCCTTTTAACAGGCGTACTAGTAATTGGGTGGAAATCGACCTCATCTGTCAATTGAGCATCTAGAGAAGGAACATAAGACGTAAGTCAGAGATGAGAGAACCGCAATCAAAATGAGCAAAAATCCAAGATGGCGGACAACAGTCAAAAACAGCAAACAACGAAAAAATATCTAAATCAGTGACCAATCTGCATCAAACTGCGTCTACTAACCTTCTAGACTCAGATCTTTAAAAGAACACTCAAAATCCGCTAAATCTTCGCCTGCTTCCGCCATTGTCAGAGAACCGCAAATCTGGCCAGAGAACCGCACATTATAGCGGGGCTCCCGCGCGCGCGAAGCGCGCGTGGGACAGAGCCCCATACCCATTGCCTGATTTCATACCGTGGGAGCCTGGCACTAGTTATCAGTTTTGCCGGACGGAAGTTCACTTCAGTTTAATGGCGTAGAGATGGCGACTTACACGAAAACTTGGCATTGGAATTGTGCCAGTTCTTTGTGTACGAATAATTACAGAACTAAAGGAATAACGTATTACACTTTGCCCAGCGATCCTGAGCTTCAAAAAGGATATAGGAAAGTTCTTATGAACGAAAATATTAACTGGAGAAAACATGTTATATGCAGCGCCCACTGGAGCTCAGGGAAACGAGAGAACAAGAATCAATTGCCAGACATAATTTGTACAAAAGAATATGCTGCTAATCTGGAAAAAGAGTACTCCCAAAAACCATCTAGGGAATTGAAAAGGAAAATTGACTGTACAAAAACGGTTCTTACTTCGTCGAATGCCAATACCGTGAGGAGTACTCCAAGGAAACCCCCGAAAGACAGGAGTGAAACTCCCGTACCGCGAGTTAAGAAGCGACGGGTTTCAGCTGCGAACGTAGAAAAAGAAAATCAGAAGCTTAAAAGTCAAGTGGAAAGTTTGACGAGAGAACTAAATGGAAAAAAGGCTTTGATTGAAGATTTACAGCAACAGCTGTCAAAGACTCAAACAGAACTTGAAAAAAATGCTGCGAAGAACAGTCAGCAACTCAATGCAATGAAGAAAGCACTCGAAGGCCAAACTTTTAGTTATGAAGCACTCATGAGATACCCAGATAGAATTTACTATATGACAGGATTAACACTTTCCGAATTAGATTGTCTATATGAATGTTTGGAGCCTTTCTTGCACACAATTGTTTATCCTGATTGTAACAATGACGACTCCTCCCATCTTAGAAAGCTGGACACAAAGACAGAACTTATCAGTTTCTTGACAATTTGTAGACATGCATTGGACCTTGGTGTTATTGCATGGATGACTGGTTCAAGTATATCAACTATGAGTAGAATTTTTGTAGGATGGTGTGTATTCCTGAGCACCATTTTTGAGTCTATTGACCTGACCCCATTACCTGGATTTTTGAATGACTATATGCCAAAATGTTTTATGGAGTCAGGATATGGTGATACTGCTCTCATAGGGGATGCAACTGAAATTTGGATCTCCCAATCAGAGAACTTTGATATTAATAACATTACATTCTCGAACTACAAGAACCACACTACAGGGAAGATATGTTTGTGGACCCTTCCTCCTGGTTTTTTACTCAAATGTACCGATGCATTTCCTGGCAGCATTAGTGATGCTGACATAACAGAGCAATCATGTGTGCTAGATACAGTTACAAAAGGGAAGACAGTTATGACTGATAAGGGCTTTAATATCACTGATATTTGTCATGAGAAAGGCCTGTTACACAATAGACCTCCAATGAAATTTTCTCATCAATTTGATGAGACTGAGGTAGTAAAGAACTTTGACATTGCAACATTGAGGATCTACATTGAAAACTACATAGGAAGAATCAGAGATTGGCAAATTCTAAGCAAAACTTGGCCAAGCTCAAGAATTGATTTACTTGGTTGCTGTTTCCAAATATTTGCACATATTGTTAATATGTTAAAAAAACCAGTTGGACCAAAATAAAACAACTACAACTAGTTCCAAAAAACTCTGTTGATATTACATGACTATGTTTTAACAAAGGCTACCTTCTTTATATGCTTTGTCATTTGGTTTACCCACTTACGGAATTGACGTAATGTGTCAAAGCTAGGAACAGTATTTAATAAGTTCTTTCCAAGTTCAGAGAGATGGTTATTCTCTTCATAATCCCACTTACTTACAATTTTGTGATGTAAAATATGATCAGTTATTTCTTTTAAGACATCTATAAGCAGGTCATTTCTGGGTATGAAAAATATATTTGAACTTTTCTTTTCAGGGAGGTAAGATTGCAAAAATACAAGATTTGCTCCTGCACAAGACATCTGAAAATTTGCTTGAATAATATGTGAGCCTGTGATTTTGTCTAATGGGGCTTCAGAGTTTTCTGCTCTTGTCTTGACCTCAACAAGAAATGCTTCTGAAATACCATCAGGACTTGCTCCATAGTTTGTGTCTGATGGATGTCTGAAAAACCCACAACTTGAGACTGGGACACCTGTAGGAAAAAATAGAAATCAATTCATGATTACTCAAACTTACATTAATTTTTGTGCTTACATTTATGTTCATGTAAGTGTATTCCTATTTGATTATGTTATGTACATGATTAACTCCATGATATGCTGATAATATACTTATTTGCTAAATTTCAGAGTATTATGTTACTATTAATATTTTCGAATAAACTGACTTACCAGAGAGTTTCTGAAAGTGCTCTAAAGCTTCTTTTTCATAGTAGTTTCCTCTTCGAAAGTTTCTGTATTGCTTTGGTTTACATTTACTTTCATCTATCTTGTTTAAAATATAAAACCATGATGAATCAAACTCTTTGTTTCCATGAAAACCCAGGAGTGATGGTAGTTTACTTGCTGTTATTACCCCGTCCTCAGGTTAAGCCAATCAGAAGTGCCTTGTTGAACATCAATGTATCTTGCACTTGTAGTTAGTCTGACTTCTTTAAGCTGAGGGACCTTAACAGTTATAATCTCATCTTTAGAGTTTGTAAGCAATTCTAACAACTCTTGAGTTTTATCTGCACAAAATGTTTGCTCTTGACATTCTGAAGTAGGCTGTCCCACTGTGCAATTATCTTGATTGAAGTTGTTAGAGTTGGCTTTCAATGAAGAGTGCCATTTATCCTCACACTCAGAAGGTGTTTTGGAGTTTTGTTCCAGGTTTGCTGGAGGATTTAGTTTTGTGTAGTCATGTTCATTTTGTATAACTCTGTTCAGATAAGCATTTTTGTAAGACAAATGGTGATACAATCCTGAGTGTCTTATTTTAAATTTCTCTAGAGTTTTAAGAAAATGATTTGATAAATTGATTCTGCATTTAGACAGGCCATCTACTACTTGAGAGCTTGAGAGTCACTGTTTTCATCACTTACACCTCTAGCTACAACTTTCTTCTTTGTTCTTTGATTTACATGTCTTGCTGATTTGGCATTTCTAAAATATTTCAGTCTGATATGAGCAGCAGCCTTCAAGTTAGCTTTTACCTCTTTCCCTTTCTTTAAATTTGGTCGATGCCACTTTTAAAGCTTCTCTGTACAGGTCAAAGACAAAAACAGCTTTTTATGTGTTGTGAAGTGTTCTAACTGTAGCAGTATAACGATAACATGACAACAGAGACCACACTTTCCGACAGCACATTCGCAAAAACCTTTCTTGGGAACATTGTCAATGAACAAGACAGTTGCAGTTCGTGTAACTTCAGAAGAAAAGCTTTTCAATATGCTTGACTTGACAAATAACTGGCTACCATTTTTGAAAACCTTGATGGTTTTCATTCGTCTTGAAGAAAACATTCGATGAGCTTTGCGAAATTGTCCTATCATTCCCTGTCGTTTATTAGACTGATATGTCTTGATAACGTCTTTTGAAATCTTGGGAAAGAGAGAAGTATTGCATTTCCATCCAGCTGTTGGTGGTGGGATCTCCTGTCTCGATAGGGCTGTCGTAAAGCTGTACTTCACAGAGATGTTCTTCACTCTGTTGTCGAGCAAAGCCGGGTCATCTTTAAATGGTAGCAATCTTTGTAACAATTCACTTTCAGTCCCGGAAGCTTTAAGTTTAAGACTATTACAAAGTTCTCCCAAGTTTTTTGTGTTGAGTGATTCAAGGCAATCATCATTTATGACTTTTTTTACTGCTGCAAAAGCCATTTTGGGCGAGTCTTCTTTCACATTTCCCGCCATCTTTTTTCACTTCCGTCCGGCAAAACTGATAACTAGTGCCAGGCTCCCACGGTATGAAATCAGGCAATGGAATATGGTCAACCTCTTTTCGTTTGGTTGTCACGTGATTGACCGAGCGTACGTACGTACGTACGTACGCGTCTACAGATTGTATGGGTGGGGTAGGGGAGACTATCAAAAGGAAGGGAGGGGTGTCTCAGGCGTGTCTTGGCAAGCCCACATCTTTAATATAGGACATTAACAATATGGTCAATTGACAGCTGTCCAAACAGGATAGCCACTGACCAGTATCCCATGACCATATCGCGGGCTCATGTGTCAACTCATCGAGGTGACGTGATTTATTTGGAAGCTGTCCGCTGACCAGTTAACTGTTTTACTAGATCGCGAACAACGTTCAATCTCATACTTTTACTAGTTTGGGAGCACAGGAAAACTGATAATGCACACATATTGGACATCAATGTTTTGATCAATTGACAGCTGTCAAAACAGAGTACCCGCTGACCAGTATCACTTGACCGTATCGCGGGCTCAGGTGTCGACCCGTCGAGGTCAAGTATTTTTTGAAGTTATCCGCTGACAAGTAAACTAGTTTTCAAGTGATCGCAGGCTCAAGTTCAATTTTTTTTCTTAATTCATATGAAATATGTTGTGTTTATGTGCTACACAATTAAAATTTTGATTGCAAACTGACCTCGGACGTGAAAATTCAGCCAGCTGTTACAGGCAGGGAAGACAGTTGCTTTTGTTTTTTCTCACAATGGTCACGCGTTGGTCACGCTCTACGTCCAATTTTTATGCTCTGATTGGTCAAAATTTGACATGTGAGTTCATGCGCAAAATTTATGCAGCATCTTGAATCTTGTTTACTTTAACAGCTGAAGCTGACAGAGTTTTGTGTCAACTTGTGATGTTTTTAACTGTCTTTTTCCACTGGATGTACAAAATGAAATTCAGCTGCTATCAGGAGTCTTCTGTTACTCATGGCTAGTTTGTTTATTGAGTTTTTGGTTGAGAAAACGTCGCTTGTCAAAGTCGGAAATCCGATTTCGGATGGCATCGTTTTCGTTTTCACCTTGCTTGATGCGTAAGAGGATTGCAAAGTCTGAAGCGATACTGGCTTTACCTGATAACTTTCAGGAGCTGCATCTCGAATGGTAAGCCAGAGAAATTATTGTATTTCATGTTTGTTTTTTGTATCTAATTTAATGAAGTGGAGCGTAGTTTATGCGGGAATTTAGTTTATTCGCGTTTGTAAGTTTTGAGACAACGATCTCACCGAGTATCTGGTTTGATATAATCTTACAGAACTTTAAAAAGCCTTTAGACAGTTTCTCACCGCAAATAGAAAGAAAATGTTCCAAAGAATCTTTAGTTATAATTCTAGCCGGAAAAGAAAGCTTCGAGCGATTTTCTTGCCTCGAGTTCGTCTTTGAAAAAACAAACACCGGGAAGCTGGCTTAAAACATAAACTTCAGCAAACTTAAGCTTGAAGCTTGAAGACTCAGGATATTTAGGGACACTTTAATACTTGTCTTCCTGAATGAAAATTGTTGTCTCTGTTTATGTTTCACCGAATTATATTTCTTTTATTGATTGTTGGTAGTCTCTGTTGCAATTTTAATCGCTTTGCCGATTGTTTTCAGTCGTTCAGTGAACATCGCTTGCAGGAGTTCTCAAAATGCCGCGCGTTAAACCATCAAATAAAAAATAAACATGATAAATTCTTTATTATCTTGGAGCGTAACTCTGTTAATGTTCATTCAAACACTCGCTACAGCTCGCACTACAAAAGTGAGAACCGGATGGCCGTATAGGTGATTTTGGAAAATTTTTTTAACAGTTTATGAATATTGAATGAGAGCAATTTGTATTGTGAAATACTGCTTTCTGTCCATGGTATAAAAGGTTGGTTTACACGCACCCAGATTTGTTGGCAAGATTTTGCAAAGTAAACTTGTCGAACGCCAAAACGTTGGCCTGATTTTTTTTCTAAGCCTAATTGATCTACGGTGATCAATAGCCATTACGGCTCTTAAATGTGATAAAAGATGATTACCAGTTTTTGAGTGTACATATGAGGCTATCAACTCGATGTAAGATTTGGTTCACTCTTGGGCTGTTTGCAAATTATTTTTCTCTAAAATCAGGTAGCCTTTCCCTCAAAAGTCACATAAATGTGCTCTAAAGTTAACTGAATTGTGGAATTCGAATACAAGTTTATTGTTTAATTTAAATTATAAATTTACTAATGGGAGCCTCGCTTTTAGCCCTGGCTAAATCTATATATTATGCAGTTATATGGCAGAGGTCTCTCTTCTCTCTTCCCCCTTCCCATCGTGCCCCGCGCGCTCTCCTTTTCTTTCTCCCCAGCCTCAACACAAAAGCCTCCCCACAAAAGCCTCCCCACAATACAAAGAGGCCTCTGCTAGGCTCTTGCCGATTGTGCTAGCATAATTTTTGGCATAATCTGAGGAATTGAGCATAATTTTTGCCCTTTTTCCAAAAGTAGCACTGCTAGCATAATCCGTATATTTTCTTGTCTTAATAGCACAATTTTAGAATAATTCAAGAAAACGAAGATCTCAGCTACTAAAAACGATAGATTACTATTAACAGTTGCTTCCACTCCTATTTTTCGATTTTTTTTTACTTGTGTTGAGATACCGCGGGAGTTCGATGAAACGGAACCGGAAGTCTGTGTCTCGGTCCCAGACTCCTTAGTCTTTCTCCCAGTGCTCGTTTCAAAATGGCGGCGGCCACGCCAAACCAGTCAAGTGCAGTGAACTTACATCCAGGTAGTTTACAAGGTTGCGAGAACAGAGAGGATAGACCAAAGCCTGCACAACTTGCCCGGGATAGACGCCTCGAATCCACCACACTATCCAGGCTTTGTGCAACCCTACTTTTGTTCGCTGGATAACTATCCGCTGGATAGCAGATTTATTCGCCGTATAGGCCCAACCACCGGATAAAGTTACCCAGGTTTTGAACAACCGGGCCCAGAACGTCTGGCCAGGGTTAATAAAATACATTTTCAAACTTGTCTTGTGAGTTGTGAAGTTTGTGCACAGAATAATTTTTTAAAAAGTAGCATAATTTTGAAAAGCGAGCATAATTTGAGCATAATTTGGGCAAAAAACGAGCACTGCCACTAGCATAATATGCCACTTTTACTAGCACAATCGGCAAATGCCTAGCCTCTGCGGAGGAGAGAGAAATGGGTATACTGAAATGTCTCAGTTGGTTTGAAATGAGTACGCACATCAAGGATTGCGTCTCTTTCGAATCTTTCCCCTTTGTAGATGTAGGTGTCCAGGAATGTTGTTTCCTTATCGGAAATTTCAGCCGTAAATTTGATCGTAGGGTGATGATTGTTTGCTTGTTCAATGAAATGTTCTATTCTGCCTCTGTTTGTAGTCCAGAGCGAGAAGATGTCGTCTATGTAACGTTTCCAAACGAGCGGTTTGAAAAGGCTTCGGCTAAGGATTTCCGCCTCTACCTTGTTCATGAATATATTAGAAAAGGCGACTGCCATTTTCGTGCCCATGGTCGTACCATGTGTTTGAAGGTAGTTTTTTCCATTAAACTGGAAAGAATTTTCTTGAAGAATTAGCCTGAGCGCTCGTTTTAGTAGTTGTGTAGGGATAGGAGGTTCATTTCTATAGAATATTTCGTATGCTCTGCATACCGTGTCTATTCCCTCCTCTTGCGGTATATTTGTATACAAGCTCGTAACGTCCATTGAAACAAGTATGACGTCCACTGGGACTTTCGTATTTTCTATGAAATTGACGAAGTCGGTAGTATCTTCAAGATAAGACTTTTGTTGTTGTGCTATCGGCTGAAGGAGTTTGTCGACAAATGATGACAATTTCTCTGTTGGGCCATCACACCCAGCCTTTGTTTTAAGAACCAATTAAAATTAAGCTAATAGGGAACGAACGCGTGACCTAAGAACGTGCCTGCGCTGCGTAGGAACGGTAAGCAGGGCTGCGACTCCCTCCCAGTCAGGGGCACCCAACGTCAATTTTCGGAAAATATCTGTTCGGAAGACGATTTGAGATCTAGAATTTTTGGAACATTTTTTGTAAAATTTCTTGCTTGCCTACCTCTCCTAGGATTTTTGAACATCTATAAATTGGTATAATTGCCCATTTTTAACGGATTTTCACCCTAAAAAGGTCACCTAGAATCGAATTTTCGGAAGCCTTTTTTCTGGCTGAAATTTTCGAAGAGGTAAGCTTTGATCCCTATTCCTGGTTGTAACGTTTGAACAGACTTAAATAAGAAAAACTTATTCAAAACGGTTGAAAGAAATTAAAAACCCAATGAAATCTACATTTTTCCCCGAACAGATACAATGATTGGTGGCCGGCGGGAAGATTTTTTAAGTGGGCCATTTCCGAGTGCCCCAACGGCTCTGGTTCTGAATAAAACGAAGGTTTGCGAAATCTTTTTGGAGAGGTTGAAGCCGTAGATATCACATTGATTATGATATTCTTTTCTCTTGCGCATGAGTTTAAACTAGGGAGAAAGGTTTTCCACATAGCCTTATTTGGAAAGTGAGGGGTTTTGGCACATGGCTCACATGGAAATGGCCTATTCCTGTTTAAGTACCCTGTAGTAATGTCCCGGATATACGAAGAAGGAGAGCATGTGACTCAAATGAGACTTCCACAATGTACAACGCATTCGTTCTTTGTCTTTCGCTGGCTTCTTTGCTAATAGGGTGTCAAGAGTTTTTAGCGGTGCGGCAGTCATTCTTATACTAAGCAAGGCTCTCACACACCATGCACACCTTTAGCTGACCGTCTCCATGTTAATCCTGGTCGGATAAATGTTCTCATGAGTTTTGAACTCGGACGTGCAGCCCGGGGGGGGGGGGGGGGCACTCCCTATAACAGCCTATACGAGGAGGCTCCGCCCGAAAGGGGTACCTTTATCAGGCCTCAAGTATATGAAAGGGTAGGGATTTTACTTGTTGAAGTATACGAAAGGGTAGAAAAATCTGTAATGGGTCTGTGAAAGAGCCGAGGAGGGCTAACATATGACTGAATTTTATGGCTTTATAAAGTCGAGAAAACGTTCTATTTTTGCGATTGATCGGCCTATTTAAAATCAAATATATTGCATTTACAGCAGTAAAAGGGATGGAAAGTTCTAAACAAGGTATGTGAAAGGGGTACCATTTGGCAATAGAAGACGGTATACGAAAGGGGTACCTTTTTCGTGAAAAATGGTACATAAAAGGGAAAGGGTTGGACTTTGGGACGGAGCCACTCCGTATAAAAATTTGTTGAGTACCCCCCACCCCCCGGGAGGTGCAGTTGTTCGAATCGAAAAGTCGTACCTAGTACTTCTTGGCTGTCCTTTAGAAATCTCAAAATCAATTTGCGTCTTAGAGATAATGTTTTTTATCCTTGTTTCCATGTCAAAGGGTAATTTTTGAGATTTTGAATATAAAAATAAGCCTTAAAGCTGCGCGCAATGGGGATGACCCATCTTGGTGTTTTTTTTTTTTCAGTACTTTAATACATTCTTTGAAATGACACTACTCATAATTTGTCCCTGAAAGTGGCAAGAAAATTTGGTCCCCCCCCCCCCCCCCCCCCCCATGGACTATTTTCCACTTTCAACAATTTTAGACTGAGTTCGACCAAGTGTTCCCAAGTTGTCGTGTAAGATACTGGCAGCATATTGTGGGACCAGTCTTCATCAGTAACCTTGGGGCGAACTAGAACAACGTAAATTACTCTGCAATATGTGCTTGCCTCTTCTGTATTGTGATGAAACTCATCTGTACGCTTCATCCAAGAACAATGCGAATTCCACATAAAACTGAGTTTTCACAAATCCACACTATTTTCCGCCATTTTTGAGCCTGGTTGGAGTCCAGGTTCCGCTCGTAAAAACTTGAATGGTTACCAAGAAAAAGTGGTTCCAAAAAATCTTCTTGCGCGCGGCATAGGCGCGCACACGCGCGCACACTTGCTTGCAGACGTGCCGTTAGTAGCCTGTGTACAGACCCCCGTCCCCTCAGGGAACTGAGCTCCCTGATAATTCGCCCCATGGTCCTTTGCGAACTGCTGTCCAACCTCCTCTAGCCGTCAGCTGCTTACAGAACAGGAGTCGCCGTGATCATTCATTTTCAATATTTATTATTTGCAAATTAGAATAAGATTAATTTCACCGAGTTGGCTGTTTTTATGGCTTTTAAATAGAATTTTCATGCTTCTATCAAACAGCGCAGAGTGTATTTCTCTGTTGTTTTTGTAAGATGTTGAAATCAAGTGTTAATTTGCCAATTTGTCGACGCCATCAAGCAACCGCCGACCTGTTATACTTTTTGTGTGTGAATCATGAAAGACAAGATGTTTCGAAAACAAGCAAATTTTTCTTCTCCAAATGAGTAACAGCTACAGGATCTTTCTTTCCTTTCCTAATTCAGTCGCGATTCAGTTCCCAGACTGCGCCTATTGTGAACGGTGTAACAACGAATAAAAATCTCTTCTCTCTCGGTAGGTTTCAACTAAAATATTTTACGCGTAATGACCTTTTTCCCCTTCGTTTCCAAATAATTGCTCTAACAGGAATTTACACGGGGTATCTAACATTCCAACAATGCCACTTAACGTTTGAAACGTGCATTAACTTTGAAGTCTTTAAACCACGCTATCTGTAAAAGAAAATAAATATACACGTCACGCGTAATATCAATCGGCTCAGTTCTCATTGTCTGTCAAATATAATGCATTCTGTATGAAAAAGCGTGTCATTTGATCCCTCACAGCGCCTTGCTTAATTTTATTATGAGTGGATTTGTCGCTTACGTTGATGTCATCAGCCAAGAATCCACATTAGTTCAAAATTTCTGCTCTCTTTTTCTACTCTTTCGACGCAAAACCTGAATTTACCTGAACCTAAGGAAATCGTAAGTAGCCTAATGATATTTTGCGTTTGATATTCACTTGTTGCGACCATTTTGGCGTTCCCCAACGGTCAGTAGGTACTACGACTAACCACTCCATAATTTGTCGCGCGCTTTTTAATTTACAACGCTTTCAAGATCTTTCAATGAAATCTGAAAAGAAATTTCTACCTCATATTCCAATATTAAGCTAAATATAATCACTTGTCACCGTTTCTGTTTTTAACATGATTTTCACGCTCAACCATGTTACAATTTGGACTATGCAACAACACAAGCAAGCTATGTGGACATAAAAGTTTACGCAGAAACGGAGTAATTGGAAATTCAAAGTGCTGGTGTCCGTGTTGAGGAGGTAAACTTCCCTTGAATTTTAGGGTCTTCAATATCAAATAATCTGTCTTTCGTTGAGAAATGCCTGTACCATAACCACCGTTGAACTGTGGTCATAGAATACCCTACATTAGACAGACCGATTGTGTCAATGGGCAGCCAAAACAGACAGTCAAAGGTTCTACACATTCTATACTTGTTCGCATATTTGAACGTACTTCATAGATTCCTAAGTTCTCTAATTTGAAGAATATTTCTGTTACTTTACACGTAACTGCAAATTAAGTTTAGAAACATGTGGCATTTTGTTATGCGTATGATTAATAATTGATAGATCTGGTGACAGTCGCATACGATCACCAAAAAAAACTCTAATAATTTGTTTTGTTTGTTGCTATTGCTGAAGCCCATGGTACCGGGCAATAATCCGAGGTTCATAGAAAAATGAATGATAATGATAATGGAAGTAAAAAGATAGTAAAGGAAGTAAAAAAATATCGTAACAAAATACTATTGTAGCTCAGTGGTTTACTATCTCGGGTAAACGTAGTTAGACTTCCTTTCATACTTTGCATATTTTCTGTCATTCGTGCTATTAGTACTTCGCGCTATCCTGTTTCACAATGACTCTTTTCAATTCAGTCTGTTGATATGATCACGCAAGGTTTTAACTATCAGTCATGTCTTTTTCTCGTTCCGCATTCTCGTAAATTTCGTACGTGTATATCGTCTCAAAAATGTTTCATTTTAAGGTCTAAAAGTCATACTAAGCTGTCATGACTGTATACAACAGGAAATATGACATTTGGAGAGGTATTTTCACTGCATACTTTGCCCTAGGCCAAAAATCTTTCCTAGTGGTATTAAAAACCCATCAAATTGCATTATGTAAAGGACTAACAGAAATTCGGGTCCGGACTCATCCCACATAATACATTTCTTATACTTCCATAAATTCGAGGAATTATGTCACATTTCACGAACTCACCGCTCACGTCACAAACTTGTAAGCATTTTAAGGCAGCCATTAAACAAATTATCTCAGACATGAACGTATGTTTGTTTTCTTTATATATTTTGTTATGCTTTTAGTTAAGGATTTTTTTAAAAGTAAATATTTAGATGCTGTAAGCAATGTCGGAGACCGGGTCGATCAGTTGCTCTGTGTTTTGTATTGTTTTTTGGAGGAGAAGTGTTGACCGGGGACCAAATTGCTCTCTTGTATATGACTATTAAGTGATTTTCTGTGCTGCTTTCCAAACAAAAATAAGTTTCCTTTTGCAAGGCCAACAATGTCAATTCACTCACGACAATAAACGGTTATAAAATTCAAAAGTCGTGGGCAGTGTAGCTTATCTTTAGGAGTTACACAGCATCCCCAGATACAACAGTAGTGTTGACTGTTAACAAATCTGTTGTATGTAAAACGAAAACATGGTCCAGTTTTTTTAAGATTCAAAATGTTTTGGAGCGACTACTACAATCAGTCAGCAATAGTCAGTTCTAAGACCGTCTTCTAAGTGATGTAGATCGAAGTTTGATTTGATCTCTGGTTTACAGACTTTGTTCAATTTTATAACTGACGAGGTGCCTTGGGATTGAGAAGGTATCTTTGTTGTTCATACATTTATTTCTTAAACCATCGATTTCTGGAAACTATTGGTTATAAGAACCAAAAGTGACCCTAACTACCCCTGTGAGTGTCAAGTACTTGAATCTCCTTCCATCCAACCCCGATTGATCAAACCTTCCAATTATGATTCTAACCACCTTTTTTCTGGGAAGTTTTGAGAAAACGGGATTCCAATGTATTTCAGTGTAACTGGGACAAAAAAATCAATCGTCTGATCTAGGTGTTTGTCGTAGAGGGATTTGTTGTATCGAGAGACCACACTGTTTTTATGCCCAGAAGCACGCGACGAGCAGAAATGTCGTGCATTCGAGAACAAGTTCTTCCCTGTTCGAAGTTCGTTAGTGTCCTCATTCGTAAACTAAGGAAGTTGCTATCTGTCAACGACATGATTAAGAACAACATTAGAAACATTTATCTCCCAATAAACATATCCGCGTTCCACCTCGTGATCTAAAACTGAGCATGTACTACTACTGTACATGAAATACGGGAAAAAACGAGCGAGAATGAAAAAAATGCATGAACCAGATGACGCCATAATTTTGTTGTTAGCAACAACAGTGACGCGAGTTTAAACAACTGATTCATCAGCCATAATTTTCTCAAGATGCCCAAATACGAAATGTGCAAATGTCCTTATCGAAGGAAAATTAGTCGTGTGGTTAGTTGTGAGTATCTACCTGATTGAAGGGGATATTTTCAATGGAGTTAGCAGTAAATAATGGAAGGCCAGCTGGGGTTATATGAAAAGCTGATCTGAACGAGCGCTGTGGTTGTTAAGTAAACGGTCATTCAACATATTCTCGGAATTTGCTTCCCATGTTTATTGTAATTTTGCCCCCTTGCCCTTTCGAAAGCGCACTTCTTTAAACGGCAGTAGACTTAACAGCTTATTCCATTGAACTTAAAATCTATTAAAGGTTCACCTAATCAGATAACGGGCTCCTGCTCTGACATAACTTTAAACAACGCACGTGCAAATTCTTCAAACAGTGTATAAAATATTCATATTGCCAACGAACCAATGCTTTGTGGGGCAGATACCCTACACGGGTTCGACCAGGTTGCAACCACAGCGCTCGTTAAGATCACCTTTTCATATAACCCCAGCTGGCCTCACATTGTTTACAGCTGGTAAGGATTTACCCAAACAGGCCACGTCAGTCATGATCATCCTTTAGGCGCCAGAGACTTTTCATGCTCGGTTTCCGGTGTTGTTCAAGTCTTTAAAGTGACCCACACAAAAAGCTTTTGATCGGCCGAAGATCTGTCGGCCTGTGGCACCGAAGCACCCGGCCGCAGGCGAGAAAAAAACCCTCTGCTACCCTGTGTATAATGATCACTGCATGCAGGAAGCTTCTACCCTGGTTACCCTGTGTTTACATCGTTTACCACATCTTCCCGGCACATCACCTTACTTAAGAATGTGGTCGCCGCCTGAACGTGCAAGAATCGTGCCTGTTCCAAACAAGTGGGAACAACCAACAGGAGATGTTAACGCAGTGCTTTGAGTATTCATGTTTCGTCTTCAATGCATAAGGAGCCAAACATTTCTTGTTAAAACCCTCCCTCGAAAACAAAATAAAAGGAGACGCTTTCGGCTGTTGTGCCTTTCACGATTTCCGGTTATGGCTGTAACGACACAACATGGTTATCACTATGGTCATGGTTTTAACTATCCGGTTACGAGCACATCTATTTCCGAGGACTTTTCTTCCGTTCCCCCGATCAAAAGAAATGAAGTTTTGCCTCTGAAGAAGAGGAAAGCCTCGATGTTGTCAAAGCACGACTTTGTGTCAGAGAGATGTCCAGAGATGTTCATAAGCAAATGCCGCCAACCGCCTCAAAAATAAATCAGTTTTGATTTTTTGCTTCATTTTCGAACTCTTTAAGTTGATCCTTCGTTCGTTAAAGCCTTATATTTAGAAAACATAGAATGAAGATAAGTATGCTATGAAGAATGATTCACCGAGGACGCATGCTATTTCATCTTCGCTTAGCTGTGAACTCTTCTGTCATTTTCTTGAGTTCTGTTCCGCCAGAACAGCTAAGTACAGTTGCCGCGTGACTGTCGTGCGTCACACCAGTCGTGGACATTTATATCAGTGACTAACTTATCTGCCTATTGTAACTACCGTGCCATACTGGATGACACAGACCGTGATACAAAGTGAATTGCGTGGAGGAGCTGGGGGGGGGGGGGGGGGGGGGGAGGGGATGGCGGCTCTCCGTCCGACAACAAAAACTGTCTTGGCGGTGCAGCTAGCCCCCCAGTTCCCGGATGAGGGGGGAGCGCCTGGTCTTTCCCATAGATCCTTCACCGCTGTATCGTGGGAACGTTTTTGAAGACAGCGATTCTAGTTGGAGGGGAAAAAAAACAGAAATAGGCTGCCAAGTCCAACAGGCTGTGAAAGATGACAACGCTCCGTGGTAATGCCCTTGTAATTCTAATCAACGGTCTTGTTCATTACAGGTGATCTAAATTTACAATGGCTATCTCTACGACAAAGCCACCACCGACAGAGTCGGCCACCATCCAGAAACACCTTCAACTCTTCAACCTTGTCATGTACATCCTGATTTTCGTATTGAGCGTGACGGCGAACATATTCATGATCTTGGTACTACGAAGAAAGTTTCGACGGCACAGGAAAACAGCCAAAAGCTTTATCATTCTCATGAACAACCTAGGTATCTCTGGCCTGGTTCTCGTAATAACGTCCATTCCATTTGACCTTGTGAATCAAAGCATATCAGACGAGTGGCCTTTTGGTGCCGGAGGCTGCAAAATTTTGTGGCCATTACAGACTGCAGCTGTTCAGGCCATGGTGTATTCATACGTGGCACTTGCGTATCACCGATTTCACGGCTTGACTAGGTTAGTACGGTATACTCTCTCTTAACGGACACCTCTATAAGACGGACACCTCTGTAATTAAACGGACACCTAGAGTTAGTCCCTGCATTTCTATTCTCCCTTAAGTTGTCTTTCTATAAGACGGACACCTCTCTAGGACTAACCTGCGTAGCAAGAGTCGAAAGGGGTAGGAGAAGAAGATTAGGAGGAACAGAAAAACTTAGAGCTGGTCCCAAAGTGGTGGTCCGCCCGTCTTAGAGACAGTCGACTGTAAAGGCTTGTGCGCTATAGGCAAATCTGAGCATCGGGGCAACATTGCTTAAGGGCGGTATGGAAAGGCATATTCGCTATCCCATTTCAACATTTCGTTGTGGAAGTTCTCGACGAAAAGTCGTCACCAAAACACACGAACGACGTAAGAATGAAAGCGAGGCCTAAGGGCCACCAGATTTTCCGCAAATTTCAAAAAAAGGAAAAAGGGCGGCGAAAACAAGAACGATTTGTGATTTAGAGATTAAAAATTATCCTCAAAAGATATTCCTGGAGCAGTTATAGTAAATGAACGTGCGTTGGAAAGTGGACAGTGGAGAAACTGACCTTTGGTAAGGATCCTTCGAAAATACATGAAACGTCAAGTCTTTCCTATTATCGGAACGATTATATTACAAAGCTCTGCTTCGCAGTATTTGTGAGAACTATTTTTTGTGGTAGTTGTATGGTGCGCTTCTGCCACTTTATTCAATTTTTAGTTACAGTCTAACCTCTCCTTACGGACACCTCTCTGATCTATTACGGACAGTTCGTTTGGTCCCAGAAATGCCAAAAATCATAGATCCCCTACCTCTATAATACGGACACCTCTGGACATTTGTGTAAAGCGGACACTTGGGTCTGTCGCTTTGGTGTCCGTATTAAAGAGGTTTGACTGTAATTGCTATGTGGCCCGTAGAACTCGCTTTCATGATCTTTCATGTGTACGTCGCAAGTGTGTATTGCACTACTTAATTTTATCACCATCTGACAAGTTGATATAAAGTAAAGAAGCTTTTTATTCTTCACCTTATTGTTACAGAGGCTTGTTCGGACAGATGAAGTTCATCACTGCTGTTCTCATGACATTCTTCATCTGGATTATAAGCTTCGTGACGGTTATTCCTTATGTGCTGAACCTCGACTACAATTACGAAAACAAAACCTGCGAAGAAAACTGGGACTCAGAAGGGGCCGAAAAGGGTTATTCAGTAGCCTTGTTTTTGCTTGATTATCTGCTACCTCTGATCGTCGCTCTCATTTTGTACTTGTTGGTCTGGGGAAAACTTCAACGGTAAGAATAAGGAAGGCGTATTTCTTAAAGTGTTCTGAGCGTCAGTAAAGTCAGCAGAATATACCACAGTTTCCAATCAGCATTTGATGCAGCCAATCGTAAAAGCCATGAAACACAAAGGAAATGCATGTAGTCGACCCAAAGCGCGGAAAACTCTAGACCGATCACAAGCGAGCTTAAGCAAAGACGTTTTTGAGCGATGCACGCTAACCGGAAAAGGATTTCTTGAATTCTTGGGCAGTGCTTTTGCCCAGATTTTAAGCAAATCGTCTCTATAAGAGTAAAGAAACTTAGCAAGACAAATTTGTCGGGCGTCAAGGCTTATTGAATGGTAATGGAGCTTATTTCCGGTTGAGGTGCGGGGCTCAAAAACGCCTTTACTTTTCTCCCTACAGTCGAACCTCCCTTAAGCGACCGCCCAAAATGCAAAGACTGAGTGATCGCTTACGGGAGGTGGTCGTTTACAAGAATCGAACCACAGGGGTCTCTTCCGAGAGGAGCTCTAGGCACATCTTCTTTATAGAAGATAATTTACTGTAGGTAATGTCTAAGTTAGGATATGTGTAGTTCCATGTTGCCTCCAAAGTTCTTCGTATATTCTAAGTAACATAGTGCACACAGCGAGCATAGAGATCAGAGATTGTGACAAGTGGTCGCTTACAAGAGGTTAAAAACAATGGAAAATCATTAACCGTCAGGGCCAAATAGTGGTCGCGGTCGCTTACAGGAGGTGGTCGTTTACTAGAGGTTCCAACTATAAGGCTTTGACTGGGAAAATTTTGGTGTTTTGGATTGGCGTTCGCTTACGAGAGGTGATCCCACATGGAGGTTCCACTGTATTTAGAATCACATTTACCGCAAACGGCGAAGTTTTTGCTGTACTCTTCGTTCTCTCTTCGTTATATCTACAGAACGATGAGTTTTTATCGTCTCATATCCTAATCTGAGAAAGAGTGTTACGTTGAAAAACTGACGTTTGCCGTTTGCCTTAATAGTGATCAGTTTAAATCCAAATTTTCAAGAACTGTCCAATCTATAGGACTGCGCTAACCCAGATAACCATATTCCGTTAACCCCCCCCCCCCCCCAACCCCCCTCCTTACGGCCTGACTCCTCGGTTCACAAAAATTGCTGCTTATTTTTAGTGGTATTTAGTATTACGCTTTCTTTCAATCTACTCCTAGTTTTAAAGTCCTTGATCCTGAACGTGTCGGCCGCCGTGATCGTCACCAGCGTATTCTCCGCATGTTGGTCGCATACATCGTCATATTTGCCATCTTACTCTTGCCGTATCACATAATGTGGTTTATTAAAGATTTCGACGATGGCGAGGAGAAGTTATACTTCCAGGACACGCTTAACGTCATACACATGTTCACGTACAGCGTAACCGTTTTCAACCCCATTATTTTCTTTCTCTACAATCCCGAGTTCAAGCGGCATTTAAGGTATCTGATCCAATGTCAGTGCATCACGAAGAAGGAGATATTCAGCTTGGAAAATCTCTCCGAGTCGTTTTCCGAAGAGTCAGATCCACCTCCTCGCCTCCGAGCGAAACCTAAAGCGAAGCCGCTGTATGACTACAAGTACGACACCAAATCAGTGGAAAATAACTACGCCTCTACGCCGACCATGTCACGCGCCGAATTCGACACAATGCCGCCTGAAAACTCCTCAGGGCTCGGATTGGTTGAAGCGAGCTTGTTTCCAGCGGCAGCGGGCCGACTTCGTGGGCAGGAGAAACAGAGAGGGTCGTCGCCATCAGCTTCACCTCCACCTTCGGAACTGATGTACGATAACACTGACGCACGAAGCGCTGGTTCTTTTGACCAAGGAAGCGAGATGTTATGAGGTTCGTCTTGTAATGCTCTTAATGCAACAGGAGCCAAGAGTGTTTTAGTTTAGCTTTGAGCCCACGAGTATGAGTACAGTGGAATCCCGATTTTTCGAACCACCTTGGAAAAGCAAATTGATTCAAATTACCAGGAAGCCGGGTTTGAAAAATCGAAGGTAAAATTACAGTGTTTGACTGGTGAAGAGAAGTTAGGTTTTGGCTCCAAAAATCAGGAATTCCGCCGGAAAAACGGAGGGTTCGAGAAATCGGGATTCTACTGTCAACGCTTAGGGTCTTTTAACGAAGATAGTAAAGTGCTTTACTGTCTTTCATTGACATGCCAAGTAAAGGACAAGGAGTGAACTGTGTTTTTGTTCGTCAATATTAGTAAGAAGCGCTTTGTATATGAGAGTATTGCAAGTGTAAAATAATGCGCACAATAACCCAACCTAGAGAATAGACTTTATTCTGATTTGATTTAAGCTGATTTAATATTTAATTTAAGTAGAGTAGTCTTTGGCGGCGACCGGTTCTTTTTTTGAAGAGTCATATATGAGCTCGACAATCACAGTGGCAGCGGAAGGGGCGCCAACGAAAGGGGCTGTAACGACTATTAGAAAGTTTTAACAACGACGAGAGCGGCAGAGGCGAAAACGTCAAATTCGAAGCCATGATTCCAAGTCACTGAATATTCCCAAAGTTGGCGAATTTTACGGGAGTGAAAGTCATAAATTAGACTGTATTCCTCAGCCTTAGGCGACTGCCAATAATTTGAATAATAGAGGATGTCTAACGTTCTTCTAACAAAGCTGAATATTCTTCTTTTTTTTTTTTTACAAAGATTACGTGTTGGTGTTTCTTTTGGGTGCTATTGTGTTATTTCAATCTTAAACTTGCCGCCAAACATTGCCTTAAGAACATACGCCAATTAGGCTCACAAATCCTTTTCATTTCTAAGGACCTACCAGTGAGATCACTTTTGTCTTTATCTTACACATCAGCAAGGAGAGATCAATCCGGATAAGCTTTCTGTCAACGAAACTTTCGTGAGCTTGACCCTTCTACGTATTCTTTTTTCAACACTGATCCAAATAACGGCTGGACTAAGTTTGCACCTAAATTCTCACGACGTTTTTCCGATTTCAGTTCTTGCTAGCTCAGACGTCGCTTAGAACCGTTAGTTGATCGGGGTTTAAAAAGAACCCACTTTTTTCACTCCAGGTTTGTCTCACTTTCCTTTCTTAAACTTGGCGTGGTGCTTCTTAAACGGCGAACAAATCGCTAAGTTTCCGCCAATTACGAAGTGACTATGGCAAAAGAATTTTTGAAGACTTTTCCTTGCCTTCGTGGATCAACATGTTCGATGCTAGAAATGTCAATCGACGTAGAATGTCTGTGATAATGATGATGATGATGAGGATGATGATAGTGATAATGCTGATAATGATGATGGGGATGGTGATGGTGATGATGATGGTGACGATGATAATGATGATGATTATGCTGGGGGTGGTGATGGTAGTGTTGCTGTCCAGTGCTAGGTAGGTCGAGCAACAATGAATAATCACTTAATAGTTTTACATGTAACATGTACTGGTATAGCTAGTGATGCGATAAGAGATGCGTAATGGTGTGGCTACTTTTAAGCGAGCAAACTCTGACAACGGGGACTGAAATGATACCACGATATTAAAACAATGAGCAGCTCAAAGGATATTTATTATAGATATTCAACATATATAACAACGGCAAATTGCTTGAAAAAAAAGTGTGAAACTAAGGACCATTTATCTCATAGTTTTCTGACAACTCCGCCATTTTCATAGAACATGAACGGCGAAGTACTACTGACCGAACGGCGGTAAATAAGATTTCTTTTATCTTACAGAAAACTGATTGATACAACATATATATATGTAGTGTATGTAGTGCGTTATGGTATATAAGAACCACACGCATTTATAGATATATGATAGAATAACCGAATCTTTGTTTCAATATGTTGTCACATTAACACATTTTGCTTATCTTCCCTGACCAAGCTTTTAAAACAACATCTTCATATATTGAAAGAGAATAGCAATATTGTTAATACCGAATTACAGAATAGTTTCGGAGGATTTCTTTTCAAAAACCCTTGCTCATTTTGCAGCATCATATCATTGTTATTTCCTCAGATATTGAGTAAAAAAATTTTGCTCAGGTCGACCAGCTCTTTCAGCTTTTAAATCCATTTGTATATAAACCGACGCCATTTAAACTAGTACCTTAATGAGCAAAAATCTAAACAGTGACGTGAGCTAAGATTCACCAACAGTTTGTATTATTTACTGGGAATCAATAATATTTTATTTACGCCATACCGCTGTATAAGCCATAATTATTGTTATTCGCCTGATCCAGGCTCCAAGATATAATTCTTCACTTTAGTAACACCAAGGAAACTGCGTCGAGTTAACTTATGGCAAAGACTTCCGGGACTGTTACTGGAGACAGGAGAAAATATTGGCCAATAGGGAGCTTAAAAGGCGTCTTTGAGCGACGCACGTTAACCGGAAGTGGACGTTTTACATTCTTGAGCGGTGGTTTCGCCCAAATTTTAAGTCAAATTGTCTCTATAAGAGTAAAGAAGCTAAGCAATACAAATTTTATATCGTCAAGGGATATTTAGAGGGAAAAGACGTCACTTCCGGTTGACGCCCGTCGCCCAAAAACGCCTTTGCGAAAGTTCCCTAACAAGCTGACCGGCGCGTCCCCAGTAACAATCCCAGAAACCACTGCGGGACGCAGTTCGGCTCCAGTTCCCTTCTCGTGCCAAAGTGGCGAATGTACAGCGATCGTGAAAACTGATGCGAAAAACGCGCGCGACAAGATCACGCGCTTCCTTTTTTTTTTCCGCTTGACATTGTTCCGGCAACGTACCTACTATCTGAGAGCCTGGTACAGACTATTATTGTTATAAGAAGTGTTTATATTTCATGAGCATCAATAGTAAGCTGTGATTTGTATATTCAAATGCACACCATAAACTGTCACTTATAAGCTTCCCCACTTATAAGCCTCTCTAGCTATAGGCCCATCTACCGCTAAACAAAAAAATATATCCGATTGTAAGCCCCCACCCCTGGATTTGAGCCTCCCTCCAAATGTTACGAAATTGATTTCGCGTTATGATAACGTTGTAATGTAGAATTCTTTTAAGCAATTGACCACACTTTCTGTAGGTTTACCGGCGTAATAACCCACGCGGTATGTTGGGAGAACACAATTCGGCTCGTGATTTACAAGCTTTTCGAGTGTAATCCCAAAATCCCGTCTGGGTTATCACGCTGGTAAACCCATAGAAAGTGTGGTCTATTGCTTTTATAAAATAACTTTAAGATTTATATGAGTTTACTGGCACAATAAACCATAGGTTTTTAACCAATCAGAACGCGTGTACTATCTTAGTTATTTTATAAAGATCAGTAAATGTAAAACTTTTTTTGACCAGCACTGCTATAGCTTTTTTTGGTATGCGCCACCTCGGGTATAAGGCCGTCTAATTACAAGGCCTCCTAGAACCGCTTACGAAGTTGAAGATGGACAAGCCCATGGCTTATAAGCGTCAGTTTACGGTATGGTTTTCATGAAAAGTAGTTAAATATTTTCTTAATCGTTTCGGAAATGTATTGATTTGAAGATAAAAGAAATAAACGTGCTGTTTAATCTCTTCCTTTTTGAAGCGGTTTTATGGTTATGGTACTAGCGTATTTGCAGGCGTGATTTAAGTTCCGCTTTGCATCCAAACTTGGCACAATCCCGCAAAAAACGCCTTTGTACAAGGGTGATCCTGACTAATACCCTTTACCTGCCTTTACACTCGTTCCGTCAGTCGCAATTTCCCTTATACGCCTACTACCGTCTCCAGTACAGCTACATCTCCTTAACGCCGTTTCTGAATGTGATCTTAGAAGGTAGCACTTAAGGACTTAAATTTACTGCTGTTTCGAAGACGATGGGGGAAAACTATTCGACAATGCAGCCTTTCCATAACAAGGTGACGAACTCCGCGATTGTACAAGCAATAATTCTACATTCTCGGATGCCGCAGATTCTAAAACCTCTTGTTTAGCCAAAGGAGAGCAAGGTTGTTTTGTCATCTCCAACTCATTTTTGACTGGAGTAGCGCATCGTTTCAATAGTACCACAGCATGGGCAGTGTTTCTTAATGTCCTGGCGTTTTTGCTGCTATCCTGAGGCGTTCCAACTTGGGTTTTGCGGCACAAAAGAATCTTCTTATACTCCGCTCTAAAGGAACGATTCATAACCCCGTATATGATAGGATTAAGGGCTGCGCTGAGGTAGTTCAGATACGTGCAAAGGAGCGTTCTTGCGCGCGGAGGGGTGGTGTGAATGGCGGCTCGATCCATGGTAATTATGACCAAACTTGGAACCCAGCAAACTGCAAAAGCAAGAACTGTCATGAAAAGAAGCTTGGAAATCTTGATCTCTTCCACGGATAGATTTGAATTCCTACGCTGTCCGCTTAACAGTGATGTAACCACTGAGACCTGGTGTTTTCTTATGTTGACAAATACAAGAGTGTAACACAAAACGATAGTAATTAACGCAATAATAACAAACACGAACTCTACTAATGTTTGTAAAAGAGTGTGCGCAATTGCACAGACGGCATAACTTGGTTCATAGCGGATGTGAGTTGAATTGCTCGCAAGGATCCCAGCGTAGAATCCAATGACTGAGAGCCACATTGAGCCAATTAAAAGCCACGAGTTTCTCTTCGTAAAGAAACGCTTGTAAAGTGCAGGTTTCGCCACGCGAAAGAAGCGGTTGACGGCTGTGAGCGCCAAGGTTCCTATTGACATCAAAGCCAGGGTAAAAATTGAAAACCCTTGGATTTGACAAAGAATGTGCGTGTTTATCCAATCGTCTGATGCCAGTATCGCGCACGTAATCGGTGCACAGATTACCGCAGTAAGTATGTCGGCGATCGCCAGCGCGTGAATAAACATAGTAGTCGTTGAGGTCCGAAGTTTTGGACTGCGAATTACAGCGAATGCAACGAGAACATTTCCAAATAGGGCAAACATGCCAATCATACTACAAAGAGCTACTTCCATTATTGTACCCCCGATGCTTCGACTTGAAGTTTGCGCGATCAAATCATCAGCCATCTTGCTCGAATTCATTCCATTTCAGCTCTAATTGTTTTCGCCTCGAAATTGTGTGGGTTAAACTTTACATGGTTCGCCATATTAAGGGGTTAAAACATGTCAAAGTTTTACTTAAGGTAAACTTTTTCGCCCAATCGTTGCTCGCCCTGGTCAAACTGTTTGTTCTCAAAATAACAAATCTTACATTAAAAGAGACATGAATCGGCTTCATTCACATCGATTCAGCCTTTCATTTTAGAAAAAAATTCGTTTCCTAAAGCAGATTAACACTCCACACCTATTGTTTGGAGCAAAAACAGTTTGCTTCGCTGAACGAACAGACTTAAAATGCAATACAGTTTTGTTTCATAATTAAAATATAAAGCAATAATTTTAGTGTTCTGTTCACGGATTTCTTTCCCCTGGTTTACTTTGTAAAACTCCGTAACAAGATCCGTTCCTTGGGCTTTATGCTGTTTCCGTCCTATTTTCTTCGTTTTTTTTAACTTTTTCATCTGCTAATTCTTTCCAGGTGATAATTTCATCTGATCTTTGCCGCTCGTTTATTATCTTAGTGATTTAAGAATGCTTCATCAAGTAGAATGAGCTTAACTTTAAATAATCAAGGGAAAAGATTAAGAATCGATTAAAAACAAAGAAAGCGACAAGTGTATAACTAATGAAAATTGACATTTCATGCCTAGCCTGTTCCTGTTCTTGCGCCCACTACTTCCAAGCGCTTGCTATGCAGGCTAGTTGAGAGCCTGGAACAGGCTATTTCATGCTCTGCCGAGCGTCACTTTATTACGCCATCGCAGTCTTTAATCATAACACAGGGTTACCAACCTACTTTTTCTATTCAGTCAGTGAACTATGACTGAAAGAGAACATTGGTGGAGCAATTCAAACCGTCAATTTTAAGACAATGCTTTTACAAGCCTCAAAATGCCAAATTAACTGTCCCGCTTTAATTTTGGCTCGCAATAATTTTGAGAGGCTCACTGCTCAATGACGAATTTTAAACCGTTTTTAGAGCCTCGGGAATTTAGTTTCGCCTTTGCACTATCGAATCCTGATTGCAAAACCACGGACATGAGTCAAAAAGACAGTGAACAGAGGCTGGCAACCCATTTCGCACCTACTTTGAAGGTGCCTCAGAAATTGAATTTAAAAAAAACACTAAGTTAAACTAAACTGACCACAAGTTGTCCAGAAAAGTTGGTTTTTTTTTATGTAAACCTCATTGTTGTCGAAAGGTCTGACAATTTTACCGGTACCCTAAAATTGTTATGGTTTTGCATCGGCTTAAATACAGGGTACCCGCTGGAAGTTTTAAAAGCTTTATTGACAAAGTTTTTCTTGTTGTTTACTCGTGCGTGGCCTTTCTTAAAAACCTCGTATTCCCATCGTCAAAAGTTTAATTTGGTCGTGGTGCTCGCTTCGCTACATTTTTCGCAACCCTGTCTTCACTCGATACAGGTCATTGCATGAACGCCCGCGAACTTATATCGAACAACCTCTTCAAGTTTATTTGTGCAAATCATTAGCGTAAGTTTTACCTGTCATTAGTCTCTTACGATACGAGTTTGGGGTTTTAAACAAGGACTGACGACTTGGAGGCATAAAGACTTGGCTTAAGGTCATGTGTAAAAATAACGAATAACGATACAAACGAAGGAGACGTTAAAAGCTTGTCCACACCCTGGCTCGAGGAATATTAAGGTTCGTTTAAAGAGGAGTTTTTATTAAATATTCAGCTTGTTTGCCCACATCAAGGCAAGTGTCACTAGACATGGTTAACTCCTCCACGGCAGATTTGTTTCTACCAGCAAGCTTAGTCTAATCAACCGTCGATTTGTTAAGGTTTCTGATCATCATCGAGTGCTGTATATATTATTTGTGCCTTGAAGTTTGACACATTACTTCCAATGGAGGACTCTATCTTGGTTTTCTTACTTTAGTGTTGTGTGGTGGCAGCCAATTGGTTGGGATGGAAATCAAGGACAGACACCTTCAACCCGTGCGGCTATCTGTGATCGGAAACAAGAAGCTATGGGCAGGTTAGTGTAATTGGGTGAGTAGTTTTAACTAACCCACGAACACAAACTATTCAGTGGGGCTGAAACTGATAAGCGAAGCGAAAGTTTAGAAATCGTGTGATAAGCGATAGCGCGTGGAAGTTCGTGTTACTTCAACAGACAAACAAATTACAATATTTCTAACTTTTACAGTTCATCTCTTGCTTGCTCTTCTCTGACCAAAATAACCGATTACAATCATAAGTAATCTGTCACGAGTCAAAAGGGACTGTAGTTTACCAAATTTCGTTGATAATCATGTACCTTAATGAGACGTTAAGAAGTTAACTCAAGTTTTCCCGCTGTCATTTATATGTCGATTTTTATTCCTGCTAAGAATTCGGCGATCACTGAAGGTAAACGGTATTACATAGGGTACAGCGATGGTGTTCACCATACGCTGTCGAAACTAAACCTACGAATTAAGACATAAATCGCGATATAATTCATATAGTTTTTAAATAATCTGTCTCCTAAGCGTTTCTCTTTAAAAACTTCAGAAACTGGCGAAATTTTTATTCTAAATAATCAATAACAACTAGAAAAGCTTGCTTAAATTTCAAATTGGCCAAAAGAGCGTCGATCGAATTTTAATTGAATCTTAACGGCGCTGTTTCAACAGGTTGATTGTCATTATTATCTATATTTCATTCTTGTCAATTCCATACAAAACACCGTGAATTTCAACTGTCCCACAGTAGAAAAAGAGGATAGTGGAAAAAATAGAGAATCTTTGGACCTTATCATCTCTTGACTGTATACCAGAAAAAAAGAGAATGAATCGAATTCATGACGAAACAATATCGTTTATCTTAACGACTTTTAGAGGACGGTTTGAGCTGGTAAAAGTAAACATAAAACAATAACTTTTGATGGTCGGTCTTATCACGACAATCTGATGTGCGATTAAACTGCTGCGTGCCGCTAAAAAGCGGTAAACGGAGAGCGCAGGGAAACATGGGACTGATATGAAATGCGAAAGTCCCTCAGTCACAGTGATATGAGCATCCCCGCGTTTTGGGTATCTGCTTTCCCAAAACTCTAGTGATATGGGCATCCCTCGTATTACCTCACCTATTTGGGTTAGGGTTAGGATTAGGGTTACAGGGGATGCCCATATCACTAGGGTTTTGGGAATGGGGATGCCTACATCAATGCAACACCCCTTAGTGCGCATGGTGCCAACCTCGGTCCTTGGGTCTCTCCTACTCATCCTTGCGCAGGGAGAGAGAGGGAGAGAGGCTGCACAGGCCACGGGTGGGAGAGAACCCTGAAAATGAGGTTGGTGTGGTGTATCCTTCCCATGGCACCACGCTATTCATGTCGCGTAAAACCAATGAGTGACGAGCGACTCCTGGACGCGATGCAGGGCAGTGAAAGAATCAAAACTCAGCGTTAAATACATTAGGGGCGTAGCAGGCCACGGTTTTTAGTGTGAAGGAAGAAACCTCGCACGGCCTGTAAAAAGAATAAACGGCGCCTGCTACGCGGCTACGCAGACTGGGGCACTTGTGGGAATAAGAACAAATGGAATTATCTCTTGAGATATTATCTATCTCTAATAATTGACTAAGGACGATTAGATTCATCTCCGAGCCCTATTACAATATCATTGTACAAGAGACTTGTACAGCTAAGTGTGAGGTTTTTTTAATTTAAGGAGAACCTTGGTATATCTGCCGACAGAGCTGCACGGCGTTTCTTTTTGTCTTAATGCTGTTGTACGTGTATTACTTCTCCTGCTACATGAGACATGAAATCCGAGCCGTCTACCATGCTCCTCCTCTCCAGTCCTTTCACTCTCGCTGTCGGGACGCGTTTAAAACGCTAACCAAAGGGCACTGGGTACAAAGAAATGTCAGCATCCAGGCTTTACAGAACCGAAGACAATTGGACGCTATCTTACGCATGCGCAAGGGCTGGCCCGAGCGACTCTTTCACGGAGACCGACGTTGTGGTCCGAGATTTCCTCTTCCTCGTAAAACAAGAAATAAAGATCGCCCTTATGTTTTAGACGTACAAGCTCAGTGCGATACAGACAGCGAGAATTACTGTTGCCATGGGAACACAGGCTGGTGTGGCCATGGCGACAAGTTTTGTGGCTGCCCCAGCTGTATAAATTATAAATCTTTTATCTCCGCGGAGCTAGCTCAGTGGCTGCCTTTTAGCGGTTGCCGTGTTATAAATTTCACTCAATCGTCCGCCTGTGAATCAATATCTCGAGGAGTCAGTAGTGTGACCTTCATAGGAGACTCTCTAGTGAGACATCTTTTCTCCGCCATGGTGATCATTTTGACGAATGATCCGCTACACGGCGCCTTAAAATATAACACCGCACCCAAGATGCGTGACATGTGTAAAGGAGATAGCCAATTCGTGGACAGTATATGTCACGTTCACACTGCAATGACTTGGCGTGACCTAACGGACCATCCCAATTTCTGTGATGGTTGGGCGAAATTTCAAATCTCGTACGTTAAGGCGTATAAAGTGGAAGTTGCAGATCTAGCTCTTCTTGCCATCACAAAACGTCTCAACAAAGTTGGTTCTGTCGTTCTTATGGGCATTGGAATACACAATAACTTCAACGCGTCAGCGGTTATTCAGTCATACCTTGAGCCCGCAGTTCAGTTGGTTGCAACTTCCAAAAATGGTTGGCCGCACCTTATTTGGTTATCAACCCATTCGATGGGTCCTTTGAAACCAATCAATTACCATCGTGACCAGGGAAATCCTGCCATTTTGTCCTTCAATAACAGCCTTGCAAAATACTGCGAGCAACACAACATAACAGTGTTTGATAGTTTCAACATGACGGCTGGAGTTCATAGTTTTGACGGTACCCACTTTGGAGTTGGGGTGAACACGATGAAAGTACAAATTCTTCTTAACTACCTAGAAGAAACCTTTTCAAGGTGACAAGGAAAAACAGATATGTGCGTGTATAAATATACAATTCATTTTGCATATACGTACGCTTAGAAATATACTCATTACAGTTTGCGCGCGCGTCATACATAACACATGAACAAGTTTACGTACAGTCATGCATGATTATTGTTATACATACGTCAATCGAGAATCAACACTCTCAATTGTACACATGTATATGACGACGATCCTGACAGGTTTTTTGCGATTTTATTTTGAATCCACGCAACTTATTCACTTCTTTTTTGGTACTCGGGATGTCGGGTTGACGAACCCATTATTGGGGAATCTAAGGGCCTGTTTCAATGGAGGTGGGGGACCAAGGGTAGGTGAGGTAACCCACGGCGGGTCACCTCAGCTATAATGAAAACGTGATCAAATTAAAATGAGAGATTATATGGAAAGGCGGGTTTCCTCACCCACCTATTTTAAGTCGTTTCCGTGGAGATTAAGGGCCGCGAAGATGTTTTCTGTCTGTAAACAAAATTAATATCGTTTTTCCTTTATTAAAGTTATTTTTGTATTACTTTAACTTGTTAGGCCATTTCCAAGTTCAGAAAATTCTTGTTTCGTTCCAGGGGGTGAGGGGGGGAGGGGGGGGGCCAACCTTTTTTCAAGGGGGGATCTCCAACACACCAGGCATGGTAAAATCCCGTCATACTTTAGGTATCAAAACTCACCAACAACCCCCGGCCGTTTACCAATATTTTGCCTTAAGTGAGAAGTAAGTGTTGAAGTTGGGTATGATGGAAGGGGTAGGTGGGCCTGGCTCTGGTTAGATATGCATGTTGTGTCTTCAGACTACAAAGCACCCACGGTAGTTTATCAATAAAGTCATGCACTTATACAACAAGAGACTCCTTGACCCCTTCCCTTCCTGTGCATTCTAAGGACATTTTGACCGGAAACAGAAGTATGTTTTGATCTTTCAACCCTTGAAATCGGCTTGATTACCAGCCGCTGTTCTGGAAATGAGCCCGCGCTCCTCGCAGGACAGAGAGTGCGGCGGAAATCGAGCCTACCCCTGAAGGACGAAACAAAGATTAAATCCTTAGGAAAACCGTTGCGCTTCCTCACCAGTCACTCGCGTGTCACTCGCGTTTCGCGCTCGCCTCTGCGAAAAACGAAGCGCCTGAGGAGTCTGCATTACGAACATATGTCAACAAAAATGAGAGGGACATGTTAGGTTTCTGTTCCACTTCTGAATTTAACTTTCGCGTAAAAAAAATCTCAATTCAACCTGGTCTTAAGGGTTGCATACGAGAGAGCTCTAAGAATGACGTTGCTCTCAGCTAATTGGAGCAAAGCGGGGGGTTCCCAGCAAAGGCGGATGACAGTAAAGTGCCAACTGAAAAGAGTTTAAACTAAGAAGAACCTTTGAAGAGAGGTTTAAGAGAAGATTAAATGTCAAGTATTGGACTGTGCAGACGTTTTTGAACACCGACAATTTCTAAAAATAGTGTTCAAGTCTAAGCGCTGTAACCTTTTGGGTCAATTGGGATGCTGGCTTCCTGTTAGGGCCTTTAACGATTCCTCAACATCCCTACGGGGTTACACTGGACCCCGTACGTGGGAGACATGTTGGGTCATACTGCAGCGTCTGTTTTAGAGAGGAGTGGGGAGCTTTAGCATCAAAGATAGCTACGGCATTAAAAAGGTCACTTCTAAAAAGAATTCGCATTTTTCGAACTTGGTCCCGTTTATTCGACCTCGTGGTCGGCGAATTTACCCTGGGGTTGAATTCTTGGGGACCCCACTCAAGTTTAGAAAGAGAAAGAAAATTTCGTCAACGTGTGTCCACGTCCACCATAACGCGTCGCATAAGGAAATTTACGTCGTGGTCGTGCAGTGACGGCAAAGAAATGTACCAAACAGTGTGCTGCACGTGCAAATTGTTGTTTTGCCTATGAAACCTATTGGTTTTTACGTTCTCTATGCCGTTGCATTCGTTGTTGTTAGGGCTCTCTAGTGACAGAAGACACAGCCTTTGACCATCACTAGGTGCTAGTTTTAAGGAAGGCGTCCGTATTTGATCCCGGGAAAGAGGGTCACACTCCCGCCGAGTCAACTTAGGCGAGCGTTAATACGAGATAAAAGTTGACCCCTTTGCCCGAGCCAAGAGCTGACAACAGTACTCGCGCATGCTCAGATTTTCTCGCCTTAACGGAGTGAGCAAAGTTGTTTACATGGAGAAAAGTAGGCCCGGCTTTATTAGGAGAGTGATCCTACTATGATCCTACTATCGAGAAAGGGTGACCGGGGCTCCCGGGGGCGATCATCTTCTTGTAGAGCTTTCCCTAGTCCCTGTACGGCGTTTTCCCAGGCCCTCTCGGTCAATTCACGTATCCAAGGCGAACAGGCAGGACATCTTCGCTTGGACCACGTGACCCGAAACGATTTAGCCGCGTGGAATAATGAGGCCCAGGAACTAGCTAGACAAGTAGAGCCAACTTCCAACATATAGTTTCTAGTGCAAACGGTTCGACAAGTTTTGCAAGGAAATGTAGGAAAAGTTGGCTCGCCCAGGGTAGCTTGGGTAGGCAGTGACCTTTCTACCGGGGACAAGTTTTCTCTATAAAAATGGGGCCTTACAGAGGTAGCCGCTAAGAGAGAGCTGGCTAAAGTTACATGTAAAATAAATTTGAATAGTGCAGTGAATAGTGGGTGATGCCAAGGATTTTCTTTATTGGACATCTTTCGCATCTAAATGTTATTTTATATTATTTATATTCTCTTTATGTTACGATTTTACAATACTTAGCGATTATAACTTCCGAAGTTTAGGCTATGTGCAGGATGATATCACTTTAACCGACTACTAAAATAATGTGGGTTTTGTTTTCTTGTAAATATTTATTTGGTTACAAGGTTACTAAACCCTACTCGGACTTCTCTCAAATGCAATCTATTAAGAAAGGATAACTCAAAGTTAATAGCTGTAGTTAAATGATGCCATCGCGAAAACGTGCGGTCGAAGCTCTCAAGTGTTTGCTTTGTATCTAGAGCTCCGTCCGCTACTAACTTGCCGCTTTTTAGCTGTTTGTCTCCTTCACGTGAAAAAAACTACCACGATGGAAAAGCTTAATGATAGGTTCCCATTCTGCAGTACTTTGGTGAATGTCTTCTTTCCATCGCCCAACCTCCAGAGGTGCCTCTGTCATAACATTGTACAAATCTGCTCAACGGCCGCAGAGAAATCTTTACAGACAGCAAAAGGTGGTTTCTCAAGGCGATTTTCATCTCCTTCCCGGTATTTACCTGGAAGATCATTTAAGTAGTTCTTCAAGAGGCAGGAATTCACAAAGTATATCTAATACACTTTAAAAACTACTCGGAAACCTTAAACAGATCTCAGATATGTAGAAAACAGAAGTTAACATATTTATTATATACATATTAACTCACTGAGAAGCTATGACGTAAATTTTCATACGCAAATGAGTTCTAACCAATCAGAGCAGCGAACGATGCTTTTCACTCAATAAGTCCAATCAGAATCGCGAACGATGTTTTTTCACGTGTGAGAAAATATACGTTCATCAATCAAAAGCTACAGAGGTGTGTGAGTTTCGCGTCAAAATTCCCGCCTTTTTAGACAGAACGGTCATTTTCGTCAAAATCGTTCATTTTTATTTGTACATTCAGAAAAAAAGTTAAATATTACTTATGACTCCTGGATTACTTCATATCCTTACCCTCATAATTTTCACCCAGCGTTTTTTAAGGCTAATGTACTTCGTTTTCTTTGCTATTTCACGGCGTGTAGCGGGATATTTTGGCATTTTAGGATTTTGGAACTCGTTTTTGTGTTAGAAATCTCACTCGTTCGCTGCGCTCACTCTTTCGATTTCTGATACGTCAACAACTCGAGCGTAAATACCGTTCGCACGCACTTTCCATGAAGTTTTCCATATTTACACAATTTTAAGCAATGGTTGAAAATTATATGTCATGACAAGGGTTATGGTAAAATAATAGAAAGCGAGTGTGAAGCTACGTTCACAGGGCAACAGCCGAATCTTCGTCCGCCTGAAAAATTTGACCGGACACTACTAGGGACTTTAAGATCCAAAGACGCGAACGGCAACGAGAGCGTAAAAAACACAATAGGTTTTATTAGCAAAACAACAACTTTGCACGTGCACCACGCTTTTTTTGTACATTTCTTTGCCCGTTTTTGCACGACTACGACGTGAACATGCCTGTTCGCGTTTTATGGAGTGCGTAAACAAGCAACAACGAAATTTTGTTTCTCTTTCTACACTTGGATAACACTTGGATATGGTCCCTAGGAATTTAACTCCAGGAGGGTTCGCCTACTTTTGACAAAGTAAGTGGGTAGGAATAATTTCAAAAAAGACGGAAAGAACGCAAAATCACTTTTTAAGCGACGTTCTCATTGCCGTCGCGTCGTTGGATCTTTAAGTCCCTACTTTGTTCACCAAGGACCGTTCAAGAGAAACTTTGAACGACTAGGCGTCTGAATTTTTGCACGGTTAGGGTGGTTCCAAGTGAACGGAACAACTAAACCCACGAATTTTCAACCGGTCGAAAATTCGCCCGGTTCCGTCTGAGAGTAGCCTGAGTTTACATGAAAGGAATAAACTAACCTGTTTGTACAAGAAATCCTTTTATACCAATAGCTTCTGCTCCACCAATGTCGTCTCTTACATCCTAAAGACAAAAATGGCGTTGAATATTTTTAAGTCTGTGCCTGCTAATAAACCCTGACAGTCACAGACTTAAAGTTACCCTGATTCATTAATTTTCAGCTAAACATGTCAGCAAGAAAACTGAATGTACATGCAGATAATTGCAAGCTCTTTCGTGTAATTTGTGATTTGTTTATCAATGACGAACTCAGGAGTTCTTAAGAACTCGTTGAAACGTGTCCATTCGTTCCAGATCGAATTGAAATTTGGAAGTGTTGGTTTTTAAGGAGAGGGGAAAACCGGAGTACCCAGAGAAAAACGTCTCAGATCAAAGGAGAGAACCAGCAGCAAACTCAGCCCATATATGGCGCCGACTACGGGATTTTAACCAACAACCCGACAACAACGTACACAGTAGAACACAATTTGTAAGTCTATACTGGTTATGAGGATGACCATTGACCAACACATTTGGACAAACGTTGATAAGACCAAATATTTCAGCTTTAGACAAGTACAACTGGTGAGCAGTAGGTCGAAGTAGGCACGCATTGTTCATTGTTGTGATTAAGAGAAGGTATGGCCTGCTTGAGGCATTGAGACAGCTGGCTATTTTTTTTCCTTTTCCGGTGCCCCTACTACGTTACAAACAACGAAAATGACTTTGAAAACTATTAGGCTCACAATTTTTCAAAAACTAAAAAACCACAATAATTGCAATCCATTTGAATCTTCCTCAAGTTTGTTTATCCATGTCTCCTTTGATATTTGCTGTGTTATTATCTTCTTTTCATGTTTTGAGCCAAAATTTTTATGTTTCACTACGTTTGGTGGCAGTTTGCACTGTTACATGACACAGGTCCTTCAAAATATAAGACTTTTTCATAATAAATCATAGCCTGTGTAGCAGACACTGGTTTTTGTTGGGTGAAGGGAGAAATTTAAGGGCCAATAATCCTCAAATGTGAGGGGTGGGGTGTACACAGTAAATTTAACTGTAAGTGTGTGCAGGAGGGAAGAAAAGGAGAAAAGACCTTCTATTCCCTTTGTGTGCTTCCCTCATGTGCTCCATTAAAACTAACCAAAAAAAAGTACCCAGCACCTGCCACACAGGCTAAATATATCTTATCTCTTTTGGCAAATTTTGTTTATTTTATACAAGCCAACAATTACTCAGGAGCAGTGAAAATTCAGTATTTACTGTAAAGGTATTTGAGATTTAACTCACATCACCAATCATGACTGTGGACTGTGGGTCACACTTCATTTCCTCCAACGCATGTGCAAAAAAGGTGGGCTGTGGTTTGCCAATAACTTCAGCTTTGACGTCTGAAGCGAATTCAAGAGCTGTTACAAAGGGACCTGGGCCTAGTGCCAGTCCATCTCCTCTCTTGTAGTATCGTACTTTGTGAACTGCTATGAGTGGACAACCATCCAGCAAAAGCCTGTAAAAGGTTGACAAAAAGTACAACACCGTAAATCCTCGTAAGACCTAGACTGTTTACAGTCCGCTATTTTTTCCAAAAGATTGTCTAGATCGAGTGCTTTGCATCACAGGTGGCCATCTTGGATACAGTGAGTGCCAGACCAATCAATAATATTAGGATATTTGACTAGAAATCTGAATCTCACATCAACCCTCCCAAAACTTCACTCTTGGTAGCACAATTCAAGTTAAACTGTGTTGGGCGGGGTTAGGAACCAGATGGGTGACCCCTCACGAATATCTGTTGTGAAGGTTCCTAAGTATTTAATTCTTGCCCTTTTTTCTTCTACTTCTTTCAGTTTTGCCCTATTTAATTTTTAAATGTGTACTGGAAAGGATACTCAGCATTATTTTGCCTTGTGGGATTTTAAAAAGAAAGTACAAACACAGCAGTTTGTGTGTAAGTTTTAACTTTATTTTGACCAATCAATTGGCAGGCAAAGAACCAAGCTAAATGTGGATTATCCACAGTGTAAAATGGATTCCAATTGGATTTCAGCAGGAAAAAAAAACAAGAAAAAATCTGTTAAGATCATGCGTGACTTTAGACCTGATTTTATGAGTGGTTCTGATGATTGCATCATTGGGTAGTGACATTACACACTGTAAACAGTTAGTCTTGTCTCCTTCACCCTTCCTTATCAACCGGAAGGGGATGTAAAAAAAAAGAACTTGTGCACAAGTTTTAAAAAAGAGTTGGAATGTAGGGTCCTGGTGGTGTGGTTTATTTTTCTTGGGGGAGGGGGATGGTCACAGAACTGAACCACAATGTTGCAGTAAACCTGCCAAGAATAGGTGAATCTAATAAAATAAAGAGTAGAAAAAATAAGGCAATAGGTCCAGTACCTGAATGCCTTATTGAGCATGTCATAACTGAAACAATCAGGAGCGAGTCCCACTACAACAGCATTGGGATTATTGACATCAATTCCATGAAAATCCTTGCTTGCATCTGATCCCAAGAATAATAAAGGTCGCAAGTTTCTCTTTTTTACCACCCGTCGTGCTGCGGTAAGTGAAGTAAAAACTTCTTCTGATTTGATGTCAAATCCTAGCCCATTGAGACGATTCAGCAATGTATCTTTTGACTCTTTAGTGGTGTTAGTAACAAATCGAACAGACACACCAGTCTTTCTAAGCCTGTGAAAATATGAGAAAATATATGCAGTACACAAACAAGAGAATTTTTAGGGAACAGAGGGTGACTGTTGTTCCTCAATCTATAAAAAATAACAGTTGCTTCTCTCTGTTTCCAGTCACTAAATTGGTGCCCCTGAGAAGGACACCAAACTGGTTTCATCGAACAAAGCTCTTGCTATAAACAGGGCTTCTGATATTTCGTGTGGTCGCAGAGCCGCAAAATTCATGTAAATCCACCAGAAGAAAGTGTTATTATAATCTATACTTCCCATCAAAGTATTAAACCACTGCATTGTGCATTATGGGGGTCTTGTCTGAAGTAAAAATTCTAACCCACCTATGCCAAAAAAAAATAGCATTTTTATGGGGTGGGGAGGAAGAGGTGTAATAACGGCATGATGGGTATGGTCAGTGATAGATTTTGAAGTACCAATTTATTATCAGTTGAAGGAGCTCATGTAAGCTTTCCACATAACCCCATACATTTATTCTTGGTTTGCAACCACGTGACATGTTGAAGGTCAATACCATGTAATTTTTTCTCAAAGAATTTACATGAAAATAGAGTTTAGTTCCCAGAGGAGAGAAATGCTTTTGTTCTTGACCACCAACATGGCCGCTGTGACGTCACGTGCTAACCAGCAATTAAGCTTCCATTAATATTCATTCAAACTATTTCCCCAATTCTGATTGGCTAAAAGCACGCGCATAATTCACTATAACCAGTTACTGATGACCAAATTTGGAAGAATTTTGTGTTTAACACGGAAATGACGTCAAAATGCAGCCCACTACAGGTTAAGGCACCGTTATTGAGAAGACCTGGGGATGAGGTTGAGTTGTTTTGGTTGTGAAAAAAAAAATGGCGGAAATTTCACTCGTTTCAAGAGCAAGAACTACAGCTGGAACTAGGCAAAATAATAGCTAAAAACATGACAAAAACAGCCTTGGTGGATAACACCCTCCTCGATCTGCTTAATTCTTCATATCCTACTCAGCCTCATTCATTAATTGCTAATTATTCGACTCTATCCATATTAACTATTTGTAAGAAAAAGCATGCCACAATAAATGTATAGGGTTACCCAGGGGGTCAACTCCAGATTTCAAGTGACAGGGATGATCAAATGGGTGCAAAAATCAAAACCCAAAAAAATATCTTGGGCTTCAAACAAAACACAAAAAATTCCCTGGACCAAAATTTAACCCCCAAAAAATTCCATGCCGAATTTCCGAGCCATAAAAATTTCGAGAGGAACTACGCGGCCGGTATACACGGAAATTATCATATTATAACCCCCAAAAAACCCTACTTAAATCAAGTTACCATAACAAGTACTTGCCAAAATTTTCCTACCCAAAAAATCTTGAAATCTAAAATTTCAAACCCAAAAAATCCTTCGATCATCTCTGTCACTTGAAATCCAGAGTACCCCCTTGGGTCGGGTTATAAGGAAATCTTACCGGAGCTCAGAGTATTTATACCCATAAAGGGAGTAAATGGCCCGTATATGCAGCAACACATAAGATCGAGGTTCTTAATGCCCAATAGCGAGAGATAAGTGTATCGTGACAGACTATCAAAATCGTCAAATCCGAGAATAATTTTCAGCGGCTCTATTAAAGTCGTATGAATACCAGGACAGATATTGGGCTCACTTTCACCTATAACGATCTGCGAGCAGGTTTAGCTATATTTTTTAACAATTACCTTTTAAGAGCTTGAATTGCTCCGGGCATCACCGTATTTTCAACGTGAATAGTCCCGCTTAGATCAATGAGAACACCGCTAATTTTTGCCGCCATTTTGTTTTTGAGAGATATGCAGCTGGCCATTCGTGGGCGATTATATATAACCTAGTACCCAGTCTACTTTGTTTGTTGACAACTCGAGGCTTCAGCGTTAAGCTTCAGCGAATCCTGTAGTGGCTTGTATTTGACTGAGAACGATCGTTGTGTACTATTTTTTGACTTAATGGGAGGCATTTTTATGAGGTAGGAAAAATGTAACGAAAGGTTGTGACATGTGAGCAGCGGCACCTTTTTCAGTGGAGTTTTTGGTGGGGCGGGGGGGGGAGGGAAGGGGGATTCTCCATGATTTACTTAATTTTTTTTCATTATCTCGGGAATTCGGGTGTACTTGACACTTTCTCTAACTATTCCTTCCTGTTTGGGACAAGAGCTGATACAACATACAAGTGACAGGTCAGACAAAGAGTGCATTTTTTGAGTCTGTGTGCTAATGCGGGAGCTTAAAACCACACCCTTTTCTGTAAAAAGTTAAACTGCACCACTCTAACTCTATTTTAGACTAAGTGCAAAACATCTCCATCTCATTCCATATATTTTTAGTTCAACATTTTGGAGGGTCTGGATGGGGTTAACTGAGAACTGACACTTGTATCCCCTGGATGTAATCTTGTCAGTACAATGATTTTATTGTACCGACAACAAAAACTACATAGGATAGCCTTCCATAAAAGGGTAGGGGTGGGGGGGAACATGTGCGGATAAATAAAATGAAATGTCCCAATCCAACCGGTCTGACGTACCTTGTTTCCTGTTTTAAACAGACGAGTCGACGTTTACTTGAACTTCCCAAAATACCTCTTCCTTTGTCATTTGCGCTTGCGAACGTCTTGGCGATCACAATGGGGTCGATTGTGTCAGTCAATGTTTTGTGACAGTGAGCAAGCATGCAGCTGTTTAACAGATCTGGCCTCATTGTATTCGCAGGGTATGTTTTAAGGTGTCTCGGAGAGGAAAAACTTTGCTCCGATGTAGACTCGCGTTATTTAAAAAATGGAGCATACAGCAAAATTGAATGCAGGACTAACCCAACTGATTCACTGGAAACCCATTCAACTGAAGTTTTGTATAAAAGTAGTGTATTTAAGTCCTAATGAGTCGACCATGTTAGAATGTAAGAAAGTTATTTATTATTCTACACCCCCCCCCCCCCCCCACACCCCGCCACAAAAAAAAGTGGGGGGAGCTGAAGCCACCTATGATACAGGTTGAATGTTTAATACATAATTTAACTATAGGGCTTTAACAAGATGATTGGTTGTCAAGCCACTAAGGAGTACTAGTAACACTGGCTTTTTAAGCCTTTATTTATCGAAAAGATACAAAATGTACATATTGTGGATGTAATAATAAGTTAAACCCTAGAACAGCATTGTAGCAACTTACAAAGAACATTTTACAATATTTTTGTGCTAAAAAATGCAAATCAATATAAGTACAAATGAATAATATACATTTAAATTCCAAAAATTTGAAAAGTGAAGTTTTAGTTAAACCCCTTTGAATGTAGGTACATTATTCTAAAAGTGACATCGCATAATTTATAAATTGATAAAAATATATACTGTTATCTGAAAATCTCCTGGCAAAGGTAGCCAATTGAAAAAAACACAATGATCAACATTTTACAAACAAGCAATCTTTTTGGCAGTAAAATAATAATAAATATGTGGATTAAACCTTCTTTTATGTGGTATAATTGACAAATATTTCACTAATTTTGTTTAAAACCTGTTGAACAGTATCTGGATCACTTAGCTGCACTTCTCAGAGAAAAAATTTGAAATTTTGTCCTTTTTATTGACCCCTAAGACCCTAAGACCCCCCACTGAATGACTCTGAACTTTATTAATTAGGGTTAGGAAACTGAGTGAATCAGGTTCCATTTAAGACATTATACTGGACAAACTGACCTGAAAGTTGATAACTATTAAGTTTCCTAACCCTAATCAATAAAGTTCAGAGTCATTCAGTGAGGGGCTTAGGGGTCTTTGTATTCAAGACACCCCTTATTATTGTCTTAACTTGCTATTAGGAAACAACTGTTCAAGTATACTTGTGCCTAATTGGAAATTTACATACATGTGTTCTTTTTTTCTGAGAAGGTCAATTCTAAATCTGAGTATCCTGTGGTTAGGTACCCTATTTACAGTACAGCTACAAAGTCCCACAGGAAGGCCAATCAGACACCTCCATTACATGTTTTTTCGGAGGTTTGATGGACAAGCCAATGCAGGTAACTAACACTGCATGTAAGAGCAGAGGGAATTTGGTAGTATTATTACAATAAAATGACCCTAACTACTGTAGCTATAATATGATTTCATGATGTTGTTGGCATTCCTTCTTGAAGAATACTGGATAATAGAGTTTTGTCTTGGAGTGCATAGTCCACTTCTTTCTCATCTATTTTGAGTGTTACCTGTAAAAGAGACGGTAGTATATTCAAATGTGTTGTGACGTAAATGTGTTTTTGTAACCATCTTGATTGGGTTTGAAGCGGGAAGGGGCTTTCTTTGCTGAACAGGTTCCTGTCTATAGATCAGGCTGCTGCCTGTTGGTCAAACTGTGTTGTCTTCACAAAGTTCAAAACTTTTGGCTTCATTACAAAAATGTAGCATGGGGATCTTAAACTACATGTTGTTCTACAATCTTGGACAATATAGATGGAAAATTAGACCCTCTTCCCCCAACCCCCCAAAATCAAGGATGGGAAGATGGTGCATTTTGGCTCTTGCTTGACTCCATCCTTGATGTTGGGGGATGGGGGTTTGCTGTTCCATTTCATTCTGTCCAAGATTGTAGCTAACTGTGAACTTTTGTTAGGTAAAGCAAACCGCTAAGGGCAGAAGAACATTTTCTTTTGTTTGAACAAAATGTAAATCAAAATAGCTTGAAAAGTTGTCTCAGGTGACCCCCTGAACTGAACATGTTTCGCAACCTTTTCAACTGTTGTACAAACTTTTAGTAGAATCAAGCCCTACCTCTTTCCATAATTTTTTAGCATATTACAAGACAACTTTAGGGAAATGTAAAAACACTAGAGAGGACTTGTGCATCTTGTCAAGCTAGACTAACCTTCATCATTCTTGTGTCCTTAGCTCTCTTGATTCCAAGAAGTCCTCTTGTTTCCAGTATGTTACACAAACCGAGAAAATCTTCTTGGCCAAGCTGGGAAACTTTCCGCCTGGTGCAGATCTTGCAGTAAGTGTCGTGAAACTGTAGACAGAATGATTATTCACTTTATTATTAAATACGGATTTGATAGAAATAGCTTCTTTTTTGTTTTCTTGCATGTGCTCTCATACTGTACCAGCAATGGAATAAAAATAATCACTTGAATGTGTCTATATTAAATTTTGGAATGTTTTTGAATGGGGCATCATTATGAGAGCAAAATTCTTCTAAAAGGGGGTCAAGATTTGGAGACCTGGGCAACACCTCGTACATTATGTACCTACTCAAAATCTGCCAAAATGCAGTGGGGCCTTTATTAAACTTAAAATACCCTGTGTTAAGCACACATGAGCATCAGTGAGTCCAACTAATTTCTATTTGTTTCCTGTGAAACAACGACAGCCGACTGCAGATATTGACGCACATAATGAACAAGAGTCAGCTGACCTGTCAACTGATAGTATACCAACATGTCGACGGATAAGAAATTACACAGGAGATATCCCGGTTCTGTTTGTAAGCATGTGAAAGAAGCTAACTTGAAATTCAAAACCTACCTTTCCTAACACAACCTCTTTGGTATTGCGTTCTTTTGTCATTAATAGGAAGGTACAGATAAGAAGTTTTTGCTGCAAAGGAATAGTTGGCTGTTCAACGCCAGGTCCTGTCACCAGACGAGATCCATAAACTTCAGCTACAACACTGGCTATTTGGGAGATTCCAACCTTTTTAGGTTTTGGTGGAGTTTCAGGTCTTTTGCGAGGAGATTCAGCTAAAGGGAAGTAATTTAAGAGCACTGTAAGTATACTACAGTGAAAAACTGCTGCTGGCAGTAACTAGCCTGCATTTAAGACGTTATCTAACCCCAGTTAGTCAACTTCTGTGAAGCAGTGCCGATATCCTTGCTCTGGGCCCCCAACAGACTCAACAAATTAATGGAAAGGTTGTTCAAATTTACCTTCAACCTGATTGGCAAGTTGACAATGGCTTGTTTTTACAGGCCAATCACGGCATGTGCTCAAATCGTTGCACATGGGTGGGGCCCCAGAACAAGCGTTTCGGCGCTCTTTTGCAGGCAGACTTTTAAACAGAAGTTTATTTCTGGCTGTGGTGCAGGCTAGCAGTACAGTAACTCATTTGCTGGAAAGAATCGAAAGGAAAGACTAGTGCAGCATGGAAACTTTTTCTCAACTTTGCTGGTAAATTGGCATGAAAGCTATATTAGCAATGACAATCTCTGTCAAACAGCTGTACTTTACCACACTCTATAGGTGCATCATCAGACTACAAATGACATAGGAGTACCATTGTTAAAGAAAAATTATTTTAAAGCTTCCTGGACTTTATGAATCTTATGCTCTAAACCTTGGCCTAGATTCGCCGTGCTACATAATATTGTATTTTGGGGTATAGCTGTTAGTATGTAACTTTTCATTCTAGAAAATGTTTCGTACCTGTTTGGACAGGCTGTAAAATTTGCTGTTTCCTTTCTCCAGATTCTACAACTTCAACTGCTCTCCTGAAAAATGACATAGAATAGTTTGGAAACAGAGAAACTCCTTACAACATACATGCTATTAATTGTTAGCATGTCAGAATATTTCAGGGCAGATTGAGGTGAAAATTTCTAGTTGGCCCATGCACCTCTTCATCAAGTCCTTTTCTTTGATGAGAAACTTTGCTCCACGTGTCTCTTTCACACCCAGGAATCCAAGACAAACAAGTATGTACTATTCACAACAGTTGTCAAATAATGATAAGGAATACAATAATGTTTTTTTAAGTTTCTGATCACTAGTGTTACCTGCAAATATCTAAGGCCTTCCTCATATCCCCAGCCATGGCTGACACTTTCCTTGCACAAAACTGTATCGCTGATGTATCCAGAATACTGTTCCCCTCTTCAACCTGGAATCAAATGAAAGAATTATTTTAATATTGATCAGCCCCTTCATTAGACCAAACCAATGCTCTGTTTCTTGAACACAGTAACATGGGAGGTACACTCTTAAATTTACTATGGAGGTGTGCCGCTGAGTCTCTCAGACTCTGGACATGTTTCAGGCAAAAGGAGATGAATTTGTGTTCCTGTTCCTGACAATAATTGTTGTAAAAATAGGAATCCTGTTTTCATGGCTGGCTCAGTGATAAAATGACAAGAGGAGCGTAGTTTCGCAAGTTTGATCGAGAATAATCAGGAAATATTGGGGGAATTTTCATTCCCTGTTTCCAGAGCCAGAGAGGAAAACAGGATATCCTGCTGATGAGCAAAACAATTACCTTTATAGCCCGTATATGGGAGTACCATCCCAGTCAGGAGTACAACCTAGTGGACACACTTCTCTTTCTAATCCAAGCCCTCCATCCCCCCTTCCTTCTTGACTCACCCGTTTTACCCCATTACCCATCCCACTTCCTGGAAACATGCCAGATCAATTTAGGTTTCTGGGAAACTGCCCACCTACCCCTCTTTAAGCCAATGTTAACACTTACCACTCACTTAGGGCGAAATGTTGGTTTAGGGGAGAAGAAACCTGGCCCAAATTAATCCAACACACCTCTGCTTCTGGCCAAACAAAATGACTGTAACTCACCACTGTTAGTCTGTCCTGTATAATTTTGACAATCTGGTCTCTGGTATATGGGGCAAAGTGAAGAAGTTCAGGTTTACCTATAAGTAAAAATTCACATATGTTAAAGAACTTAGAAAAATTTTTAATTCCATTTATTTTAGCCTATGTGTAGATACTTTGCTGACAATTTGTATATTTTGTGTACTACATTGTATATAAATCTAAACAAATATAATACTCTTGCAGAGTTAAAATCTAGTATTATGAAATAAAACAGCATGTGCAAAACCAGCAATTAAATTAAGTTATGTAAACCTTAAGTGACAGATACTTACACTTTGGCCTTGCTTGTAGTCTTGGAAGAATTCTGTCTGTCAAGTCCAGAGCATTTGCTATTCCTTAGAGAAAAGAAAGTTGTTAATACTTGTTTAAATTTTATGTACAGTGTGATATAAACACTTGCCAGGAACACATTGCAGGGAAACAATGCCCACTTTGCCCCTCACTCAAAGCAGTTTACAGTCATTCCATGTTGTCAACCCAACCCCTTCCCCCAAGCCCATGATAATTGAGTTTTTTTTACAGTCTATAGATGTTCCTTTAATACATAATTTCAAATCTTTCTTTGCCTTTTTTGACCGGACATTTTTTCTTTGCATGGTAAGATAAAATTAAGGAGCCCAAATTGTTTCAAAGAACATAAAATCTCATGGTGATACTCTATCAGCTGATCTTTACTTACCGATTAAAACAAGCTTTGATTTTGGCAGAGATGGCCACTCAAAAATGGTGTACAGGATTTCTTGACTCTTGGATTCAAGTTGATCCATTTCATCCAAGATTAGAATTCTGCAAAAACAAAAAAATAAATAAATACCGATAATTTATTCTACTTATTTAAAAAACATAAGACTTTGTAATGTTCAGATAAAATATTTAATAAGTTGCTGGTGCTCTTTGTGTTGTTGTGAACCCATCCCTTCAATTCCTTAAGATATTGTTTACTGTAAAATTTACTTTGCATTCTGACCATCATGGACTGTTTACTAAAGGTAAGACAAAAACAACAGCTTACAAAGTTAATGTCAATAGGTTTGCATGTTTTCTGAACTTTTTTTTCAAGGAATACTCTCCCATTCTTAAAATCGTGATTGGAAAATTGGAATGGAAAATACTGAGTTGTAATTACCAAAAATGTCTTTTTTTTAAGGAAAGCTATTAATGGTTTTTTTTGTGAGGTGCATGAAGTACGTGTGACATACAAATGTAATACTCGTCAAGTGATAGGCAATCTTGTTATGTTATAGAACACTAAACTACGTAAGCAAGCCAATGCAATGACAGTGGAATTACCTTGTGAGTTTTGATGAGGCAAATTCCTCCTCCAAAAATTTTTGTGTTACCTTGGTGGGACACTTTTCTTCGCCTACTAATTCAACTGCTATTTTCTGGAAAATATCCTGTGCTTGCTTTAATGCCATGCAGTTTATGAAAATAACTTGGCATTTTCTTATCTCAGCCTGTTATGGGTAAGAAAACAATGTGTTTTACGTATTAATTGTCAAGTCTTGACAAGTAAATTCTAATATAATTATGGTCTACATGTAGTAGCCTGATACAACATGTTTCATTGCCATACACAGCTTTATTACAACAGAGTTCACAAGGGTTTGCAAGACATGTAAGATGGATTATCCTGGTGCAGTGGTCGAGCATAAACACCTGGAACTTTCAGCATGCAAAGAAAGTCGAGTCCGATAGCCCGGGGCTAGTGATTTTTGTTCTTAACTTGCCCTAGGGGCAAGTGCCGTTTTTTGGGGAAATTCAAATTACAGAAGGATTGTAATCAATGCTCCTAATCAAAAAGGGTTTTGGGGCTAGTACATTATTATCATCACCCAGTGACGGATCCAGGGGAGGGGCCATGGGGGCCTGCCCCCCCCCCCCCCCCCCTTATCCTTAGACCAAACTGAGAGCCGAAAGGCCGAAATATATTTTTTGGAGACTGCCGCCCTTATCTCAGAGTCTGGATGACCACCACCCCCCCCCCCCCTCCCCCCTTCATCTGAAGGTCTGGATCTGCCACTGTCATCAACACTATCACTATCATGATCATCTAAGTATTGATCATCAACAATAAAACTCTTTGCTTTTATCATGGTCATCTCATTTACCTTCATTTCAAGCATGATTCTTGTCAAGCAAGCTGTTTTTCCTGTCCCTGGTGCCCCTGAAATGTACAAACTTCCTGGTTTTCCCTTTGGCAGATGATTGTGTAGAAATGATCTGATTTCTGCGATCTCCTTTTCTCGACATATTAAGTTGTCAGGGTGTGAAGAATGTAGTGCTCTTCTCACTTTAGAATATTGATGACCTTTCAAAATAAGAGTAAGTAATTTATTATGATGTCAATTTTATTTCCATAATATTATTCTGAGAATGCAAGATTCTTGGAGGAGTCACTAGCGGAAGAAAAAGAAAACAAAACCATCATAGAGCTCAATCAGAATTACATGCATCATGATTGGCTCATTCTTCCTTTTCCGCTTGCCAATACAGACATGAAGCAGTGGAGTCACAAACATATTCTTGCTATTCTGACTCCGTCATGCATGCAATCCCTTATCACTTCAATATTTTATTTTCACTTGGTCACAAGTGCTCCTGGGATGCATCCCCATCACTTTTATATGTATATGGGAGTTCTTACTCCCCCCTCCGCCCCTCACACACCCCTAGGCAAGTGCTCTTACAAACTCTAAGGCGATTTAGTCACTTATCACTTCTGACTTGGAGCCTTTTACTATACGTACCGGCTCTTGGCTATTTAAAAAAATAATGATGGAACTTCTTGGTGATTTTAAATTACCTTGATTGTTTGACATTTTTGGCATTAGAACGATAAATTCTTTCGATCATCCACATCAACTGAAATTTGAACTATCCTCCTGGGAATCAATACCACTACTTACCATCTTGACGAGCAAGGGACAGCATTTGTTTTGCTCCTGGGCTGTTGGTACTAGTGGAAGTTGCATCAGTAGTCTTTCCCTTGTTGTTTTTCTTCTTTGAGGATTTGGGAGTTTCTTGAGCTTCACTAGATGACTCTGGCAACCACAGAGAAGGTGAATTACTATACTGGCAGGCTTGTAAGTTTGGATCATTATACGTTGCTGGGAAACTGCCCACCTACCCCTCCCCTAAGCCAACATTAACACTTACTTCTCTCTTGAGGCAAAATGTTGGCTTATGGGAGGGGTAGGTGAGCTTATAAGTTTTTTGTTCTGAAGTGAGGTATGGAGGAGTCATTGTACCATTCTAAATTTTAAATCTGTGAACAAATCTTTTAGTTTGTTAATAAACCATTAAAATGAAATCTCTTTGGCAGCTCTTTTAAATCAAGTACTACTCCTAACCTAATGAGTGACCAGTTATTTACTAAACTTGGAAGTGCTTAAAACAGGGTCATGTCACTTACAAGAGGTTCAAACTAGTATAATTCGAACCAGCCTCGCTTCAATAGAAAAAAGTTATTTGTATGCAATTTAAGGGTAAAATTTTGATTTTTTTTTTCTTTGGCTTTTATATTTTATAATATCAAGGCTGTGCTCTGAACCTGTAAAATCTAGGGTGCCCAGCATGCAATTGGTATTTCAGAGCAACAGGGGCTCTGCTAGAGTACAGCACTGTATATATTATAGAATTGCACCACATACCATCTTGGTTTGCGAATGTCAGCTTTTGCTTTGGATCAGAGTTTTCTGTGTCACTGCAAACCACATCTTTGGGTTTTCCTCTGTTGTTCTTTCTCTTCTTTGGAGAAACAGTTTGAGTTTCCACTGTTGAAAACAGATTTGGGAAGAAATCATGTAAGTGGCAGGATCTTCTTAAAAAGGACTTAGCAATCGAAGAATATGTCGGTGTTTGAAGGAAAATTCTACCGCCAGAACACTATCATTCCTTGCATGAAGGGCAGCGTGACAGTCACACCGACTTCTTCCACGTCACGGTCCCGCGGACAGATAATATTAGCTAATATTTTTGGTTTATTAAAAAGGTACAGACGGAAAATAAATCGAGACCGCAAAAGCAGGATACACGATTGGGAAAGTGTCGAAACACAAATTTCATTCAGTAAATTTATTCCAGTGATGATTGGGTCAATTTAAAGCCTTTTGTGTTTGGAAGATGTACGCTTGCATACAAATGAGTTGAAAATCTAATCTCATTAACTATGTACGTGCACGAGAATCGAGATAGAAACTGGCATTTCTGGACCAAAATTACGAGTAAATGCCGCTTTTCTAATCTAAAATCCTTGAGATGTGCTTCGATTAATCTCAACTAGCGATCTAACAAATTTTGCAAGGAATCAAGCAGTGAAACTTGCGCGGGAAATTTCAAGTCCAAGGGGTAAAGTTCGACCTAGAATTTTTCGATTATTTCCAGTAAGATCCCTGAGTAAATTCGACACATTTCCAAATAAAGTCTTAATGTTTGATCTTTAACGAGCAGAAGAAGCAAAAAGAAGGTCTTTCTCTTACCTTTCGTGGCATCGCGTCGCTTTCGAGGCGACGTCGTCGATGCTGGAGTTTGCTTTCCTCTTGTTTCAACGGTCCCTACGTTTTCTTTCTGTTGCGATCGAGTCTTCCGAACACGAAACTCTATTTTCGTTTGGCTATTGCGAGTAACTCGAGGCATCTTGAACAAAGTTCTGGTAAATGAAACTGACAATAATTGAAATAATCAAGCGAATCGATTCGAAGCAATACTGAACTATGAATATGAAATGAATAAAAAGCATCATGGTAGCCGAATATTCGCGCGAAAATGTCTAAGCCAATTGGATTATAGTATAGAATTTCATCGACGCCGGTGAAATATTTCCTTGTCAGCGGCTTACTTCAGAAAAGCAGCTGAGTTTGACGCCATTTTGTTCGAAAAAAAATTGAAAAGGGGGAAGATAAAAGGTCGATCTTTAATCGCGATTTAACATCTGCGAGTTCGCAGTAAGTGTTCGTGGATATAAACAATGGCGGACAAGATCGAAGAACTCAAAGCTAAGATAAAGGAGCTGGAGATCGCGTTGGAAATGGAGAAAAAACGTAAGGGACCCGTTCGGGAGAAAATCAATGAGATGAGCTCTGAAGTCGTAGACAGCAATCCTTACAGGTAGGAAAAAACAGATTTTGTCGTCGAAATAATAGAAATCATTCCCTGATAATAAAGGAGAAAACACAAAATGGGGCTATGATGCTGAATGTCAAGATCCTTTTATCCTTTTTTGTAATTAATAAAAAGGTGCATATTTAAGCTGCTCTTTTTAAAGGATTCCTGGTGTTTCGCCGTGGTAGCAAAAGCGTTTATTGCAGTTTACTTGTCGTAGTTTTGTCTATATGATTGTCATTAATTTTCTTGGTGGCGTTTTAAACTGAATCTGTCCAGATTAATCCCTCCTGTACGTGAGAAGGGAAATAAGCTTGCATGATTTCAAAGAATAAAAATGGAAATCATTTCAAATGCTAGTAGTCATATGTTTGATTCAGAGCATAATTATTTGAAATATGAAAAACATGTTACACTAAACATGTTACTGTTTTATAATAAACATCTTGGCTTTGTTACTTTTAGGGGACCATCACTCTATAGAGGAAAAAACTAACATGCACAAGCAAAATGATGAGTGTAATACAACAAAAAAAACTAATGCCGACTCATATGTTCAACAACAAAGAACGAAGAAAGTGCAAATACTGGTCATTTCAGGACACATCTTTTAGCTGCGAACAATAAAATTAATATTGCAGTTGGGACATTTCTTAGTCTCGGTTCAGATGCTGAACTCTTCATGAGCCAAACCTAATTATCTGAATTAAGCGTGACCCACATTATTTAGACTGGCTGAATTGATTCAGACACCCAGCTTAATGGCAGCGGAACTAAGTTCAAAAGGCGAAAAGTGCTCACAAAATACGTATAATAATAATGCATTAGGTTCAGTACATGAAAAGTTTGGCATCTGAATCAAAGCTGTTCCAAAGTCATTCTAAAGGTGAAATTCCCAGCCGGGCTAGGTGAAAAGAACACCTCAGCCGTTCGAAATTGAAACAGGCATTCCTAATTGATTCAGATGCCAAACTTTTCATGTACTTAATTCAATGTATTAGGTTCGGCTCATGAAAAGTTCAGCGTCTGAACTGGGCCTTAGGTTTTTGGGGGATTTTAGCCAATTTGCCACGGGGTATACTTTTGTCATGTTTTCACGTACACTTTTTATTCTGCTTGTGCATTCATTTAGTTTTTTCCTCCAAACTAACATGTTTAGCAAAAAGTTGTTTATAGTGCAAGACTTTTTGTAGACTTTGGCATTAGGGCAGGTTTCTGCAAGTTGAAAAATAATGCGGGACATTTTATGCAAGTGCAGGATATGTGATGGAGAAAGACAGAATCTTCAGTAAACAAAATTATTTTAAAATTTTTAGAATGCAATCTAAAAAGGCGGCACCCTAGTGTTAAAACATACATGCGTATGTTACTGGTCAAAATTAAATTCAGGTTAAAATTTTTCGACCTAGGTTGATTCTCAATTTCCTTTGTCTCCTAGCCCTAATTATTTGTGAATTAGGGCTAAGAGACAAAGGAAATATAGAATCAACTGAGTTTAAAAAAATTATTTTGAAATATACGTTGTAATTTTGGCCTTAATTAGAGGTCAAGTTAAATATCCAATGCCAGCAATATGACATGTACATATAAGTTATTGATGGTGAGATATTATGATGGTAAATCCACCTGCTACCAGACATTTACATGTATAATGTGATAATTTCAATATCTAACACTACATGTAGCTCTCATCAAGTTATTTATAATTCTCACATGCATAATTATTTTATTCAAAGGTTGTTTTGGATAGAGCCCCAAGTGGTTTCTGATAAAGTATTAGATTCTATAATGTCTATTTTCTAAATAGTCTTGTTCAGTTCAGTTCATTTTTTATTCACACTTACATGTATAGTCTTTACATTGTATATAGGAAAATAGGAAATAAAAATTTAAAAAAAAAATACCGTAAAAAGCCCCGGGGCTTATATTTTTCAAAGGCCCTTTTTGAGGGGCTTATTTTTGGAGGGGCTTATCTACGGAGGGAAATTTGCATTTCAAAATCGATTGGACTAGCCTTATAGTTTAAAGTAAATATACCGTTTTTGCTTTGTTTTACTTAGTTTGTAAACTAACTACAAGCCCCCGGGGGCTTGTATTTGGAGGGGCGATTTAACAGAGGGTTTTTTGTGTCACTGGTTTGGGGGGCTTATATTTGGAGGGGCTTATACATTGGGGGGCTTATTTTCGGAATTTTACAGCAAGAGAATAAAAGAAAAGAAAGAATTAATGGCTTTGATAGAAATGTACGGTGGTCAAGGGAACTTAGCAAACCACTACTTCATTATGAATCACTATATTATGAATGGAAATACTTAATAATGCTAGGTGCAAGGTAACTATGGACGATCATAAACATCTTGTGTCTTGACTTTAAAAATCTTGTCATCTTTCATTTGTTTTTTATTAAAGAATTAAATTCTCATGAAATGAAGCTTAGTCTTTTTTTGAGCATAAAGTGTATCATGATATGAGCCTATTATAATAACTATACGTAATTAATTATTATTATTATAGTAACTTTATGGAGTCATACAGCTTTTGCGTTATTCACCGAGTGACAACTAAGTTATTACATATGTACTTGTCCATGGCTAATTTGGGAATAGCTGATAGTGTTGAAGATTATTTGTTGGAGCTCATTAAGACTTGATGCTCAAGTATGTTTTCATCACAAAATCCTCACATTCTCAAAGTAATTAATTATTACAAGTCCATGCAGTGGACGTGCCACTATAAATAGATGTGGGCTTCATTAGCATGTCCATGTGACAGAATTTGCTGTACAGAATAAAAAGTTAGAACTACAGTTTACATCTAATGAATGCGCCTTGGAAAAACCCCTGAGAACCTTGTGTTTTTATGCTAAATTCCCCTTTTAGTTCCACAAGCAGCTAAAAGTCAATTTGAAGGAAGAATCTACATTTTGTAGCAGATGTTCATTTTGAGCTTTTGATATCCAGTTCCTCTCCAATATATCATCAAGGAATTTTGATTTTAGGTCTCCTTGGAAAATGGGCATTATTTGCATGATATCCTTGCTTTACAGTATCTGTATGTATGTAACAGATCAAAATAAATTCAGGTTTAAATTTTTTAACCTGTGTTGATTCTCTGTTTCCTGTGTCTCCTAGTCTCCTATCCCTAATTATGGATGAATTAGGGCTAGTAGACAAAGAAAACTGAGAATCAACCAAGGTTAAAAAATTTAAACCTTAATATTATTTCAACCTGTAACATGCATGTACAACTCAACCTATTGCAGTAAGTACTGTTATTTACCATATTAAATTTTTTGTTTTATTTTACTGTTTTAGTCGTCTGATGGCTTTGAAAAGAATGGGAATAGTAGAAAATTATGAGGTAAGAGTGGGTTAATCCAGAAGATAGATAGTGGTAGTCTTTACATTAGAACCTAAATAAGCTAAGAAATATTTCAAGACAAGTAAATTTTAATTACTTCAACTAAAATAACGCTTCACACACAACCGATTCTTTTTTACTTCAGGTTAACTTAAGGCTATTTTTCCACACAACATAATTAAGATTGATTGACATATATTTTGCCTTTCTCAAAGCTCAAGAAACTGCTAAGCAGCTAAGGTGCTAAGGTGCTCACAAAGATGGTTTTCAAGTCACTTGAAACTTTCTTGAATCGTTTCAACTGTGCGACTTTAATGAGATGCAAAGTAAAGTTACTTGAGATTTTACTGAGGCCTTCACACATGGATTTTTGGTTAAGTAAAACTTAGCAGCTGTTAAGTCTTACTTAACAGCCTAGCATAAAGACAAACAGTCTTTTGTTTGCATCTTGTCATCCTGAATTTTAAGCAACAATCCCTTGTGCCACATTTTGCAAGTCTGTACAACAGTTGCCAGTTTGCTTTAAGTCTCAATTTCCAACTCGATTCACAATTTTTGGGTGAATTAAACATCTACAAGAGAGAAGAATGGAATTGAGGGGGGATTCTTTGGGCATTGGCCAGGATATGTGAATTTCACTTAAGTTTTTTAAGAGGTTGTTCCTGGAACATCCGCATATTTTAATCGATTTGTTGAAACATTATCAAGTCCAGGCACAACTGCCTCAAAGTAAAGAATGTAGAATATTGTAATGGCAACACAAAGATAGCACAATGTCCTATTCTCTCACGCTCTAGACAACACTAAAATAATAAAAGTTTGCAGACCTCTTTGGAAACCAACATCTGATTAATTTCATCTGTTAAATCGGTCTAAAAATAACATTGGTAAAATTCACATAATTATCCCAAGAGCTGGACTGGCTTCCTGGCCATTCTCTCTTGGCATCACCCTTTGAAAGTCAAGTCTTGAGACACAAGAGACACACAAAGTACCTGTACATGTAATAAGCTAATCAAAGGTTTGGATATTTTACATTTGTATTGGGAAAAAAGTAGACGTTGTAGACTTTCGACAGTTTTACGATGGTTGATAATTTTGGTGCCCTGGCTTTGAATTAATTTGTTGCTATTGATGAACAATTCTGACTAATGTTACAAATTAGAAATCTTTAATAAAATTAAGGTTTCCTCAAGAAATCAGATAATTACTTGAGGCTTGAGTAGCAAGCTCAGTACTTTTCTGATTTGGCAATTCTCACAGGATTTGGTGTATTTAGTATCAAGGGTGGATATATTAATCACAAGAATCATTCTAGTCTTGATTCTTGACTTGATTTGCAGTATTCCATTCATGCAAGGTTAGATATATTGTTGAGGGTCATAATGCCACTTTTTATAACGTTATCAGAACATTAAACTGGATTTTTATACATGATCCTTGTTTGTCTTAAATGTGCAGAGTATTCGTAATTACACTGTTGTGATCGTTGGCATTGGTGGAGTTGGTAGTGTCACTGCAGAAATGCTCACAAGATGTGGAATCGGCAAGGTAATTAACAGTCTCCTTCATTCCCAGTGATTGTTACAATATTATCATAACCTGGGTAGAATTTTTACCATGGCAATGTAAGTTGCAAATGGAGGATGAGTACCATGATGCGACATCTCACTGACGTGCCAGCCTGGCATCCCATTCTTGATCCCACATGCCTCTACGTCCCCTGGTGCACAATACATTGAAGTCATGGGGTTCAGTTTCAATACTTCAGAATGCATAAAACCAACAAGAGCAACTTAAAACTTAAAAGGGGACATGTACGATGCAGCTATAGCCTTCACAAGATTTTTTTTTTTTTTTTTTTAGCCTTCACAAGATTAGATTTCTCATTTTACTCATGGTTTTCTGCACGTTAGTTTGTCAACTTTGTTCATTTACATGTACAAGTCTTACTTTCTTACTAGCTTTGTGTGTTAGTTTCTTGGTACGATGATCATAAAAATAGTTTGTCTGTTAAAGACCATGTCAGTCTTTTCTTCATGTTCCTTAATTTTTCTTGTTCAGTTAGTATTTTTACCTAAAAGTGAATGATAAAATTAATCATTCACACACTGTTACATGTAATATTTGACTAAAAGTGAATGTTGTCTTCTGGAGTGACTGGACAACATCCACAGCATCCACCCTTTAATTAGCTTCAAATCCTGGAAATTCACTTCCATCTCTTGAGTCTTTGTATTAAACTGTATAGTGAGTGAAAATGCAAGGTCAGATACTGTGCAAAAATTATGGTCTTTTTTCTCAAAATTTTCATAATTTTGTTGTTTCAGTTGTTACTCTTTGATTATGACAAAGTGGAACTAGCAAACATGAACAGGTAACTGCTAGGCTTAATCCATTTTCAGTTGCAAGAGTTTGTACACTGTACATTTTTGTGCAGTCCAATCAAAACTCAATTAAACCATCAGCATGTTAGTAAAAAAGTTATATTTGGTTAGTTTTCACTAGTGACAGTTTTAGGGCATAATCAGGAATGTAGAGCATTATTATGATGTAGTGAAACCAGCATATGAATTTTCCTGTTATGACTCTGGCCCTACAACTGAAGTTGTAAAAAGGTGAATAAAGCTGGAATAAAGGTGAATAAAGCTGGATAAAATAATCTCTATCAAGGGAAAAATGTAGTTGGACAGTACAAAATGCAGGCTGCATGCTGGCTGCATACTATTGTTTTTAGTGTTAGAAAACAATAGGACTATTGTTGTCACATTCTCATTTGCATGGTGAAAACAATGGCCTGCAGCAGTCTGCAGTCTGCATTTTGTACGGACCAAATTGGCTTCCCTTTTACCTAATATCTACTGGATAGTGATTTTTCCACCTTTCAAACAAGTGGAGCTGTGTCAGCTAATATTAATTATTTATATTTAGCCAGAACTAAAAGTGACGCTCTCATTTACGCATTTTATATTTACTTTAGACAATGGACTTAAAGCCATTGCAAAGAAATCCACAACTCTACACTTAACTTTAGGAGAGAATCATATGAGTGAAAAACAAACTTGTGCAAACATTTTCTTAGGTATGGGGCTCCCCTCACGTGAAGCTCTGCTATGATCTACATTGTAGTAAAAACCAGTTTAATGGAGTCAAAAATTGCAAGCAGAAGCAGATGAACTTGACCAATCACAGTTTGTGGAAAGAAGTATTCTAAATATTTTTATTCTTCCACTTTTGTTCCTGACCCCGACGATCTGGTTTTCACTACATTGCAGGCACTAGAGTCATGAAAAGTGCAGTGAAGAGGAAATGATTCCCTTGTGCTTATGACAAATTATTATTTGATTTTCACTCGCTCATAGTCCTTCTCACGACTCTGATGGAAAACTATTAAAGCTATCTTATTAATACTATACATGTACACCTGTACCACATTACTGTGCTGAAAGTTAAGACGGGTTTAATTTCATTGATCATACATGTAGGCTATTTTTTCGTCCTGATCAATCTGGAATGAGCAAAGTAGAGGCTGCTGTAAACACATTAAGGTAGGTTTCATCTTCTTCTTTCATGATACTGTATCATAGGTTTTCCGAAGGCGGGAGTTGTGTGTTTCCCAAGATAAAATGCGAAGCCCATGTATTGTTTTGTCTTCCTGTAATAAAGGTCTACTTTATAATGATAATAATTGTTCTATTTCTTAATCATTTTCTGTAGAGATATTAATCCTGATGTTGAATTTGAAGCTTATAACTACAACATAACGTTACTGGAAAATTTCAAGCATTTCTTATGTAGAATAAGGTGAGTTAATTTAAAATGTTTAAGATTGCAAAAAATCTTAAATTCCTTCAGACAAGCATTTCATAAATTTTGTGCAGCTGTCCTCTCCCTTTTGCATGCTTGTTTTACCATTAGGCTACGCCAGGTTAGGCCAGACCAGGCCAGTTTAGAGAAGAGAAGTCTATTATTAATCGAGACTAACCAGATCAGTTTGTTCCTATACATGCAAGGCAGTGATGGGTTTTAGTGAAAACTCCCAAAAAAGGAGTGTTTCTTGGTGTTGCGGAAACTATTGTTTGTTAGCTTTTGTGTTGTGGTGTGGGTATTGTTCAGTGTCTTTTCAATCTTTTGTATTACGTCATTGGTGTCCGCAACACCAAGAAACCACCCAAAAAAGCCAGCTAGGATTTCATTAAGTTAAAATGTGTGGCCAGCGAGTTCTGACTTTTGTTTAGTACCCTTAGTTTATGAGAGCTTTCATTTGGATAGTAACACCATAGATGTAGTATTATTTAATTATTATTTTATTTATTAACTAACAGTTAAAATACTGTTTTACTATTTCAGCCATGGTGGAAAAGACGAAAAACCTGTGGACCTTGTTTTAAGTTGTGTAGATAATTTTGAAGCAAGAATGGCAATAAATACAGTAAGTGAGCATTTCGCTATCTTCGTTCCTTATCAAATCAGTAGACATATTGAGGTATTAAATTTTTCAAAATTCATCCTTAGCCTCAAGGCTTAGGATTTAAACAAAAGAAATTACATCAAGGTCCAGATATTGCGTACACAGCTCTTCCCTTCAGTACATCTGCTTTTTCCTCAGGCATGTAATGAACTAAATCAACCCTGGATAGAATCTGGAGTGAGTGAAAATGCTGTATCAGGTCACATTCAGTTTGTTATCCCTGGAAAAACAGCTTGTTTTGCAGTAAGTTCATTGAATGAATAAGTGATGATGAAATAATGAACAACGCTGTTGTACTAGCTTTGCCAAGTAATTAGAGTTCTTGTTCATTCAGTTCAGAAAAAACATGTGGGTTTCTGGGTAACTGACCACCTACCCCTCCCCTAAGTCAACATTAACACTTACTTCTCACTTAGGGCAAAATTGTAACTTAGGGGAGGGGTAGGTGGTCAGTCACCCAGAAACTTTAACTAATCCAAACATGTAAGCATGTGCACTAAAAAACTGTACAGCACTCGGCATTTAGTAGTTGAAAACATTTGGAAACAATATTCCAACTTATCAGCCTGTCGTTGTTGTGTTTCAATTTTATCCTGGTATGGTTACATGTATGTGTGATGATCAGAAAATTACTTTTGAAGCAAATATGAAACTGAGCCATAAGATCATTTTTGGGTGGTACGTGGTGCAGGCAAAGTAGAGGTTTGTGGAATAAAAAACGAAAAACATTCAGTGAATTTAGACTTGGGCATTTCACAGGAAAACCATTAGCGCTCTTTACATTTGTCAGAACTGGGCTGGCTGGACCATGGCCAGACCAGTCAGTTTTGAACATGAAATAAGCTTTCCAAGAGTTTGTGCTGAAAAACAGTTTCCCTTGTGCATACTATTTAGGACTTGACTGATCTGGCTGGAGAGTTTTGATTGAAAGCGAAAATATCATTGCAACGGGAAAGGTCTGGCTGGTCAGTTCTGACAAATGGAAAGCGCCCCAAAAATATAAGTATTTTGTACCAGTACTGTGTGTTAACATTTTGTTATTCATTCGCTTTCTAGTGTGCCCCGCCTCTTGTTGTAGCTTCAAATATTGATGAGAGAACACTTAAAAGGGAAGGAGTCTGTGCTGCTTCCCTTCCCACAACAATGGGTATTGTGGCAGGATTTCTTGTACAAAATACTCTGAAGTAAGTCTACGGGATAACTTGTCTTAGTGAACAATATTACAGGCGACTTTTCTTCACCATGGTTCGCATAGCCTTGAAAAGTCCTTGAAAATTGAAAAATTGTTGGATATTCTTGAAAAGTCCTTGAATGTTCCATGGAAGTCCTTGATAATTTTTGAAAGCTCCTTGAATAAAACTAACTTTTGGTAAAAAAAAAAAAACAAAACAAAACAAAACAATTGGTGATCATGGAAGTGTTTTCTTATGATTTCGGCTTTCCCGGCATGGTTTATTTTCCGTTATTGGAAGTACCCTTGGAACCGTGCCTTAATGAATGTAGGTATTGCAATAAGCGAACCCCCCCCCCCCCCCCCCCCCGTTCCACCTGCGCATTTTAAAGTTTTAAATGTTATTGGGGAAAAGAAGTCCTTGAAAAAATGAGTTTAGTCCTTTAAAAGTCCTTGACTTTTTCCAAAAAATTTCTGTATGAACCATGTTCACAAAATGAGAGAAAGATAGAACCACCATATTATACCTGCCAACTCTCACGCATTCTACGCGAGTCTCACGTCTGTGGACTAACGACATCGATCTCACGCATCAGGGACAATTTCTCACGGCTGACTCAAATCCGGACAAATTGTTCTTTACCACATGATAAATAATAAAAATTAAATCCAAAAAGGCGTTAAATGATGACTTTGTGTCCCTTTTTTGTGTTCTAACGAAATCAAAGCACGCTAAAATTGTCGTTTTTTAAGTAGCTTCGGAAGTGCTCAAACGTCTTCGGAGCATCTGCGGACATTTTGCGGCAGCGTTCGAAAGTCTTCGGAAAGTTGGCACCAATCTTCGGAAGTCGCCGGAACGATTCCGGAAATCCAGGTCATGACAAGGTAAAAATCTTACGCATTTGACTCAGAAAAAGTTGGCAGGTATACCATATGGTAGAGTGAATACAGTCACAGAAAAGTTATGCTTTTATCTCAACACCAGCTTCTTCTATCTCTAAATGAATTCAAAAATAACTTCCTTGTGAATGACTCATTTAGGGATTTTTCAGCTATGTCTGTCCTCTTCTTGCACTCACTCCCTTGTACACCACAAAAACATGCAGTAATGTCCCTGTACAACGGGAAAGTACTGCTCAGTAGCTTTTATTTGAATGTTCACAGTTAATATGTTACCATTCTCATACTCAAAAGTAAGAACCACCTTGTACAGTATAATTAACAGTACCACATGAGAGTATTGCTCAGTAGCTTTCATTTGAATGGTCACACTTAAGATTTCATCCACATAATCAAAAGGTTAGATCCACCTTGTACAGAATTCAGCGTAATAAATACTACTTTCCTGGAGAAAAGTAGTGCACCCTGCTCTCCCTCCCTCCCCCCCCCCCCCCCTTCCCCTCCACCGCCACCGCCACTAAACCTACGTTGCTTCCCACGCCGATGTTCTTTTGGCTTGTCACACAATCTTCCTCGTTGGGAAGGAACGCGTGACGAAGCCGTACGAACGTGGGGTGGGAGGCTAGGTGATAGGGAAGCTATTGCTGGTTCACTTTTGCTTTCATGTTGTGGGTATTGTAGTTTCTAGCTTCAATCTTTAGTAATACATCAAACTAGCGATTGAACCCATCCGGAACACCGAGAAACTACCCTGAAAGTGACCTTCAAACATATTCCTTGTTGCACTTGTTGCACCCTTTTCTGCTAGTTTGTTCCTTATGGAAATGACTCATTTTCCTTTTGACTCGCAGATATCTTCTAAAGTTTGGTTCTGTTTCCTACTATCTGGGGTACAATGCGATGCAAGATTTCTTTCCAAGCATGACACTAAAGCCAAATCCTACATGTGAGGAGGTGATCTGCCATCAGAGGCAGCGAGAATACCAGGTACATTAAATTGCTATTAGACTGAATTGCCTCTTTTTTAAGTTCATTTTAAGCTTTTTGTAGTTTCAGCTTCAAAAAAACTTGAAAAAAAAAATAATAAAACGTGTCGTGATCGATGTGGTCTCTCTCAGACAACGACGTGTGAGAGTGAAACAAAAGAACAAAAGAACCTTTTGCTTCAAGAACCAATACGCTTTTAGTTGGCATATCAAAATTAATGGGTGATGTGAGCGTAAGTATCGCTATAGACAACTCCCTCCCCCCCCCCCCCCCCCCCCCACTTCCCCAGTCCAATAGTTCAAATGGACCTGTACAGAAGCATGTTGGCAAAAGTTTGGATTAAAGAAGTGACAACATGTTCCAATTTTCCTGGTGTTTAGGATTCAGAAGAGGCCAAAAAAGAAAAGGAAGAAAAAGATGAAACTCCAGCGGAAGAAGAAGTAAAACATGAGGATAATGAATGGGGTAAGTTGGATATCATGCTATCTTTATCCTGCGAGTTACCTGATGAAGATTGCTGTACAGGAAATTACTATGAAACTCACAAAACCGTGAACACCAGAAATATTATGGAATGTTATTGTTTTGCACAGGGTCCAGAAGAGTTTCGTGTGAATAAATGAATTACTTATTTAAAGTCTCACCTTGAAAAATGTCTATACCTGTCGCTTAGCACGGTTAATTAGCCCAATGGGGTCTTTATGAATCTACTGTATAGACGATTTCTTCGCTTTTTATCTGACCCAGATCTACTTTGTCGTTCGCCATTTTGAAAATCAATAACCGCAAGCCATATCCTCGCTGGCGCACGACACGTCGCCGGAAGGGTGACCGAAGGCCGTCGCCCGAAGGGTGACCGAGGCACGAAGTGCCGAGTTAAAAAAAAAGCCGATCTTGCGAGCCCTCAGTCTCTTGGTTTGCGGTCTATAGAATGTGTAACGAAACTGTAACGCGATCAAAATAACCCATTTTTTCAGAGGTTTTCGACGGATTTTGATGTTCTAACGACAAACACATCTCCTCTGGACCCTGTGTGTTTTGCGAGGAAATAGCCAATAGGGCATAAGAAAACTAAACAGCAAACAGCAACGGTAATAAATTTTGTGGTTTTGAGGTTTGCTCGCATGTCCTGAACATTATTGTGATTGGTCACCACACAATCAACATTCCTGAAATTTTGCATGTGTTCATGGTTTTCTGACTTTTACAGTAACGCTTCAAGGAATTAACGCGAATTTTGAAATTCGCGTTGATTTCATGAAAAGCCAATTTCCGCGCCGTTCATTAACTAGAGCTTTAATTTCTGGCTCTAATTTCCATTGTTTTGGATTCACTTGTGACATATCTTGACACCTAAGGAAGAGGAGTATAATATTATTAGCAGGGTGGAAATCCACCAGTAACAGTGATACTGTGAAGAATCCTCCAAGTGGCCAGATTTCTTCGCTTGACACCCTTCGTACTTTTAAGGAAAGTACCACGAACAAAGTTTCCATTTCAGATTATACTTTATACTTTGTTTCTTTTTTTTTTTCACAAGTCTGTTTCTTTGCAAGCATCGCGTTAATTTCCTTCATTTTGAAATTTTGCCCTCTCTGACGCGTTAATTTTCTTTATTTGCGTTAATTTCCAATACCTTAATTTCATGGAGCGTTAATTTCCTATAATAAGGTACTTGTTTGTTGATCAAATATATTTTATTATGTAACTGTTAGGTATTACATTGGTTGATGAAGCCAAGGGCGATGATGAAGAAGATGAAGCTTCACCAGACCTGGTGGCAGGAGTGCAATTAGCATATTCCAAAAGAAAACCAGAAAGAAAGGTAGTTAACAATCATTCTTCGAGCCCGAATGGGCTCTGAGTAAAATCCAACTAGTTGGTCAAAAATATCAAGACAAAACAACTTACGCCATGGGCAAAAGTCTTGGGACACTTTTGCGTTGCTGGGGCGTTTTTCAATTCTCACAGCTCCAACCCCTCCCCTCACCCCACAAACAATGTTGGACGCGTGTATCCAGAATTTGTTCGCAGTTTCAACTTTGTATAGGACGGGGGGAGGAAGAACTGCAAGAATTTTTTGAAAAGGATGCATTGTTTGAAGAGGGAACCCAGAAATAACAGAAAAATATGAATATTGCATTACTGTCTCAAGGACTTTTGTCCAGAATTAAAGCTAGACTTAAATCCTTTTTTGCCGCCAAAAAGCTGGTGCTTTCCGCTACTAGTCGGCTATAACATATAGCCTAGTAGTAGTTCAACCAATCAGAACGCAGCATTGATAATAGACCACTAGTTAGATTTTAATAATACGTGTTATATGTTGGCACTGAGTAAGCCCTCTTAAGAAAAAATGAAACGTCGAAGGATTTCAAGTTAAATCTATGACCATTCAAGTAATAGCTATGGAGCAGTACTTTACTGCGGTTCTGTTTGTCATGCTGTACTAGGTTGTTCTAACTTTAAAGTTTGTGGATGAAACCTCTGGTGAATGAAAGCCCTTGAGCAGTGCTTTCCTGTGGTACTGTTTATTATGCTGCACAAGGTGGTTCTAACTTTTGACTATGTGGATGAAATCCTATGGGGTGACCATTCAAATGAAAGCTACTAAGCAGTACTTTCCTGTGGTACTGTTTATTACGCTGTACAAGGTGGTTCTAACTTTTGAGTCTCTGGATAATGATATTCAATGGTGGGACCATTTAAATAAAAGCTGCTGAGCAGTACTTTCATAGGGTACTGTTATTATGCTGTACACGGTGGTTCTAACCTTTGAGCGTGTAGATTGAATCCTATGGTGTGACCATTCAAATGAAAGCTACTGAGCAGTACTTTCCTGTGGTACTGTTTATTATGCTATACAAGATGGCTCTAACTTTTGAGTCCATGGATAATACGATATTCTATGGTGTGACCATTTAAATGAACGCTTCCTGCCAATGCTTTCATAGGGTACTGTATATTATGCTGTACAAGGTGGATTTAAGTTAAAATCTGTCGGTGAAACCATTCAGCCAAAACCCTCTCAGCAGTGCTTTGGTTTGTATTATTTTTTAAAAGAATTTTGCAACAGGAAATGTGAATTCTTTCGTGAAGGTTAACTTTGGACACTGTTTTAAAGGATTTAAAGTAGTTAATCTTTTCCATAAATTTTTTACCAGATTTCCCAAGAAATCAGCAGTGAAGGCCAGATATCAGCTGACGAGGAGCTCAGTGTAGAAGATCTTATGAAGAAACTTAAAAGCATATAAAGTAAAGGCTGCCAGTTTTTAACTGCTCAATATTTTAATTTATTCTTCCTTATCGATAAAGTCGGCGATGCCATAATGCAAGTTAGGCATTGCGTGACATTGTATGACGTTTGTGACAACAGACAATGCAAGGTGTAAAGAGTTGGTCACGTTACGTCACGCCATGCCAAGTGTAATATCCGGCAAGAGAGAATTTGTCAAATTACATGACTTTTATGGATAGATTGCATTGTGTTTAAATAAACCGCGAGCAGTCTCTTATTTTTTTTTAAGCCACAGTAGATCGAAAGCGCGCATGAGGGCCGAGCGGCAAGGCTGCGAGGAACGAGGGCGGAAGGCCGAGCGGAGAAAGTCATTTTTCGTCTGTCTCCTCCTTTTCATCCCTAATTTACATAACTTTAATTTTTTCGCTTGCTACGCGTGGCCCTGAGGAAGTAAAGACCGCCACTCGCAGTCTGTTTAAGTTAACACCTAAGTTATAAACATTAATGAGGTTACAGGGAGCACAGGAGGTATTTGTTTCCTTGATTGCAATTAAATTTTTCAGCTAAGAAGGTCTGCATGGAAGGCTACTAATAGCGCGATGTCCCTTTGTTTACTGTAGAATCAGAACTTGACCGATCAAACCGTCAAGCGATCCTGTTATAAACCTGGTAAAAATTATCCTATGCGCGGTTGGAACGAAGGGCGACGCATTCGGAAAGCGAAATTTTCGGAACGAGGCACGAAGTGCCGAATGAATCATGCACTGTAAGCCAATCTTGTCGTCTTCAGTGCTTTAGGTCTGCGGTATAGATGTTGCGTAACTTAAATGTAACGCAATGATTATATTACGCCAAGTTTGTGACAGGTTCGCATGAGAGATCGATCGTTGAAGTTGATATTCGATTCTACGGTAAACAAAGGCGAATCCCGCTCACAAATAACTCCTCTGCTCCCTGTGATCAGGTTTGTTATTTAGAATTTACTTAACAGAAGAATCAAATAATATGAAACATTTACAATTATCATACATTTGTAACTTACAAAGTTCGCGCTCAGATTGAATTATGGTACATAATGTAATGAGAGGACTACTTAGAAGAAATGTGAAATAGCTTATACTTCACCGACGTACATACTTTTCACCGACTAAGCATGTTTAAGTTAACCAGGGGCCCGTTTCTCGAAAGTCCCGGTAACTTTACGGGCCCGAAATCAAATATTCAAATCAAAATATAAAGAATAAGAGCGCGGGTCCTGGCTAACAAACTGCTCCATTTTGTTTCACTAACTGACAGTTTTATCACGTTAGATGCAAAACTATTGAAACCTCGATCTTTAAGGTAAACGGAGACAGCTTACCGGGCCCGTTAATTATCGGGACGTTCGAGAAACGGACCCCAGGTTCTTAAACAAAATTATAAAGGCTAATAACGGAAAACTGGAGCACCGGCTGATGAAGTGTTCGTCGTGTTTTATACATTACGTCAACCGGAGTACAAAGAAAAATTTGTGTTTTGCCTTCCCGTGAAACTTAAAAGTGCTATGTCACGTATTACTATAAAGGCCTAAAAACACGATTGGAATAAACGAGTACCTCAACTTTCAGTGTATGACTTTGGTCATGGATGGCGAGGCTGGAAACGGATTGCAACTCACTACAGGACTACCAAGTTTAGCCATCGTTGCCGTCGTCCATGTCTTGTAGTAATATGCATAGGCTGGGTGGCCTGTGTCGCATCCGGGCATGCGCACTTTGACTATCTGTAAGCAGTGACCAACAGTTGTGTGTAAAAACAAACAAAACAACTTTTACAACTATCTAGACAGTATATCGTAATAATTGTATTGTGCGAGTCGTACGTTTTTATAGTGCCTCAGACAGGTAATATATTGTTATTTAACAAGACGTGACCTTTTTATTTATTAAGTAAAAACTGATAATAGATCTGTGCGAATTGAAGGTACGGTCTATATTTCACACGGGACATATTGACGTATAAAATGTCTCACATTTCAGTAACCGTGTAGTATTTTGGTTTATTTTGCTCAAAGACTTTGATGATTAAGCTGCAAGCATTTTATCGAAGACTCCTGAAACTTTGAACATCTCCCAATACTTGCTTATAGTTGTGCGAACGTTTGTGGTCATTTCCTAAGAAGTCCAAATCTGGAAATTATAGACCAAAATGTTTCCGACTTTTCGTGAGTGCAAACAAAAGAACTTTACAGTAGCGGATTCATAAGGTTGGTGGGGGGAGGGGGGGGGTGGTGATCTAGACCCTGAGATAAGGGGGAACCCGGTTTCAAAAATTTTGTTTTGCCCTTCGGGGTCTCAGTTTGGTCTAAAAATAAGCGGGAGTTGGGGGGAAAAGGGAGGGCGGGCCCTCAGGGCCCCTCGCCAGGATCCGCCACTGCTTTATGTGAAGCTTTACGGGGACTTTCTATTTCACCGAAATTTAAACAGCACTAAATGTATATTTTTGCTTTAAAATTTTGAGCTTGTTCGCTTGAAATACAAAAGCCTCAATAAACTTATCAACCCTTTGAAACACTGGTGTGTCTAGTGCAAAAACAGTTATTATAAGAAACACTGTAAAATAGCTGGAGCGAGGTTTTGTCGTAAAAGAACTTGGTTGCTAGCAAGTTTCGTTCTATATGGAAGTTCTAGTTTGTAGCAGCCATGCAGGTTTTGCTATTTCAAATAAGCTATTGTTGTTGCAGCCAGGTTCTACTATTTCACATAAGCTGTTGTTTGCTTTTCTTTTCAATTGTTCCATTTAACCTTAACATCCGAAGACAATTTTCTAGAGTTTGTGGTGAACTGTTCAGACTGTTAACCGTTAGCCTCATGCATATGGCATGCTGACAAGTAAAGATGTGCAGGAAATAAAACAAACATAGCTGCAGGAAATTCGTATTCATTAACAATTTTCGTTGTTTACCCGCTGGAACAGACACTTCGAATTATCAAGATTTGCGCACTTGGCGCAGAGGGTAAGGGAAATAAAGCAAAAGAAGTAAGTTATTTAAGTGTCTTACAATAACTGAGAAATGAATGCCTTTGCCTACGTATGGCGAGACCTTCACGTGGTTCGGATGACTCCGCAAAATGGAAGTCTCGTCTCCTGAAGGAGACATAAGAACGGTGCCCTCAATTAGAACTCTCGTGTTAAATACATTGACACTAGGAAACTTAAGTACCAGACGTTATTGGGACCACGGACGTCAACCGGAAGTATTTTAGCAGCATGACAGCCTCTGCCCATGTCAAGACGTTCTTGGGCTGCAGTCGCGGACTTCGAAACGTGAGTTATCAGGTTGAAACCAGAGGTTCAGAAACGTGAGTATGAACACAGTTAAAATTGTTAATATTTGATAACCAATATAGCAGTTTCCAATCCTTGTATGTTCTTTTGTTATGTTAGAACTTTTTAAAGTTACGCTTTTAAAAAAGCGTAGTAGAATCTTTGAAAGTCTGATAAGGCAATGATGTAACACCGGAGTTTTTGACCAAGAACATAAGTTAACCCGTTTATGAAAAATACCAATTTTTCGACTACGTTAAAATGACATTTTTGTGGTCTAGAAAGCCTTGTTTTCTATCTAGAACATAATCAAATAATATATCATATCTTGGCGTTTGGAAAAGAAAAGCAACCTTTGTAGAAAATACCATTTTCTTGGCCTTTTGAGAAGCAAAACAACCTGTGAAGAAAATGCTATTTCTGACGAAAATCATGGGTTAACCCCTTTAGAAAAGTGCAAATTTTTAAACTTTGTGAAAATGACACTTTCATAGTCTGAAAAGCCCTGTAGTCTATCTAGAACTTAATCAAACAATTTATCTTGGAGTTTTGCAAAGAAAAACAACTGTTAAAGAAAATGCCAAGTTTTGACCAAAAACATTAACCCCTTTGGAAAAGGGGTAACTTTTCAACTATGTGAAAATGACATTTTTAGTCTAGAGAGCCTTGTTTTTTATCTACATCGTTATCAAATAATCTATTTTGGCCTTTAATTTGGAAAGAAAAACAACTTTTAAAGAAAATGCCAAGTTTTGACCAAAATCATGGTTAACCCCCTTGGAAAATGAAAATTTTTCGACTATGTAAAAATCAAGTTTTCAGTCTCAAAAGTGTTCTTTTCTTTCTAGAACATAAATCAAACAATATATCTTAGCCTTTTGGAAAAAAAAAATTAAAGAAACAACAATATTTGACCAACTCATGGGTTAACTGACCCCTGTGGAAAATGCAAATTTTTCAACTACAGTTGAACCCCGCTATTTCGAAGGAAGATCGAATTCCCTTGGATTTACCTTTATGTTTTCAGTCTTTTACTATCAGCTATTTCGAACTCGGTTATTTCGAATTCCCCGCTATTTCGAACTCATCGTTCTTTCCCTACACCTTAAATCAACCCCGTTATTTCGAACTTGTCAAAAACAGAGTACGTACATAAGAGCACAGCTGGAAACGGAAAGGGAAAAAACGGAAACAAATATCTCAAGTATATCTAGAATAACAGACTTATAAAGGAGAGGGCCTTCTTTGCCTTTTTTAAAAAAAAAACAACTAATAAGGCGCCAATATCTATATAAATATATTCAAATGCTTTGTAAGTGTAGAATTTTGTTAAATTTATTATTCTTGCTATTCTAGCAATATTTGTTACGGAGTCTTTATGGATAACAAGAAAAATCCTTGTTAGAACTATTCAGTTAACTCACACGCCCTCGGACTAGAAGCTACCCTCACAATCTCATTGAACGAAAGTCGGCTTTACTACAAGACAATAAACCGCGAAAAACAAAATTCTGCCTTTTGCTCAGTTACAACGTACCATCCCAGCGTTGCCTTACTAAAAGAACGCCTTTAAGAGCAAATAGCATCTAATCCAGCGTTAACAGAGAGAAATATGCAAAAAGCCAACCCTTATCTTCTACATTCTTGTCTGCTAAAAATATGTATAATTTACTCCTTTCTGACTGTCTTCTTTCTGCAGGACCTGACCAAGGGAGTAAATGGTGCTAATGTCCAGGGGGTTCGCGAAGTCTACTAACTTCAATGTAGGCGCCGATAAACCTCTGGTGTTCTTGGACAGGCAAAATGTCGCCTGTTCTTCTCCTCATTTCTTGGCCAGTTTCCGACTTAACCGGCAAGATTTGAGTCATTCTTCCAACATTCGCTACTTCTATCAAGTTTGTCCTGTAAAATGACGAAGCAGGAAATCGTTGAGCACATATTAGCGAAATGATGTGAAGTAAAATTAACGTTGCGTAATGTGATTTAACGAAGTAACTGCCGAGCTTAAGGGAGCAGTGTCACCTATTTCAGTTTTGTTTTGTTTTGTTTTTTTTGGGGGGGGGGAAACATAATTGAATGGATATATATTCGTCAAAATAATGGTTCGCTCTTTGCGGATGGCGAGAATAGAAATGGATTGGAACTGTCTTGGGTATTTTTAATTTGAGAAATGTCGGTTAAGACTGATCATAGTAAGTTCTTCCTTGGAGAAATCCCTTAATATTTTCTTCTCGGTTTTCTATAAAAGCAATTTCATGCTATAAAAAAGGTTTTTTCGTTAAAGTTTTGAAGAGTTTTGACCAAACTTGAGAATTGCCGTGACAGTGCCTCTTTAAGAAAACTATATAACAAAAAATACTTTAATTTAAAACTGAATTCACATCAAATAGGCAATAAAAGTATCATCAGCTGTAGGTTGTTTGACATTTCTTGACTTGCTATACGTTTTTCTAGAATAGTAGATGGGATTTCTAGCTAGCGCATAGTACCCTGTGTTTTCCAGGAATACCCGGTCCACGTTTCACACAATTCAACCTGCCAAACCGGAGGCTCTAGTTCACTTTAAGGACGTGATATAGGGGATTTTATTATTACATTATTATGTCATTTCCCCATAGAATAAAGTGTATGCGCAAAATATGAGACCCGTAATACAGCTGTAATACCTTGTAGTGTCTGGTTCGACCGCTTTATAATGACAGAGCAAATACAGACAAATTCGCACCCGCCATGTACTGATAATACGAAAATAACAAATAAATCATTTTTGCAGTGGAATAATGAATCTTCTAGTCAATAGTTTTACATTTTCCTTAACGCTCGTACTACGCAACTCGCAAAATATACGCGCCTATTTCTAGATCTCAAAAAAAGCATTTAATGCGACTTCCTTTTATTACAAATATATGAAATTGTCTTTCCCATTGTCAGCCTCGTACGTATGCGGTTGACTCTCTGATACCAGTTTAGGACATATTATATTTTGACTCCACTACACAACATCAACAGACAAAACGTAATGGCAAATAAGTTTATTTTGGGACGGCTTGGCGAGAACCAACCCTACAAAGTATTTATGTAAATACAATAATAGGTGAATACTGGTGAATACCTAATGTACGACACTTGTAAACTAGCTTTCACAAAAAGATAAAACTCGCGCGACAAATGGTCGTTCTTGACCTGAATCTCCCATTTAAGGAGGCAGGCTTAGTGCCAGGTAGGCTGCCAGTCATTCTGGGGAAACTAATTAATAAAACTCAGACAACGCATAACTGGCACACGGAACACGGTAGTAGCACAGAGGCTAAACAAAAAGAAAAAACTCCTCACAACTGGTCGATCTCGACCTGAATCCCCCAAATAAGCACACAGGCTTAGTGCCAGTTAGGCTGCCAGTTAGGCTGGGGAAACTAATTAATAAAACTCACACAACGCATAACTGGCACGAGGAACACAGTAGGAGCACAGAGGCTAAGCAAAAAGAAAAAACCGCTACAACTGGTCGATCTCGACCTGAATCCCCCAAATAAGCACACAGGCTTAGTGCCAGTTAGGCTGCCAGTTAGGCTGGAGAAACTAATTAATAAAACTCAGACAACGCATAACTGGCACGAGGAACACGGTAGGAGCACAGAGGCTAAGCAAAAAGAAAAAACTGCTACAACTGGTCGATCTCGACCTGAATCCCCCAAATAAGCACACAGGCTTAGTGCCAGTTAGGCTGCCAATTAGGCTGGAGAAACTAATTAATAAAACTCAGACAACGCATAACTGGCACGAGGAACACGGTAGGAGCACAGAGGCTAAGCAAAAAGAAAAAACCGCTACAACTGGTCGATCTCGACCTGAATCCCCCAAATAAGCACGCAGGCTTAGTGCCAGTTAGGCCGGGGAAATTTAATAAAACTGTGATAAACGTATAACTGGGACCGGGAACACTTCAGGAGCACAGAGGCTGAGTGCCAGGAAAACTGGGAATTATCTCCACTAATGTACCCAACAAGGCACGTAGCCCAATAACCAGTAAGACTGCCATAAAAGGCTAGGGCGGGACATTGAGGGTAAACAATGAATAACGACCCTGGCTAGAGGTCTGTAACATTGCCTGCAACCTAACTGCGTCAAACGAGACTTACGTCGCCTCCTAAAGAGCGGTTCCGGGACAGCTGACCTAAGCATACATGGAAACTAAATATATCAAGTAAAGGAGCAGGTGCAAAACTGAGATAACTAGTGTACAAGTACATAAAATAAGAAACGGGAAAAAGGCTGAAAACTAGCAGAGCTGAGCTACCGCTTACAAACTGAAGTAAATGCGGTCAGACGGAGGCCAGAAAAAACCTGCCCAAAAAAACCCCGAAGGGAAAAAATGCGGGCAGGAAATCTGGGTAGGAACCAAGGCTCAAGCTCAAAGCCCTTCCTACGGGACTTTACAATGTAATCGAGAATATGTTGCTCCTAAAATAAATAAAACAAAAATTTAAGAAAAACCAAGGAGAGGTTGGTTCGTAAGCCTAGATGACGAACACGTGATGTACGCAACCTTATATACCCCCGATATGGCTACCCATGGTGCACCCGGCCTAGTACCCAGGCCCTGTTGTATCTCGTGCCGTCAAAATATTTATTTCTGCCTTCTTCGCGGGCTCATTCGTCAGAAATAACATATTTTGACTCCACTACACAACATCAACAGACAAAACGTAATGGCAAATAAGTTTATTTTGGGACGGCTTGGCGAGAACCAACCCTACAAAGTACGTAGAGTGACAAAGTATTGGGCGAAATGACAAATGAAAGCTCCTAGAGCCCAAGAAACTTGGAAACTGAAAGCCTTTTTTCTAGGTCATCATCGGTAGGCGTCCTTGGCTAGAACGGACTTTCAGCGGCCGAGCCACTGAAACACACTGTCACAAACCCCATTATAAGCAGCGAAGGTGGCCCCTCACGAACGCAAGGAAAATAAACCAAAAGTGGAAGAGTCAACCCCGACAATTCTCAGGTCCTTGCGAAAAGCCTCTCTAATTGTGGTATAGCTGATAGGCTCGTTCTGGGAAACTAACTAAAAAGAGATGTTCCCGCGAAACATGGGGCAAAAATGAGATCCCCGGAGCTAAAGGGGATGGAAAAAAGAGCAAGGTACCTCTTTAGAAGCTTGACAGGACAAGCAGGGCCAAACATTTCCGAAAAAATCACTTCGAGTCATCGTCCTTACAAAGTTGGTCGTTCTTGCTTTTGAGAACCTTAATGATCATGAAACCCTCATGAAAGAAAATATAATACCCCCTAATTATGGAGACCTCATCAAACCTAAAATCGTTTTGAAAACACACCTAGCCCCTTCAATAATCGAGTTATCCCTGGGAGAGGGGATACCCGCCATGGTATGAACCCATTTAATACCATAAACATCCGAGTCTACGACGCACGGGGAGTGCGACTCTTCAATGAGGTGTTGCAAATACAAGGCAACATGGCAGGGACTGGCAGGACAGGCCCAGGAATGAAGCTTACTGGCAGCAAAACATTTTTACTTGCGAGAAGCACGAAGGTACACCACTGTCGTACTAACTGCCTTTGAGGAGAGAACCGTCGATTGCATTGTAGACTGTCTGTCAGCCTCAGGGTTCAACCCTCTGGTGGGAAATTCTGGGACCCGCGCTAGAAACCAGAGCGGAATATATCTGAAAAGTAATCGAAAATACAAAAGAAAATGTGAAGATCACGCAATAAAAAAGAAAAAACACCGGAAAAGGGCAGTGGGGGGTCAAAAGGCTACAGGCAAAAACCTAATGGGTCCAAACCTAAAGGTACGCATAACACGCGTGTAGAGGCACAGGCAACACTTTCCGTCAGGCGGCGTAGAGCAGAAGCCCGCCAGGGACGAGGGAGGTGTGGGGCGCCGAAAATAAACTCGAAGCGCTATGACGCCAAAAAATAAAGGCCTGGTTCTGAAAAGGGAATTACGGACCTTCCCTGGAACAAATAATCCCTGGAACTTAAGCAATAAAACCCAGTCCACAACAAAACTATTCAAATGCACTCCATCTCTAGTAGAAACATTTCAGAAAATAGCTGACTTCCATACGTGAGGAATAAGGGCTCCCGTGAGCGCGCAGAGCCCAATGTGTCTGATCTACATGACTCTGACAATGAGGCAAACAGGTGGGCCAAGCCAGTTGTTGTCCTATCCCCAATTTTGAGCGAAGGCATAAACAGCCTAACAGCCTGGCTAAAAAAATAGAGAGTTAAGCCAAGGCAACTCGCCGTTGTAACTACAGGCGAATCTGTCAATAATGTAAGGACCTAAGAGGTGATTTAGCCCTAGCAAAACAAAATCGTTGAGGCCGTAACCATCGAAGTCAACGAGTTTGCAGATACAGACCGCACTAGCGTTCAGGTCCCTAGGGATCCACTTGACCTCGAACGAAATACAATGATGGGAGCAAATTTGAAAAGCAACTAGGGCTAAATTCTTTGAGATCGCATTTCCTGCTGCCGTCGCGGAGAATGGATTCGACGTTCTGGTTGTCAGAATACCAAAAAACCTTGGAATTAGATGAAGGGCTCGCGAAGGCTAGTAAGGCAAGACAAACCGCTTTGAGCTCTCTTCAAGTCGATCTACGAACACTTTCCGACCAATTCTGATAAAAAATCAACTCAGGTTCAGACTCCACTTAAACGCCGCAGGCTGAATCGGAAGCATCGGAGAAGCCGAAGCTTACTCTCACTGGAAGCGAACTGGGACCCCTCGATAAATTAGGCCGTAGAGAGGCTAACATAATTCGACCAAAATTCAATCACATACAAAGAATCAACGGACAGGAAAACCTAGCTATCCCAGGAAACAGCTGAGTAAACAACTGAGAAAAGAAATCGGGCCATAATGCACGCGACGGATCCCACGCTACTCGAGAGGGAAATACTATGAGCGGCTACACACGGGACGCGTAGAACGTGGACTGTGGTGGACGACTAATATGAAGACAAAGCCGCCAGGTCGCGAGACAATTTAGCAATACGTTCATCCGTGGCTCTAATACTTCCATCCAGAGTGTTATGTTGAGATGAACGCGAAGCCACTAGAAAATTCGAACGGGCTCCCACAGGGACTTTTCCTCATAGGAATTCGAACAAAGCGAGACTAAAGCAAATCGGCATAGGCAGCCCGCAAACTGTAAATTAAGGCCTGAACGCGATAGGCTCCTCCTCCTATAGCTAGACCATAGTCAAGAAAAATGGCAATAGGGATACCTTGGCTTCTTCTAGATTTCTGAAGCGGTTTGAGGGAGGCTGACAAGAACCCAAAGGGAAGCGCGCAAAGTAGAAAATACCTAAAAACCCAGGTGCCGAGATCCCAGGTGAACGCAAGGAAATACTGGTGATCAGGGAAAATTACGATAACCGCACTAGAGGTAAATATGAATAAATATGAATAAATAAAAACCCATATCAAAAATATAAGTGGCCATGCACAAGTCTTCGCACTTGAATTTCTGTTTGAAGAAAAAGTGCAAACGTGCCTAAAATCCAGGATTAACCTTTGTTAGCCGGAGCGGCGCGTCAAACAGAAAGCGGGTAAATGATATTGGAATGCAAAAATAATTAAAAGGAGGTTGAGGCTGGGAAGCTCATTAACAGCTACGGACAAAAAGAACTGTAAACACGTGCAGAGGCATTGTAGGATTTGTAAAAAAACATAAAAAGCTGGAAGAAGGGAATTTGTAACTAAGACTAAAAACATTCAAAATGAACAGAGAAACTAGCAAAGTATGCCAGAAATAGATAACTGTGAAAAATCTTCCCCAAACTGAAGGCAGAATAGAAATATCAACGGTACACTCAGAGCTCTAAACCGCGCCTAAAACTAGCGGGGTGAACGTCAGAAGAAACTGGTATAATATCGAGACAATCCTGATCCATATTACGGCTTGCCGCCTAAAAAATTCAGTACTAAATTAGAATAGACTGCACCTGATTGTTGTCCTTCATCTAGCCATTTGGGAGTTTGGGATGTTTGGCTTGTCCATCGTCGGGTAACAGGAACGCTTTCCACGGGCAAAACAGGTCCCGACACTGGGTCGTCGAGAAGGCGAAAATTAAAACAGGAACGTTTGACATGAGGCTGGGGTTGCATATGTGAAGTTGAGGTGGACGCCGGCGTTCCCACTGGCGAGGATCTGTTTTTGAGTGGTCTTCTTCTTCTTACGGGCCTAGTACGCTACACGGCCGCAAAATTCTGCACTGTGGATCCTTTAAAACTGGTTTTCGTTGGCCTTCTTCTTGAACTTACGTGGTTCGTTATACTTTAGTTTCTTAATTTCCTTCATCTGCTGCTCGGCCAAATATTCATTAGCGCGCTTGATTTGACCAACGGTTTCTGTTAACAAAACTTTAAACGAGTCCATTAACTGTTTGTTATTCTCCTCAATGAGATCGGACACTTCGTCTTTGCTGACGGATATAACGCAAGAAAGAGCCGATAAGAACGTTAAGAAAAACCAAGGAGAGGTTGGTTCGTAAGCCTAGATGACGAACACGTGATATACGCAACCTTATATACCCCCGATATGGCTACCCATGGTGCACCCGGCCTAGTACCCAGGCCCTGTTGTATCTCGTGCCGTCAAAATATTTATTTCTGCCTTCTTCGCGGGCTCATTCGTCAGAAATAACATTATTAATTGTAACAACGCACATTTTTTTTTAACTTTTAGTTGACATTTCTTTTCGAAATAAAGATTAACTTACAAGAAAATTGTTTTAAGTTTCACAGTTAATAGTTACTATGTATGCTGAAAAGTGCTTTAGGATATTTGTGGAAAAACCGCTGTATTAATGAGGACGATTTTACTTTTATTATTACTGTTATTCCGGAGCGTGCAAGGCTGCTGCCTAACAGGAGACCGGGAGCCAGAGGCTCCTAAGACTTGCCCTCGGGCGACCAACATTTTAAACAAGGAGCCCGAACGTGCGCCTAAAATTTCTGATTATGATTATCTTATGGGATTGGGAATTAATAGCCTATATTTCAACTTCCAGTAAATTTGGCGTAAAATCGTAGCAAAAATCATTGCTGTCAGTCTGTACATCTTCACAATGCGACAAGAATTAATACGGAGCAATTTCATCGATCATCGTTTATGCTCATAGCGTTTCATCAAGTTGGTAGTCTGGAAGCTTGGTTCCAAATACTCCCAATATACAACCGCTTTAGAAATGGATTGGCGTGCAAAGGAGGACCACATTGTTACGATTCCGGACTACAGGTTCCACTCTTACAATCCTTCATGCACTCCGACGAAGAAGTGTTAAACCAAGAGATAAACTAGTAGTGATTGAAAATTAGGGGAGTGCGTACACTGGAAAATTCACGTGATTTTTGTACAAACAAGGCTAAGACTTGAACCCAAGGCAGAACATAGAAAACTTCACCATTTCGTGTCGGGTTTTCTACTCCTTTGTGAATGCAAGCATGCCGTCAGTGACTATGTGCGGCACAAAAAGCCGCCATGATGGAAGCGAAAACACACTCGTACGTGTGCGTAAGCTTATCAGCGTGGCGTGTGGTTCGCAACCCACGAACTGGGGTGGCAGTAAATAGGCAGAGCCCTGAGGGGGAGGGAGGGGGCCGGCCAAACTATCTGGATAGTAGTAAGGAAACCCCCCTTCCCCTTCCATTTCATAGTCGCATTTGCAAGTTCTTTTTGTTTTTCCCACTTTTGTGCCTGAAACCTATTTCGGCTCATTCGGCCTCGGTGTAAGAGCCTGTAAACCTCACGGGTGACGTATGTACAACGTAAAACAAAGGAAACAAAGCAGTCAACACAATAGAACTTAGGAAAACGAAAGGTGTGGAACAAACAAATAGTTTGACAGGTTCGTACACCGAGGTAAACCCCTATTTCATTCTTTAAAAAAATAACAGCCTGATGTTTGATATCGGCTGGAATCTGTTTGTTTGTTTGTTTGTTTGTTTGTTTTTAATATCCCTTATCCAACTACCCCAAATAATCCCTAACATGATAGATCCGCTAGTTCCCTAATTTAAGGTTTCATCAACTGATCTCAAGCTAAGAGACACATTGCGAGAACCGCTACAAGATCCTACAAGGTCATCATCTTACCCCATTTTTATTAGTGTTCTGCTGTTTGACATTTCTGTTGGCTGGCATAGGATATACAGAAATTAGAAGCTTTAAACGAGCCCACACTTAATTTTATTTGAAGGTTATACAGCTCTGCTTACAAGCAGTTGATTGAATAGGTTCATTGCAGTTCAAGTTTGTTAATATTGCCAATTTATAAAACCTGATGCTTCCTTACGCGTTATGAAACTTAACGTTAACATGAAGACGGCTACTTGTAGCTACTTGTAAACGACGATCGAGAGCACTGCTGTTGTGTCTAATAAACATACCGTGCGGCAGGAATTGTATTAAGCGTTATGAACGTTAAGTGAACTTCCGAAAAACTGCTATGCTAACAAGTTTTCGGCAAAAACCTACAATTTCAATCCGTTTTAATCTTCTTCAAAATTGTCCATCAGTGACTACTTGTGAGTTTACGGAAGGTTATATAGGTGCCATCCGACATCCGAGCTCCGACAACGGACATCCGAGATTTGATATCCAACATTCGACATCCGACATCCGAGATTTGACATCCGACTGATCTGACATCCGAGATTCGACATCCGACATCTGACATCCGACATCCGAGATTCGACATCCGACATCTGACATCCGACATCCGAGATTCGACATCCGACATCCTGGTGCCTGGGATCAAGGGACCTACGAAGTGAGGTTTGAAAGGAAACAATGCGGACTATTCTGGTTTTGCTTAATAATTTTATCATTTTGCATTATTGCGAATGCGTATTACCCCGGTATGCTCCTTCATTAGGAAACGTGCAGCGAAGTTGTATCCTTTTCAGGTCTGTACCATGAATTTAAACCATTTGCTCTTGCACATTTAATTTTATGCTTGTAAGTAATATGATAATCTCAAGACATGGCAGGCTTTAATCGTCTTAGAACTCATGATCAAACGAGCCTATTACTTTTTGCCAATATTTTAAAGCTAGTTTTATTAATAGACTTTTACTTTTTAACTAATAATATTAAACATGTAAATCTAGCCGAATTTTTGAAAAGATGCCTAAAGACGGGCCAGAATATTCGCACAGGGAACCTGGTTTCTGGTCAGCGCGGTGACGATGTTCAAAGTTTTCAATTGCCGATAAATAATTTTCAAGGCCATAGACGATTTTAAATTGTCTGAATGTTCTTAATTTGTTTCTCCCAACTGGCCTTGAATTCGGGCCTTGAATCGTCGTCGAAAAGGCTTGAGCGCTAAGTTTGGATCTCGATATCCTCAAGTCTTCGCTTAAATTTTGTTTGGAATAGCTAAGTGTCTTCTGTATTCATAAAAATGCGGTCTTGGGATTCCCATGCATACGAACGACTATGTTCGTGCGACCATGTTCGCGAACGACCTAGGACGTCTGAGTCGATCTGAGAATCAGGCTAAGTTTTGCCCGGCAGGCTGTGTTCACTGCTCTGAACAGCGGAAGCGAAAATGCAAAAATTGCGGATTAGCCCTTCCCCTCTCCCCCAGGGATTAAACTGAAAATTTCACCACTTTTGAGTAAGTAAACTACAGTGAGCTACAACCTTTCATATACATTTGCAATACGCAGGCTCATTCTGAAATCATGCTCGATCGTTTTTTACAAAATATGCATGGAACGCAACGTTTGAAAGATAAGACATCTGAGATATGAGAAGATTAGACATTAGCTCATTGTCCGAAGCCATAGAAACCAATGTTGATGGAGTAAAATCACTTTTGAATATCAAGCGTCGGTATCATTCTCCAACTCAATAGGACAATTGCACGATGACGATATTTGACTACAACTACCACAATTCATTTCGGTTTTGCTTTGTTATTTAAATTTGTCAATCCCGCTGAGGATTACAGAACAATAGCCTTAATTTGCATAAGAAAACAACAAACTCAAGGATTCTGGTAGTTGTAGTCAAATGACGTCATCGTGCAATTGTCCTATTGACCACTCCAGAAAATACCATAACATGCCATAATGCTCTTTGTTTGACTCCCCAAAGTTTTGCATAAGCATTGTTTTTAGTTTCTCTTGGGAGTTAAAATGGCCCCAAGAGAAACTGAAAACAATGCTTATGTAAAATTTTGGGGTGACAAACAAAGGAAACCAATCTGACGGCTTTTGCTTTACAAGATATTCGTTTAGTTTTGGGACAACATAACCAACAATATAATGTTATACAAACCAAAGTAAATACCTGATGGGAATCAAAGGGAAGCAATTTTTATTAATTAACGCGTCAACGTATTTAGCTTACAATTGAGCAAATTCACACGCACAACATTCAAGAGGTGATGAATAATGGTCCATGAAAATTTTTAACTGCTCGCAAAATTTTACCTTTGCTCGATTTGCTCGCAAAATTTAAACGGGTGCTCGCTTGCTCGTGCTCCCAAAATTTTTGCAGTTGCTCGCAAGCTCGCTTTCTTGTCAGTATTGCTTGAGATTTTGTAAAGCAAAGAACTTTGTGCGCTCTAAATTAAAACCCCGTTTTAAAATATGTTCTGTTTTATTTTTAAGAAAAGGATTTCCATAATGATTGCTGCAAGCGGAAAATATAAGACGGTGATCGCTACTCGCCAGTTGTGATCGCTACTAGACTACGAGCAGCCTCTCTCTCTCTTTTTTCTGTAGTCCGTCGAGCAAAACGCGAGATACGCAAATGGCCACGCGCGTGACTGATGGCGCGAGACGGGAGAGGCTGGAGCTGCTGCCCTCGTTTCGCGCGTCTCGCGGCTTCGCCGCTCCCGCGCGCGTGTATTGCTCTCGCTAAATCTGAAGAAAAAGAGAGACTGCTCGCGGTCTAGATCGCTACTCGCTAGTTGTACTCTCTAAACCGGTCGCTGCCTACGGCCTCGACGGATAACACCCTCCTCGATCTCCATAATTCTTCATATGATACTCAGTCCCCTGGGGGGCACTTGGATATTTTTTGGGTGGGTATGTGCCGCCTGGGACTCCAAATTGACACCCCGTTCTAAAAAAAATTTCCCCTAAAATTAATACCCCGTTTTAGAAATGGGCCAATTTTTTATACCCCGTTCTAGAATTCACCCTAAAACTGATACCCCGTTCTAGAAATGGGCCAATTTGTTTATTCTCAGTTCTAGGGTGCAACAAGAGTACAACAGTTTGCTTGTTAACGCATTGAACCGTATTTTTAAAAGCAATCCGTATTTTTAAAAGCAATCCGTCCTTGAAGTATTATACCCTGTTCTAGAAAACGCCTCCGAAATGGATACCCCGTTCTAAATCAGGAGCTTCAAAATCACGACCCCGTTGGGCGGCACATACCCGTATAGGTAATGTATGAGAGTACCCCCCCCCCCCCGGACTCAGTCTCATTCACAAATTACAAAATATATGAGGTAGTACAGGCCACGTAATAGTTGTAAAATATATTTTCCACTGTTATTTTAGCTTCACATTCTTT
>OZ037787.1:8464151-8674151 GCA_964035525.1 Porites cylindrica | reverse complement strand
AGAAACAACCTAAATTCCATCAAAGTGCGCGATTGTTTTCTCTTTAATAAGCCACAGCGTTTCGCTTACTCCGATGCCAGCGCTACAGGGTGTGGTTCAGTTATTACCCTTAATGAGGATTGTGTGTGTCACAAGCTTTGGGAGCCTTCAGAATGTTCTAAGAGCTTTACTTGGAGAGAACTTGCAGCCATTGATTTCTCGCTAGAGTCTTTTGCGCCAATTTTGGAAGGTTCACTGGTCAAGTGGTTCACTGATAGCCAGACGGCGGCTAGAATTATAGAAGTCGGTAGCATGAAATTGGATTTGCACAGGCTTGCTATTAAAATTTTTCAGTTTTGCGCGGAGCACTCCATTCGTTTGGAGGTGCAGTGGATCCCACGAACTGAGAACGAGAAGGCGGATTATATCAGTCTCCTGATAGATTTTGACGATTGGCAAATCACGCATGATCTTTTTCTAAGTTTGGAGGAGTTATGGGGCCCACATACAGTTGACTGTTTTGCCAATTATTATACAGCTAAGCTTCCTAGATTCTTTTCGTGTTTCTGGAATCCGGGTACGTCAGGAATTGACTTCTTTGCCCAAGAGTTAAGTTCCGAGAACTGTCTAGTGGTTCCTCCACTTTCTCTTGTCGCTCGCGTTGTCCATTATCTGAGCCTACAGAAAGCAATGGCTACTCTTGTAGTCCCATTATGGCCTTCGTCGAGTTTCTGGCCTCTTCTGACTAGTAAATATCGGTTGTTCATGAAAGGATGTTTTACGCTGAATGCATCCCGAGCTCTCACCCTGGGAAGAAATTTAAGTTCATTCCTTGGTTCGCCTCGTATTACAGGCGAGGTTGTCGCGCTTAGATTTGAATTTTTGTAAGGATTATCCAACCTTTATTGCCCTTCGAGTAGCATGGACAGCTGTGTCCAGAGTATATGACACTGGTCATGTGAAGGGACGACTGCGTCCGTGGGAGAAGATTTCTGTCGTTTTGGATTTTTGTTAGTAGAACGAGTTTTCGAGTTCTCTCGACAATGAGAGACCTGTTCACGTATGGAAATTTGTGTCACTGGTTTGCGAATCGTAACTCAACCTGCTATTCTGGCCAAGGTTTTTCACAAGGTTGAGCTGCGTTATTCTTGTTGGTTTAGGTTATTTACGTATACCTTTCTTATCAAGGCTGTAACTTTTTGTTTTTTCTGATTGTTAGGTTATTTAAGTGTTCGAGCTGACTGTGTCCTAGATAGGGTGTTGTCTATTTTATATTCGTTTGCCTGTCTTTTATGGGGCCTTTTTGGGGGATTTAAATGATCTGCTAGAGCAAGTCGCGTTTAGGATATATATGCAGTTTTTACGCGTTTGTTAGTTGTTAGTTTTCTTTGTAGGTTTTTCGCTATGGCTTTGTTTAGGAGCTACTTTGCATGCCTATTTTGCCCCGGGGAGGTCGCTGTGGTTTCTTTCTATTATGCTGCCTGCGGACATTGCGTCATAGGCATGGGGCCTTTTATTAGAATCGCTATCATCGCTTGTGTTGCATTTCCTAAAGCCGCTATCCTGTTGTTGCAAAATTTTGGAGATATAATTTTTTCTTGCAGGTCGTAGTTGCAAGTAAGGCATGCATGGTGCTCCCTCCTCCTATTAGGCCGGATTTTCATTCTTTATTTAGTAGTTTCCTTTGTTCTAGGGCGGACTCTACTGCGAAGAAGTATCTTAAGGAAATAAACAAGTTTTTACTGTGGTGTAGGGCTCGGAAAATTGCGCTACAGTTGCCATTTTCTTCTTCTGTTGTCGCCCTTTATCTATTTGGATTAGATCAACAGCTTAGGTCCCCGGCCGCAATGGTTTTGGTCCATGCTGCGCTGAAATGGTTCCATTCCTTTGTTCCTGATGATGGTCCCAATCCTTTGGATAACTCTTGTTGCAAGAACTTGATTGAGTGCGCCAAGAGGACAAGGAGCAATCCAGTTCACAAGAAAAAACCCGTGGGTCCGTGCACGGTTCGGCCAACCCTTTTTTTAAATTTTCTGTTCCATGTTGAGCAAACAGAAAGATATGAAATTGACATCTTTTTCGATTAATTAGTTTGCAATGTTACAAGTGTCTAAATTGCTTTTGCTTTAAAAGCACCTTTTTATTGAAATTTTATAATATGACGGCGCCAAATAATTTTTGCACTTAAAAATAATGGTAAAAGGTCCGTGCACGGTTCGGCCAACCCTTTTTTTAAATTTTCTGTTCCATGTTGAGCAAACAGAAAGATATGAAATTGACATCTTTTTCGATTAATTCGTTTATAATGTTACAAGTGTCTAAAATGCTTTTGCTTTAAAAGCACCTTTTTATTGAAATTTTATAATATGACGGCGCCAAATAATTTTTGCACTTAAAAATAATGGTAAAATCTCCAAAAATTGCCAAAATTCCAGAAGTCCTTGTTTCTTTTCTTGAATCCGTAAATCTTATCCCTCCATAACAAAAATTACTCAATATCTTCTTTTTACTGTTTTATGCTATCTTTTTCCAAAAAAAGATAAACAAAATTTGACTTCCGTTTTATCGTTTTCCCATTTATCTACAAACAAACACAAAAAAAGGAAAAACGAAAAATGACTTCCGTTTTATCGTTTTCCCTTTTATGTACGAGAAAACAAAAAAACGGAAAAACAAAAATCTACTTCCGTTTTATCTTTTTTCGTTTTTTGTACGAACAAACACAAAAAACGGAAAAACGACAAATGACTTCCTTTTTATCGTTTTTCCTTTTATGTACTAAAACAAACAAAAACATACAAACGGAAACTGACTTCCGTTCTATCGTTTTTCTTTGTAAGTACGACCAATCAATGTAAAAAAGAGTTGGATATAACGGTCCGTGCACGGTTCGGCCAACCCTTTTTTCAAATTTTATGTTCCGTGTTGAGCAAACAGAGAGATGAAATTGACATCTTGTTCGATTAAATCGTTTACAATCGGTTACAAGTGTCTGAATTGCTTTTGCTTTAAAAGCACCTTTTTATTGAAATTTTATAATATGACGACGCCAAAGAATTTCTGCTCTTAAAAATAATGGTAAAATCTCAAAAAATTGCCAAAATTCCAGAAGTCCTTGTTTCTTTTCTTGAATCCATAAATCTTATCCCTCCAAAACAAAAATTACTCAATATCTTCTTTTTACTACTTTCTGCTTTCTTTTTCCAAAAAAAGATGAACAAAATTTGACTTCCGTTTCATCGTTTTTTTGTTTTTTCGAAAGAAGAAACACAAATAACGAAAAACGAAATTCGACTTCCGTTTTATCGTTTTTCCGTTTATGTACAAACGAACGCAAAAACCGGAAAAACGAAAAATGATTTCCGTTTTATCGTTTTTCCTTTTATGTACGAGAAAACACAAAAACGGAAAAACAAAAATCGACTTCCGTTTTATCTTTCTTCGTTTTTTGTACGAACAAACACATGAAAACGGAAAAACGACAAATGAATTCCTTTTTATCGATTTTCCTCTTATGTACGAAAACACACAAAAACATACCAACGGAAATTGACTTCCGTTCTATCGTTTTTCGTTGTAAGTACAACCAATCAGTGAAAGAAAGACCTGGATATTCTTCGTTTTCTCTAGCTGTTTGGGTGAACCAAGAACTGGGACAGAAAGGGGGTCGGGGAGGGCGAGGGGGGTTGAGTGGGGGTTGGTGGTTCCTTTCGGAATCTCGTCTAGGTGTTGTTGGTCAGCAGTTTTTATAACCGTAGTATGCGTCTTTTTTCGCGGGTTTTTCAAAAATGGCGCGGATGAAAAACGCAGTTACTGCTCGCTACGTGAAGGAGCTTGTTGAAGAGCAAGGCAAAACACACAAAGAAGTAGCTGATATTCTAAGACAGCAGCATCCAGGAGAGAATGGACTATCTGAACGCAGTATCAGGCGATTTTGTGCTACGAAAGGCATACGGCGTTATGGTTTTCGTGTGACTGGTGTTGATGTTCATAATGTGTTTACATCTGCGATTGCTGAGGTGATTGTAGCTTCCCTTTATAACATTAGATTCAGGTAGTGTTTAATGTCGTGTAAATAGTTTTAATTTTTTTTAAGGCAAAAATGTCAAAAACAAAATCATTAAACCCTGTTGCCCGTAAAACTGCCAGTCTCTCTCCACCCCCACCCCCACCTAGACACATTTTTGAGGGCCGTGGGAATAAACCCGATACTTTTCCATGAAGAAATGTTAAAGGTAAACTTAGTTGAAAAGAGATGCTATTCTCACTCTAAACACTCCTGAAATACGCTCTTCTGTTAAGTCGTCTTCATTAAAATTAATTCTTTGTTGTCCCCGCCAAAGCACAAAAGTTCTGTCGTCCATGACTGACTGAAAGAAAAAGATCAAACAACGAAAAAGTTCACCACGTAGCAAATCCGAAAATATGAAGTCAGAAATTCTTCTACCAAAGAACACTTCAGAACGTAAATTGACGGCTGAATTGAATTATTACAGTTACCAATAATAAAACCGCCTCGACTGTCCACAAATCCTCGCTATATAATTCCGCTCTTTCTTTCGCTGAGAAAAAAAATTGATCTTGCACCGCGAATAACGCGCCAAGACTGTTAATAAGTCAGAACCGCAAAAATCTCGTTTGCAAAATCTTCGGACTTTTTGGTCAGCGGGTGGTTGCCAGGAGGCCTGCCGTTCTCTCACTGACGGATCAGCCCATCCTACGGAACAGACCTACCGCGGACTCTGGGCCCGTAAGAGTGGCATTCGTTTCACGTAACGCATGCGCAGGATCATAGTCGGCTGCCCTAAGTTGCCTAAGTGGCAACGAAAACGAAAGTCAATTATCATTTTACCGTTTTTGGTGTTTGGTCGTTCATAAAACGAAAAACGTCAAAATGGAAGTCGGCTTATGTTTTTCCGTTTTTTGTGTCTGTTCTTTCAAAAACCAAGAAACGATAAAAGGGAAGTCGATTTCCGTTTTTCCGTATTATGTGTTTGTTTGTAGATAAAAGGAAAAACGATAAAACGGAAGCCGATTTTTGTTTTTCCGTTTTTGTGTTTTCTCGTACATAAAAGGAAAAACGATAAAACGGAAGTCATTTTTCGTTTTTCCGTTTTTTTGTGTTTGTTTGTACATAAACGGAAAAACAATAAAACGGAAGTCGAATTTCGTTTTTCGTTATTTGTGTTTCTTCTTTCGAAAAAACAAAAAACGATGAAACGGAAGTCAAATTTTGTTTATCTTTTTTTGGAAAAAGATAGCTTAAAACAGTAAAAAGACGATATTGAGTAATTTTTGTTTTGGAAGGATAAGATTTATGGATTCAAGAAAAGAAACAAAGACCTCTGGAATTTTGGCAATTTTTTGAGATTTTACCATTATTTTTAAGTGCAAAAATTCTTTGGCGCCGTCATATTATAAAATTTCAATAAAAAGGTGCTTTTAAAGCAAAAGCAATTTAGACACTTGTAACCGATTGTAAACGATTTAATCGAACAAGATGTCAATTTCACATCTTTCTGTTTGCTCAACATGGAACAGAAAATTTGAAAAAAGGGTTGGCCGAACCGTGCACGGACCCTTAGGGTCCGTGCATACTTCGGCCAATCTAATTTTGTATTTTTCCAACAAAAACGGAAAAAGGAAATATTACTTATCGTTATCATATTTACATATTTTAAAGTACAGAAAAAAATAGAAAAAAAGAAAATGGTCAGGAAAATTGATCATTTTTTCATTTTTCTAATTTTGAAGTCCGCTTCAAAAATACAAAAAATACTGTAAACGGCTAAAAGCGATATTTTGCTATTTTTTATTTTCTTGCTATTGTTAAAAAATGAGAAAAATGAAATAATCTCCGATTCTTAACTCATTTTTCTATTTTTCCGTTTTTCGCAAAACATAGAAAAAAGGAAAAATGAAAAAAATCATATTTATTCCCACCATTTTTTTCATTTTTTCCATTTTGTTCAAAAAATGAAAAAATAGAAAAATGGCATACCTATCGCCTAATTTTCCATAATTACGTTTTAACAAGAAAAATGAAAAAAATGACAAGTGTTGCGAACAATTTTTTCATTTTTTCAATAAATAGAAAACAAACAAACAAACAAAAACGGACAATTTTTCATCTTTTGTTTTAATGAAAAATAGCAAATAAAAATGACAAATCATGAGCATTTACCAATAAAGAAAAGGAAAACCTAATCCACTTTAGACTCACTAGTTTTGTTAGACGATTTACACAGGGTCGGCAGAGACGTGGGATGGGAAGGGGGGGCTTTGGCCCTTTAGTTCTCGGAATGCGAACGTACTTTCATTCACTTTTGGATTTGATTGGCTGATTCCTTTACCTCATTACTTAGGACGCACTCTGTGACCTGTTCTAACACTGCGTCACCATAAAGTGTTCCTGTTCCATTCAAACTGTGGAACGTTTCCCCATACTTGTCGCATGGGTTTCCCGACATTAGCGATCTTTGCTCTCGTCTTTCAAGGGCTGACTTGCTTAAAAGGTGGATAACGCTATCCGCTGGATAAATAACTATCCAGTAGATAACGCAATTGGTTTCCCTAAAATACATAAAAAAATTATCAGGCCGCTGGATAGGGATTTATCGGGTGGATACTCGCTATCCAACGTTTAAACAAATGTATGAGCAAATGTATGAGGCCAGATCATTAAGATGTTCTCTCCCGCGAATGTATACTAGCCGCCTCATTAAGTTTCTCCTCCATAATATTAATTCAATATACTTTACTCTTGCAATCCTCAAACAACCGTTTTGCGGCAAGTTCCGTTATTTCGGCAGGCTAAGGGTTAGCAGGGTTAACCCTTAACCCAGGGTTAACCTTAAGCAGTCTACTTTCTATTTCATTTAAAAGCGTCTGACCTCTGGCGTGCTCTTTCTTTATTTTGTGCATGTGACTGTTCAACGACCTTCTTCTTAACTCCTTCAACTTAATCTCTCTCACGAACCGCTTTTTTTGTGCCGGGACCATAGTTGCTGGCATGAAAACCTGAAAACCGTTGAGTTACCCCCCCTTTTTTCCTGTACCAATTTTCACGCCTTCTCCGCCTCCCTCGTACCCTTTCTAATATTCTTCATTTCCACGGCCGGTACGATACGGTTTTCCCGCCGCTTTCATCCACAGCCGACTCCCGACAACTCAAACCTTCAGGGCAATCGTGAAAAGTTAATCAACTTCAAAAGTTAATAGAACTACATACGTCCGCATCTCGAAAACTAAGCCCTCCCCTCCCCCCCCCCCCCCAAATTCCCCCACATCTCCGCCGACCCTGGGTAAATCTTCTAACCAAATTAGCGAGTCTCTTCTTGACCGTTAAAATATTCATAACATCTCACTTTTCTGCGCCATTTTTCAATAAAATAAAAAGTGAAAAACTGTCTGAACGGGTGTATCGTTTTAAAGTTTTACTATTTATTAAATAAATAAAAAAATTGAAAATTGCTCACAACACTTGTCATTTTTTCATTTTTCTTATTAAAATGGAATTATGGAAAATTGGGCGATAGGTATTCTATTTTTCTATTTTTTCATTTTTTGAACAAAATGGAAAAAATGAAAAAATGGTGCGAATAAATATGATTTTTTTCATTTTCCTGTTTTTCTATTTTTGGCGAAAAACGGAAAAATAGAAAAATGAGTTAGGAATCGGAGATTATTTCATTCTTCTCATTTTCTAACAATAGCAACAAATAAAAAATAGCAAAATATCGCTTTTAGCCGTTTACAGTATTTTTTGTATTTTTGAAGCGGACTTCAAAATTAGAAAAATGAAAAAATGATCAATTTTCCTGACCATTTTCTTTTTTTCTATTTTTGTCTGTACTTTAAAATATGTAAATATGACAACGATAAGTAATATTTCCTGTTTCCGTTTTTGTTGGAAAAATGAAAAATTAGATTGGCCGAAGTGTGCACGGACCCTTAGGGTCCGTGCACACTTCGGCCAATCTAATTTTTCATTTTTCCAACAAAAACGGAAAAAGGAAATATTACTTATCCTTATCATATTTTCATATTTCAAAGTACAGAAAAAAAAGAAAAAAAGAAAATGGTCGGGAAAATCGATCATTTTTTTCATTTTTCTAATTTTGAAGTTACATTCAAAAATACAAAAAATACTGTTAACGGCTAAAAGCGATATTTTGCTATTTCCATTTTCTTGATATTGTTAGAAAAGTGAGAAAAATAGAATAATCTTCGAGTACTAGATCATTTTTGGATTTTTCCGTTTTTCCAAAAAAATCGAAAAACAGAAAAATGAAAAAATGATATTTACTCAAACCATTTTTTCATTGTTTCCATTTTGTTCAAAAAATGAAAAAATAGAAAAATGGCATACCTATCGCCTAATTTTCCATAATTCCATTTTAACAAGAAAAATGAAAAAAATGACAAGTGTTGCGAATAATTTTTCCATTTTTTCAATAAATAGAAAACAAACTAACAAACAAAAACGGACAATTTTTCATCTTCTGTTTCAATGAAAAATAGCAAAGAAAAATGACAAATCATGAACATTTACTAATAAAGAAAAGAAAAACCTAATCCACTTTAGACTTACTAGTTTTGTAAGACGATTTACACAGGGTCGGCGGAGACGTGAGATGGGGAGGGAGGGGGGGGGGGGGCGGGCCTTTAGTTCTCGGAATGAGGACGTAGTTTCATTCACTTTTGGATTTGATTAGCTGATTCCTTTACCTCATTACTTAGGACTCACTCTGTGACCTGTTCTAACACTGCGTCACCATAAAGTGTTCCTATTCCTTTCAAACTGTAGAACGTTTCCCCATACTTGTCGCATGGGTTTCCCGACATTAGCGATCTTTGCTCTCGTCTTTCCAGGGCTGAGTTGCTTAAAAGGTGGATAAGCTATCCGCTGGATAAATAACTATCCAGTAGATAACGCAGTTGGTTGCCCTAAAATACATAAAAAGTTATCAGGACGCTGGGTAGTGGCCTATCCGGTGGATAGTCGCTATCCAACGTTTAAACAAATGTATGAGCAAATGTATAGGGCCAGATCATTAAGATGTTCTCAACTAGCCGCCTCGTCATGTTTCTCCTCTTTAATATTAATTCAATATACTTTACTCTTGCAATCCTAAAACACCCGTTCTGCGGCAAGATCCGTTATTTCGGCAGGTTAAGCAGTCTACTTTTGAGCATCTATTTAATTTAAAAGCGTCTGACCTCTTAACTGACGTGCTGCGTGAGTTACCCCCCCCCCCCCTTTTCCCGTACCAATTTTCACGCCTTCTCCTCCCCCCTCGTACCCTTTCTAATATTCTTCATTTCCACGGCCGGTACGGTACGGTTTTCCCGCCGCTTTCATCCACAGTCGACTACCGACAACTCAAACCTTCAGGGAAATCGAGATCAAAAGTAAATGGAACTACGTCTGCATCTCAAAAACTAAGCCGTCCCTCCCCCCCCCCCCCCCCCCAAATTCCCCCACATTTCCGCCGACCCTGTGTAAATAACCAAACCAACCAAATTAGTGAGTCGATAGTGGATACGAATTAGGTTTTTCCTTTCTTCACCGTTAAAATATTCATAACTTCTCACTTTTCTGCGCCATTTTTCAATAAAATAAAAAATGAAAAACTGTCTGAAAGGGTCTATCGTTAAAGTTTTTCTATTTATCCAAGAAAAAAAGGAAAAATGGAAAATTGCTCGCAACACTTATCATATTTTCATTTTTCTTGTTAAAATGGAATTATGGAAAATTAGGCGATAGGTACGATATTTTTCTATTTTTTCATTTTTTGAACAAAATGGAAAAAAGGAAAAAATGGTGCGAATAAATATGATTTTTTCATTTTTCCGTTTTTCTATTTTTCGCGAAAAACGGAAAAATAGAAAAATGAGTTAAAAATCGGAGATTATTTCATTTTTCTCATTTTCTAACAATAGCAAGAAAATAAAAAATAGCAAAATATCGCTTTTAGCCGTTTACAGTATTTTTTGATTTTTAGAAGCGGACTTCAAAATTAGGAAAATGAAAAAATGATCAATTTTCCTGACCATTTTCTTTTTTTCTATTTTTTTCTGTACTTTAAAATATGTAAATATGATAAGGATAAGTAATATTTCCTTTTTCCGTTCTTGTTGGGAAAATGGAAAATTAGATTGGCCGAAGTGTGCACGGACCCTTAGGAATGGCAAGTTATCCTATGCTCGCTGCAGGGAAATATTTAAGACTACTTTGAAAGATTTGGGCTATGACCCCAAGGAATATGGCCTACATAGTCTGCGTTCAGGGGGTGCTACAGCTGTTATCAGTAATAACGCTTCCAAAGCCGTTTCTGAGAGGTTGTTAAAACTTCATGGGCGGTGGAAAACAGACGAAGCAAAAGACATGTACGTTTTAGAGACAGAATGTAATCGTTTAAGTGTGACGAAATATTTAGGTATTTAGCTCATATTTAAATATGTTATCTGTTCTTCCCTTACCAATGCTGTAAGATTACTTTTCATTAAAGTGTTAGGGTTCGCACGCGATCCACCCATATCTGATTTCGCTTGGTGTTTGCGGTTATTTAAGCGTTAAATAATTTACGTTCGTTTGAGCGAAGCGAATTATAACGGGAACAAAAAAGACGTAAAACAGTAATGGGATTGTAAAAAGAAAAGATAGTAGCGACAGATTTTTTCCAGGAAATCTTATTATCTCCATAAGATTTTGCGTGTCGTTGTCGTTAGCGATCCCTCGAAAGTTTCCAGTAATGTACGCTATAGGAGTGAAGACGAAGATTGTATGGAAACTGGACATGATTATAATTGTTGTAAGCCTAGAAAACCACGAGACAACTGCACGAAATCCCCGGTCTTGAATAGTCGATGAGTCCGAGAAAATATCCCATAACTTAAAACACATGCTTAACCACGCATTACAGAGAAACGTCGCCAAGAGAATCATGTCCCAGAATACGTCGTCGTAATTTACTTTTCCGGGAAGTCCCTCTAACATACACCAGGACGCACACATCAGTGGCATTTCTAATGAGATTGCTTTTAAGATCTGCAGCAAATGCATAAATATTGGTGTATAGTGTTTATGGTAGAAAACGTACAACCACACAGTGAAATAAAAAATCTCTGCCACATTGCTAAGTACGTAAAGTGTAACATAACTACGAAGTGAATCGTCATAACCGCCAAATGAACATTGTTGATCATCCAAATCAGTCAAGCTGTCGTTGCCTGGCAGTACATTCCTCCTTTTAGTTGCATCAACAAGTGTTTTAGTCTCAAACACGATTTCTGTTAACGTAAGCAAACTAACCACCATTATCGTCAGCATCGTCACTTTGGCACGACCAATTTTACCGACGAAGTTTGAGCAACACGCAGTTATTGCTTGTAAAAAGCTTCCGATATGCCACCCGGAAGCCATTTCTGCCATTTTATAAAAGTGCCTCTCTGTCTCTTAGGTAAACAATCTGAAATGAATGTTGACTGAGTAGAGTGTACCCGGAAACCAGTCTGTAATACCGTTAATATTCAAACTTTCCAGATTTTCGTTGCAGGTTATTATCACAATCGAGAAGAATGTGGATTTGACATGCCTGTTATCTACCGTGCGAGCAGAGATGTGAAACCGAAAGAATCACATCGCATTTGCAGAAAATGCAAACAGAAAATTGACGGTGCTATTAAGAAGGTAGAAGCAGCTGACAGAGTTTTCAACTGATATGGAGTTGAGGACTCGATGATAGAAACGTTAACCTCTTTAACAGGAAAAAGCTATCTTCCACTTCTTGTATGTCATTATAGGCTCAGTTTTGTAAAGCAAATCGCTTTAAATTGATGTGCGTGAGTGGTTCAACTGGATAAAACCGGTTTTAAAACCGGTTAGTCACGTGTGTGCCCCAAGATTTTGGAGGTTCCTAAAGAGCATGCTCAACGGAAATCACAGGCGACTTTGCGCAGCTCACGGGGCGTAACCAAACCAACTACGCGACAGACAAGAAACGCGAATTACTTCGTAAACGGTAAAAGGTAAAAGCCATAATCATGCCTGTTTCGAAAGTCGCGGTTATTCTTTAACTAATTTCCAGCAGGTTGCGTGACCAGACGTCGATTTCGACCCCGCAGAAAAAATGGTCGCTCTATGGTAATTGTTTTAAAACTTGGAGAACAAATAGTACTTGGATTTCGCCAATCACGTACCGAGTTTTAGCTATGACACTTAAATGTAACATATATAAATAACTTTTCAATTTCGATAGTGCGTGAAAATCATGGCGTCGTCTGCATTACTGAACGCGGGTTGAAATTAACCATCCAGAAGAAGTTTTAGCCCGGATTTTGAATGATGACATCACTGAAGGTACGGATAGTGGTGAAGAAAGTGATTTGGATGGGCAGCTGGAAAATGGAATCGAGGATTCGAGGTAAGGGAAAGTTCATTTAATATGACAGGGGGGGGGATGAAGATATTGAAACTCAAAGCTTGAAATTTTAGCAGCCCCCTCGCTAGCGGTTCAATTTTTTAGGAGCCCCCTCCTTGGTAGTCGAAAAAATTTCAGAGCCCCCCCCCCCCCCCCCCCCCACCTCCTTCAATTCCTTTGCTCCCCTGAAAAAAGATCGCTAGACTGTATTAAATATATTTACCGTTATTGTCTTCAATTGTTTATACTATGACAAACTTGAGATACAGTTATGATACAATTTTCTAAAGCATTTCTGGGATGAACAAGAGTGTAATAATTACTGAGACTACATTTGTTATATCTGTAAACCACGTGATATAGCTGAGTTGCACAGGTCTTTAAATTGTTGAGTTGAAAACCATCCGATCTGTATGATGATGTCATGTGTTGGTTTTGAAGTATACAAATTTTTGGAGCCCCCCCTCCTAGCGCAACAATTTTTTCAGAGCCCCCCCTTCGGGTGTCTAAAAATTTTCGGAGCCCCCCCCTCAATATCTTCATCCCCCCCCTTGTCATATTAAATGAACTTTCCCTAAGTGCTCAATTCAAGTCTTCGCAAAAGGAACGCCATTACACCGTATTCACAAATGGCGGACACGCGGGAGAAAACTGGTGCTTAGTCATGAAAGCGAGGCGTTGGAGGATAAACAAAAATTGCAAATGACAGGGACCGCGGCGGGGGAGGGGCTGGTAGGGCCACGGCCCCACCACTTTTTTGCGCCCCCGCCCTCACTTTTTGTGGTAAAAAGAAAAATAATTAAAATAAAAAAAAGACTTGAAACAAGTTTTTTTCCGTCTATATTCCGCTATATTCTCTGTATTTTCTTTAATTTCAAACGTCAGGCATTTTGTGGGGCTCCTGTGCTTTTCGCTGTAATTGTGCCCTGGGGCTGACTTTCCCCTTGATCAAATGCCATGCCCTGGCCACCCCTTCGCTTCGTTCGGCAGCGTGTTTTGTACTTCCAGCTCCGGCAAAGTTTTTTATCAGTTTTATCAGACGAAATGAGGAAAATTGCTAGCTTTTTCAAGCCAAACGGAGGTGTGTAGTTGTTTTGAGTTGATAAAAGTGTTATATTTTGTCTTTCTCCTTTCGAATCAATGAAATATTCGATGGCAAGAACATGAAACAGCAGCGATTCAGCAACTTGACAGTACTTAATTGTCATAAGAAATTAAGGGAAAGCTTGGACGTGATTCAGATCGCAAACACATTTGCTGGACGGAATGAAAATCGTATGACAAAGAGCAACAAATACTGGATAAAGTATGCAAAGTCACGCGACAGAAACAAATCAAATACTATGATTTTATTCCTTTATTCGATTTTCAATATGAAAAAGGTATTTTCAATTGTCAGCCCTCCCACTTTTCACCTTGCTCCGCGGTCCCTGAATGAAGACTTTCAGTGAATTTTGCAGAGTGTTTAGCACGGATTCCACCTAAAATAACTTTGTATGGAATTCTTTCAGAAGAAATAGTGGGTATTTCTAAGGGCGCTTCAATTTTTTAACACTCACCATAGGTATTTATGAGGGGCTAGGGTAACAATAGGGACCTTTAGCGTCACGTAGTTTTTCATGGGAAACTGCAAACCGCAAACCGCAAACCACAAAATGTCACGTGACCATGGCCTTGCGGTCACGTTTGCAGTTTGCAGTCCACGTTTGAACCGCAGGAAGGGTTTCCAGCTGTAAGTGATTTACGGCAAGGTTTTTGCCACAAAAAATTGTACAGCCTCGCGTTTAAAGGTATGAACTAGCTTTTTATATCCGTTTGCGATGTGTTTGTTGGATTTTTGATCTCGAATCAATGAGTTATTGCTGAGTTTTGGGCGATTAAAGTGATGCACTTCGACTTGATGAAAACAACATGGCGACCCTAAACAATGAACGCGTACTTCATACTTTCTGCCGTACCAACAAAGGAAAGTATTCTGTTCCAATCTAGAGTTAAATTTTTTTCTATCTTGTTACTGAATTCATAACTTAACTCAGTCTCTGTTTAGTTCCTATTTTTAACGTATCACTCCGCGAATTTCATTTTATTTTGCTTATTTCTTTGAGACTGGGGAGCCCAGGCTTCACAAAGCCTTCTGGTTTCTTTTGGGCTCCCTTGCAACCTTACAATTCCTATATGTATTCTTGTATTGTGCTATATTTTGGCTAAATAGAAATGAACTGAACTGAACGCCTTGCTAAAGTTTGAAATCTCGGCAACGCGAAACTGCAAACGCGTAACTGCGGTTTGTGGTTTGCGGTTTACCTGATGCTAAAGGTCTCTATTCTGAAGAACTGCAGAAAAAGGAACATCATCCATAAGGGGGAGGGGGGGGGGGGGGTGGTGTGGATATTAAGTGGAATGGCCTGGGCGATGGCTGCAGAAAAAAGCGGCAAACATGTTGGCCCAAACTTCACATTAAAACTGAGTATGGAAGCCAGCTCACTGCAATTCAGTAAAACAGAAATATAAACAAAACCAACTACGGGACAGACAAGACACGTTAATGACTTTGTAAACGCTAAAAGCCATAATCATGCCTGTTTTGAAAGTTGCGGTTATTCTTTAACTCATTTCCAGCAGGTTGGGAGACCAGAGGTCGGTTTCGAACCCGCAGAAAAAATGGTTGCTCTATTGTAATTGTTTTAAAACTTGGAGAACAAAGACTACTTGGATTTCGCCAATCACGTACGTACCTATTGACATTTTTTGTGAAAATGCGGTTTTAAATATATGCTGATATCTCAAACGTTTTTATACCTATAAGAAAATGAATAGCATCATCTTAAAATTCGACCATTCTTTATTAAGGATGCCAAAAATCATAGGAATCGGTTAAATCATTTGTGCCAAAAAGTGGGATTCAAAAACATAACCAACATGTAAATAAATAGGTTTGGGCCACCTTAAATGGATCCAGACTCAAATTTAATTATTCGAAACAGAAGCTTGCCGTTTTCAGTCCTGACACAAACATTGCCGTAAAAGTTTAACCTTAGTATAATGTGAGCTTTATACAACTTTTTAACCAAGAGCTCTCTGAGATAATGCCCCAAAGGAGACCAGGTAAATAGCAAGCCATAAAATTCACACACTACAGCTTCTAATTTTGGTAAAATAATTTTTTTTTGCAATGACAAAAAAATCATGAGATTTTTGCTTAGCCCTGCCAACATAGTACCTGTAACAATTCACTCCAAAGTGACAGAATTAATATGATCCAAAGGAAGTTGTAAATACACACATACATATATCTAGCCGAATTTTTGAAAACATACCTCAAAGTGGGCCAGAATATTCGCACAGAAAGCTGGCGATAGCCAGGTTTCTGGTCACTGAGGTGGGAAAAAACATATGGGGCTTGCTGTCCTGGTTGGTCTCATTGTCAAGCTCAGTCCCTGAGCTAACTCGCCATGGGCTGGAAAGGGGCCTCCATGTCAATCCCTAGCGGGGGAGGGTGCTGCAAAAGCATTGTACCTTCTGTTAGTCCTGCTGTGGGAAAAGTCAGTGCACTGGTCATGTCTGCCTTTAGTTTGTCATGTCAAATTCTTGTAACGTTTGAGGCCCATTGGCAAATGAAAGCATTCCCCTCAAGCACGTGCTAGGCTGGGGGGGTGGAGGAAGTCAGGGGGGGATTTAGCCTTGAATTCTCTACTTAGAACTTGGTTAAGTCTCAAGCAAGTATAAAATAAAATAATCTGATTATCTTTTAAAAACAAAGTTGGTTACTCGTGGCTACTCGTGGCCAGTGTCCTCCTGACCTCATAGTTTCTTCTGTAAAGTACATTCTTCAAAGACCCTTATGGGTATATGGGCAACGAATCTACTGCACAGATTTAGCGATGCTATGCAGCTTTGCTGTGCGTTAGAAGTTGGAACATTTTTCCTGAAAATTCTCCTGCGCATAGCAATCATGGCTATTTTATCGTCCATCCTACCCTTCTCAAATAGCCAAACTTCGAATAAACACTTCCAACTAATACTAGGGATATATTCAAATACAATATATTATCTGCCATCGATTCCTAACAATCACACTTAGTTACCAGAGGAAAGTCAATCATTTGGTATGCGGGTATGCTGCGTAATTACTTGAAAACACTACCGAGTACAAAGATTGTCAAAATTAATTTTCCCTCGAAAAACACAGGAAAGAGATTATATGGGTATCTTATCTATCTTCTGAAAAATGACCCGTGGTGAATATAGTAATCTCAACTAGTTATTGTCTCCTAACCGCTGCTAATAGGACAACAGCACGTAGATTTCAATTCAGACAATCGGCTACAAAATGAGTTGAGACACTTCGCCCAAAACTGGGCTTTTTTACATTTTATTAACTTCAAAAGGAGGAAATATAGCTTTCCTCTCCCATCCTCTCCGTGCAATGTTGTGCCCTTGTTCTAGCTACCTATAGAAAACAACAAACACCCCAACTTTGAACGGAGGGGACAGGGGAGGGGTGCGGATTCTTTTGTTCTCCAAAGTTACCCTTTTGTCCCCGATTGTAGATACCATCTCTTAACGCATCCCTATAACAACCACCCAAATTTTACTGCCAGCTTTTAATTTTAACGGTCAATCGTTGAAGTTGCCTGATAAGTGTGGTCCTACAATTTTGGACCATACGAAACAGCACTGTCACAATAAACGATCAATGATTACTCCTGAAGCCTGAACTCCTGTGATTATTAATAGTCAATGCTCTTCAATTAAATGAATTGAGCACTCTACGAAATACGTTCTACCCAGAATACAAGTATTTATATACATAGATATGTATAAAATGACACTGACATGAATGAATGAGCGTTGTGAATGAATCTTTCACCTGCTTTCGACTTGACCTGTTTTGTGTAACATTTGGCGGAGGTCTCTTTCGTTGACAAGTAGGCCATATACCCGTCACTTATTTCTTTTTTTCTCACCACCAATATCTGTTTTTATTTCTGTTTTACAGAATTGTAGTGGGCTGGCTTCGAATTTGGTTTCAGTGTGAAGTTTGGGCCAACATGTTTGCTGCTTTTCTGCAGCTATTGCCCACTTGTCGAGCTTTTGATGCTTTGGAAACCTACAAAATCAACCTGTTTCATTGAAGATGTACGCGTCCCTTTTGAATGCAAACAGCAAATCAGTACTAAACATTAAAAGCTGAAGACATCCCACATAATTGCATTTAAAAAGACATCCATACAAAGTTATATTTGGTAGAATCCGTGCTAAACACTCTGCAAGGTCACTGAAAGTCTTCATTTGCAATTTTTGTTTATCCTCCAATACCTCACTTTCATGACTAGGCACCAGTTTTTTCCCGCGTGTCCGCCATTTGTGAATACGGTGTATGATCAAGCATATGGTTTTGAACATAATCATGTTTTGAAATACTAAGATAAACTCTCAGTGTTTTGCCTGTTCTGTGTTTCATCTCCTGCTTATTTCAGCTGTATAATTTCACAAAATTAACTTTGAAATTCATGAATCAAAGCATGAATCCGAGTGAATGTTTGCTTTCTTGTGTTACTTGCCCACTGGACAAGTGGATTTCAATTGCAACTTTCAAACAATGCTGTATTCAATTTAGCAACAAATCAGTCAGCTACAGTAATTCCCTGGATAAACTGAACAAATGCAATTCAGAAACCTGAGTTGCCTTAAAAACAATGTATTTAATTACTATAGTTAGTCATAATTTGTAACATAATACTAAGTAGAAGTTATAGTCTGATAGTAATGAAACACATTTAATTTTCCAGAAAAAATGTCTTTGCATGGCAAATTAAACATGGAGCACTCATTGTAACCATCAGAGACCACCTGGGGGCATGAAAACCTGAACCGAAAGCTTGCCTTAATCAGCTGAAGTCTGCTACGTAATAATGCTGTTACTAGATAATGTTATCTTGAAACCAAATTTACTGTTGATGCCTCAATACCAAGCAGAATGCATGATGCAAATGTTTTAGAAACATTCACTGTATGATAATCAGTGAAATACATGTAAACCAATTTATTTATGTATATTTTGTAGTTAATTTTTTATTTACCTCAGGTAATTTTTGTTTTTCATTTGTTTTAGGGTATGGTAATGTATGCTAATGAAGTTGAAATGAAAGAAAAATAAAAATTACGTGAGATAAAAAATAACTACCACATACACATGCATATCCATAGGAACCTAATGCAAGAAGCCATCACCCTTGACCCAACACTGAAGCAGTCAGTAAAATACTGAACACATCTATTATTGTGTAGTTCCAGAAACAATATCCATACTCCCCACGGAGGGAACTTTTACTTTAGACGCCCCCCACCCCCCTGGAATTTCCATTTTACACTGTGGGGGTTGTTTGTCATATAGGCCCCCATCCCCTGGAATTTGGTTGAGTACCCTATATTCGTGTCAAAAATATTGTATTTGTTGCACAATATTATTATGCAAAAGATATTTAATTTTTTTTCTGCGATAAAATGCGAAAAAGATTTTGTCATTCATGTTAGTAAGGTGTCTAATAACCTCAAGGAGGTCCTTACCTAATGATTAACTATACAGGTGATACCTTATACTACCAACTACCAAAAAAAATCACCTACATAACAACCTGGAGTTACATTCAAACTAAACACCATGTGAAGTTTCATTATTTCAGTTTAGGTAGAACCTGTTACCAGAAGGCTTAGAACACAACCAAATAACAGTGAATCAAATGTGTAATAATGCAACACGAAGCCTGTGAGCTATTTGGGAAAGCGAAGCAAGCCTCGCGAGATCGCGCAGCCTCCACTCGCTCGCGCGTTCTTGTGATGAGGCTTGCTTGCTTGCAGGCTAAGCAAAACCGGAAGGTGTATTCATGAGCCGATGACAATTATTGTGTTAAAGAAAACTATTGAAAAAAGCATTTAGCCGACTGTATATAAAAGATGATCAATGCTAACAATAATGCTTGCTTTGAAACACCAGTGACAGTAAAATAACTGATAGCTTTTTCAGCAGAGAAGCTGTTATATTCATTATTAACTCACCAATCTTACTCAAACCCCCTGGAAAAAGACCTCTGTATATATGTAAGCAACCCCTGACTCCCTCGGAAATTGCCTCATTTTGACATCCTCCCCTCCCTTCCAAGGGTGGATTCAGGATTTTTTTTAGGAGGGGGTGCACTCGTCTCTTGCTCTACTTCAACACCAATTAACCACATAGTTTTTTTTTGCAGAATACCAGTTGTATGAGAAAAGCGCAGGTAATCTCAGGGAAGGGTGCGCACCCCCTGCACCCTCCCCCTAGATCCGTCCCTGCCTTCGGAATTTCCGTTCCCCTCCGTGGAGGGATATGGATATTTTCTCTACAGATTACACTTACCAAAGGGAGGCCGCAGAGGGAAAAAAGAGTTTTAAAATTCTGCAGGCAAAGCAACCGTGTTATAAAAAATACAAACTCAAATCTCAGGGTGTCTCCCTTCAGAGTTCTCATTGCCTACTGATTCAGTAAACAGTTCTACTGATTTTTGTGACCATTATTTCTCCAGAATAAGGACGGTTTGTGTTATACATCTTTGTCTTTTTTTGTAGGAATAGAATGCTGGGAAAGGGAAATGATACATGTCCAGTTGAAAGTTGTATCAGATTTCAACCGAGATGTCCATATGAGAAAGCTTAACAGGGAAGGAAGGAACTAATAACTTTCCAACTTCTGGTAGGTTCAACCCATAAACCCCAATAAGGATTACGTCAAGTAAAAGGAATTTGGGGACCACACGAGGCAAAGAGAAAGCGTTTTGACCTCGGCACGATTCGCCCTCACTCACGATCCTCAAGTTAGACATGCTGTTGCTCTGCTGATTATGCTGTGAACCCTGCGTGGAGCAAGTCGTGGGTAATTTGTGTGGCAGATCGCGTAGAGGGTAGAATGTGTAGTTAAGTCAACGTACATACCTAATACTGCTCTCAGTATTATCTGCCATGTACATTGTTAGTACTGTGTAGCAAATGATGCAACAGACATTTATCTCTGGAGTGAATAAAATCATCGACTGCTACAAAAAATCCTTTTAAACCCCGATTAGCGTCTATTTTAATTAAAAAAAAAACACCACTACATGTGCAATATGTATTTCAACTTTTCGTTATTACATGTATTTCAGAGTTCCTTTCGCTGCCTAACTGCAGGAATTGATATCAAAGCTTCTGTTCCTAGGAGTTCTTAGCAGGAATTTCACTCTCGGCATCAACAAGTGAGTGCTTTGAGTTTGCAAGTCTTCAGCTTCCTAGATTTCTGGCCTTTTTAACTTTAATCTCTTTCTATTATAGAGAAGGTTAGCCCAATCTAAAATTATCAACGCGGACAGTGGGAATCTGGGTTTGTTTAGGAACTGATTTTTTTGTGGAAATTTGACGGGGTTTATAGGCGTTGAAACGCATTTTGCGTAAACCGCTGACACTCAAACCGATATTTCACAATAAATCAGGGAACAGAGAAATGTAGGGATTCCAATGTAAAATTATTAACGTGGACAACGGGAATCTTGGTTTGTTTGGGAACTGATTTTTTGTGGAAATTCGAAGGGTGTATAGGCGTTGAAACGTATTTTGCGTAAACCGCTGACACTCAAACTGATATTACACAATAAATCAGGGAACAGAGAAACGTGGGGATTCCAATGTAAAATTATTAACGTGGACAATGGGAATCCTGGTTTGTTTGGGAACTGATTTTTTGTGGAAAAAGGGTGTATAGGCGTTGAAACGTATTTTGCGTAAACCGCTGACACTCAAACCGATATTACACAATAAAAAATCAGGGAACAGAGAAACCTAGGGATACCAATCTAAAATTATTAAAGTAGACAATGGGAATCCTGGTTTGTTTGGGAACTGATTTTTTTGTGGAAATTCGAAGGGTGTATAGGCGTTGAAACGTATTTTGCGTAAACCGCTGACACTCAAACCGATATTACACAATAAATCAGGGAACAGAGAAACGTAGGGATTCCAATGTAAAATTATTAACGTGGACAATGGGAATCCTGGTTTGTTTGGGAACTGATTTTTTGTGGAAAAAGGGTGTATAGGCGTTGAAACGTATTTTGCGTAAACCGCTAACACTCAAACCGATATTACACAATAAATCAGGGAACAGAGAAACGTTGGGATACCACTCCAATTTTGGTACTTTTCAAATTGGAAACTCATACCTGAGATATAATAACCATAACATACCCCTCTCATTGAGAGTCTTTTGAAAGCAACAACGTGTTCTAACTTTCTAGTTTCTTTTTATTTCTACAGGTGATGGTTGAGCGCATTTTATTCTCAGATCTCTAACCTTTTCCCTTCACTGTCTCTAGTGTTGTTGTTTTAGAGCGGCCACAAAACTGGCCTTTGTAGAGGCCAGAGGCCATGAGGGCGAGAAAAATAATTGTTTTAGTAAAATCCAACTAGCTGGAAAAAATATCGAGACCAAACAACTTTGGCTGGTTAAAGCTAGACTTAATCCTTTTTTGCCCCCAAAAAGCCGGTGCTTTCGCTACCAGTGTGCTATAACATATAGCCTAGTAGTAGCTCAACCAATCAGAACGCAGCATTGATAATAGACCAGCAGTTGGATTTTACTAATAAACATTATTTCGAATCCTACTTTGACCGAAAACAAATAAGGAAATACATTTTTTTGACCAAAAGCATGGGTTAACCCCTTTGGAAAAATTCATTTTTCTAGGACTTTCAAAAATTAATTTTTTATGGCTAAAAAAGGTTTCTTCTATATCTAGAAAATTATTGAAAAATTTTCCTAGTCTTATTTTGACCGAAAACAAATAAAGAAAAAAAATTATTTTTTTTTGACCAAAAGCATGGGTTAACCCCTTCGGAAAAATTCGATTTTTGGGACTTTGAAAGACTGAATTTTTTATGGCAAAAATGTTTTTTTTTTTTTCCATCTAGAACATTATTAAACATCATGATTTCTAGTCATCATATTTTGACCGAAAACAAATGAAGAAAAAAATTACATTTTTTCACCAAAAGCATGGGTTAACCCCTTTGGAAAAATGGAATTTTTAGGACTTTAAAAGCTGGAATTTTGTATGGCAACATTATTAACCATTATTTCTAGTCTTATTTTGACTGAAAACAGATAAAGAAGAAAATTACTTTTTTTTACCAAAAGCATGGGTTAACCCCTTTGGAAAAATTCAGTTTTCTAGGACTTAAAAATTAAATTTTTTATGGCTAAAAAAGGTTTCTTTTCTATACAGAACATTATTAAACATTATTTCTAGTCTTATTTTGACCAAAAGCAAATAAAGAAAAAAATTACATTTTTGACCAAAGGCATGGGTTAACCCCTTTAAAAAAATCAATTTTTGGGACATTGAAAGATTGAATTTTTTAAGGCAAAAATGGTTTTTTTTTTTCTATCTAGAACATTATTAAACATTATTTCTAGTCATATTTTGACCAAAAACAAAGAAAAAAATGACATTTTTTGACCAAAAGCATGGGTTTGTCCCTTTAAAAAAATGCAATTTTTGGGACTTTGAAAGATTAAATTTTGTATGGCCAAAAAAGGTTTCTTTTATATCTGGAACTTTATTAAACATTATTTCTAGTCTTATTTTGAACGAAAACAAATAAGGAAAAATATATACATTTCTGACCACAAGAATTGGTTAACCCTTTTGGAAATATGATATTTTTGGGACTTTGAAATATTGAATTTTTTACGGCCAAAAAATGTTTCTTTTCTATCTAGAACATTATTAAACATTATTTGTAGTATTATTTTGACCGAAAACAATAAAGAAAAAAGAATGACCAAAAGCATGGGTTAACCCCTTTGGAAAAATGCAGTTTTTGGGACTTTAAAAGATTGAATTTGGTATGGCCAAAAGAGGTTTCGTTTCTATATAGAACATTATTAAACATCATTTCTAGTTTTATTTTGACCGAAAACCTGACCAAAGAAAAAAATTTTTGACCAAAAGCGTGGGTAACCCCTTTGGAAAAACGTAATTTTTAGGACTTTGAAAGATGGAATTTTTTATGCTTAAAAAGGTTTTTTTTTCTCTTATTTTGACCGAAAACAAATAAAGAGAAAAATTGATTTTTTTTTACCAAAAGCATGGGTTGGAAAAATGCGACTTACTAAGTATTTTTTCTAAACTTGTTTTGACCGGAAACAAATAAAACGAATTTGGTGGCTGAATGACCTAATTTAATTAGTATTAATTAATAATTAGTAATTAATAATTAGTTTAAAGTAATATTATTTATCGATAGACAACACAAACAAATTTACTTCATTCAATAAACTTCTGTTTTCTTCAGGACGTGAGCTCTACTTTTTAATGCAACCCTGTACTTCCTAGACACTTCATTTGATATAAACAGCTGTTTACCATCTAAAGTAGCCTATTTTCAGGTCTCTGAACCTCCTTAACGCCTGATTTGATATACACAGCTGTTTACCATCTAAAATATTGGGTTTTGAGGTATCTGAACCCCTTAACACCTGATTTTATGAAAACAGCTGTTTACCATAATAGCCGATTTTGAGGTCTGTAAACCTCCTAAACACCTGATTTTATAAAAACAGCTGTTTACCATCTAAAATAACCGATTTTGAGGTCTCTGAACCTCCTAAACACCTGAGTTGATAAAAACAGGCTGTTTACCATCTAAAATAACCGATTTTGAGGTCTCTGCCCCTATTAAACACTCTGAGGTGATACCAAAATCATGGGTTAACGCCTTTGCAAATGTTAAATATCGCGACTTTGTCAAAACGATATCTTTATAGCCTGGAAAGGCTTGTTATATATCAAAATTACTACAAAACATCATTCTAGATATAAAACAAGCCTTTTCTGGCTATAAACAAGGCACCACATTGGGTTTTACAAAACGGGTTAACCCGTTATTTTGGTAAAAAGAAATTGAAAATTTTGTTTTCTGTTTTGTTGGTCAAAATAGATCTTCTATATATAATGTTTGGTAATATTTTAAGGTATTCAGAAATTCTAGATTTACTTGGCCTAATCCGAAGAAACAAAAAACGTTTTGACCAAATCCGTGGGTTGTCCCTGTTAAGAAACACTTGAAGAACTATTTATTTACTATTTTTATATATAGTTCATAGATGTAGGGTTTTTCCAACACAGACGTTGAGCAAACTTTATGCCTTGACCCAGATTTAGAGGTTTGCATAGCTTAACACAAACATTGCAGGGATTGAGAGAATTTTCAAAACTTGTGATAAAACAAATATGCTTACATCCCGTTTTGCAAACAATGGAAATGCTTCTCAACCAACGAGTGTTAACTTTGAAGTTTATTACTACATAAATCAGAGAGACTTGCAAGTAGTATAAGATTATTTTAATGACATAATAACATTATTGCTTGCGAATCTAGTTTATAGCAGTCTACATAATTTTAAGTAAATGCACTAAATGAAACGAAGTTGTGGAATACATGTAACCTAGCTGGGTGAAAAACCTGACCGTACCTCCACTTGCTACGGGAAGAAAAAATCCCTGGCTAGTTGTATCTTGTTTTTGTGGTCTTCTATATAGGCAAGACCGAGTATTCTAAATTTTATTCCTATACTGCTACTAAACTTTTTAATGACCTCAGTTCCGACTTAAAAGAGTTTTCTATTTCTTCTTCTCCACTGATATTTAAATTTCTTCCCTCCTCTCTTAAGTCTAAATTACGAAGTCTGTTTTTCTCACGCCTATCATCGGCCGAGCACTTGGAGGATCTACTGTGCTCGACTTGCCGCTATTCTATTCATTGTCACTGTTTTTCATAGTCCTACTACAACCACTATTACGTCTTTTAATTTATATTTATGTATATATGTATACATGTTCATTTATAGTACATATTTTGCCCCCCTTCGTCGATTTATATATTATTCATTACGTGTTTATAGCCTATTCTACTTTAAATATTGTCTCTTTTGTGTATGTATATATATATTTATATATTTATTTGTTTTTAGCCTTCTAAACTTATTTATCTATTTATCTATTTTTTTGAGGGCCGTAGGTTAGAAAACCGTAATAGGTTATTGCGCTTCCCTCTTTAAATAAAGTTATTGTATTGTATCTAAAACTAGTTACAGAATAGTAAGATATCTTGAGGCAAAAAAACCATCATTTTAATAGGTATCTGTCCCTTAAGATATCATGGTTTCCAAGCATGCTAAATCAGTTGATCTATTTCTATGAATAAATGTACTTCAAACCATCATGGATCTCGAAATCTGCAAGAGTTCATTGTTCGTACTACAACTTTGTGGAAAAATAAAAGAGAAGCCTTTTTTGACTATAAAAAGTCCCCAAAATCGCCTCTTCCCAAAAGGGTTAACCAATGCTTCTTGTCCGAGAAATGCCACTTTTTTCTGTATTTGTTTTAGGTCAAAACAAGACTAGTGACAGTTTTACTTAATGACTGTGTAGAGAAGAAAGAAACCTTTTTGAGTATAAAAAAAACAGAGTTTTTCAAAGTCCAAAAAATCGCATTTTTCCAAAGGGGTTAATCCATGCAAAAAAATGCCAATTTCTTCCTTTTTTAGATTTGGTCAAAATAAGACTAAAAATAATGCTTAAACAGTTCGCAGAGGAAAAAGAATCCTTTTTGGGCTATAAAAAGCAGAATTTTCAAAAGTCTAAAAATTCGCATTTTTCCTAAGGGGTTAACCCATCCTTTTGGTCCGAAAAATGCCAATTTTTTCTTCATTTGTTTTAGGTCAAAACAAGACTAGAAATAATACTTAATGCCTTTGTAGATAAAAAGGAAACCTTTTTTGACTATAATAACAAAATTTTTTCGAAGTTCCAAAAATCGCTTTTTCCAAAGGGGTTAACCCATGCTTTGGTCAAAAATGCCAATTTTTTTTGTTTATGTAGATTTAGAGAGAATTAGACTTAAAATAATGCTTATTGACTTTGCACTGGAAAAAGATACCTTTTTGACGATAAAAGATAGAATTTTTCAAAGTCCAAAAATTTGCATTTATCCAAAGGGATTAACCCAGGATTTTGATCAAAAAATGTCAATTTCTTCTTTATTTAGATTTGGTCAAAGACTAGAAAGATCTAGAAATAATGCTTAGTGAATTTGTAGAGAAAAAAGAAACCTGTTTTGACTATAAAAAACAAAATTTTTCAAAGTCCAAAAAATGCGCCTTTTCAAAGCGGTTAACCCATGCTTTTGGTCAAAAAAAGCCTTTTTTTTCCTTATCTAGATTTGATCATAAAAAAAGACTAGAAATAATGCTTTTTGACTTTGCAGAAAAAAAGACACTTTTTTGACCTTTAAAAACAGAATTTTTGAAAGTCTACGAAATCGCATTTTTTCAAAGGGGATAATCCATGCTTTCCGTCAAAAAATGCCAATTATTTGGTTTATTTAGATTTGGTCAAAATAAGAGTAGAAATAACGCTTAGTGACTTAACAGAAAAAAAAAACCTTTTTTTTACTATAAACAACAGAATTTTTTAAAGTCCAAGTAGTCACATTTTTTCCAAAGGGTTTAATCCAGGCTTTTGATCAAAAAATGCCAAATTCTTCTTTATTTAGATTTAGTCAAAAGACTAGAAATAATGCTTAGCGACTTTGCAGAGAAAAAAGACACCTGTTTTGACTATAAAAACAGAATTTTTTCAAAGTCCAAAAAATCCGCCCTGCCAAGGGGGTTGACCCATGCTTTTGGTTAAAAAAATGCCATTTTTTATCTCTACTTAGTTTTGGTCAAAATAAGACTAGAAATAATGCTTTCTTAATTCGCAGAGAAAAAAAAACCTTTTTTGACCTTAAAAAACAAAACTTTTCGAAGTCCAAAAACTCGCCTTTTTTTCAAAGGGGTTAACCCATGCTTTTGGTCAAAAAAATGCCATTTTTTTCTTTACTTAGAATTGATCAAAATGAGACTAGAAATGATACTTTCTGAGTTTGCAATAAAAAGAGAAACCTTTTTTGACCTTGAAAACATAATTTTTCAAAGTTCCAAAAATCCCATGTTTTTCAAAAGGAGTTAACCCATGCTTTTGGCCCAGAAATGCCAATTTTTTCTCTATTTAGATTTGGTCAAAATAAGACTAGAAATAATGCTTAATTACTTTGAAGAGAGAAAAGAAACCTCTTTGACTATAAAAAACAGAATATTCCAAAGTCCAAAAGATCGCATTTTCTTCAAACGGGTTAATCCATGCTTTTGGCCAAAATATGCCAATTTTTTCTTTATTTAGATTTGATCAAAATAAGACTAGAAATAATGCTTTCTGAGTTTACAATGAGAAAAGGAACCCTTTTTTGACCATAAGAAAACATAATTTTTCAAAGTCCAAAAAATCGCACTTTTTGAAAGTGGTTAACCCACGCTTTTAATAAAAAAATGCCGTTTTTTCGTTTATTTAGATTTGGTCAAAATAAGACTAGAAATAATGCTTAATGACTTCGCAGAGAAAAAAGAAACCTTTTTTGGCTATAAAAAACATAATTTTTCAAAGTCTAAAAAAACGCATTTTTCCAAAGGGGTTTACTCATGTTTTTGGACAAAAAATCCCAATTTTTTTGTTCCGTCAGATTTTAGTGAAAATTAGACTTGGAATAATGCTTAGTGACTTTCCACAGGAAAAAAGAAACCTCTTTGACTATAAAAAAAACAGAATATTCCAAAGTCCAAAAAATCGCATTTTTTTTTCAGACGGTTTAATCCAGGCTTTAGATCAAAAAATGCCAAATTCTTCTTTATTTAGATTTGGTCATAATAAGACAAGATATAGTGCCTCGCGACTTTGCAGAGAAAAAAGAAACCTGTTTTGACTATAAAAAAAACAGAATTTTTCAAAGTCCAAAAAATTCCCTTTTCCAAAAATAAGCCTACAAATAGTGTATTCTGATTTTGCAGAGAAAAAAGAAACTTTTTGTGCCTTAAATAACAGAATTTTTCAAAGTCTAAAAAATGACATTTTTTTTCAAAGGAGTCAACTCATGCTTTTGGCCAAAAAATACCAATTTTTTCTTTATTTAAATTTCATCAAAATAAGTCTCGAAATAATGCTTAGTGACCTTGCAGAGAAAAAAGAAACATCTTTGACTTTAAAAAACAGAGAAAATCGCATTTTTGCAAAGGGTTAACTCAATGCTTTTTAATCAAAAAATGCCATTTTTTTCTTTATTTACAATTGATCAAAACAAAAAAGACTAGAAAAAATGTTTGGTGACTTTGCAGAGAAACAAGAAACCTTTTTAACCTTTTTTTTTTTACTTTAATAAACCCTGTTCTTTAAAGTCCAAAAAATCGCATTTTTTTGCTTTTATTAGTAAAAACAATGCCAATTTTTCGTTTATTCAGATTTGGTCAAAAGAAGACTAGTCTAAAAAATCGCATTTTTCCGAAGGGGTTAACTCATGGTTTTGGACAAAAAAAGCCAATTTTTTTTTCTTTAGATTTGATCAAAATAAGACTAGAAATAACACTTTCTGAGTTTGCAATGAAAAAAGAAACCTTTTTGACCTTGAAAAACAGAATTTTTCAAAGTGCAAAAAATCACATTTTTTTTTTCAAAGGGGTTAACCAATGCTTTTGGCCAAAAAATGCCAATTTTTTATTTAAATTTGATCAAAATAAGCCTAGAAATAATGCTTTCTGACTTTGCAGAGATAAAAGCAACACCTTTTTGACTATAAAAAACAGAATTTTTTAAAAGTAAAAAATGCCATTTTTTTTTATCTATTTAGAGACTAGAAACACTTAATTACTTTGAAGAGAAAATGAAGCTGTTTTCTCTATAAGAAAGAATTTTTCAAAGTATAAAAAATCGCATTTTTTTAAAGGGTTAACCCATACTTTCTTTATTTAGATTTGTTCGAAATAAGACTAAAAGTAATGCTTTCTGACTTTGCAGAGAAAAAAGAAACTTTTTTTGACCTGAGAAAAGAAAATTTCCAAAGTCCAAAACATCGCATTTTTTCAAAAGGGTTAACCCATGCTTTAGTAAAAAAAAATGCCAATTTTTCGTTTGTTTAGATTTGGTCAAAATAAGACTAGAAATAATGCTTAATGACTTCGCAGAAAAAAAAGAAACCTATTTTGGCTATAAAAAACAGAATTTTTCAAAATCTAAATAATCACACTTTTTCAAAGGGGATAACCCACACTTTTGGTCAAAAAATGCCAATTTTTTGGTTATTTAGATTTGGTCAAAATGTAGTATCAGCTTTATTCGCAATTTAAGTGCTCTTATCTGAGGACTTCAGGCTATATGACCAGGAAATATACTCTGTACACCATCGAAAACGTCCTCATAGCTTCTCTACAGAAGTTAGTTTCCACATGAAATCATGTAAACTGAATACTTGACTGGATTCTCTGTCTTCGACTCAATTATCAGGTAAGTCCAATTCACAGTAAGGTGACATAATAATGCCAGACACATTGTGCAGTTCATGATCTGCATTGACAAAGGCTGCGCTAAAAGGAAGAGAGAAAACAATCAGTTAAAAAACAGTGACAAAATATATCACCAAGGATGTGCTTCTAGTCACCCTTAGTGTGATTTGTCCTTTTTTCCATGAAAACCATGGAGTGTTTATTCATGAAGAAAGCTACAGAGAGAAAGCTATATGTCTTGAGAGAATAATCAGTTAAAAAATTAAAGTAAAGTGACGTGCCACTAATCCACGGTACCGGGTGGATAGCATAACGATAAAGGATTCTCCATTTCAGCTCTGCTATTTCCCTTAAGCAGGGTTGTCAGAATGTTTTAATGTAGACGGCCGAGTTGTCAAAGTAAGTGACCAGTCCAGGGGTATTTTATTCAAAAAACGCCATCCGTAAAGAAATGCCAAGCAAAGCAGCCTGCCGATACTAACCGAGTAGGCGGTGATTTTCGCCGGCAACCGGCTGCTTTTGACAACTCTGCTCGAGGTAGGTTAGTTTCAACATAAGATACAGATGATAAAAATTCCCGAACAGTTGTGATTTGCCCTTCTCAACTTATACCATCAAAAGAGGTGCCTAGAATGGGCAGCATATGTCTCAACTAGTAAAACAAAGAAATGGATATTAAGTTACAGACATATACAGGACCTTCTCTGGTGTCCTCTTAATAGAGGTGTCCACTGAGCCATTTGTCCGCTTAATATTGAATGTCTGCTTAATATGGGGCCAAGTCACTTACCGTCAATCCAAAGTGCCTTCAAAATCAGAAAAACAATGGCAATGGCTTCTCTTTGTCATCTCTGCTTTTTTCGCCACAGCAGACAAGCAATCCTGTCCCCACACTCCTTCTAATTTGAAAATAAAATATAAAATATCAACCCTCCAAGTTGCGACCATTTTAGTCACCATGGCGCCTAAAATTTTGGAGCTGGCGACATAATTTGTAAAAAAAGACTCCCTAAACAAAATAGTTGGTTTCCAAATGGCGATTGAGAGAAAACTTTAACTTGGAGGGTTGAAGACGATAACAAGTACAAAGATTCAATGTTTAAATTAAAATCAATGTTTTAGTCAAACAGAGGTGCGCCTCCACCAAATTGCATTTGATTAGGAGTCTGCTATTCCTACTGATAATTCTGCTGTTTGTTCACTGCTGTATAAAGTATCGTCCCCCAAAAACTTCTGCAAGAGCGATAGCGATAGTCATAATCAATGCAGATAGCTCAAGGGATTTGCACTGATCACAATTACAACAGGAGCAGAGGAAAGGTCTGCATAAGTACTGCCTGACTGGGACGGCATGTTGGGTATCCTGAATTTCTTGGAGTTGAGTGGCAGGTTCCTCCAATAGACAGGTTGACATCACAGCAAAAAGGTCAGGCATTAGGGATGCTTTTGTAGTTAAGCACTACAAATATGTATAGGGAAGAACAGTTATTATGAGTTGCTGGTTTCCATACTTACTGGTTTATTGGTTGGCCGGTTCTATGATTTCTGATCTCTCGTGTTATGTAGATTAAGTGACACCGGTTTCTGCCGAAACAGTTCATCGGCCACATAACACCACTACACCTTCCACAAGTTCAGTTTTCATTGGAATCCGGCCATACTCAAGCATCCAGCCACCATAAGGAATCCAACTTCATACAAGTAGTATCTTCCACAAGTTTCCAGTCAGTTATATGGAATGTATGGGGCAGGCATCAGAGATGCAGTTGTGGATCCAGGATCACAACAATAATTTCGTAGTTAAACACAAATAGGGAAGAACAGTTAGTATGAGTTGCTGGTTTCCATACTTACTGGTTTATTGGTTAGCCGGTTCTATGATTTCTGATCTCTTGTGTTATGTAGGTTAAGTGACACCGGTTTCTGCCGAAACAGTTCATCGGCCACATAACACCACTACACCTTCCACAAGTTCAGTTTTCATTGGAATCCGGCCATACTCAAGCATCCAGCCACCATAAGGAATCCAACTTCATACAATTAGTATCTTCCACAAGTTTCCAGTCAGTTATATGGAATGTATGGGGCAGGCATCAGAGATGCAGTTGTGGATCCACGATCACAACAATAATTTTGAAGTTAAACACTACAAATAGGGAAGAACAGTTATTATGAGTTTCTGGTTTCCATACTTACTGGTTTATTGGTTAGCCGGTTCTATGATTTCTGATCCCTCGTGTTATGTAGATTAAGTGACACCGGTTTCTGCCGAAACAGTTCATCGGCCACATAACACCACTACACCTTCCACAAGTTCAGTTTTCATTGGAATCCGGCCATACTCAAGCATCCAGCCACCATAAGGAATCCAATTTGATACAACTACTATATCTTCCACAAGTTTCCAGTCAGTTATCTGGAATGTATAGGGGATGCATCAGAGTGGAGTTGTGGATCTCCATGATCACAACAAGTGAAGAGGAACAGTCAGTATGAGAACTCAATGAGTGGGTGTGTTATTAAATCAGGTGTTTAGGAGGCCCAGAGAGCAATCAGCATCACAATGTATCACCAAATACTTGTTTAACAAGTCACTCTTGTTATGCTAAATAGCTTTTTCCAACTTTAAAACCACGTAATGTTAATTCTCCAGGAAAGGTATTAGACAGTTGTTAATCAAAAAAATTGAATTAAGTCTCATACCTGATCGACAAATCCAGGGTACATGGTGGAGGGAAAAAAACAACAGTGGCAGGTAGGCCTACATGCAGCTTTGCTTTCTTCCACACGACAAGCGAGAAATCTTAACACCACACTCCTTCTAATAAATGATATATGAAATATGAGAACAAGTACAAAAGTCAATATTTAAATGCAAATCAACGTTTCATGTCAAAAACTTAACTGAAATTGAAAAAACAACAACCGCCATAGATCAAGCATCTCTTAATTCCACTTATAAATGTGCTGTATGTTGACTGCTGTAAACTGTGTTCCTTCAAGGATTTGAGTAAGAGTGATAATGATAGCCATAACCAAATAAAGACAGGTAAATGGTCATGCAGTGACCACAGTCACAACAGGAGTAGAGAAACAGTTAGGTTGAGTACCAACTTATTTGGGTATCCTGGGTTTACCAGATACACACCTCAGCAATAAGGCCAAGCACAAGGGATGCCTTTGTGGTTGAACACAACAAATAGGGAATAAGAGTGAGTATGAGTTTCTGGTTTCCATACTTACTGGTTTATAGGTTGACCGGTCCTATGTTTGCTGATCTCTCGTGGCATGTAGATTATTAAGAGTGGGCTCTTTGAGACGATCTGAATGAGGATAAGTGATCCGAGTTCACTCAGATCATGGTAGATCAAATAAACTGATGACTCCACTCTGGACAAAACTTCATCGGTTCATTTGATCTACCATGATCCAAGTGGTCTGGGACCTCCGATCCTAGTAAATCCTTATCATCCCAAAGGTCAACCCACCCCAAGTGACACCGGTTTCTGTCGAAACAGTTCATCGGCCACGCACCACTACACCATATCCACAAGTTCAGCTTTCATTGGAACCTAGTCATACACAAGCAACCAGCGACTGTAAGGAATCCAATCTCATACAAGCACGATCTTCCTCAAGTTTCGAGAAGATATCTGGAATGTATGGGGCAGGCATCAGGGATACAGTTGTGGAACCTGGATTCCCTGGTGCTGGGTGGCACATGCATTGAGAAGTTTGAGACTGATCCTTGACACAAGTTCTGTCTGGATTCCTCTTAGATGATCTCTTGTCAACTTGTGTTAACAAATTTTCTTTATCACCTGTGTAAAGAGAAGTGCAGGTGTGGTTATTTACTTGGTGGCCAGTTCAATGAGAGTGGTGGAGTTTTTCTGTTGCATCTGTAGCTCATTCTTCAGAAGATCACCAACTCGCTCATTTGTCATTTTCCTACTGACTGGCCTCTACTACAGCTGTAGGTGCTTTCATCATGTTTTTTCTAATGAAGTTTTAAAAGGTTGTGTTTTACAAGGCAGAGTTGTTAACCCTGCACTAAACCTCCAACCTGGAGGACCAGGGTGCTGTTTAGTCTGGCCCTTCTACCTTGGAGCAATCCGGCATAATTCAACCTGCCAGGAGCATAAGCTCCCGCCATCATAGCTCTAGTGGTTCCAAGGGCACGCAAGCCTCCCCGCCACGTCAAGGCACAGCACCAGGGGAGGTAAGACCTACTAATCCTTCTCAAATGCTTTACAGCACTTTCGTTCTGCCTTTGGATTGAAAATTAGTGAATCTATCGGAGACTAATGTTTTTAAGCTAAAGTATTTCAACACACTATCCCATCATCTTGGTAGTGTTCTTACCAGGATTTTCCACACTGGGGTCCACAGGAACCACAGAGAAGCTGAAAGGGGGTCATGAGGGAGAAAAGAGCGTCACAATTTTCAGATACAGTTAACTCAATGTTTTACTGACAGGTCTGAGTAAGAGTAGATAACTCATACGTTAATCCAATTTTACATACACTTAACTCAACGTTTTCAGCTGTGAGTTAGAGTAAAGACGCCATAACCAATTAAATTTTGGCTAATATTATAATGAAATGTACGTATGTTTACGCACGCTTTGTAATAGGTTTTTCGTTATTCCTTTCTTTATTCCTTCCTTACACCCTTAACCTTGGGACCCCTTGGGCTAATTATAGTATTAATGGCATTTCCAGAAAAAGTAAGAACACTGGTAAGAACACTGTGTCTGATAAATGTGTTAGTGTCCCAAAATTTTACTGTCCGATGGGCTACATGTGGCACAAACACTCCAGGGGTTGGGGGATTTCTTGAAATTTATACAAATGGTCTTTGTCTCCTAGACTTTCCACCAAAAAATTCAGTAATAATTTATGGAAAATTGGGAGGATTTTTCTGTCTTTGTCTCACGAGAAATTAAAACAATTTAACAAATAAATATAATCTGTTAAAAATTGATTTCTGGCAATTTGATTGGTCGGACGATTTTTCTCACACGTGATTATTATCTCGTACCAAAGGTAGAAGAATGCTTAAGGATAGTTTACCAGCTAGGTTGCATATAATCACATCCCTGATGAACAATTCCTTTAAATCTAATATGTTTGAACGTGTGTGGAAAATTGCAGAAGTGACTTACGTTTTTAAAGATGGCGATGCTCGAAACCCATCTAACAATCGACCCATATCACTACTACCGTTATTATCCAAAGTAAATGAAAGGTTGGCTCACAGATATTTTGTCACGTTCTTTGATGAAAAAAGCTAGCACAATTCCAAAGTGGCAATCGTAAACACCATTCCACTGAAAAGGCTCTTCTGTCTGTAACTCATGACCTATGAAAAGCTATGGATGATAAGAAAATCTCAATATTGGGGTTGATGAACATGTCAAAAGCCTTTGACAGTATAAACCACAACATGTTGTTATTTATACTTCGTAGCCTTGGTGTGTCTCCATCAGCGCTGGAATGGTTCAAAAGTTATCTAAAAGGAAGGTACCAGTATGGGGGATTGGGGATATGGTTTTGCAGTCTCTCCCAGTTGATTATATATGGAGTTCCACAGGGGTGCATTCTTGGCCCCGTTCGGTTTACTTTTTATATAAATGATTTATTAACCCATTCGCCCCTAAGCTGCCCGTAACCGCCCATACCGGTCCACGTGCTTCTACTTCTTGTGACATCATCAGTTTTAACGATCACGGACAACTTGTGACTGCTCACTTGTGCAAAGTGAAGAGATCCTTCAAACCATACCAGAATGAACACAATTCAGTCAAGGACACCGGAGAAAAAGGCAAAAAACCATGTAACATTGACCTGAAAATTTCCATGAAAATCTTGTTCCACTACCCACCTACCTTTCCTTACATCTAATTCTAACTTCTGCACCTTCCAGAAGTTAATAGAAAAACAAGAAACAACATAGGCAACAAATCATGGAGAATATTGGATATGGCCTGGGTGTAACGCCATATGTCCGCCGAAGGAAAAAACAAAGCAAGTCTGAAGTGTGATGTAAAGCAAAGAGAAATACTTATCTTAAACGATGCGAAGAGTTAAAAACCCATCGATTGAGCTGAGCACTCGCTGAAGATCCAAATTGAAAGGAAAAAGTGGTAGAAGTGGGAGAAGCCTAGACCTTTCGATCCACGGGGCGAAAACGGCGACACCTTCCTTGGGTTTCTTTTCTGCTCCTCTCTCTGCCCTATACATCAGTCCTCCTCAAAACTCGACGCAAGCTCGCCGGAAAGGTATCCATTCACAGCAGACCAGCTTAAGTCACTTTATCGGCCATTTAAAAACCTTTATACGCGCAGAAACCAACCAGTACCTGCTCCTAGAACCGACTTAACTTGGCGGTAGAATTTAGACTTTAACGCGTCAATTCCTTAAAGTTGCCAAGCACTAATGCAGGGCGTGATCCCGAGCTGCTGATGATTCCCTTCTCTTTCACAACTAAAACTTCGCTGCGGGCCTTATTAACAGTGTTAACGGCTTGCTCGACTGTCGCGTTATTCTCGCAATTTCCTCCGAAAATCGCTTTGTAAAGCCACTGAGGCGATCTTTGATAACCTGCGTAAGGTTATCCGCTAAAGAACTGATAAACTCCACAACAGAAGCCCTAATAGCCTCATTAATGGAACGCAACAACTGTTGCATCGCTAACGTTAACGGACGGAACCGAAGATCCTTGCTTGTTGCTCAGTAAGCGAGCGATGAAATCAGACTGTGGGTTGTTAGGCGTTCACAGACCCGAAGGACGAATACGAATGAACAAGACACTTATATAACTGTATGCAAAATACTTAACACCAAAAATACCGAAACACAAACAGACAAGATAACACACGTAATTAACCATATAAGAACGTGCAGAAAACAAATATCTGCTAAACTGCGTACCGCAGATATTTTTGCAATCCTAAAAGTATTTCTAAAAACCTTTCCCACAAAAATGAAGCCTACTAAATGCCCAGCAAGAGAAAAATTAATGAGGCAAAAAAAGCGAAAAAGAGGGGATGGGAGAAAGAGAAAAGTACAATGCAGGCCAGAACCAAGCGAACCAAAATATAAACGTAATACGCAGGAAAGACGTGTTAATTGCGTCAGGCTGGATGCGTCCGTGCGTCTGACCTGACGAGCCGATGCGTGTGCTCTGAAATGCGTCAGAGCGCATTAAGACTCAATAGTATGTATAGCCTAGCTCTTTGCGTAGAGGTGTTATGTATCAGTGAATGATCAATGCAACAAGCTTAAAACTGGTGGATCGACCTAGTGCAAGCTAAAGAAAATTTAGATGCAAAACGCCAAGTGCAACTTTCGCTACATGATTGTATTTCGATCACATATTTCACAAATCGAGCAAACAGTCACGTTTTACACGATCATAACCAAGCTAACGTAACAATAATGCGGAAGAAAATATCACTCACAAAATTATCTTGAGTTTGAGTTGAAGGAACTTCAGAACATGACAACTAACATCAAAAATCGAACCTCCGATTGGCACGTGCTCAAGTAAACAAAATTTTCCTTGTGATGACCAAATTCGCATCGACAAGCAAGACTTCAGGATGCGAAGGACCTCGCTACATTTGCAGCATGATCTGACCGGGACAACTTGTTATCAACTTGTACTTCGAGGAGTCTTTCTGAGGTTGTCCACTTTATGATGTTGTTGCCAAGACGAAGAGCTTGGATAGGGCAGGTAAATGTTGATTTGTGCTGCATGATCATTGCTATACATTTTTCTGGGTGTGGTACCATCGAATTTCTGTCGCACCATACCTGGAGATCAGCTAGAACATTGTTTAGAGAGTTTGTTAGCAAATTCATCGTTTCTGCGATACAGTATATTGTTGTGTCGTCTGCATACAGATAAGTTTCCGCAGAGCGTAGTGATTTTGGGAGGTCGTTTGTGAAGAGGGAGAATAACGTGGGTCCGAGGACCGACCCTTGAGGCACTCCGTGAGCTATAATGTGTTATCGGAGTCGCATCCGTTGATTCTGACGAATTGTTTTCGTTCTGTAAGATAGTTCTTTAACCACAGACAGATATCTCCTCTGATTCCAAGGTCGTTCAGCTTTTGTAGCAATATATTGTGCGACACTGTGTCGAAAGCTTTAGTGAAATCCACAAACAGTAGTCCCACAAAAAGCTTTCTTTCTACTGCTTCTCTCCACCTCTCAGTTAGGTGTATTAAAAGCTGTTCTGTTGACTTTCCCTTCCTATAAACCCATTGCCTGTTATCAAGTAAATTTTGCGTAACCACTTGATTAGTGATATTACTTGCGACGCAGGATTCCACTAATTTACTTGGTATACTAAGCATTGACAGTGGTCTGTAACATGTTCTGTCTTCCTCTCGTCCTTTTTGAACGCTGCACTGACTCTAGCTATTTTCCACTGGTCTGGTGGCTTGCAGGCTTCAACACTGTTTAAACACGCTCGTGAGAGATGCGGCAATAGACATACCTGCATACTTTAGAAGAAGCGCAGCTACGCCATCTGCCCCCGTAGCTTTCTTCACTTTTAACTTACAGATCTTTTCCTCGATTTCCTTCTGACTAATCGTGATGCTGGTCATATCAGCGTATCCACATTCGCACAGCTATGAGCGTGTAATGGCTGAATTTCATCCGCGGGGCCAATCAATTTTTCAGCAATTGTACAGAAATAATCGTTTAACATAGCTGCCTTTTCAGTGTCATCTGTTGTAGGAGTTCCATTGTCCTTCTTTAATTGGTGGGCTTGTCTGTTTACTTTTCTTCCTGATGTCTTTTTCAGTAGTTCCCAGTAAGCAGTAGTAGATTTTACGTCATCGAATAGATTGGAGTAATAATCGGCTTGGGCTTTTTTCGTCATTGTTGATACTTTATTTCTAAGTCTTTTATAATTATCCCACAGAAGTGGATCATTAAGCTGACGCGCCCTTTTCAGAGTCATATCTTTGATTCATGGTTATTCTGATTTCCTTTGTTATCCAAGGCAGGCTGTTACTACGTACTTTAATTTGTTTAAGTAGTGCGTGTTGCCACAAGTTCCAAAAACATTTTTTCCGCTGATGAATCCCAGCCAAAAATATGTTTCTTTCAAACTTCTAGAAAACGACAAACTATTGCATCTCTTTCTCTTCATGCTTAACAGTCTTAAGAGCCTTGTCTTTTTATCCAGAACATAATCAAAAATATATCTTGGTGTTTTGTACAGAAAAAATTTTTTGAACAAAATCATGGGTTAACCCCTGTGGAAAAAGGCATATTTTTCAACTATGTGATTATGATTGTTAGTAGTCTAAAAAGTCTTCTTTTCTATGTAGAACAAAATCAAACAATTAACCATTAATGAATGAGGCTAGGTATCTTATGAAGAACTATGGAGATCGAGGAGGGCGTTATCCGTTGAGGCCGTAGGCCGAGGCGGATAACATCCTCCTCGATCTACGTAATTCTTCATATGATACGAAAGCTGAATTCAATAATTGTTTTATTATTCATTCAAAATAATTCCTAGTTTAAAAACATAGCTAAAACATGCTTACCTCCATCGATCCATCGATGTTAAGTTCATCTTCGATAGTGCGCGTTTAGGGTTGTTCAGCTCCGCAAATATTCTCCAAATAGCAGATGTCGCCCTTCGAGTTGTCTTCTTGCTGTTCTTGCCTTGTTTTTAGCTATTATTTCGCCTAGTTCTTACTCTTGAAACGAGTGAAATGTCCCCCATTTTTGTTTCCACAACCAAAACAACTCAACCTCGTCCCCAGAACTTCTCGGTTAACGGTGCATTAACCTGCAAAAACGCTGCATTTTTGACGTCATTTCCTCGCTAAACACAAAAGTCTTCCAAATTTGGTCATCAGCAACTGGTTATGGTGAATTATCCGTGTGCTTTTAGCCAATCAGAATCGGGGAAATATTTTCAATGAATAATAATAATAATGAGGTGGCCCATATCATCACATGACTTCGTGGAGTTTATTAAAAATGCAATTCTTTGGACGCTTTTCTTAGCGAATCGCGAGGTTGAAGTCTCTTCCGCCTTGAGTTCTCAAATTAAAAGACAAAAAGAAACGTAAAGTCCTCGATAAAAATGTTTCTTTATTTTCTTTGATTTAAAACAGCGTCATTTCTTATGTACAAACACTAAAATAATCTGCTTTGTACTAATAGTAACATTTCTTAATTTATTTACAAGCTTATATAATTCGTATAATAGTCTTTTAAAAATGGAAAATCATAGGTATTATTTTCTCATGGAAGAACCCCTTACCTCACAACGACTGACGAAAAAAAAAATATATATATATATATATAATTTGTATAAATATAACCTCTGTTATGTTAAATATACAATAAAAACCAATATAAACCCATTTACTTTCAAACTGAGTCAAAAGAACTTTTTAGCTTTTATATTTTATTTTACTAACGTAGGAATTTGCCTTTCTCTTCGCATAAATAATGCGTAAAAATATGCAAATTTGATGGAAACAGTTGGCTTGAGCATTATCACAGGACCCAAATTGGGAAAACAAAACTTCCAAACAAAAGAGGTCTGTTGTGCAGGAAGGTAAGGTCATGCAATGTAGTTATACATTTTCAGCTTGCAGATGCATTTCTATGTGACCATTCAAACGAGAGCTAGTGATTTCTTTAATACTGATTAACATACTGTACAAGGTGCTTCTTCTATGTTAAAAATTAAATTGAATATTTTAATATATATATATATTATTCTCTCTTTAGCAAAAATAAGTTCTTATTTGTCTAATAGCTTCAACTTTTTTACGTCTTTTATACCCCACATTAACATGCATCTTCTCTAAACTGCTCTCGATAGGTTTCCTATTTTCCTATCGCAAACACTGAACAAAGTTGAAAACAACGGTGCTGCAGTTTATGTTGGAAGTTCCCTGACCGCGCACAATCCTTTGTTTTTTGTTCACAATTCGAGAATGAAGAAATTAATGTGATGTTTCTATTGGTCAGTAAGTTTAAAATGATTGGAATGCTATTGAACGTTGTGCACAAAAAAGCTAACAAAAACACAAAAAAAAGCTAACAAAAACACATAACAAAGGCGTGTAACCGGTTTCAAAACCATTCCACTTTAATAAGGGCCTATTTACATGGGACCCCAGATAGGTAAGGTAACATGTGGCGGATCACCTCACCTATCATGTAAACGTGATCAAATTGAAATGAGAAATTATATGGACAGGCGGGTTACCCCACCTTAGAGGGTTACCTCACCTACCTGGGATCCCCCTCCTCCACGTAAACAAGACCTAACTATGCTAAAACGAAGCAATTGGCTATGTCACAAAGATATTGCTATTTTATGTCAATTATGAGCTATAGCTATTACTTAGTGCCTTTATACTCACACAATATGCTACTGTTGAGTTACAAAGATACGGTAAAATTCCGAAAATAAGCCCCGGGGCTTATATTTTTCAAAGGCCCTTTTTGAGGGGCTTATTTTTGGAGGGGCTTATATTCGGAGGGGCTTCTCTACGGACGGAAATTTGCGTTTCAAAATCGATTGGGCTATCCTTACAGCTGGAAGTAAACTTACCGTTTTTGCTTTGTTTTACTTTGTATTTGAGGGCAATTTCCAAGTACAAGCCCCCGGGGGGCTTATATTTGGAGGGGCGATTTAACGGAGGGTTTTTTGCGTTACGAATTTGGGGGGCTTATATTTGGAGGGGCTTATTTTCGGAATTTTACGGTATAAAACAAATTTCAGACATAGTATCACGCTTCACAAGGCTGGTCACCTTACACTGAAGGAAAAATCATGGCCACAGAGCGCGTTCAAAGGCGTGCAACCAAATTTACTTTGAAGTGTGACTTTTCAATAACTTATCCTGAACGTTTAGTCAAATTAAGTCTTTTGCCTCTCGAGTTTAGAGGGGAAGTTTTAGACTTATGCTTGTGAAACTGATATGGGTAAATAAATAAAACTTGAAAAAACTGGCCCCGACGTTTTTACGTTTCAATCCATGCCATCCGTAGCAACCGACAAGACGAAACAGTTTTAATAACTAAATATAGTCTTACAAAATGGGCCATTATCATTTATGGAACTAAATTAATGCGAAGACAAGTTATAGCTCTTTAAAAAGAGAAACGAGCTTGACACAGCCCGTTCCTACCCCTCCCCTTAGTTAACACTTTGCCCTAAGTGAAAAGGCTTGGGGGAGGGGTAGTTGGGCAGTTTCCCAGAAACGGATAATGACCCGCCCCTTCCAAGTCTTGAAAGATGTGCCACTAAAATATTCTTTAAATTAAAAACACTGTATAAACAGTTTCGTACACAATTCTTCTTATAACAGACATAACAGACATACATACCACTACAATGGTTTAAACCAAGATGATTATCAAGAGCTAGTCCCACGCATGAGAGAATCGATTCACCCTTCGTCAAAAGAGGAGCGCCGGGGACCCTTAACATCTGGAATTTGTTAACAACAAAGTAACACCTAACAATCACCCTTTAGGGTAACTGTCCCTAATTCTAATTAGTGCCAAGCATTTAAGCGGGAAAAGGGATGGGGAGAATAGCGATGACTCATCACGTGCTCCCCACCGAGGATCTAGGTTTATGCATTTGGCATTTTTTACGCAAATCACGCACTCCTACCCATAAAAAAGCTACAGTGACAAGTTTCTAACTTCTTACATGGTACTCGATATTGACAGTACCCTAGATACACTGTCGTGAGCATGTAAAGCTGCTGATTGCTTTCCCGGGCTGTTGTTGCTGATTAAACTGAGAGAAGAGTGGCGAGAAAGACCAGGATGTGGTTCACGCTCTTTTATGTCATTGGCCCTTTTGTACAGATGTGCTGCTTTCTCTGGTGAGCCCTGATAGAAACACATTGCACTTTTACAGAACAAACATTAAATAATTGTCTCCCACTATTATTGAACAATATTTTTGGAATGATCTTCCACTTTCCATCCGCAATTAGTAAAGAATTCCGTCTTTATAGGAAATACTCTAAACTGAATCATTACAAAAACTCTTCCGTATCCCTGAAAATTTGAGAAAAATCCCAAAGCATGCTTTTAAGAAACAAATACACAGTTTATTACTACTTGATCTTCAAAGACAGGATAGTTATGCTGATATAGACACCCTTATTAATGAAATTAAAAAAAAGATCATCTTAATTCAATGTATTGTAACCTTTATTTATCTACTTATTTAAATATTTATTCAATTTTATTAATATTCTTTTTAACCTCTTTTTCCTTGATGTTGTAAATCTCTTTTATTTTTCTTGTAAAATGTCTTTCAAATGTATCACTTCACGTATGTAGATTACCACACTGCCTGCCTCGAATATCGTTAGCTAAATGTAGGTAGTGTGTATGTTTCATGTATTTCACGGCTTTTAATAAAGTTGTTGTTGTTGTTGTTGTTTAATCATTGCTTATTCCATTACCAAAATTCCAGCTAGATTGACTTAAGAGACCACACTACAAGGGTCAGTCTACTTCCCTTGCTCTTATCGAACAGCAGTGTAGGTCCTTTTATGTCCCCATTTAATTAAATGGCAAGGAAAGGTGAAAGAAACCAACGCCCACTAATGCGACCATCTAAACTGACAGACGATGTATAACAGCAGCCACCATAATCTTCCTATAGTTTTAAAAAAAGGTGATTGGCGATCTGAACCCGCGACTTCAGGCTCAGCAGACTGGACTCATCCGACTGAGTTAACCGGGTGGTGGTTCACCCCTTTTGTAACTCTAATGGGGTGCGAGGGCCCTCTGAGGTAAAGCATGTTAAAGAGAAAGTATACTCACCAGGTCATAAAGCAACTTAGCAAGATTGACGAGAGTTTCAGCCACACGTGGATGGCTTGTGCCCAGCATCTCTTCATAGATCTGTAGAGCCCGCTCGTACAGTGGTAACGCCTCTGACTGTCTGTTCTGTCAATCAAAACAATAGAAAAGTTTCGAACTCTTTCACTGCCAAAAGTAGCTCAAGTCAACAATCAAGAAAATTTCCGAAAGTTATTGAGTAACATGCTGAAAAACAAATGGAACCATGTGAACGTACTGCTCAAGAAGTTTCATTTGAATGGTCACATTCTAGGATTTCATGCACCAAAGAAAAAGTTGGTATTAAATTCTAAATAAATAGTGCCATGTGACAGTACTGCTGAAGAGGTTTCGTTTGAATGGTCACTCCATAGAATGACGCCCTCCGACTCAAAAGTTAGAACTACATACTCAATAGATAGCACCATAAGAAAGTACTGCTGAAGAGGTTTTATTTGAATGATCACACCAAAGCATTTCATCCAGAGACTCAAAAGCTAGAATGACCACACAGTGGGGGTGAAGGGGTTAAGACTCTGGTCCATAGCTTTTGCCAAATTGGTGGCGCATCAGTCCATTACAGATCTTCCCTACCCACTTCGGTCCCTTTCAGGACATAAATTCAGTACATTACAAAGTTCTGGCCACTTAGAGGTTACGCCTGGGACCGAGTCGGTTTTGTGTTTAACTGCATTCTGGGGCTATATGCATTAGAAATACGTTATCGCAAAAACCTCGGGAAGCTATAGAGGGTCAGCCTCAATAATAAGGGAAAAAAGGCAAAGGGAAGAATACGATAAAAACAAAGCAAAAAAACTAAAATAATGTAGAACAAAGAAAAAGAGTTTCGTTCCACCGGTATTCAAACCTGCATCATAAACACTAGCTGATGGTGTATCAAGTCCTATACCACTTGGGCCACGCTTTACGATCTACCCAGCCCAGGAAAGGTTGGCCACACCACCGGGGTCCACGTCCCCCACTCTTTCCGACAAGTGGTGGGGGTTCTTTTACGTCTCACAAGAACCAGATAAATGAAAGTGCTCTGAGACGGGACCTACAGTTTTTCGTCCTTATCCGAGAAGAGTAGAAAGTCTAACCATTTGTAGATGTCATTACAAGGACAGCACTTTCTTCTCAATCACTTAAAGACCCTGAGCGTTGGTCCGGCCGGGGTTTGAACCCACGATCTCCCGCTCAGCAGACCGACACTCTCCCACTGAACTGAGCTAACCAGGCGGCAGTTTTTGGGGACGAAATTTGACCCAGAGATCTGTCAGCCAATAAAAGAAGGGGAAGCGTCACCAAACTGTCCCATAGTGCGATGGGACAATATACCAAACCTGTCCCACTAACAACCTCAAAATGGAAAATATGCAATCACATCATTGGAACATGTATAAGGGCTCTTTACAAATCCCGAACCTCACAAAGCAGCAAGAGAATTTGGAATCTGGGCTTTTTAAGGTAGTCAAATAACTACTGTTACATTGTTTACCTGAAGACATAAAACAACAGCAAGGTTGTTAAGAGCTGTAGCAACGCTGGGGTGTGATTTACCAAATGTCTTCTCTCGTATTTCCAGGGCTTGTCTGTAAGGTGAAAGAAAAGCACAACAGAATCAGATGAAGAAGCGAAATAATCTGTCACTGAATTGTTTACATGTAGTTTCCTGCCGACTACAACAGGACAGTTAAAAGCATCATTTTTTTTTTTCAAGGGGAAGTCCTGGGAGCTCACAAGAGAGAGAACACAAATTTTCGAGAAAGCTCGACATTGGAAGTACTACAAATAAGTCAGAAAAAAGAAACAAACAAAACAAAATGGTCCGGAAAATACCAACTTCCTGTTGGTAAAAGGAGTGAACCTCGTCACTTCTTTAGCAGTATACTGAAACACTGTGAACGTCAGTGTAATTCCACTACTGACAATTTCCTTTCTTTTTGTAGTGAGACTTCTTGGACTATTAATAATGGCGACCACGAGACAAAAATGTTTCTTACCTGTACAAAGGTTCTGCATCCGTATATTTACCCTGTCAGTAGAAAATAATATTTCACATTACCAAAGACATACAGCGCCTATTACAAGGTCTTGAAAAAGTACCACACAACGCATTGAGAGAAAAATAGAACCAGAAAAACAATACCCACGTTTAAAATCACCTTTAAGTTACCATCCTCGTTTCTTTTTTACCATACGGTTAACCCTTGACATTACTGATCTAAGTATAGGAGGCCCAGTGAATATGTGGCGTAGTGGCATGTTACCGCTTTTTTGGATCATAGGGTCAAACATCGAGTAGAAACCACATACCATTTTGACTGTGGGCTCATGTTATTCGTTCCGTGTGATTTTCGCTGACGAAAAGGGATATTTTTACCTCCTTAAAGTTTTGTCAGGGTTCCTGTTTTTCAGGAGAAGGGGCCCTGAGGCATCTCAAGTAAAAATTCCAGGGAGAACTCTGAAATTATGGATTAAAGAGATGCACTGATATTTCATTATAAGCGGTAACCAGAAGTAAAAGATGATAATCATACCTGTTTTCTGTACAATACGGTCAAATGTTTAATGGTAGAGGCCACACTGCTATGGTGCGGTGGAAAAGCCTATTAAAAGAGACACCATAATTACATAAATTATCAAAATAATTATGAAAACAATCATCAATTACCATCAAACTCAGAAACCGTGAACACCTGAAAAATTTCAGGAATGTTGATTGTGTAGTGACCAATCACGATAAAGTGCCGGACAAGAGAGCAAACCTCTAACCTCAAATCTTCTAACCCACTACCGAGCTTCAAATCTGTCCTTATGTTTCACTGCGCGCTCGACATTACTGATCCAAGACGTATACCGGATACATACAAACCTAATGAATTGCTTAATGCTTCTCCCTCTCCATAGCTCAGTTAATGGAAACAAAACTCGATTTTTTGCATTTTCTCCTTCACATACTTAATATTGTACTTTGAAAACCGAGAAATGTTTACATGATGGCGGTGTGACCTTTTTAGCAGTGCGAACTCATGCCAAGGGCTTTTATAATGGTGCAAAACACATACCAGTATGAACGCACCCCCTTAAAAACGGTGGTTAGCATGGCAGTTTCACAACATATTTTTTTCCCACCTTTAATCTGATCTGATAGGCTCTAACATAGAGTGGTTCTGCCTTGTCATACCTGAAACAAACAATACAACTTTCTCTGTTACTACACTACTACCCTAGAGAGCAATTAACTGGAAACATCCGAGGGGTAGAGGGTTGGGTTAGGGGTATGTCTACCAGCCACCAAATAATAGAGCGTTTTCCCATGACGTCACGGCGGCCATATTGGTGTTCCAAAACAATAAAACGGCGGCCATGTTTGTGTTCCAAACCAGTCCTGAGGGAGTTGAACTCTTTCCTTATGTAAACACTTTCTCTTGTTCCAATAAATTTGCAGATGCTGGTCACGTGAGTGAAAACGCTCTATACACTGTTCACTGTCACCTATTTTTCCGTAAGATCGAGCACCTACTGTTACCAGGGTTCGTACAGATTTTTGGATCCAAAATTAAAGACTTTTCCGAGACTTTTCTTCAAAATGATAATTTCTTTTTCCAGACTCAAGGTTATCAAATAGGTGATATATAGAGACAAAAAAACGCAGGAACAAAGCTTTTTGCATGGTGTGCTGCAAACACACGGGCGAGATTGAATAAGATTTGACCAAAACAGAAAACATTTCACTTCTAAAGCACTTGTTGTAGCTTTGAAAAAAAAAATTTACATCCATTTTCCAGACTTTTTCCAGGTCTGGAAAATTACCGGGCAAATTTTAAGACTTTTTCAAGAATTCAAGACTCTGTACGAACCCTGTGTTACGGGTGGCCATCTTCGTTTCAAACGGACCGAGTCTAGCCCGGGGATGAGTTCAAATCTACCCTGAAGGGGGAGGGAAACGTTTTGTGGTTTTCCCCCCAACTGTTAAAGGCTTTCATATAATAAGCAGAGTATTTTTTTCGCTATCTGCACTTCTTTGCTAAATGATTATTAATGACTTGGGGGTTAGAATTACGCGTGTCTTATTCTATGAGCAAGCGCTAAAACACAAGAAGTGGAAAGTGAAAATACGTCAAGGCTGTGTAAAATTATGTAGTTTATAGAACATTTTTTTGACAATCTTTTAGTTGGGACTTTCTTCATTGTATATAGCTTTAGCGGAAGTGTATACACCTAATTGCACTAACGTTGTCATCCAAAAGAAAGCAAAAAGAAAAAAGAAGAAAGCCAAATAGAAATTAATTAGCCATGGAAATTACGTTTTGATATTTTGATAATAGTTCGACATCAACCGAGTTGAGAGAATGTAAACTGGCCCGTGTAAAGATGTTTTCTGCCTCATGCTTTCGTCAGACCAGCTCTCTGAGTGAGTATGCCTAATTTATTCCTATTCAGCTTTCTTCAATTCTCTTTTTCATTTCCTATGACAAAGTTATTGCAATTAGGTGTTTGCAAGTACATCACTTACATCTTCTGATCATTATAAAATGCCGCTAGGTTATGAAGAGACTGGGCAACATCCGGGTGATCAGGACCCTGTAGAGACTCGCGCATCTCCAACGACAGGTGAAAACATGACCTGGCAACTCTGTTTGAAAGGACAGAAGGAAAGGGTAGCATGTTATCATCTAAAGCGTGTTATCGATTTAAAAGCTGAAGACAAGGAAATGGTGCACCTGGATTTGTTTCGATACCTGGTACAAACCCTAACTACTTTTTGCTTCCTGAATTTCTCCTTCAAATCATTTTCTTAGAGATGCTTTAACACACAAACACCCAAAAGGTGTTTTATGTCATACAACCAACACGATAGGAAGTGTTATATTTTGAGTGTTTCACTTATGCAGACAATGAGAAGTGGGTTAAAATTAAAAAATCAACAATTCTCCATAGTCTCTTCAAACCACAGAAATTGGGTCAAAATGTCAAAATGTTTGGTACAGTAGCTGCAAGGCTACGACGTGAAACGTCCTTACGGGTATTTCACGTTTTATGGAGAAAAAGAACAAAACACAACAATAATTTTGTTTTTCTGAACTTGGATACTGTTCTTTGGAATTAAATTCCAGAAAAATATGCCAACATTTGACAAAACGGACAAGCAAAAATTTGTAGTGATTAAGTTTGAAAAAGCGTGAATTCAAGTTTTAAAGGAACGTTTTGTGTATTGCGTTTAAGGTAGAAGTTGCTCAATTAGGTCCGGTTCACACATTAAGGTTCGAGTGAGAAAGAAGTCGTTCGGGTAGAAAAGGTCTTACTTCTAAAGAAAATTACACGATTTCTGCCCAAACAACAACAACAACAACAACACTTTACTACCGTATAGTGCTGTGAAGTAAACATTACCAGAGAAAGGAACCGAGGTAAGATTCAAGATACGGTGCATAACAGACTAACAACCTAAAATAACCGTAATTAAAACTACAGTCTAAAAGACGTGACAGGTTTACTTACTCGTGATTATTTTGAAGAAAATTTAACACACCCAGTTCATTCAATGAACGCGCCAACTCTGGACTTGGTGATTCTCGAGCCAGTTCTTCTACCTGAAGAGTTTTCTTTTTCAAGTCGTTCGTATTAACCTGGAGAAACCATTTTAAAAACTTAACCATCTAACTTCACAACACGCTGCATTTTGTTCCTTTCTCAACGGTTTTCTCCAACATGTTAGGAGGCAATTTGGGATTGCATTGATTTTTCAATACAAAGCTCTGTCATTGGTTGAAGATGTTCGTGCTACTTTGTTAGCCAATCAGAAATAAAATTAAACCAATCGTGATGACCTGCTCACATGCACTTTCCCGCGCTAGATAAGGGCAAACCACTTCAAGATCTGATTGGTTCAAGTATGGGTCTGATATCATAGATTACTTTAGTAAGGTAAAATCAAACAATACGCTGCTAGAAATTGGACTCCATAAAACAAAGGCGCATATCATTTCATGGCATCAGTGCTGTATTCTCTTGGCGAATTAGCTTTCAAATACAGCAAGAAAAGGTTGAAATATCCAAGCGTTTTTTGGATAAAATTTCTTACTTTTAGGGTAAACTACCGAGACGTTGTCACTAGAAACAACAAGAATCCGAATAAGGGATTAATATGTATACTAAACTTCTTCATTTTTGTCGAAACACCCACAGAGATGCTGATCCTATAAAGAAACTAATCACAAGGATAATCTTGATGACTTACAGATGAGTTTGATTTCTGTTTGATTGCCTCTGCCTTTTTGCGTAAAGATCCTGCCATGGCATGTCTATAACAATAACGACATTATTCATCCGATTAAAACTATGTGTGTGTGCAAAACAATGCTAGAAACGGATGCAAATAATTGCATGTTTTCCTTAGGAATTTAAATAACACATAAATAACACAATGTAAAATATGAGATGTGCACACATCTCCCAAAATAAATCATGTTTGCTCCCCAAAACTTTGCATAAGCTTTGTCTTCTATTTTTCTAGGGACCACTGTAATACCGAGGAGAAATCAAAAAGGTTATGCAAAGTTTTGGGGAGCAGACAAGGTCTATAATGGGAGATGTGCAAATGGTGAATAGTATAATGCTCCTGGGGCTTCTTAAAATAAATAAACAAGCATGCAACACGAGGTCACTGGTTTTAAGGAAAGCAGAGGAGGAAGGGCATTGTCCGATTTCATGCACTCTTCCATTGTTTCAGAACCAGAAAGTCACTATTGTGGCCACTGAGAAAGCGGGAAGAGTAGGTTATCATTTGTAATAATGACCTACTGTTCCACCTCAGGGACAGTGACCTGCTCTTCCATTTATTGAAAGGAATAAACCTGTTCAAACCATTGGAAAGGTGCACTAATTATAGTTCTAAGAGCGTGCTTTCTACACCCAAAAAGGTCATATCTAACACAGAGGGCGGGGCGGGGAGGGGAGGGGCGGGGGAAGAGATGACAGAAGTAGGGATGAAAGGCACACTTCACCCAGCCGGAGTCTCTGTACACTCAAGGGGGGTTCCTTTACACTCCAGGGAGCATCAATAGACCTAAGAAGGCACTTTCAATCCCTTTCGACCCCATTACAACCAAGGACCCTCATCATAAAATGCGTGCCTATAAGCCTACTAAATGCACATTGGCAAAAAAAAAAACCTTGAAGGCATACTGGATATGGTGATTTTTAACTACTGTGAATATCCACGGGCAAAGTAGAAAGAGGAGTTTACACCTTTATCCTGAACTCTGTTATGGTTTTACGATCACTAACGACGGATGAAACGGCTCACAAATATAATAATTCCCATTATCTTATTTCACTTGAAAAAAAAAAAGACAATTACGTTACATTTCGAGTTTAAACTTACTTCTCGAGCTTCTTGTACAAAAACGCCAAGCCTTCCAAATCCTGGGAAAAAGTTATCAAATAAGTAAAATGCGACAAAAATTCACAAAACAGTAACACATTTACTATACACTTTGCCTAGATAACAACTGAATTTAGAAATGCTGGTGATCGTGACTGGGGGATTGTTCTGGCAAAAAAGGTAAAACCTGAGGTCCATTACTTTCGTTAAAAAAGTTTAAGTCTTCTTTCGTGTGGAACCTCCGAGGACTGTACAATAAAACCGCTACCTTGATACCTAAATTTAGTCGAGTTATATATCTGATAGTCCTTAAATCAATGCAGCTTGGACCTGATTAGTTGCTCACACAGATTCCTTTAATCACACTAGCTACTGCATCATTGCATCTTTTTTTTGAAAATTTATTTTTTGTACATGTAAAATAAAGGAGTATGTGAATAATATAATCAAACTAATTTTAAATTTTGCTAAACAGATAAACAAACAAAACAAAAGCTTCATTACTGTTCTTTTGGGAATTGTTAAACTAATGAATGACCCACATCTGTTTATATCCGAAAGCGAATTATGACTACTCACTTTAACAAGTGAAGGATGGTCGTTTCCAAGAGCATTTTCCTTTATTTCTATGGCCTGTTTGAAGAACGCTTCAGCGGGACTACAAACAACAGGAAAGAAAAAAAATGCTATCATTTGGCCCTCTCTCCTTTTCAAAAACAAGACGTAATGATAAGAAATCTACGATTTACAGCGACAATTCAAAATGTCAACCTTAATTTGTGAACAACAACAAAACAGGGTCATTAGTGACACGTTCATACACGTACGTTCTGCCACAAGTTTGAGGACCCTAAATGGACATTTTTGAAACTTTTAAGAAACATGTTCGAGATCATTGTGTATACGGATTTGTGAGTGATAGAGACTTTTAGATTAAGACGAGGGCGACTATGAGAACGAGATATTCTGAATACCAAACAGTGCGCGCGCATGAAGCAGCGTCTGGCGGGAAAACGCGATGACCGTCGTCACTCTACTACACATTGTAGCGAAAATGTGTTGATGATGGAACAACTTATGATATGGTACAAGTTTTATTACTTTGATATCAGGAGAGGGGTTAACCTCCTTCGCAAAATTGACCATAATAACTTTTCTAGGGCAAACTGCAAGTGTGTCAAATCTCGTCCTCGCCTCGAATCAAAAGGTCTCTAGTTTCTTCTAATTATATAACATGTCGTCTAGCGCTTGACTTCAAAAGATTGCTCAAGACACTAACTGCTATTTTAACAATGAAGTAGTTTCTTCTACGCAACTGTACTATTGCCACTACATCTCTTGCAACTTACGTGAACTTGCCCCACTGTGCGTTTAAACTGGCAAGATGATGTAACGACTGAGCCACAAGCGGGTGATCTGGGTCGAGGACTGTTTCTCTGATCTCCAGAGCTCGTTGAAAAAGAGGAGCAGCCTAATAACAAACAAGCCACACTGCTCATTACCCAAATACATCAATTTTCACGAGGCACGGTGACGTTGTCGGAACGAGTTGTTTTTACCAGACGAAACACTAGAGGAATGACCCAAACAATTTCTCTAGCCTTAAACACGTTAGCAGGTGTTTTGAAAGGCCAATTAAAAAGAAGAGCTTTTGCATGGCTCCAGATTTTGCCACAAATATGTTTCGCTGAAATTTGTCTTAAATCCTCAAGAGATAAGGACAAATTTCCATACAGCGGAATTCCTTCTTCACTTCTAAGGGTAAAGGGATCCATAGAGCCACAGTATGACCTGGCTTCTATCTCAATCCCGCCGGGTTGCGATCCCGGTCAGATACCAAATGTTTTCAACTGGCTGTAGAAAGACGGTACAGGGCAAATAGTCCAGTTTCGAATTCATCGCAGTCACTGAATAGAAGCACTGAAGACTCATTTATACAGGGTTAGCCTCGACCTAAAGTAAAATATCCACAATTCATGTTCTCAAACGGTCAATTATGTTCCTGGAGCTGCGGGAATCACAGTCTGAAAGCGCGAAAATGACCTTGGGACTTTGAATAACCCAAAGGGAATGAGTCGAGTGTAATTAGAATTATTGCAACATGCAGCTATTTACTTCGTTTGATCCCCAGTGAAGCTTTTATTGGGATTATCTGTTTATGCAATGTACTCAAAGAAAAATACATCCACCGTCGTATGTTTTGTCACAAATGAATCAACCAACCTGGCTTAACAGTCCAAAGCATTTCAAAAATCGACCAACAACTTCAAACATCTCTGCTGTGGAAGCTGACAACTTATTTTCTTATAACACAAAGTAAACACAGAACATAAACAAGGAGTGTCATACCAACAATAACTGTAAGCTACGAACATACTCTACGAGTATCAGTCTTATCCGCCCAGATGCCCCTTAGAAGTATTGTAACCTTTATTTTTCTACTTATTTACATATTTACTCATTCGTATTATCATCTTTTTTAACCTCTTTTTCCTCGATGTTGTAAATCTCTTTTATTTTCCTTGCTAAACGTCTTTAAGTAAGTGAAGTACCCACACTGCCTGCCTCGAATAGCTTTAGCTAAATGCAGGCAGTGTGTATGTTTAATGTATTTCTTTGCTTTTTCATAAAATTGTTGTTCTTGCTGTTGTTATAGCACATCGTTTTTTCGCACTGATTAATACTGGGAGGGGGGGGGGGGGGGGGGGTCTCTTACCGTCATCTGAATATGACACGTGTAAATAAAGCAAAAAACGTAAACAAGATTCGAAAAATAAAGGGGTAGTGGTTAGGAGAGTTTGGATTATTCTTCACTGTATACTCCTTTAAGGCCCAAGAGTGATCAGCGTAAAATTTCTCCTTGTAATATCACTGCATAATAAAACACACTGGTCATGAGAATTGAGGACATGATAACACAAGATGAATCTAATTGATACTTCAACAAATTCGCCCCACACTACTTCTATTAAAATAATAGGGATAACAAATGAGACTGAATTTTGATATTAGGGTTTAAAGGGAACTGTAAAACTGAAAATAAAGGCCACTCCCTAACCTTCTTCCATATGTTTTACTACATCAATGTATTTCATTCCTAGTGTTGCTTGATCCACTCCAAGATAATGCCAGTAGTTTATAAGCTCTGAAAAACGTCCCCTGATTAATAAGAATAACAGGAGAATTTTTCAATACGCTTTTTGCAATAAGTTTTTCATGTTTACTTACTTTATGCACATGTTTGTTCTATTACAACCACTAATGTGAATTTTTTAACACCGCGGTACCATCTCCAAAAATCTTGTAATACTCTCACTGTAGACAATTCCTGACCAGGTTTACGGATCTATTGTATGGCTGTCATAATAATTAGGGACCAAAACAATTAAGGGTTTGATATGAAAATAGGACAAAACCAGAAAATCACAACTAGTTGTGTGGCAGAAATTATTTTCCCACTGAAGCAGAATGCATTCATTCCTACCTTTCAAATATCAATTTAAAAACATCAGCATTCAAAAGACATTCTTTCAGCTTTTCCTCCTTACAAGCCTTTTTCAAACTCCACAGTAACTCATCTGTTACTCTCCAGGTTACATGGGAAACGCTGAAATGAAACAAAATACACCAGCGTTGAGGAAGCGATGCTCATTTTAAACAAAAAAACATGGGAATGCAGGAGGTTTACTGGTAAATACGCTCCTCTTTTGGACAAAAACACTTCTGAGTTTTGTGATCATTTTTTTGAGCAACAGCCTAATTAATAAAAATACCAAGTGTGCTAATTTTCTCTCACATTTGAAGGCTACAATTTATTCCAAATATAGAACAAGTTTATAACGTAACGAAAATGTATTCAATACCTTAATTTCATCTCAAAAAACTTCATAAAAGCTTCTTCAACCTCCTTGTTTTCTTGCATGTCCTCATGAAGTAAAATGGTTTGATTTACTGCAAGTCTCACCTGCAGAAAAGAGCAAATGACATTATAGGCACATGGACTATATTGGGGTACAAGCTGAGTGACATGGAAAGTGGTGGAGAATCTGGTTACTGTCACTTGATTGAGCAGGGGTATCATCATGGAGAAATACGTGGCTTGCCAGTTTAACATAGGGCAGGGTTCGTACAGATTTTTGGATCTGAAATTCAAGACTTTTTCCAGACTTTTTCCAAAATAATAATTTCTTTTTCCAGACTCAAGGTTATCAGATAGGTGATCAAAAAATGAAGGAACAAAGCTTTTTCCATGATGCGCTGCAAACGTGCAGACGAGATTGAATAAGATTTGACCAGCACACAAAAAAATTCACTTGTAAAGCACTTATTGTAACTTTCAAAAAAAAAAACCAAGACTTTGTACCGCTTTCAAGACTTTATCTCTACTTTACAAACTTGGAAAACTGCTGGGGAAATTTGAAGACTTTTTCAAGATTTGAAGACTCTGTACGAACCCTGCTACAGATTTTAAAAGAGTCAGCTCTGTTTTACTGACCTGTTCATTTGCAAACGACACCAGCCCCATCCTTGTCACAGTTATGCCACTGTGTTGCAAAGCACTGAACAGCATTAGCCACTCATACCAGGCAACAGGAACAAGGTTAAGTAGCTCAGATTCACTGATACCATTGCGAGCCGTCATAATATGAAGGAAAATCTGCACAATGCAACAGAGGAAAATTATGACCAATCATTGTATTAAGGACACTTTAAACAATGCTATAAATTTAACTCTCGGATGCTTAAGGAAACTCAAAAGCACCCTGTGGTAAAAGCAATGGGGAAGGAAAGTGCAGTTCCTTTTACTTTCCTCTAACTTCAATATGAGTTAGAGTAGACGTATTGTCAAACCTCCACTAACAGCTACCTCCAAACAAAGGCAACATTGGCCATGAAAGTTGTCTTAGCCATCAGCTCTTACATTAAGTGTCACAGATACCTCTAAATCAGAGCCACCTTTTCTCAGAGGACACAGCTAGCATTTCCTTCCCCCAAACAGGAAAGTGCGCTATTAAAGCCGACCTATTTCAATTTTCATTTCTTTTAGTAGCTATAGGGGATCATAATACAACAGACAGTAACCAGTGGGCGGTTAATGTCGTCGAGATGGTGGTTTGGATATCAGATCTTATTTAGCATAACAGTTTGCGAACTTTAGCTTAAAGCTTTTACAAAAATTACTATATATTTGAAAAGCTTTATCAAACACGCCACTCAGTGTTTCTTCTGACATTCACACACCTTAAGTCGGTCTTGAAAGACTTGGCTACGCCTTGTTTTTAAACCCACTTCTTGTGGTTTGGATATCACTTGAAATATTGCGTGCCCAGTTTGACATAATTATCACATCACATACCTTTTTCATTATTCTCTCAGATAAAACAGGACTAAACTTTGTCGTAATTTGGCACAGAATGTGACAGAGCAGATCAAGAGCATTCTGTGAAACAAAAAAGAAGCAATCATTGTGATGTTTGCTTAGTTACAAAGTATACACAAAAATAAATAAACCAAGCAGCTCATCCAGAAGCTTTCCTTTTCCTGTAGTGGGCCTATGACTGAAACCTATCATTTTGTTGACAGTTTTTTTTTTTTATTCGTTACTTACTTTTTTGGACAAACTGACTTCAAAGCAGTCCATGAAAGCTTTTCTATCTTTACATCTGAAAAAAGCAAAACACAAAATGAAATCATCTGGGTACTATTAAAATGCAAATTAAATAAATTGCAAAAATCCTGTTGAATGACTCATATAATTATGTTACTGAGCAAAAATAAAAGACAACTTACGCTGCCAACTGAGCGGATAGTAAACAAATAAATCTTGGATTATATCTGCCTTCAGATGAAGTCTTTTCAAGCATATTATTAACCTGTGAATGTAAAGTTAGGGAACAGGTCAGTTACTCAATATTGCCATGACCAGCTGTCTCTTCTTTTATAAGAGTTAAATATAGTAGAACCTCCGTGTGCTACTACCTCTTGTAAGAGGCCACCTCCCATAAGCAGGGTTTATTCTAGAAATTGGCCAATGAGGGTCAAACACAGGCAGCCCAAACTCACGTTACGAGGGAAGGGTGTGATGTAATTTACATACCATAGGTGACGCGCCGGTGTCGCGTTACAGGCGACCGTTGAAAATATAAGAGTCTTTGTATGAGAAATACATTACGGAGATATGCGAACGCTAAATAACGCTAAACCTTACTTTTTCTTTAATGAAATGAATAAAAAAGACTTACCTGCAATGTATTCCACTGCATTTTGGTGTTTGATTGTCGTTTACTGGTACAAAGACTCTTATATTTTCAACGGTCGCCTGTAACGCGACACCGGCGCGTCACCTATGGCATGTAAATTACATTACACCCTTCCCTCGTAACGTGAGTTTGGGTCGCCTGTGGGTCAAATGGCCCCCTTCTGTAATTTTAGGGACCCCTTTTTCAAGAAAGGGGTTCAAGAAAGGGGTCCAAGAAAGGGGTTCCCCCAAAAGGTATTTGAACGTATTAGTACAGACAAACTCGCCGCACGATTTGCCGCAATTTTGGAACAGTCTGGGCAACTGAAAAAGCCTTGGCTTGAATTACTGCAGAGTCACGGATGTAAAGGTTGATTAACGATAAAGAAACAAAGCTATTTCAGTTAATTTCTGATTACAAAGCTGGCTATTTGACATACCTGTTCTTGGGGAATTCTCTGGCCATTTTGACTAAGACAGGCAAGCAACAAGTCTGAACTTCCTTTTAAATCCAAAGGACAAAGTTCCAATGAAGACCAGGGCCTGAGGAGAAATATTAAAATACTGTAAAATCCCATGATAAAGCCCTGAGCTTACATAACTTCATAAGGGGTTTTGGGTGGGCTTATATCCAGGGGGCATATAAGCGAAATTTAAAAAAAATGTTTCGGAACAACAAGATAAAACATATCTGAGAAACGAATTAAAGCAACCATTACAGTTAGAGCTACATTTATAATATATTTATTATGTGTAACAATAAACGGAGACTGTATTTCAAAAACATCTATAAAACACTTGTGCGACTGGAACAACTGGAACGGAGCAGAACGAAAGTAAAAAACCTACAAGCGTTAACTTGCTGTTTCCTCTGTTATCCCAAAACATTGGAGTTAGACAGTTGTGTTGGAAATGAACAGTGGAACAGAACTCGTAGAGTTGTTATATATACATGAATATTTGTTTCTTCTTTTGGTATCAACATAATTATTGTGGTATTCTGCTTGCAGAATTTAATATGTCTGTGTCATAATTATTGTTCCACAGCGACTTGTTTATGCCTAAAGAAACCCAAAAAAGAACTTACTTATACATTAGATGGGCTTATAAACAGGGGGGGGCTTATATCCGGAATAAATATAGCAAAAACGGATGAGCTTATATCTGGGGGGGGCTTCAAACCGGGGGGCTTAAACGTGGGATTTTATGGTAGTATTTTTTTTATTGCTTTGACTCTGCTATGATCCTAAATGATGGAAGGAAAATGGTGTTGGTGTGGATTTGGGATGAGGGGGACGGGGTAGCAGCGAGACCTGGAACCGAGTTTAAATGATTACCCCCGTTAACAAATTAGCTTAGGTTAGACTAAGTTCCCTCAAAAAAGGGCATTAATTTTTGAAAGAGCGTAAGTTCTAAATCTAACATTTGAAATTTTGTTATTATGTCTCAAACACTACGATAGGAAATTATCCATCCAAAAAACAATAAAAATTCAAACAATAATAATTCAAACAAAGTTAAGGTAAGGGCTACAAGCTATTTGTTTAGACTTCTTCCTTGGCGCAGGGTCCTGTAAAGATGCACAGAGAGAACATTGTTACTGGGTGCATTTGTCAAATTTATTACCTCCAGGCCATTGGACAGGTGCTTTCCGTAACTGATAAGATAACTCTTGCGCCAACAGGCAGAGGGTCTAATAACCACTGCATATGGCTAGGAGCTCCTTGTAGTCTGTCTGCAGAGTCAATCACTAGTGTGACTCCGCCATGAAGCTTTGATGCGGCTCTTTCCAGCCAACGTGGAAACTCCTCTTCTAACTGAACAGGGTCACATGTTACTACGCGGGACGATCCCAACTGCTTCAGTAACTAACAAAACACATTAGGAATAATGAGTATGATAGCAGCCTAGTTATAACGGGTTCGACACCATCAATAGCGACCTGTAGCAATATGGATTTTTCAAGTGACACAGCAAACTGAAAACAATAGGGAGTCACATGACCTTGTCCTACTTGTGACATTTGCAGTATGCAGTTTGGGTTTGAACCTCTGGATCCTCTTTTTGCGATAAGTGATTGAGTCAACTAGTTACATGTGTGTGTCAGTTTTAATTTGTTAAAACAATTTTTTCCAGATTAAATACAATGTAGAAATTTTTAAGGAATCTGACTCATTTGTATTTAGATGTGTACCAGGAATGGAAAATCCACCATGGTGCCTATGAATAAAGGATACAGTACTTTTAATTAACAGTCCAAAAACTTGCATAAAATGTTTGTACAAGAAAGACACCAGTCTGGTAGCAGCAGCCATTATTCTGTTATGAGGGAAAAAACTACTGATTGAGTTACCCTCGTAACTGAAATTGTAGTGGTTACAATAACTTTTGGAACAGTTACAGTAAACAGAGGATTGAACCTTCCCCAACTCTTTCCTAAAAGAAGAGTGAATTCTGTTATGTCGTCATTGAGTTAACTAATTAATGAAAGAGGAAGGAGAACAACACCAGTGGCTTAACACCACTGCTCAATGAGCAGTATTATTTATGACTTGTATTACCTGAACGGTAAATCTCCTCAGCATTAAAACTGGATTAGCACTAGAAGATGACATTGACCCCACAAAATGATAAAGAATTAATCTGCCTGACAAACTGCTTTGCTGCAAGGCTATCCTGAAAAAGAAAGAGTGAAGGAGCTTGTGACACTCAAATTTCAGTTAACAAGAGGACAAGATCAGGGAGAGACGGTGTTGTGATGATAGTTGTAGTAGAGGAAAATATAATCTAAACCTCTGAAGCCCTATTCAATGTAAACGGTCTCAAATTATTCTCGAAATTAAGAGCTGTTGCTGAAAATGTTTGACACCCCCTCTCCACGTTGTTGTGAAATGTGACATCAGATGTTGAGGAGAATTTAAAGTGCATTCACATTGTCTCCACGACACCTAAAAATTTATCTTGTTCTCCAAAATGTTGAGGCTATTAGACATGCTTTATCATTTTTGTGAAAAATAACCATTAGTGCAGCTTTCCAGAAATTGACCCGGAAATTTGGACAGCATTTGAATCCAGGAATAATCCTTACAAACTCCTCCTCTATCTATGAGTTCTGGGATTCAGTACCTTTGAATAGCAGATTTCCCAGATTTAGGCAAAATGTTACATCATTTTGTTTGTTTCTTGACATATCAGGTTCCAGTAGAATTTTGGATAGCTGTTTATCAACATGAGTTAGGTCAAGGAATGTTCTTGATAATGCTCAGTCTGACTGGGACTAACCACTTTCAAAGCCCTTTTAACTACCTACCATTTAGCCAGAAGAAGTGACTTTCCAAATCCAGCATCTCCTTTGACAAGCATTGGACCTTTCAGCCCAGCACTTGACACATGCTCATTCAGGTCACTGTAAAACTGATTATGACACAGGAGAAATTTAAAATAATATTCAAACATTGAATACACATGACTCCATCACAATACAGCAATGTAAAACCCTTACGACAGATTGCCACTTAAAATTTTACTCCATCATGTGTTTTGTATTGACTTAACTAACGAACAGGGCACACCACATTTTTATTCTGGCTAGGTTTGTTCTCTTGCAATTCTGCTGGGAAAATTGAATCATTAATTAATTCTAATCAGTGATCTTACTTTACTACAGTATGTGGCATTCAAACTTGAAGTAAGTTATCACCCTCTTACAATGCAAGAGTCTAGTCTAGCTAGGTGAGATTCTCTCCACGAGTCTAATCACAACTGTGTGAGAAAAGGCAAAAACCTTTCTATGAAGTTAAATTTATTTAACACAGTTAACAACGAAGAGTACAGGCGTGGTCAGTGGTCAGTGGTCAGTGGTTTGGCTCAAGCGTGGACAGCCTTGCTTGCATCACCTCCATGCGCTCAGTACAACGTTTTCCTGGTGGCCACTCTCTTTGTTTAGCCTTAGGATCATTCTTTTACCCCCATCCCTCCCCCCTTTATTTTTCCACTGATAAATCAGTGTGACAGGTGCCTGGTTGCATTGCCGTGGGGGTTCATGACTGGAGGGCATCAGTTTGCCAGCCATGGAGACATAACTCTGTCTAGGGGCTGGCTGTGCCAAAAGTGGAAGCCCCTGGATATCCTGGGCACCCACCTCCACTAAGCGAGGTAGTTGTTAATAATCAAAACTGTTCTGACATGATGTGTGACTGAACATGCAGATGTCTTCTTACCTTACTAAGTCCAATTTCACAGGAGCATTCTGCTGCTGCTTTTAGTGCTTCAACTTGTTCCCATTCATCTGTGGAATCCCGAAGTGACCCATAAGAGAGTGAATAATCACATTGAGTGGGCTGATCATCTGCCAATCCAAGCTCCTGGGGATGAATACAATGAAAATAAACACACTGCTCAGGGAACAAAGAAACTAAAGTTTTTGGCTTACCCTTTGAGAACTGCACAGTTGACCCATGGCAACATTACCCTCAGCAACCTAAATCTAAAGCTAACTTTAACTGATGAGAAGAGAGTTTCTGCCTCGTAAAAATAAAATTTGAAGTATAACAAGAATGTCAATCTGCTCTGATCAGAGGGACTTACCTTATTTATGAATTTCTTTAACTCTTGATAAGCAAACATTGCTCCCTTCTCTGAAGTTTCATAGTTGTCCAGCAACTGCAACAAGTGACAAAAATTCCCACAAGCATGATGAGTCCAAATTTTATTTCAATGTCTATCAAGAGACTCTTCCAAAGTTTTTTTTTCAACTTTTGATTGGGACCAAAAAGCAAAATCTGTCACCACGACTAAAAAGACACCTTAAAATTATTTAGTTAAGATCTCAATTTTGAATGAGATTTGTTGAAGTCACCAATTAATGTTACAGATGTTTGAAAGTTGGGGGGGAAGCAGCTCAGGTTTGTGCCCCCCATCATACAAACGTTTGTAAAATTATTTTGACTTTGGTGCAATATCTTTGATCAATTTGTATGTATCACTTTTAAACATATATAGCAGTGGTTAGCTCCAAAGCTAAGCTCCTCTGACCACTGTACACTTCTATCCAAGCAATTAATTTCCTTTTTTCCTTCTTCTTCTTCTTCATTAGTGTATTCCTACCTTACTATATATAATGTAAATATTTCATGAAAGTGTGAATAAAATTGAATTGAATTGAATTGAATTAAACTTGGTAGCTTTGCTAACTTTAAGGTGCTCTTTCCAGCAGTGGTATTAATGGATATTGGCTAATTGGTGTTTATCAACACTTGAAAATAAAAACATGGAAAAACCAGAACTAGCTATTTCTCCAGACTTACAAGGGTCAAAGCTTAACTTTCCATTTTGGTCAAGCTAAAAGAACAAAATTAACTATTTTTTTCTAAAAATTAATAGATCTTATACTTATATTTCAGTCTGTTTTTTGTCACAGCCTTTATATAGCCATCAGGCATGGGGAAGCTTGGAACCATAATCAAAAAGATACCTTTATGTTATCTGCCTTTCTGATTTCTGTTTTTAACTGTTCAGCCAGAAAAATATTTTCATCTTTCAGAGATGGGTACCTGATAAAACAAAGGTTAAACGATAATTAAATGTTGGTTTTTACTTCCTCACATGCAAAGAAAACTACTTGCCACACTGCACTACAGTTCTAGCCACAATGCTGCCAAGTTTCAATTTACACTAGCTGCATCCCAGATGATTGTAATCTAACCCTGTTAGTAACATCAGAGGCAGCACCAAGGTAGTTGTCCTGGCCCCAGTTGTTCAAAAGATGGATAGCACTACCCACCGGATAAATCACTATGCAACTGATAAGTGTCAGGGAAACCAATTGCACTATCCAGTGGGTAGTGTTTTCTCTGGTGGATAGCGTTATCCACCTATTGAACAACTGGGGCCTGGGCCCCATCAGACTCTGGATTACTGGTCAGGAAGTGTTTTAAATTTTCCTTCTTCTGCCTGATTGGCAAATTGACAATAGCTTTTTTAACAGGCCAATAATGGCACATACTCAAATCCTGGTACAAAGGTGGGGGCTTAGAATATGGATTTCAGCGCTGGCCCACAGATTAACTTAACCAGAGATTTAGTTTCATCTGTGACCAAGGCTAATTTTACACCAGCCTGCTGCAAAAGTGACAAGGTCAAGGTGGCAAAAAACCCTCCTCAGGTTGGTTCAAAATAGTGGAAGTGGCACTTTTAAATGGCTCTCACAAAATACCAGACTGAGTTGTAAAATGACTTTAAAGAAATCGTTTAGAATGGTACTGTTCGTTCCAAAAAGATTTTTTATCGTACCAGTATTTCTGATGGTTTTATGCCTGAGAATTAAATACTCAGGTATAAAAGTGGCAGCAAAAGGATAAACTGTTAATATAGATTTAGCCAAGGCTATGTAAAAACGAAGGTCTCATTATTTACTTCTCCGATCAAAAATAAAGTTGTAACCATTGCAAAGAAGTCAACTTGGAGTTGAGCCTGCAATCACTTGAAAACTAGTAACTTGTCAGTGGATAACTTCAAAAAACACGTAACCTTGATGGATTGACACCTGAGCACACAATATGGTCATGTGACACTGGTCAGCGAATACTCTGTTTTGACAGCCGTCAATTGACCACAACATGGATGGGCAACACAGGTTGCAGCCTCCCACACTAGCAAGGAAGTGTGGGATTTTACACTGGTTGCCCTGTGGTGCAGATGAACCGATGGCGAACAAATGGATATACAGTCATGTGACGACAAAAATGTCTTGGATGGAGAGGTAACCAGCTTTTCTTAGCTATGGGGCTCTGCTCGCACGCACTTTGCATGCACTTGGAGCTCTGCTATAACAACTAAACCCTGAAAGTAAGCTGTTGCTTGCAGATGTTAAACCTGATTTGGAATTCTAAACTTTCCTCACTATCACATCTAACACCCCCCTCCCTCTACCCCCCAACACCCCTGGGGCCGTTTTATTTGTAAATAAGACAATTGTAGTAACAATACCCTTTCCAATCCAGGTTCTTGAAGCAGAAAATGGCATGACATCTTCCTGGGCAGCTTACACGAGCTTGATTGTACTCTTCACCAGTAAACCTAACAATAATGGTGCAAAAACATTACAATATTATTATATTGTATATTTAGCAGCAATCTACAAGCACACACAGTTACAGCTAAAGAGAATTAAGAATGAGGAAAGAAACTTTGTTCAGCAAAAACTTGTTCTTCATAACTACAACATAGCTACAGATATCAGTACAATTAACATCATCAATAAAAAAACGCTGCAATATAATTTTCCTGCTATATTATATGGGCTTCATTTTTGCTACACTGGATTAAAGTTGCACTTTATGGGTTTGCCATGATGCCAGAATGCTTTTACAACATAATTGTTAGCTACTGGACTGGGTTTGGTTAGACTAGCTACGGTACACATCATGAGAGATTTTTTGCTAACAATCAAAAAAATTGTAAAAAGGGCACTTCTTCAAGCTTATCTCTCTCATCCTTTGAACAATCATTAAATAAGAAAAAGTAGTAAAAGATGGCAATTCAAACCTGTTTGATTTTCCACCCAAGAAGGCAACAAAGACCTTGCTGTTTTTGATTTGATCACATCTCAGCTGAACTCTTGCTGCTAACTCCTAAAAAAAATATAATAAAAAGTAGTTATTACCAATAATAACTGCAGTTGGACTAATTTTTCACATCCAGTGTTTATAAACTTTTCCAACCAAAATATCAGGGGCTTTGCACTCAATGTTGTGAATTGTTCGAGAAGCGGCAATTTCTTATTTCAGCCATGCACAATTCAAAGTTTATCTTCCATCGGCTCCTAACATAGTAAGTTGAAAAGTACAGTTTGAATGTGATACTTTAAAACATAAACAATGAGAAATCAACCAAGTCAGTGTACATTGTACATTGGTTACAGAGTCTTGCAGTCTTGACATTGCATCAGCATATATTTTTAAATTAAAGAAACCTAAATGTAAGATACATCATTTCGTACTATTACGGTTGGAATAAATCTAAAATCAATCATCCCCAAGCTGTACATGATGTACACCTGCATTCAGCTAGCACATGTCTTTTTTTTCTGTTATCAAAAGGTGATTGCTCATGCCTCAGACTAATAAATGAACCTTCCTTCATACTCTCTACCTCATCATTTAATTCATCAACTGGATCCTCCAAATGTACCACAACCAGGAACTTCTCCTGTCGTTCACAAAGCCACTCAAGCTTAGGAATGTAGAGCTGGCACAGAAATTAATAACATCACATAAATTCAGACAAAAAGTTACTAAAATTTGTAAGTTAAATTTAGGTGGAACAACTGTACTTGTACATAGTGAGCCAGATAAATAATATTATGTGAAAAAAAAATGAAGTAACCTTCATTAGGTTTCAAGTGACGACTGGGGCATGATTCAAAATTAAAAATGGCATAATATTTATTGAATTATTTGCATGGAAGGTGGAAGACAACAACATAATGTGAACTTGGTCTCAGATGGAAGGAAGGGCAGGTGGGTGATGGAACAAGATTTTTATTAGAATTTTTGGGTCAACTTTTTACACCTGCCAACTTTTTTTAATTTATAGGTGTGACATTTTCATCCTGAGAGTGCCAGGATTTTTTTGCAGGGGTCCAATAATACCTGAAGATGTCCAAAGATGAAGACATTCACACACATTCATCAAACTAGTGATGTCTCAAGGTTAACCTTGCCTAAATTACAATTTAGCCACATTTACATTTCAGGTTAATGTTCAAAACTTAGAAGCCACTTTATCCAGAGGATTTGGTGATTCATATAGGAGAACATGAGATGTGCTCTGGATAATCCAAACAAGTGGGTATCAGGGTGCATCCAGAAAATTCAGAAAGAGGTGACCGGGAAACTTGCCAACTATGTAGATACCACTTATTTTACTAAGAATTCTTTCAAAAACAAAATAACACAGAAAAAGGGGTGACCTCAATCCCCTTGGCTAAGCCCTAAATCCACCCATGGCTATTCCCTAAGGTGTGAGTGTGCCTCATGCGTGGACATTTACCTGCTTTAAGAGATCTACTTCCTGTCGCATCCCGTCAGGTGCAGATAGATACACCCGAATAGTTTGCTGTTGTACTGGGGCTTGCAGGCTTGAGGACACCTGTTGAAGTACTGATGGCGCTACAGCATTCCAGTCATCTGTTAAATAACATCAACAGTATTAATACGGTCGACCTCTATTAAGTGGCCCTCTATTAAGCGGTCACCCTCTATTAAGCTGTCAACTATCAATTTCCCGAAATTTGCTTCCCATAATAACTGTAAATTTAACCTCTATTCAACCGTCACCTCTTATAAGCAGACGCAGACATCATTTGGATTTCTCAAATGGCTAATTTAATTGCAATTCACCTCTGTTAAACGGTCACCTTGTAACATAACAATCAATAAATTGCATATTTTTTGAAAAGATAATGAGCAAAGCATGTCCAGTTTCTCTTACAGCTCATCAAACCCAATCTGGATCTCTGTGGTGAGTCTACAGGAGCACATGTTGAAGTCCTCTTTTACGTCTCGAGTTTCCGTTGCAGCCAACAATAAGAAAAGCCGTCACTTTCAAACAGTACTGATGTTCATGCACAAGGAGCCTCAAGGCTAAAGACACCACCATTGATTACTCTTTGCTGTTCGACTTTTACCTTCCCCTGTTCATAGGCCTCATTCGCTTTGAATGATATAATAATATTGCTGATGATGTGCTTGATTGTAAAGAATTCCTCTTACGAACAAAATTACCGTAAAAGTTGTTGTTTAGGCTTGAACTCCTCAGAACTTCCAAATACTTTTATCATATTTTGCCTTACTGTCAATTTTGCCCTCTAGTTTAATTTCTGTCACATTATGGGCTTATTTTTAGAAAACCTCTTTTAAGCAGTCACCTGGCCAGTTCCCATGGGTGACCTCTTAATAGAGGTTTGACTGTATTACCAACTAGTAAATATTATGTTACATTCAAACATTTCCAAACTCAAGGTAATTTTGTTTAACGGGCCAAATATTTTGCTCAGTACCACTCAAATTTCATCAGTTACCTAAACATTCAATGGACAGTAGAGCGAATTTAAGACTATAAAATCAAAGATAGGAAAGTTGTGTGTTTTGGCTTTCACACAACTTCATCTATGATTTTGAGGGGATGTTCCATTTTATTCTATCCAAGATTGATGTTTCTACAATAAAAATTTAGCGAGCCAACAGGCATAAATTTTCATTGCTTATTGTAAGAGCGCTAGCTCTCTACAAACCTTCTAAAGATACAGACAACTTTAAAATACAAATTGATTTGACTGCATACAGCTTAATTCTACTACATGTATTAAAAGAAATCAATCGTCAGATAGGAACTATTGTCAGTAATAATGTTACATGTACAAAATAATGTAACAATAACAACGCAATAATGACTCTGTATCTTTTTAGACACCAGTCATTGTCACAACTTGTTCTTTTAGTTAGTTACGTTCTAAGTTTGTTTATTTCCCCATTTTTTTCTCACATATTCTGTTACATTTATATATAGTATAATTTTATATATCTGACTGGATTTGCTAAACCATGGTTCTACAAATTTCTCTCACCTTTACCGAGTCTTGCAGTTGAGCATGTTTTTTTTATTATTGTTATTTTATTCTTCTTCTTACCGAATATTTACTGAATACCCTGCATAGCGCAGTAGATATCCTATCATGAGCTTCTCACTGACCATTAACCTAACCCCAATCCGCCCCAAAAAAACACTTTTCATAACTTCCCACAATTCTCTCTGTGTTTCAATTTGAAATCACACATTGGCAATTCCCGATTCGCGAAGTCTGCTGTGTCCAAAATCTTTTTGTATCATTTTTGTCTCATTTGGTTACACAAGTGAAAGACTGAACCCACGCTTGAGACGGAAAGATTGGATATTGTGAGCTTCGTTACTGGCAGTAAAAAGTTTTTGGCCTCAGAAAGTATGTTCTAGAGGTCAAATCTATCCAGTGAGATCGAAATTGACGCTGATTTCTGACCAAACCAAAGACTTTGTTAAAAATTGTTTGGAAAGCAGGGGCTCCATGTCTCCTATTCAAAACCGCTGGTTTACATCTTAGATCTTGAATTAATTGACTGTGTGAGAAAAGTTTCCATGTGACGATTTACAGGAGAAAGCGAGAGTTTTTCCAAGTAATTTGACGATGTTTCGCCCATGTTAAATTAGCCTGTGAGCAAGCTCTCTGGGGTGCTTTGGAATTTGAATTCCACCTCTAATTCTCCTGTGGCTCCGCGTCGACTGAGCTGTCAGATTTCTGCCAATCAGCACAAAGGAGAAATGAGCGTGAATGTAAACAAACATTGAAAAACATGTGCCAAGCTAGGGTAATGATTATCGTTAGTAATGTCATCTCCGTCAATCAGCATTTCGCACCAACTTTTTCGATGCAGATATTCAAATTCCAGAGACACAGTTGCAAGCTCTACTTCCTTTTCTCTCCCTGCCACCAGATTGCCCCAGGGAGCTTACTCGCAGGCTAGTGTTAAATGTGGAAATAATACGAGTGGTTTTCGGAAGTGTTGTCATGCCGTGAAAGTGATTTACATGTATTGTGTGATTTATCAAAGGCATTGACAGACAAACTCAGGTATGTGGTTGAGCTTGTATTACAGGAATACTTTGTGCCAAGCATAACAACACGTTGTGAGTGTTTAGTTTAGGTGATTTTGTCTAAGAAAGCCTATTCAGTGCTCAAAGATTGTGGATCCTTAATCTGTGTTTGGCAAACACTTAGCTATGGGCCTCGTGATTTGACTGACTAAAAGGTTATAATTTCTGGACGTTTCGAATGTTGTTTACATGTATTTCATGGCAAAATCCTGTTACTTTGCAAGAAAAGTTTACCATCTGTCGCCAGCAATAAAGTTGTCATTGTCAAGCCTCAGCAAGTGAGTTTTAACTGCTTTCCATTCAACTTAAATGTTAAATTGTTAAAATGCAGTTGAAATTTCTTTAACCATGTTTTAGCAAATCCAGACAGATATATAAATAATATTATTACAAATTTAGCCAAGTTTATACCTCTGCTGATATTTGTGAAGGGACCTTCTCTCTCCATCGGACTTTGGAAGAACTCAGGTCCTCGAAATGATGTCACCTGTGTTAAACTATCAACACTTGGATCACTTTCTAAAGATGATGTAAACCAGTCTGTGGCCAAGTTGTCAACAACTTCCAACCTCTGTTCATCATGCGAGGACATTGACAAGTAACGCTGGATTTGCATTTCAAGTTCCCGCTTTGCTAACAGTACGTCCTGTATCTCACGCTCTTTGGATTCTCTAAATAGCTTGAACTGCCTCTGAACTTTGTCCCGCTCTATGAAAAAAAATATCTCAGCTATTAATTATTCTTAACTGATAATAATAATAATTATTAGTAGTAGTAGTAGTAGTATTCAGTAGTTTGAAAGCACCTGAAAATGTATGCACAAATTAAAGTTCAAATAAAATAAAAGACAAAGATGTGACATTACTTGAGCATGCTAACTTTGTGCTAAAAAATTAGATTAATTAATATTATTCATTCAAAATATTTCTCCTTGCTCAGGCTCAAAACCCATGGCCAATTCTTCATAACCAGCTAGCATTGACCAAGTTCAGAAGATGTTTGCAATATCCAGAAAACAATGTCAATAGTACGGGCAATAATTGCCAGAAAAAGGGAAGGTGATTGAGAAGTCCTGGCGATGAGGTGGAGTTGTTTTGGTAGGACAGTAGAAAAAGGTGGAACAATTCGCATGTTTTGTGAAGAAGAAATAGCTCATTTACTGTCTAAAAACATGGAAAGGACAGACAGAATACATTTTTACAGATGCCATCTGCTATTTAAAACAAATCTGCTAGACTTATCATCCCTTTTTGTCCTGAACTTACCAAGAAACAGGCAAATAAAGATAGGAAAGTAACATTGATTGCGGTAAGCAAGAGCAAACAACAACTGAAGTAACTTTATTAAAGGCAAAAGAAATTAAGAAAAGTTTTTGGGAGCACTTTGGGCTTCTAAAAAAAAAAAAGTTAGGAGCCCATTGATCAATAAACTTAAATAATAATCAGATGCTCAAAACTTGATTCATCCAAGTTGCGAATTTACAAAAAAGGCTTGTTTGTTTACTTTTTTCAGTGGAAATTTTTTGCCTATGGTCAACGAACACATGTTTTATGTTTTCGTATCAAAAGTGCAAAATGAGCTGGGAATTCTGCCACTCCTTCATTAGAGGTGGGCATAGATCAGGCTATTGCTATAAGAATCATAAGTTTGAGGTGCCCATGCAGGCTTCCTGTTTTGAATTTTAGTCACCCGTGAGCAAATCGTAGGAAGCCCTGGTGACTGAGTGCCCATTAGGCTGGCAGTTCAGGGATGCTATGTACTATTACATTTCATCCAAAAAACATTTCCCACTGAGTTATATAAATATTTTGATTAATGATAAAACAGTTATTGGATTTGGCTTTCGTATGATCTGACGAATTACGCAGATGTCAGAGGGTGTTATCCGCCTCGGCCAATTACACCGTCCTTGATCTCCAAAATTCTTCAGATCATACCAAGCCTTATCCAATAATGGCTAATTATTTAATACTAACTTTGGTGATCAACTCTGAACAAAATTAAGACGGAACTCATCAGGAAAGTGAGTAATTTTAACTTTCAGTGGACAAAAACCTCATACCAGAATAATTTAAACAATATCCCATTCTACTTTACATTTTTCTCAAGGGCTATAGATGTAATTAGTTATCAGTGTAATAACACCAAAGAAAAATTCTTATGAGAGCCCTACAAAATAAATGTCAAATTTCACAAAATGACATCTTACACATGAAATTTTCAGAATCTCACATAAATGCTTTCATAATTCTAGCAAAATTTGACATTTATTTCCTTTGGCTCCCGTGAGAAATAGTCTTTGGTGTTATTACAAATAAATAATTATACCTATAGCCCTTGAAAAATGCGATACTGTTTAAATTATACTGGTACAAGGTTTTTGTCCACTGAAAATAAAAATTACTCAATCTCCTTTATTCCGTCTTAACATACTAGAAAAAAAAAAGTAGACAAGAATTTAAGAAATTCCAGCAATGTTAACATTTTGACATTACAAGTCCCTCACAAAACACAAGTCCAGCTCTTCTCCAAACTACGTTTTCAAGTTTTAAGGAATCATATGCAAAAATATAATTATTAATTAACATAACGAACGGTCTAATTTTCCTTCCGAAGTCTGCTAGGTTCATTTCATTCCCTTGGTTTGAACAGCTTAACATGCAAGCTCTTTACATGAAAATAAGGCTCCTAAAAATGAGTATCCAGTTTTTCATTTCCTTGAGGCACTTGACAAAGAAAATTCTGAGAAGCCTAGTGAAGGGGTTAGCGCTAATCTAAGGATCTCCATTTATCTGGGTGTCTATTTCAGCTTGAGATCGTGTTCTCCCTGCTAATTTGATTATAACTTCAAATTAGAGGAACTTTAGAACACAATACAACTTTTTTTAAAATTTATCAGACATGTTTGGAGGGTACATTTCCATACAGCCCGGTCTTAAAACTTATGACAGCTATAATGTCAATAAAAATTATCTTAACTTTTACAACAAAGATTATGTAATAAAACTGTAAACTACCTTCCACTAGCCACTACCAATAACAACATTATTACATAATTACAGGTAAGTAAGATCACTTGTAGCTGATGATTAAATTACATCTAATGCTGTTGATATCTTTATTTTTTAAATTTATTTACTTTAATTTACCTTACTTTGTTTATTTATTAATTCAATCATAAAAATGCACATTCACTCAATTGCAACATGTATCCCACAGCTTATCTTTCAATGAAAATCGAATTTATTTTAACTGCTTCAAATTCAGCAAAAGACAAATAAATAATAATAGACCGAAAAGCATTACAGACATCTTCATTTTCATAAACATATACATGTAGATCTAGTGGAATTTAAAGCTGGTGGTAACCCATGGCCGGTGTTACACAGGTGGTGGCTGTAAGTCTTGGTGTTGTAAGTAATATAAGTTATCTATGCTTTAGACTCCCATCTTGATCATGGGGTCAGGACTAGTGTAACATGAACTGGGTGGATTAATAACCAGAAGTACTCTGGTTAGGTTCCTTATTAAATTTGTATCCTTTGAGAGTATTTTCACTGCTAATTTGATTAACACTTTAAAATTAGTCAATCATAAGTGATCATAGACTGAAAAGAATCTTCTACCTCCGCTTCATAAACAAGCCATTAACATGTGAACTTGGCAGACTAATCCAAAAATAACTTAATAATCTTCTTTTGGGCCACCGACCTTGATAACATGTTGCTGAAAATAACCTGGGTCGATCGAGTGAACAGGCTAAGAACTGTTCCAGAAAATGGTAACTCCTTAAGTTATCAAATTGGTAATCTCAAAAGATTGCCAAAAGCAGATCATTCAGTTACTTTTCCTCATTCTTGATTTTGCACCATTTTCTAAATACTCAGATGACTTTTCACATGGGATCACATTAGTTTATGATAAGTTACTATGAAAAATTTTTCATGAAAACTGTTTTTTCTTATCATGCAGTTGCATTGACACAAACCCTGATTCAACCTTTTATTTTGGACTCAGGAAACTGGCGCCGGGGCATAAAATGGTTTTCACCAATTTTCGCAGAAAAAAAGAGATCTTTCGAGGAAAAAACTACGTGACATTCTGGTATTTACTAAAGGTACCTATCTACAAAAGAGGAGCATAATTATTTAAATTTTTGACCCTTGCTGCACTTTGGTTAATTTTTGCAGATTTGCTTTTAAGACTCAAAACTATTCTTTTCTTGCCCACTTCACATTTCCTATTGTCTCCCTGCTAATACATCAAGGCTTTCAAAATGTAAGCAAAAGAACTACGTACACAATTATACATAATACTGCTTTATTTTTTAATTAAGCATCCAACAGCAAATTGAACAATAAAACTGAAACATAAAAACAAGAGAAAAAAATCTTAAAACTTTCTAGACGTAAGTGCTTAAAGATGCTGCCTTTTGTTCATTATAAAGAGGGAACCCACGCAAGACAATAAAATTATTACATGTAATATGCTGTTGGGGTCGAAAAATATGTGTAAGTTTGTAAAAAATAAAAAGTGAATGAAAGTCTATAATAGCCAGAGTTTTTTTTTTTTAAGTAAAAAGGTCTGTAATTTCTGTTGGGAATTTACATATGTAGCTGCTGTGCATATCATACGCAGGGTGTCAGTATGTAATAGTGAGTCAGATGTCCACAAGGCAAGACTTGTTAACTGTATGATACTGAGTAAAATTGAAACTTAATTGTAAAATTCCACAAAACAAAAGAAATCTAAAGTATGTAAAAGTTTTGGCACTGTTCAAGACAACAGATTAAACTCTGGTCCTCTCAATCTGTTGTTTTAGTGAAAGCACTTAATTGTGTCAGTTTTGCCAAAAATATGACACACAAAGTAACAAAAAAGTTAAGGTGGAATCGGATGTGAAGGAATGTTAAAAATCTTATCAAAGTTTAATTTTGTCTGGACTTGTACCAAGCTGCTATATTTGTTTGAATAAAAAAGATAAAATTGAACAGTTTGCCCGGTGAGTTTCAAATATCAAAATTAAATCTAAACTGAATCTAGACTAGCATTTGAATACAATGTTTAAAAAACCACAAGAAGTGACAAAAATCTAAATACAAGGATCAAACAACTGACACAGAAGTTTGATTCGACGTGTTATGATCATTTTCTTTAATAATTTTATTCATGCATTTGGTTCGTGATGAGATTGGTAAACACTTGCTGTATAATAATCGGTTCAGCTGCATGCTTTTCTTACTTAGGTTAATGACCTCAGTAACATGGGTATGAACCACATAAACAGATTATTACATATAAAAAATACATGCATGAGAGCTGACAGAACTTATGAAGTCAATTTTCTCTTTCCAAAAATTAATATGTGTTAAGTAAAAATTTCTTTCAGAGCTGGGCAAAGACGACAGTAGCAAATAATTCTCAAATGATCAAACTTTTTCACTATATAATGCTTCTACAACGTATCTTAAAGATATCATTGTCATCATTTAATTCAACTGTAAAACAAGCATTCAACATAGTTATTTATGTTATGGCCAACTACTTCAAGAATTTCTGCTTTTCTGTAAAAGTCCTCATCACTTTTGATTTTAAAAGCTTGTCACTAAGTTTTATTTATCATTACACTGAAAAAGATAAAATCAATAAAGTTAAACTTCAACAAAAAGTAGAGAAAGGTGTCATGATCTTGATTTTAGCATATTTGACTGAGTGCCAAAAATTAATAATTAATTCTTGGCACAAGGATTGGAAAAAAATCACTGGCCTTGAAAACATTAACCTTTTGAAGCTCAAAATATCAATGATGACCAGCATCTCATTCTGTTGTTGCTGTTGTTGTTTCATTTTTTGTTTTGTTCAGAGGGTCACAGAATGTAAAATTTTAAAAATAGACTTCATTGCCTGAAGTTTTGGAAGCAAGATAAGTGCAAATGAGTATACAGTCCAACATCATGTAAGCCACCTGACCCAAATTGTCCAGTGTTGTTTCCAATCTTTTTGCGGCGTTATTATTTTTTCTTAGTGGCATAAAAAGGCAGCGTATTTGGGTAGAATACTTTTCATGGGGCTCACAAACATGCACACGGTGGAATCTCTGTTCTGTATCACATGTTCGCTAGAAAGCAATGCATTCTGCATTATGTCATAAAAGTTACCTTACACTACCTTATGTTACATTGATTCGAGATTCATTCTGCCTTGGAACTTCTGTGCAAGGCTTTATAAGGCTGCCACCTCACAGCCTCGCGTCTTAGCAAGGCTGCTTGTTGGCAATAATTGCTTCCCTATGGGACAACTTGACAAAAAACCTGCTTTATATCCCAAAGGGTTGCTTTACTTTCCCTGGCAACTGAACATCCTTTTTGCTAGCTTGCTGTAATGTACTGCACCAAAGGATTCAGAGCTCAAAGAAAAAGTGTAGGAAGCCTGGAAACCTGAGCTGTTCTGTGAAATTCAGGGTGCCAGTATATAGTTTTTATTAGCTATTCATTAATAATTTTATTTATTATATTTATTTTGTTTCTTTAATCAAATTCCAGATTACATTACATTACTCTAGACCATCCAATGAATCTGAGAACAGCTTAAACGAGACTAAGACATTCCTTAGATTAAACAACATAATATACTAATGATACAATGTACATGTAGATAGTCTCTAATAAAAAACCTACCAGTATTTACGCAGAAATAAATCAAAATATAATAAAAAATAAATACATTGATTACACAAAAAGAAACTAGTTGCTAAACAAATTGCACCATATTTATCAAAACAGAAGGCAATAACTGTGTTCTTATGAAAGGCTGACAAGGTGTTTGACCATTGAGAGGTATTTTGGTTCCATTTGCAGCAAACCCAAAAAAGAAATGAACTCTTAAAGGCTTCTCTCCTACTGAAAGATTAAGATGATCAATGTTTCTCAGCAGCTTGCCAAAACACTTCATAAAAAACTTAAAGTATGCTCATGCTTAAAGTACTGGTTAACCCTGCCAAGAAAGAATTTCATAGCACTATGTTGGATATTTTATAAGCTGTTAATGTTTCTTTTAGCATATACAGTGGAACCCAGCTATAACGAAGACCATGTTGTAATGAAAAACATCTGCAAGTCCAGCAGAATTATAGTTAAATATGTGGAAACAAACCTAGCTGTAACAAACTCCACTATAACGCATTCCCAAAATAAAATATAGATTCTGATGGTCCCAATGCACAATCTATCCCACTGTAACAAGTCCGGTTGCTCACAGCAGTCAGTAAAAACGACAGATTTGAGTAGAAATCACAGCTGCTTTAATTGAAAGTGGTTTTGAATTTGATGTGTTGATTGTCAGCACTTTGCACTTAAGGTTCACAGTATCAAATGAATAAAAGCAACGTTTTCTATGTGCAGTATTGAATTTTTGGTAATTGTTATTTATTAAATTACCCCGCTATAACGAATATTTTAGCTGTTAACCAGATAATTAGTCATAAAGTACAGGGCCTTCAATGTAATGAAGACCCCACCAGAACAAACAAATTTTTGTTATAGCGGGGCTCCACTGTATAAGGGAATCATTCCACCCAAGCTTATTCTAAGCACAACTGAACCCAAGTTAAATGTAAGGTAATTTTTCCAGGTTGTAGTTCCAATAAAAGTTATGCCCTAACATGTTTGATAAAGCAGTGTGGCTGATCGTGTGGTTAGAGCATTGGACTTATAATTTGGAGGCCCTGATTGCAAGTCCCACCCTGACTGCATTGGATTTGTTCATGGTAGTCCCAAGGTCAAATCCTCAATGATGCATGTAAATAGCCCCAGCTTGTTTGCCTCCAGCCAGTTGGGATTCTTAACCCTGTGAAGTTTGGTTTAAATTATTTGTTTGAGACATTTGCTCGGCCCTACTAACATTTCTGCCATAAACAATGCCGAAGATGAACAAAGGACATTATTATCATTACTGTAGCACATTTACAAGTAGCTTCCATTGAGTGTTGGAAGAGAAAAGATCAACATGATCCAACCGAAATTGCAGCTAATCATGGACGCGGACTTTTATTTAACAGCAATACACTTTATTTAACCAAACAATACGATTTCCTTGTCACAAGGATGACAGAAACGCACTGGGGGCTACCATGCACTGCTAGAACAGAGCCTCATTAACCACATTATCAGGAATCAAATTTATTGTTTTGCGGATTGTATCTATGTTTTACCAATTTTCTGGCCACACGCAATCTATCTCCCTAAACAACAGTACTAAGCCGGAAATAATAAACAGTTGTAAAGGCAGCCGCTAGAAAATGAAGTTTCCCAGCGACGTAATATTATTAAATATTAGAGGGAAATGATAACTATAATTCTTTGCACAAGTCAGTCAGGCACAAAACTGGTTCTTATTTAGGCAAAATCACGTTGTCATTAGTTAGATATTGGAATATATAAATTTCCAATGCCATTAGGAAAATTTCCTTGGGTCTTCTACAAACAAGAGTGAAAATGAGCCAATATACCATCTTTCTCTGTAAGTATGGACATGTGACAGCAAAGCATGTTCTAACAGAGTGCGAACATCACATGTTTGGCCACCAAACTTTGAAGTTTGACAGAAACCTATCACACCAAAAATGCGAAGGTTCATGAAGTTGTTAATTCATTGGGAACAGACCGCACTATTGGAGTCAATTTCCACTTTCAAATCAAAAGATTGAAATCCCCCAATGGTAGCCTCATTGAAGTAGTGATTATTGTTTACTGGCGTGCCAAGCCAAAAGGCCAAAGTCCATACAGCCTCAGTCAATTTTTCCCTATTTTCAGAAATAGTTCTTACTCAGAAACATCACACTTGACTTTAAGAATATTAGTATTTTTTGGAGCTTTTAACTGCACAGCTTCTAGATGTTTCCAGATACTTGCATTGAATTCTCTGTTGAGTTAGCATATGTACAGGTCAGGACAGAATTTTCCAGTGGCCAAGCAGTCGGCTACTTCACACGTGAACCGGGATGAACATTCATCCACAATGTCCCTTAAAACTTCAAAAGTTTGGTCGCAGAGCATATCATGTTTGCACGCAATCAGAACATGTTTTTCTGTCACGTGTCCACATAAAAATGGTGAAAGGGGAAAAGTGGGTGCTAACTGTCCTGTCATTTGAATATCACTTTATGACTCTGAGTAAAAAATTTGAGTCAAAAATTGCCAAAGAAGTTTTGGCAGATCAATATTAGTAAGCAGCATAAAAATAATATTATACCCATTTGGCTGTCAAAAGAGAGTAAAGGGCAACTCCTGCATGCACAGCTAGTACAGAGTATCAACAGGGCAAACCACAAGCGAGACAGAAGATAAACCAAATGCACTCATTTTCTTACTAAGAAAACACAGACCATAACTACAACAACTAAAACACGGAGTTTTTACATGTAAAAGAGAAGATCTTCCTTGCAGTTAAAGCCATGAGGTCAAAAATTTCCCTTAACTCATTAAAAAATGTATATTCTGTAAAAAGCTGAACATAAATAGTTTTTGCAAAAGGAGCTGTATCAAGAATTTCTAATTTTAGATAGACAACCCCTGACCATCTAATCAGAAAAATGTAAAAAACATGTTGAAGGGAGGTTTAAATAAAACAGCATATACAAAACAAGGCATGGATAGGGAGAATTGAAAACTCTTCACCCTAACAGTTTTTCCAATTTCATCTTGGTTGTTTGTAAATTCCATTAGTTTTATAAATAATGCCTTGGAGACATGTTTGTCACAAAGCTGAGATTTTGTCATTAACAAATAATTTCTTTGCTAATGTTATGCTCCATAGCAAGAAAGGGAAGGGCAGGTTATCAGCAATAATAATTAACAAAATGGAATGAACTACCCAGACACATCCCATTAATTTAACAGTTACAGTTTACTTAGGGTATACACATTGAGCGAAACAAGAGCAAAATTCACACATTATGCAACACATTAATCATGTCAGATGACAAATTATGTGTTGCAGTTTCTTCAAACACGAAATAATAAGAATGGTTCCAGCAAGAAAAGTCTTAAACAAGCAACAATGATCCCAGCTCGGACTCTACATTAACTTTCACCGAAGATCATGAGATCTGGAGTCTGGTATTATACTGACAAGCAAAGAAATGTAGAGTATGATAATTATAATGGGTGCTATTCAGAGATCTCTCCTCTCTCTATTTACTTTTGAGTGAAACCTCATTCTCAGATGGAGACATAGACCTGTGCCTCGGAAAGTTTGATGTAGAACTGAGGTTTAAAGACCTTCCAAGAAACCAATAAATGATTGGCAAATCTTCAGCAAGGACGTAGAACCTTCCCCAATTCTACCTGACTGGATGGCGAGTCAAAAAATTTTTTTGAAAAGAGGTCGACGATGGAAAACTTTATTACGGTAGTTTTGCTAAAACTAAGCATCTGATTGCCCTGAAACTGAAAAGTGTTTTTTGAAGCAGCGATAGATTTAACAGTTCATTATAAGGAGATGGTTTATTAGCATGGTAAGGTGCCACAGGGGACAAGTCTTGATTTTCATTTCAATGCTTCAAGGTATCATCTTTTTAGAGGATTAAAAAGAGCTTGTCCAGAACTTTCTTTAAAGAAAAACTTCCTGCAAAAAATAACGTTTTCACAGAGACTTACATCTACATGTACAGAGCAAAAAATATTTTTTTGGTTACAGTTAAGACACTGCAAAAAATCTATTGTCCCCTTTTTCCTTCAAATGGAGATAGCGCCAAGTTGAGTGTACATTTTGACCTCCAAGTCAGTGAAACGTGAACCGATTTGGCTGAAATTTGGCCAACGAATTTTGATTTCTTTTTTTCAAATTCAAGATATAGTATTTTGCACAAGTATTGCTAGTGACTTTTCTGAGCCCAACTTCTAATCCTTAAAACAAAGAACAAACGCACTTGACAAAAATCCGTGACACGATATAATTTTGTTGTCAAATATGTCAAGAAGCGAATGCCATCTTAATCAGTTTCAACTGTTCATTTTTGGCTGGCCTGGACTTTAATAAAGAGATACATTTACTTTTGCAAAAAGCACATCGCTTCTGAAACGCATCAACGTTTTGGGTTTTTCTAAACAAATTTGCATAATCTGGAACAATAAGCTTTCAGAAATTGTACAGTTTGTTGGGGTATTTTATTAAAACTACAATCGTTAGCACAATCTGCACAAGGATAAACTTGAAGGGCAGATGATACCTTAATTTAACAGTCTGAACCTTTTGCAAGACAACTTCACCAATCTAGTTTGTTTATAATAACTGGCCAAAAGAAATGAGTTACACATAGGAATGATTAATTTAACTTATAAAATAGTAACACTTGATTGTTATTAGTACATGTTGTTTTAATAAAAAAAACTTGAGACTTTATAAAGTCCAAGAGATAAATGCTAACAACCAGCTAACAACATCACCTCTTACACTATTCCAAGCATAATTCTGAGTATTCATTTTGGAACCCTGAGAGTTAAAGAGTTAAAACAGGAAGTCTAAAGACAAGAGTGTTAGACCAGTGAAATCCAAGAAAAATTGCATTCATATCTTTCAAAACACAACACGGACTACTCATACTACTGTAACAATGTGTATTTTTGCAAAAGGTTCCTTCAAAAGCAATTCCTGCATGCAAACTAGAATCCTTATAATTACTGACCTCTCTTTTAAATGGGACAAAAAAAAATTGGTCCAGCCCTCTTCAACATCCCCATTCATCATGCTGGGACAAAATACCTTTTGAAAGAATTCATGTTGACCTTTATGCTCTTGGGTGTTATACAGACATTTCGGCACACACATTTCATACTGGTATCAAAGGTAGACTTGCAGTAAGAAATTAAAGTAATTAAGAGCTGTTTATGTTAATTTGATTAACATGCTCATCAAATTACCAAGGAATTGAATGAGTGGACTCTACACTTTGAATTCCTTGTCGTAAAATAAATTTAATAGTGGCCACCATAAAATATGATTTCAATGCCTCAAGACGAACAAATAGTGATCCTAATCTACCCCAAAATAAAATCTGTTTTGCCGCAGGCAAGGCTATAGTATTGTATTTATCTTTTGGTCATAGTTCACCATTTTCAGACAAAACTCAAATAACCTGCAGCAAAAAGAGAAGAGCCAGACATACTGCTGGATTGATATCTTTTGCTCTAGTTCAGAATCACGAGAAAAGAAATAATTTTAATGATTACAATAAGAGAAAAAAAATGGACCAACACAGATGCACAGATTGTATTTCAGCGCAAATTGTATTACATAACCGTTTTCCACAATAACCACCAGTTTCTCTACTTGTCGACTTCACCACTGTATGTAGAACTGTATGACCTCAAAACACAGCAAAATATAGTAGAAGCATACACTGTAGTCAATTTTTTCACTGTACTTCAACCTTTAAATATTTGACCAAAAATATACGACTGCCAGTTATTTAAGACAAACCATGCAATCACTATGCAACTGAAATATTGCAATCACAAGAACACTGCAACCAATCGGCACCATAATATACTAGTTATATAAATAGGCACAGTGTAAGCTCAAACTTTAACCTTGAGAATATAAATCTGAGTTCAGAATAGTTAGTATAAACTCCCATGATCAAAATATCGTTGGTCAAGTAATCAGAGTTCACAAATCGAAAAAAATTAAACAAGTGGACCCTATAATATTATTATGTAGAGTATCAAGCTCACCTTTCTCAAAGGCCGCAGCTCTTTGAAAGGCTTGTTCCTTTGCCTCCAAAGCCATTGCTCGCTCATTCCTTAACTTCGTACAAGTTGAGGTTAGAGCTTTTACTTCACTACGCAATCGCTGGTTTTCGCTATGTAGTTTCTCCTTTATAACCTCAAGTGCGGCAATCTCAGTTTTGCTCGTTATAACCTTCGCATCGTAAACCGTGCGAAATGCTCGAATCTGCTCTGGTTCTCCTTCTGATTTTCCTCCTTCTTGGTCAAACGATAGCGCAGAGCGAAGACTGGTGCTTTTAGTGACGGGTTTATCTTTCGAACTTCGTCGGCTCTTTTTCTTCCCAACTGCAAAAGAACCAACTGACTTCACTGATGTCGACTTAGTTCTCGAGGGTGCACACTCGATAGGTATCTTCTTAGTGACGCCGGACTCAATCTCTTTCCCAAATTCATCGTCGTCGTCGATATCTTTCCCGCTAGTAATAGAGCCAGCAGAGCCCATGATCCGCAGGTGTATACCAACAGTTTCTGCGTGCTTAGTCTTTTTACTTGAGCAAATTTTCATTCACTTCAGCTCAGTCAAGGGCAGCGACGACAACATGGACGCCATGTTGAAAATACATTTCTGTGTGGTTGGTAAAGAAAACTCTCTGATAAAATCTCAAAATGGTGCAGTTTATCAATGTTAAGAATTCACGGAGTGAGCATCCGTTCAATAACATTATTCAAGCGAATCCTTCACTGTTTATGTCCCTATTAGCATCATTATCCTTACCGATGATCCCACGACGCATTTTGACATTTCCGCGGGCGACCCTGGGTTCATTTTGCCCTGTGTAAGGCATGCTCGAACAAGCGATCAACCAATCACAAGCGAGGAATACATTGCATCCAGCCCGTAGAGTACAAATGCCGACATCCGGCTGAATGTCGCTACTGTCAATCTTTGCATTGTTTTACTTGGCTTTGCTAATCTAAATATACCACAATTTCCGGAATTTCGAGGCAAGGGGTATTTGAACCTGGAGTACTTCAAATTCTTATAAAAACATAGGGGTCAAACGAGCAATGTTAGTTCCGGTGACTATGCAGCACTTCAAGACTTCAGCTAGCACCAGACACTTGATCCTTCCAAAGAGGATAACACCTGCCACGCAATTCTCACGCTTTAGACGTGAGCTTTCCTGGCCTCGGAATAGGACTGTCACCAGCCGGGTATGGTACTCCGGGAGTTGTGACCGCATTTGAAAGGGGTATAACAAAACTACCCGGCCGTATCCTGATTTAGGGGTTATTGGGGCTCCCGATCTATAGAACAGGGTATCCGATTAATTTGACACGTCAGTTCGGGGTGTAGCAGTTCAGATAGTAGAATGCTCTGGAACGAGCCAGTGAAAGTTTATGGCATACCAGCAATGTTTCACGTCATACTCCCTCATTACAAGCATAACATGCGGCGCTTTGCGCATTTATATGCTATGAATTGGAATTGTCCTTTTTGAGTTAGATGCACTTCTTTTTAGAATGAAGAGCTCTTCCCATAACTGGTTGAAGCGGAACTATACCTTGGTGCTTTTTTATTCCGGACCGGGCAATTTTTGCCTGTGCAATCTGGACCCGAATCTGGAATACTGGATCCATACAAATTCAGTTTAAGGAATCTGGAATCCCGCTTAAGATTAGAGTCCAGGATCCAAGTTCCACTGATAGGATCCCGAAATTAATCCACACCGTTGAATCCAGAATCTACTACCGTCTTCGGGATTACCTTGCAGAATCTACTACTTACATAGAGGGAGACACTTGCATAAAAAAGCCCAAAAGTCAAAAAATTCAGCCTTGAACGTGATTCGAAAGAACGTATGGAATAGAATACTGGTAGAGTTTGTTAGTGCTCATACTACTAATGAAACAAGTCATTCTTCCACAGTTCAAACATCATAAAATGTTTTGTACCCGCGAGTGACGTCGTCAGCGAGTAAAAACGACTCGAAGTGATCGTCTGAAATTCAGGCTACGGGTGACTTTGTTATCTAACTCATACAGGCCCTGCATAAGTAGCAGCAGGCAGGCAGGGGCACCCAACGACGGTTTTCTCCTAAATACATATTGAAAACACTTTTAAGGCTACCCAGAGTACTTTTACAGCTCTAGAAACTGCATTCTACGTAGACTGCGAGCAGTCTCTTTCTCTCTGCAAAGTTACTGCACTAGAAACCCAAGTACGCGAGCCTAATCCCTTACTGTAACATAACGTCGTGGTTTGCAATTGACCACTCCAGAAATACCATAACATACCATAATGTTCTTTGTTTGTCACCCCAAAATTTTGCATAAGCATTGTTTTCAGTTTCTCTTGGGGCCATTTTAACTCCCAAGAGAAACTGAAGACAATGCTTATGCAAAACTTTGGGGCGACAATCAAAAAGCATTATGGTATGTTATGGTATTTTCTGGAGTGGCCAATCGCGATGGCTGAGATGAGAATTAGACGGATTTTAAGAGAAAACGGCGCACTGCAAGCAGTCTACATTCTACGCGGCGCTGTAAACTTTGTATCTGTTCGGTCTTCCCTGGCGAACTTTAGACTTTTCGAAATTACAAGGGCTTCAGTATCATTTTTTATTTTTCGAAAATTTTAGATGCAGTTTAACGTACTACGAAATAAAACTTTTTCTGATTCTCTACCAATCAAATTTTTGACTCCGAAAATTTAAAAAATTTTAGGATTTTTTTTGTCTACGAAAAATAGCCTAAGTTGGAAAATATGTGAAAAATTTAACTTCTGAAAATCATAGGGAATTTATCAGATAAGCTTCGAAAATTGTACATGAATGGAACGGTCATATAGAAATTTTTAACCGTCCTCAAGTAATAGAAAGTTCTAGGCAATATTTGCTTCTCCGAACAGATACCGGTAAATTACAGAAAACAGTCGTTGGGTCTTTCAAACTAGGCCAGAATAATAAGCACGAATCAATCAAGAAGGCCTGCCGTTGAGAAAAGGGCAAAAAAGATGTTAAGTTCACCCGGAAATTCCGATGTAAATCTTCTTCCGCTACCCATCTGCACTTCCTTCCATCTAATCCTACGATCCAAAAGGCTTTCACCAAAACTTTTCCCACCGAAATGAAGCTTAATAAATGCCCAGCAAGAGGAATAAAACAAAAGAAAATGTGCAAGAAATGGACAGTTTTGCCTGTTTGCAGCCAGCAGGAGCCCATTACTTACATGTACTGATTCAAATGTATTTCTTGAGGGGCGAGCTACGTGCGTCACCACAAGTGGACTTTTTGCATTTGGCTAAACCCCAGTTTTCGGGCAAATCGTCTCTACAAGTAAAGAGTAAAGACACTTAGCAATACAAATTTGGTAGCATCAAAGCATAAAGGGGAAGCCATCACTTCCGGTTGACGTGCAAGTGCAGACGTATTTCCGGCCGTCGCTATAGTAGAAATGACCCTCGCATGGAGTTTTCCGGTCTTAGCGCCAGCTAATTTTTTCTGTAAACTTTCCACCAAGCAAAATCGACTTTTCGTACTTCAGTGTACATATTTTTACTCACGTTGAAAAGAACAAAAGATAATTGAAAAAGTGCTTTTATTAATTTATCCTCGTCTTTAATTTCTGTAAGTTTAATAAAATCGTAACGTACTTAAGTCTCAACCACATGAAAGTGTTTTCGAGTATTTACAATTTTCCAATGTATAACCTTAGCTAAGACCTCGATAACTTTGCCATTAATAGCTAATGTAGAAAGGGTCTGAAATTTATTTTAGTTAAGTTCTTTTTTAATATTATTTATTTATCGGTTCACGGTCATACAGTGAAATCCCTCTCTAAGTAAAGTCACCTCAGAATTTATCCACATTTTGGGGACTCAAATGTACAAAACATTGAGAAGTTTTCTTTAGCTCCGATGATAAGAAAACTCGTTAAAGCGGTCACATTTTGATTGTATCAACAGGGTTTTAAAATGTGTGCTTTTCTTTTATTAAACTGTACATGAATCTGGTGTGGTCTGAACTTAGTTCAAACCAATCTCCTAATAACACCGGAAACGTTTAGTAGCTTCTAGGGTTCTATCTACGATTTATCCCAGTTTGGGGGAGAAGTCCCGAGTGCCCAAAGTCCCGAGGTGCCCAGGAAATTTTTGAAATGAATAGGCGCTGAGATCCAATCGGTTGCATTTTGAGACACAATTTTGAGAGAAGTTACAGTGTGTGCACTGACCTCGTCGCGTCTGAATGATTTATCCGATATAGTTACTCATTTTCTGTAATGATAAAAATATTTTTTGGGGGGGGAAGCTAGGCATTTGGGGGGGGGAGCCTCTACCCCTCAAACACCCTAGACAGAACCCTTTCTTCATGAATATTTTTTACCGCTCTGAGTAAAACGCTAACTCTCACGTACATACGGCCTTGAAGATAAAGAGCTTTTCATGGTAATAAGTTAATTTCCTTCATTAGAGGTAAACATACATAGAACCAGCTTATTCTTTTCCACTGAAGGCGTCTAAAAGAGAGTGGAATTAAGAATAATTTCACCTTCTACAGGTGCTGCCACACCTCATCATTTCTAGCTTAAAAGTATCTAACAGGCGCAAAAAACGAAAACGTTTCAACAAGCAGCAGTAACAAATGACTGACTGCACTTCCGTTTTGCTGCACATAAAACAAAAGAAGGAGCAAAAAAAACTGATGGTGCATTTGATCGTTCATATTCCAGAATAAGAATACGCAAAAATTTTGTTACAATTCTCTCGCAACGTAATTTTTGGACTAGAAAACAAATGCATGTCTTGAGTTTATTCCCTTCATTTTAGTCTTATTCTGGAAAACAGTCGATCGAACGCACCTTAAGCTTCGGAAAAATGGGCAACAACGGGCAACTTGTTTTGCAACCTTGCAAGACAAACAACTTGAAAAGCGCTGTTGCGCGTTTTACCACCCACGCTCAAAACTGTTAACAACCTGATTTGTTGCAAGACAAGTTTTACGCGGGTCGCGTAACATCGCTATTCAACTTGCTTTGCACCAATAGTGCAAGACAGGTTGCATGGCTTTTGTTGCCAGTTTTACAGTCTTCAGTTCTCTAACCAGTCTCGACTACCTCACGATTTTGAACCACTGAGTTAAGTTTAAATAGAGCAGGGATTATGAAACTTTTTGTACCATGAGCATTGTAAACGTCTTTCTTTGTCACTACAATAACTTGCTATCCACTGGGCTAAAGGTCTTACAAAGGCAAATCCGGGAAATAACAATAAAATTACTTTTTTAAAACACAATTTAAACGCATAACTTTTCAGTCAAATATTTTTCCTTAACCGAAGCAATTGCCCTCGGTTACAAGCTTCAGCTCTGCACTCAGAATCTGGCTGAGTTTGGTAACGTCTCTCCATCCAACACAACAATGAAAAGATAATTATGTGTAAGGCCCTGTTCGCACTACTGAGCGCAAAGAAAGTAGTGTCTGATAGCCCGGGGCTAGTGGATTTTACTACCGGGTTAGTGAATCCTGTTCTTAACTTGCCCGATGGGCAAGTGAAGTTTTTGAGGGGAATTCAAATTGCAGAAGAACTGTAATCAATTCTGCTCATCAATTTTTTTCTCAGGCTAGTTAAAATAACTTTTGGGCTAGTACATGCTACCTAAGCTTGCCATTTTCAAGCTGTAACAACGATTTTCTTTGCTCCCTTCACCACAACAAGAAATAGAGTTTGGTGTTTGCAAAAAAATTGCATATTTTTTTGTAGTTACCAAATTTTCGTTTTTGTAACCTTGTTCGCACCAGAAGTACGCGAAAGTTTTCATGTAACGAAAAACGTCAAGTCATGTTCGCGAAATAAGATGACCCTACGAAGGATAGCTGTGAAAGAACAAAAGATTTTGTCGCCTGACAAAAAAATTGTAGGCCTCAAAAACTTTCGCAACGGCATCTTCGAAGTTTTGACACATCTGAGAAAATTTTGGTATTTAAAAAAAAGAATCGTTCGCACTAGAAATGGCTTCCTGTTGACAGATTTTTTACTGTAAAAGAAACAAAATTTTGCATAGTGCGGACAGGGTCTTTTAAAACTATTAATAATAAATTTCAAAGAATCATCTGACAATTAAAATCAACTAATCTGTGGTACAGGCAGGGCGAGAGGAATATGTGGCCTTTCTGGAACATATAACTTCTCCAGTATTGACTGTAGGCCTTTTGATGCCTACAAAAAAACAACAAATCCTTATGGTTGGTGCTTAAAGTAAGAAAGGGCAAATCTAAAAATGTAATCAGCATATCAGGCTACTGGAAAGGGTGTGAAAAATATAAGGAAAGGCCAGGGGCGCAGTCAGCTTTTTGACTAGTTGTAGGCCTGGCTTACTTTCATTTCCACATATCATGAAAATTGCAGGCATGACTAGTACGCAGCTAGTACGCACTGACCTCACCAACACTTTGCGCTGTAAGCTTTTTAGCTCACCCCAACAATGCATAATTTATGACAAGCGGTAGGGTGATAAAAAAAATTGTAGGCCCAGGCCTACAGGTCTATGGGTTGGCTACGCCCTTGTAAGCGGACAGCTCTATTTACGCAGGCCTTCACAAAACTCCATTTTTCTCAGCTCCCAAGTAAACTCCAGAGCTGTCGTTAACAAGCGGGAGCTGGGGATTTCCGCCAGCTACTAAGAACATGCCCCCCCCTGGTTCTTTCATAGGAAAATAGACGAAAAATAGAACCAAAAGAAATCCCTTGCTGTTTGATTCCCCGCCTACTTGCTGTATTTACCTGGCAACTTCAAATCTTAGTGACAGCCCTGAACTCCGTTATTTTAAATTAGCGGTTAGCCCGAGTTACAGACACCTTTTTTGTGTGTCCTGTGGGTGTCCGCTCATGACAGCTTCCATTGTATTTTTATTGGTTTTAGAACAGCAATTTAATCGGACCATTATACCTTTCGGGGAAACTGCCCACCTACCCCTCCCCTAAGCCAACATTGACTTCTCACTTAGGGCAAAATGTTGGCTTACGGGAGGGGCAGGTGGGCAGTTCTCCAGATATGTATAAATGATTCATTTAATCTTGTAAGAATGCTGAACATTGAATTGTTCCATGTGAAATTGCTGCCAAAATAGGTTTCATTTGAATGGTTGCACCATAACTGGGCCAGGAGGTGAAAAGGTTAAAGAGGTGCTCTTTGAGGTCAATTCTGTGCTGAAGTCTGTTAATAGGTTAAAACTCATTAACCACTTTTTAAAAATAAACGTTTTAGCTTTTTAAAAAACATAGCAAAATTTTAATAGCATGACATAGGCCCTTCAACGCTGGTTTCCTGTGGATGCTTTATAGATTTAGCTGCTTACCAAGCATCAACATTCTGTTCAAAACAATCGATGCCAGACGATTTGTTTTGAATGCAAAAATAATGATTAAATTTTTGTTCATTGTTTAATATCAGCTTTAGAAGATGTAGAAGGCATTGAAAACTGATAACTAAAAAGAGGGTGAGTAGCTAGAGCTCTTAGAGTTAAAAGTTTGACTTAATTTTGTTTTGTAGCCCAAAGATTCAAGATTCAAGATTCATGACTTTACTATAAATATTCTAAAGAATATTTTTACAAGTGTCCTGGCACTACAAATAGCTGTAGCTAGTCTAGGCGGGCCAGGAATGATACGAAAAGAAAGTAACTGCAATTAAATTAAGGTAAAAAAAAAGTAGAAAGCAAGAGTCTATACAAGGCAAAGATACTCGGTTATATGACGCACCTTGAAATTATAACACATTTAGAGCAATCAAGCAAACTTTCACTGAAAAAACGTATCATACCATACATACCTTAGATGTATTTAACTTATATCTTTCAATTCCAAATCTTTCTATTGCTCTTGAAAAACCAAATACATTAGATGAAACCCAGCTCTGCTTTTGACATGTAACCCTGCAACAAGAAGTAGCAATGAATTCAACAATACAGGCCTAAAATGGTTCAAGAAAAGTTGAATCTTTAAAATATGCTAACTACACTCATTGGTGCTAACAACAACATTATAAAAAACAGTAGGTATGGTAAGTCTTTCAATCTTATAACTATTACAAAATTCTCGCATCTGATTGGTTATCATGAAGTGTCCTTGCCTGATCTCAGCATTAATAGGAAAGTGTAATTGGACAGTATGCATCAGTGTTTCAATTTTAGAAAAGCTTAAATTACCAATACTTTTGTTATAGTTATGATTAATTGGAATTGGAACTGGAATTTCTAGTAACCAAAATTAATGGAATGGAATTTTCCTGAAGAAAAAAAATTCAGAAAATTTCCGAATACCACCCAAAGTTGTCACCTTTAAGAAACTTCGAAAAAAAGGAGTTAAAAAGGAGCAAAATGGAGTAAAACCACAAACAAAAGTACATGTACATGAATTTTGTTCAGCGAACCCTAGTTGTGTATCTGATTACTTCATTTAATCAACAGCTGAGTAATGTGAGAAATAGGCCCTTTCTGATTAGCCTCACATCTCTATTTCAAGGCGAGGCTGACCTGACAGATGACATACAGTTGTACAAGTGTTAAGTGAAATATAACGAAAAAAATGAGCACGTGGTCTGGGTGACCCCTTAGATGATCTACACGACCCCCCACTTGAAAGAATTAACTGGAACGCTGTTGACTTACACCTAAAACAGAGTTTGTAAAAACAAATGAAATGATCGTGGAGTGGCCAAGTTAAAAGGAATATTTAACTTTATTTTGTTAAGTATGAGGTTTGCTGTTATGACTAATTTTAAGATGAATTTTAATTCTACTGTAATTTGAAGACAATTTTCAACTGTTTCTTTATTTTTTCTAATTAAAAATGTGCTTGTCCTTATATGGACAAGTCATGTCAAAGGTTTGCATGTCAGAACTAAATTTCTACCTGTCCAGGACAATCGGACATAAGTTTTGGCACATCCTGTAGAAGGGGTGAGAGTTAAGTTTGCAAGGTTATGTTAATATGAAAGAACGTAACCTCAAACTCCCTTTTAATTTTAAACAACATTTTCCCTGCCGTCAGCATCCTCATATCGTAAGGTCCATATTAAAGATTGTATACAGTCCTCTAAAAGGTGTGAAATGCTTCAAACAAATTTCATGCAAATTCTTTTCATTAGAAACACAAGAAATGGAAAGAGAACTGTATGAAGGGCTGAAAAAGGTAGCACTCACCATTCTTTGTTTGTGGGATGGACTGAGTAAACACATTTTTCCTCCACCACCATGAGTCTGGTAAATGTCACATTCTTTGTGTATGTTGTTAAAGTTTTAGCTTCAGGATCCACTACTGATTCTTCCACGATACAAGCAACTCTTGCACTTGTAAACTACAAAAAAATAAGAAAAGTACTGCCATGATGAAAGATGCAGCGATATACTCCTATACATCAGGCTATTTCTTCAAAGCATTTAAGAACCAATTTTTTTTTGGTCGTTTTTTATTCTTAGATTTGTGTAAAATATGTCTCTCAAATTAAAACTCATCAAAAATCTTGCAAAACCTATTTTATTCTCATACTTGTCAATTTGTCCACCCTATTGCATCACTCACATTGACAAGTACATGACATAGAATGGATTGCAAGAATATCAAGAATGTAGAATAATTTACAACATGGCAGCAAATACCAAGGATTGTCATTGTCCATAATTTGCCAATCATCTTCAGAATCTTCATTTAATTTACTTCCCTTATTTCTAGTTACAGTCAGATAATTAAAAGATGGTAAATTCCACAAAACATAAAGAAATGACCAGAATCTAGAATGAATGCAGAGAAAATCAACTGACATCACATGACATCATTAGCCTAAGCATTCATGATCGTGTACGCATTCCCAAAGTCTCTGGATTATTTCTGAAGGGAAAAAAGCAGTTTTTCGACAGCCAAAATCCAAAGTTCAGAATTGTCAATTAAAAAAATTTGCATTGCATACAGTGGAACCTCAATGAAATGAAGGGCCAAGGGACTGGCAAAAAATGTTTGCTATAATGAGATTTCCTTCACTATTTCGAGGTTCTTTTCCATATATTTTTACTATACAGAGCTAGTGAAGAAAATCACTACGGAACGGCGCATGTAGAACTGCGTCGCCCTCCAAATCGCGGGTCTCATACAGTAATTCTGTAATGTCATTTGTCATACCAAGGGCTTTGTTATATAGAAGTTCATTAAATTAAATGGAGGTCCCACTGCACACTTAAAAAAACACTGGTATAAATAATAACAGAAACACTGAACCTGACTGACCACTCTTGATTACAACCAACCACCACATTGTTCACATCCATAATCATTTCAAACACTTATAGATAAATTACCGATATGTGGTACTTAGAAAAAGTGTGTGAAAAAATGAAAAGAGTAAATTGCATTATTTTGTACAGTGTATAAATAATCACCATTGATTCTGAGTCTCGAGACTAAAGCAACAAGAGCTAATACCAGTGAGTGTCAACATACATTTACACAGTACTATTCTGCACACCCTGGAATACTATTTTACGTGTATATAGCATCAAAGATCAAAGGAAGAATCATAAATCAGTTGCTTACCCTTTCGGCCCATCTTGGTGGACTGTTTGTTTTTGTTACAAGTTTTTTGGTGACAAGTTTATTGCCTACTAAAGACCTGAAACAAATAACAATAATGTTATTTATGGCATAGTTTAATACTGGTGCATTTTATCTCCTCAATAAATGATTAAGAAACTATATTCATGTATTCCACTGATGTCGCTGTTCTAGGTAAAATAAATGCATTCTTAGGCTGAAAAGATCAATATGTTCCTTAACTTAAGGGATTTTACAGAAAAGTAATATTTGATTTTTAGTGTGTGATTTTTTTCATTGCAGTCAATAAGGAAAGAAAAGGTTTAAGCCAGTGACGTGAACTTTACTTAATAATCATGTACAGTACACTTATTGTATGGAAAGAGAACCTGTACTTGCACACACATCTCTTGTATGGACATGTCTCCTGCCAGTTCCCATACTTGTTACTACAGCCTCACATAATGTTACAAATACAAAGTACAAATATCAAAAGAAGACTTAAGTATTAAGCAGTATTAAGAGAAAAGTATGTGGCTACTCAAGGAAAAAAATGTAGCTAACACAGTTTTTGCATATCTTCATTGTACAAAATCGTACATCTTCAACTGTAACGTAAATTAACGTTTATGTTGATCGAGCATGTCAATATCAAACAGAATAAATGACAAAATAGATGTTATTATTTCCAGTTTGACTACGACTACAAGGAATTAGAGTGCATATGTACTATGGCAAGACCACATACACATTATAAGACACTAAAAAGTGTTTGGAAAGAAATGTACCGTATTAAAAGACTAATTATGTAAATTAGAATTTACAACGCAATCAATGGACAAAAATATTTACGAGCTGCTTGTCACGGAAGCCTACAACTTGCCACAGAAATTGAAAAGCACCAAGACACTCTGCATGCTTCGACAGAAATATAAGACGTGTTTGCATAGGTAAAATATTATAAACTGACACATCCAGAAATTAACTACATGAGCAAAGTCACCTTTCTATGACATCGTCAGATAGCACGTGTCGACTAAACGGGTTCGGATATCGCCGCCAAAAAGCACTCGTAACTTGATCCCAGTTAAATCTGCGGACGGAGAAACCAATTTATTAGATGTCAAATCTATTGAAGGAAGTATCCAAAAAAAATTCAAGACTCATGTACTTACTTTAGCATGCAAATCGTACAGTAAAACTTCATCGCGCTGTGCTTGACTACGATGGCCTCACGTGAAATCAACACATTGCATTACGAAAGAAATGCCAGGTTACCAAGCAACAAGATCCAGTTTCGCGCGGTCAATAGTAGGCGTCGTGAGGGGTGTAGTCGAGGCGGTGCAATTAGCATAAATACCACGAGTATACTACTAGAGAAATTTTGCAATTTGATTGGCTTAGAGCAGTGGTATCTCAGCATAATTTGAAATACCTACATGTGAAAATTACAAACCTTTTGTGGGTAGTAGTATAAATAAATAACAGCATGACTTGTACGTGACATTTGGCTTCTTTTTACATAAATACCACTCATGATTTCAAAATTATCTCAAATTTGACTCGCCTAACGGCTCGTGAAACTACGTATAATAACTTTTTGAAATATTACTCGTGGTGTTTATGCCAAATATCACTACAAATCATGCTATTACCTATACAAATACAGGGATATCCTTTATCCTTTGTTTATATGTATCCACAGAAACCTACACACCTGAAAATTGTTTATTCTTTATTGTTCAAAGTTCAAGTTTATTGTTTTGCTATAATTTATACAACTTAAATATTAAAAAGCTGATGGCGAGGAAGCCTAATGTCATTTTGAGACCTTTTAATGACATTTTGTTCTCTTAAATCGGTCTGTAAAAACGCCTTGGCATAGGCCTAGTTTAGGAGTCGCTCGCTCCCAGAGTATAGGCTCTTGATTCATGTTCACATTTCACAGTTCACATAGTTCTCGTTAGTGTAGTCCAAGACCTGGTTCAACAAACAATTGTGGTTTGCCCGTTCACAAAGACGTCATTTCGCGGGGAAACCAGTGTTGGCGTAGCCTGTCAACAGGCTCTCTGTTTAGGGAAGGGTGAAACAACCTCGTCCCCAGGGGGCTTTTCCCTGGCTTTGGAGATGGGGCGGAAAATCTGACCCGGCAAGCACTGATAAAAACTTTGGTCTACCCGCCATCTTCGATGTTTTGTTTATCGTATGCGATCGTATGCTAATTCAATACACCCACAAATTCTGGGTGTTTGGTAGTCATGTGACCGGCCGATGCCAGGGCCTCTTCCCGCCCCAACTCTAAAACCAGGGAAAAGTGCCCTAGGGACGAGGTTGAAGAGTGAAACTGAATCACGAGAAGAGGGATTAGTTCCCCCTTTTCCCCAAACAGAGAGCCAGGTTTGTCCTCTTTCACGGGGGGGGGGGGGGGGTAACTCTGAATTTTCGCCTCTCGTCCCCGTCTCTTTAACACTAGAGAAAACCTAGGGAAAAGGATTCATTGATCAAATATAATGGATAGTTTTTACTAGTAATTAGATTTTATCCGTTCACAGCTTCCTTTGTTGAGTCAATTGTTCCTTTACTAAACTCAACAAGGAAAAAGAAAAGTTGCTTTTGGCAGCGCTATTTTTTATCCATTCGTTTACTTGTACCTAATAAAATACTTTTTTGACTTACACAAAAAAGTGCCACAACGTTCAAAATCGCAAACAAATAATGGTTATGTCGACTATCTCTTTAAACGGGATCCGGAAGGCTGAAAACTATTAAGATACATACGTTCGGCATGGTCGTAATAGTTGAAAAAATCGATCTTTTTATTATGATAAATGTACGTGATAAATTTCGTTTATAGCGTTCCCTGCTAGATTTTGTTAATGATTACGATCGTCGTTAAATCGCTGGTGGAAACCAAGCCTAAACGTCTTAAGGTGGCTCGACTGGATTTTTTTGAGGGGATACCTCCCAAGTTTGAGCATTAATCACGTCGCCATGAGTAAAGGTATGGGGAAAAGATTACCACAACTGTATTATATAAAGACGAAAATTTCTTATGATTTGGGATTTATTGCAATCGGAGTCACCATGGCAACGTAACGACGCCATTACGTTTTTTATTTATCTTTGTGTTTCTCTGTACCGGGAGTTTTTTTAAGAAATCGCTTGAGGGAGTTTGTACCTGCCATAATTGCCTCAATTATGGCAAAGTTTGAAAAAATTCTATGAGAGCGTTTTCGAGATATTTTGAAACGAACTTTTAAGCATCGTAACAACAGTGAAATAGCATGCTATCCACACAATTAGCTAATTTTTTAAGAAAATGATAAGCTTTGGAAACGCGGCTTCATCTCGTAGTGGTTTGATTCCATTGAAAACTGCGTACAAGAAAAGAGGGGAATTGCTCTGGGCGATCGCGAGTAAGAAGAATTTTATTAACTTGCATTCAGCTGCTTTTGTTACAGTTTTTGCACGTAATTTGGTCCATGCCCACAATTTTCGCATTTTTCAAAAAACCGCTCGATAAATTTTTTTATAAATTTGATAATCCCGAGATCAATTGCCAATAAATATACCCTGCAAGTTTCAAGAACATTGAAAACAGAGAAGGCTTTTAAATAGGGCCTCAAATATAACCAATTTCCCCCCTAGGTTTTGTGTTTACAAGTGAGCGTCCTCATTATTCACTGGCATTGTTTCCAAGTTTCATATGCACGTGCACATTTAGCAAAAATAAATAAATTTGCATCAAAAAGAACTCTCGATTAGTTTCGGAAGAAATATCCGGAATATGCTTATAATTGGCTTTTGTCAAAGATAGCAGTGAGAGCCGAGAGGGTAAACGTCACGGCTCATAGTGCAGGATGCAATACTTTGATAATTATCTTACTCGGGTTATAACGTCACAGAAACTCTCACAAAGAGTAGCTGTGATGTTATAATATATCACTAATTTCTTTACTCGGTTATTAGCATATTCGGGAGATTTAGCCGAGGGTTCTTTTTTGATGCAAATTCTATCTTTTTGCTAAATGGGCACGTGCATATGAAACTTGGAAACAAAGCCAGTGAATAATGAGGACGTTCACTTGTAAACACAAAATATGGGGGGAAAATTGGTTATATTTGAGGCCCTATTTAAAAGCCTTCCCTGTTTTCAATGTTCTTAAAACTTGCAGGGTATATTTACAGACGATTGATCTCGGGATTGCAAAATTTATAAAAAAATTTATCGAGCGGTTTTTTGAAAAATGCGAAATTTGTAGACATGGACCAAATTATGTGCAAAATCTGTAACAAAAGCAGCTGAATGCAAGTTACTAAAATTCTTCTTACTCAAGATCGCCCGGAGCAATTATCCTCTTTTTTTTGTACGCAGTTTTCAATGGAATCAAACCACTACGAGATGAAGCCACGTTTCCAAAGCTTATCATTTTCTTAAAAATTTAGCTAATTGTGTGGATAGCATGCTATTTCACTGTTTTTATGATGTTTAAAACTTCGTTTCAAAATATCTCGAAAACGCTCTCATAGAATTTGTTCAAACTTTTCCATAATCAAGGCAATTATGGCAGGTACAAACTCTCTTAAGCGATTTCTTAAAAAAACTCTTGGTACAGAGAAACACAAAGATAAATAAAAAACGTAATGGCGTCGTTACGTTGCCATGGCCACTCCGATTGCAATAAAACCCAGATCATAAGAAATTTTCATCTTCATATAATACAGTTGTGGTAATCTTTTTACCATATCTTTACTCATGGCGACGTAGTTAATGCTCAAACTTGGGAGGTATCCCCCCAAAAAAATCCAGTCGAGCCACCTTAATTAATCTAAAATAGAAGCACCATGATTCAAAAATAAGAAAAGGTTTATTAAAACTATTTAATAAATATACAATTTGAAATGACACAAAATATAATTACAACTTATAATGAATCTCATTTGAGTGCAGACAGTGTACACATCAAACAGATTCCTTGCAGTAGTCGCAATAGGCCCAGATGGGCTCCTGGTCCCGACGAATCAGCCGCAGTACCACCTGGTAAACACAAGAAAAAGAAAATTAGAAAATTTTAAAAAAATGGACCGAATAATATTAAAAGATTATTGTATTTCAGAAGCCTATAACCAGAGCATGCGCGCAACTGGCTTCCTTAGCTCATGCAACGGCGTTTGCACAAATCTTTTACCGCAAAAATGGAAGCTGTAGCATGATGTATACAAAAATGAATAGTAATTATCATCAGAACATCAAAGATTATTTTCTGGTCTCCATTTATTACTTGCCTGTTTTTAAAAACTTTCTTTGATAGTCAAATATAAGAAAAAATAAAATACCAGTTCATACGTAATGTGAAAGTGAGTAAATCAGGGCACTCCGGGTTATTGGCTTCTGGTATTTGTAAAAAGCATACGCTGTTAATGGAGTGGAGTGAAGGAGTATGGGATAGTGAAAAAAGAAAAACAAGTTGCTTACGAAAAAATGGCGATAAAACAGGAAACTGTTAAACTAAGTATCAGTGACGATTGTAATGGGCATGACTATGACGTTGATGGTTATGATTATGAAAATGACCAAAATGTTGAGAATGACGATGATGATGATGATTAAGAAGATAACTATTATTACGGTAATGATGATGATGATGATAAGGTAATAATGATTTCAAAACTTTCTACAAGTAAACCAGCCTGTCAGCTGTTGAGCAGCTTGATGTCAAGATATAGGAAGGTTTAGGTTGATAAGCATAATGAATGCGAGGAGTCGCTGTGTAGAAAGATACTTTTTGTTAAAAAGTACTTTTACACTCACCCAAGGCTTAATATCTCGCATGCTGCACGCAAAAAAACAAGGAGGCGTGCTAAGTGAGGAGTGAAAACGAATGTTTTAAGCCATTGAAAACAGAACAAGACGCACTACAATATTTAAGATCAAATAATATCAAACTAAACGGCGAATCGTATTTCTATTTTATCCTGGTAATTGGTTCCCCAAAGTTTTAATGGTCACAGAGACATGTAAAAAGAGCAAAGGGCATAAACGTAAGCCCTGTGGGACTCCTCTCTGGGCATGCGAGGCTGGAAAGCACACCAAAGATTGAAAGTGATACTTAAGCCAATACTTTGTTGCAGTTGAGGTAGTCAGATTCGCAGAAAGCTAGTTGCTATAGGAAAACCTACATCAATCTACGAGTTGGCTCGAATCCTAGCGGCTGTTTACTTTGAGGCAGAAAGATCCCGCGTTTATTTTGGTTTACATGCAAACATTCCAGTGAGAGACACGTCACAAGACCACCTCAATGATTATGGCGTCATAACGTTCTATGATATTCTGACGAGAATTCCTTCTCAACTCATCAAAGAACCAGAGCATCCATAGCATACAATACCTCAGTTATTTACTCAGAATAAAATATAATGCGTACCCGTTGGAACCATTTGTTTTAAATCTTTCGGATGTTCCAAACGACGGGCGGAATTCCTGCGCGTCAGGGTTTAAAGTATGTTGGCTTTTAGCTTGATCGGCAATGCTGAAATGTAAAAAACACAAAGAGCGAGGGTAACCAACGCGTTTTAGTCTACTAAAGAGCTCTGCCATACAAAAGAGAAACAAGGTCCAGACACTCAACAAAATTGTAGATCAACCAGCATCAAATTAAACGGATCGGGTTTCTTTTCTTATTATTGTACTAGTTTTTCATAATTTAAATGTTCACAAGCCGTGCAAAAACAAAAGAGGGCCTAAAATTGAGCCCTGTGGGATTCCTCTGTCGGGGCTTGCGAGACTGGAAAGCTCATCAAAGCCTGAATGTGATACGTAAGCCAATACTTCGTTGCAGTTGAGCTAGTGGGGTTGGCAGCAAGCTAAACGCTATCAGGAAAACCTACAATGATCCACGAGTTGGCTCGATTCCTAGCGGATGCTTACTTGGAGGAAGAAAGATTCCAGGAGAAGAAACAGCGTTTCTTTTGGTTTACATGCAAACATTTCGGGGAGGAGACGACGTCACTGATTACGGTGTCATAACGTTCAATGAATTTCTGACAAGAATTCCTTCTCGACTCAAAGAACCAGAACACTCATAACACACAAAACCTCAGTTTTTTCTTATAACTAATAAACGTTCATAGTGCGCAATAGAATAAAATATAATGCGTACCTGTTGGAACCACTTCTTTGAAATCTTTCAGATGTTCCAAACGACGGGCGGAATTCCTGCGCGTCAGGGTTTAAAGTATGTTGGCTTTGAGCTTGAAAGGCAATGCTGAAATGTAGAAAACACAACAAGAAAGGGTAATCAACTAGTTTAAGTCTACCAAGAGCTCTGATACAAAAGCAAAACAAGGCCCAGACACACAACAAAATTTTAGATCAAAGGAAATCAAATTTAACGGATCGGGATTCTGATTATATTCTTGATCTAGTTCTTCGTAGTTAAAGTCCTATCAGCTGTTTACATGGAGGAAGAGAGATCCTAAGAGAAGGGACAGCGTTTCTTTTGGTTTACTTGCAAACATTCCAGAGAGAGAAGCCACGTCAAGAGACCACGTCACTGATTATGGCGTCACAACGTTCTATGAATTTCTGACAAGAATTCCTTCTCAACTCAAAGAACCAGAGCACCCATTTACATACAATACCTCAGTTTTTTAAAAAATATTTAACGTTCATAGTGCGCAATAGAATAAAATATAATGCGTACCTGTTTGAACCATTTCTTTGAAAGCTTTCAGATGCTTCAAGCGAAGGGCGGAATTCCCTTGCATCAGGGTTTAAAATATGTTGGCTTTTAGCCTGATCGGCAAGGCTGAAATGAAACAAACACAACATGCGAGAGTATTACAACGGCAAAACAAGGACCAGACACACAACAAAATTTTAGATCAAAGGGCATCAAATTAAAGGATCGGGATTCTAATATATTCTTGTACTACTTCTTCGTGATTAAAATGGTACAGGCGCATGCAAAAAGAGAAGAGGGCATAAAATTGAGCCCTGTGGGACTCCTCTTCCTGAGCATGCGAGGCTTCCAAGCACACCAAAGACTGAATGTGATATTTGAGCCAATACTTTGTTGCTGTTGAGGTAGTAAGATTCGCAGGAAGGTAATTGCTATCCGGAAAACCTACAATGATCTTCGAGTTGGCTCGAATGCTAGCGGCTGTTTACATGAGGGCAGAAAGATCCCAAGAGAAGGAACGGCGTTTATTTTGGTTTACATGCAAACATTCCAGTGAGAGGCCACGTCAAAAGACTACGTCACTGATTATGGTGTCACAACGTTCTATGAATTTCTGACAAGGATTCCTTCTCAACTCAAAGAACCAGAACACCCACTACATACAATACCTCACTTTTTTCTTACAAATAATTAAAGTCCATAGTGCGCAATAGGGTAAAAAATAATACGTACCTGTTGGAAACACTTGTTTGAAGTCTTTTAGATGTTCGAAACGACGGGCAGAATTCCTTTGCATTAGGGTTTAAAGTATGTTGACTTTGAGCTTGATGGGCAATGCTTAAATGTAACAATATACAACAAGCGAGGGTAACCAACGCGTTTTAGTCTACCAAGAGCTGTTTTACAAAGGCAAAACAAGGGCCAGACACACAGCAAAATTTTAGATCAAAGGGCAATAAAGTAAACGGATCGGGTAAATTCTATTATATTCTTATACCAGTTCTTCAAAAATTAAATAGTCACAGTCGCGTGCTAAAAGAGAAGAGGGCCTAAAAATTGAGCCATGTGGGCTCCTCTGTCTGGACTTGTGAGGCTTCAAAGCACGCCAAAGACTGAATGTGATACTTAAGCCTATGCTTTGTTGCAGTTGAGCTAGTGAGATTCGCGCAAAGGTAATTGCTATCAGGAAAACCTACAATGATCTACGAGTTGGCTCGAATCCTAGCGGCTGTTTACTTGGGGGCAAAAAGAGAAGGAGCAGCGTTTATTTTGGTTTACATGCAAATATTCCAGTGAGAGATCACCTCGCTGATTATTGCGTCATAGCTCGTCATAACGATGTATGAATTTCTGACAAGAATTCCTTCTCAACACAAAGATACAGAACACCTATAACATATAATACCTCATTTTTATTAAAGTCCATAGTGCGCAATAGAGTAAAATATAATGCGTACCCTTTGGAACCATTTGTTTGAAGTCTTTCAGATGCGCCGAACGACGGGTGGAATTCTTTTGCTTTAGGATTTAAAGTATGTTGGCTTTGAGCTTGATCGGTAATGCTGAAATGTAAAAAAATACAACAACTACCAAGAGCTCTGTTACAAAAACAAAACAAGGCCCAGACACACAATTTATATCAAACAGCATCGAATAAAATGGATCGGACTTCTGTTATATTCCTGCACTAGTTTTTCATAATTTAAATGGTCACAGGCGCGTGAAAATAGGACGAGGGCCTAAAATAAAGCCATGTGGGACTTCTCTATCAAGGCTTGCGAAGCTGGAAAGCACACCAGAGACTGAAAAGATTTGTCTTCGTTCAGACAAGTAGGACCTAAGCCAGTTGTTTACGGTTAAACTAGTGTAATATTTGGCAACTTTACTATCACGATTACTTTAAGAATTGCATAATCCTACAGCGTTTTTCAGTGACTTACGAGTTATCTCGAATCGTATTTGGAGGCTGTCTACTTGGATAGAGGAAGTTCCTAAAGATGGAGCAATCTTTGTTTCGGCTTACATGCAAAGTAAAGGCAAGCAAATTTCAAGCGCATATATTTTTCCCGTTTGTCTTCCTCCATTTAAATACAAACGAGCTGTAATTTGCAAAACACAGTCAATTGTCTATGACGCCGTAACGTTTAATGTATTTCAAGACATCCATACCATGCAATGCTCGTTTAGTTTGGGCTCGATTTCCGCTGCTCTCTCGGTCTTCCTCGAGGAGAGACGGCTGGACGCGTGAGTGGCTAAAGTGTCTGTGACGTAGGCTCAAAATTTAATTAAGCGCCGTTACGAAGCATTGGAAATGGGAAATGTCATTAAATACCGAACACATGACGTGGTTTGCCTCGTTGCCGCTTTGCATGGTACTGGCCATAATAAAAGTCAGCAGAAACACGCACTGACTGTAGTTACATTGATCTTGCATTACCGATGGACCTGACAGGCGTCTCTTTAAATTCACATTACCTGTCAACAACCATAGTTCCGGTTGGTTGAATTTCAAAAACATTCCTGGCATTTACCAGCTTCTCCAAGCTAATACTTTTCTTTGTAAATAGGTTTTTAAGTTTAAAACGCTCTAAAACACAATCGCACCACATCAAACAACACTTTTGCACCCGCTGTTTGAAATCTGCTCCAGGAAAAATAAAATACGCTGCCTGCTCCATTAGAGCAGGTAACGATCTGATTGGTGGTAATTGACAATAGCAAATTCATGCGTCCTGCCGTCTGTTCAATTGAGGAGCGCACGCTCATTTCCCGAACAGCGGCTGGTAATCGAGCCTATACCTCGTTTAATTCTCAAGAATGACAATAGTCCTTTATGTGTGCACCTACCTTAATGCATACCCAAGCTCAAGTCTGCTAGAATCGTTTGTTTTAAACCCATCCAATGCTCGTAAAGAGGGTATAAACTCTTCGGTTTGAGCGTTTAAAAAATGTTGGCATCCAGCTTGTTCGGCAGTACTGAAATATAAAAAGGATCAACAGGGACGATAATCAACAGGTTTTACTTTGTCTAGAATCCTGTAACAGGCAAGAAAAGGCAAGACACACAAGAACAATTTAACTTAAACGGATCGGTTGTCCCTTTCATTCTTCTTGATTTAAATGGTCACAGGCACGTGTGAAAAGAGAAGAGGGCCTTAAAATTAAGCCATGTGGGACTCTTTTGTCTATGCTTGCAAGCCTGGAAAGTACACCAGAGACTGAACAGACTTATCTACGCTGGGATGATTAGGATCAGTTAATCATAATCATTTTGTTGGAGTTGAGCTAGTGTAACACTTGGCAAGCTTTGCTACAGTGTTTTTCAGTGAGATAAGAGTTGGGGCTGATTACATGGAAGTAGAACGCACGATCCTTGAAGACGGAACTGTTTTTTGTTGGGTTACATGCAAACATATTAGTGCAAAGCTGGCGAACGCGTTTCATTCGCCAGGGGCATATTAGTTTTAGGAGCACGTCGGTAGGCTAATATAATATCATAATGTTGATTGTATTCCCTGACAAAATTCGTCCTCAACGCAAAGAGCTTCGGTAATTTCTCAAATATTATTAACGTTCAAATTCAATGCCCGCAATACAAGTGAACTATAACGTCTAGCCGCTGGAGCCATTTGTTTCATATCCTTCAGATGCTCGAAAGGAAGGAATAAATTCCTCGGCTTCAGCGTTTAAAAAATGTGGGCAGTCAGCTTGTGCAGACATGCTGAAATCTAAAAAGAAAACATCGATGGTAATCAACACGCTTTAGTTCGCCAAGAGGCCTTTTTTGTCTAAAGGCATTTCGCTTCAACGTCCAAATTAAACGGATCGGGTTTTTATTAGTTGTGCAACTACAGGTATATACCCAAACTGCAGTTTGCAGTTTCCTGAAATCTCAGGAAACTGAGGGATTTAAAAGCGTGAGAAGGTAACGTGTTTGGAATCCACCAGTAGCCCGAGATAACGCCGCGGAGATAAATTTCTCAGTTTCTTGGCATTTAAAACATTTTTGTATTCAGTGTTTGCTGTGATGCTGAAAACAATATCAAACTGTTAAAAAAGCCAATGTGCAACGATTCAAAACGATAACCAACACGCTCCAGTTTGTCATCGATCACTACAAGATTTTAGCACACTTAATACTAAAAATTATCAACCACAGTATAGTAGTATATATGCCCAAGCTCCTGTCTACTGAAATCTCAAGCAACTGACAGATTTCAAACAAAAGTTCTGTTTTAAATCCACCAGTTGCTTGAAATGACATGGCGGGGATAAATTCCTTGGCTTTAGCGTTTTTTAAAACATGTTTGTATTCATTGTTTGCTGAAATTTAAGAAAACGACACGATGCAACGATAACAAACACGTTTCAGGTTGTCCCAACAAGATTCTAGTACAAAAAATTCTAAAGAGTATCAACTACAGTAATGTAGACCCAAGCTCAAGTCTGCTGAAACCTCAAGCAACTGGCGAATTAATCGAGACAGAATCCCAAAGAAGTTCTGTTTCAAATCCACCAGTTGCTTGAGATGACCCCGCGGGAATAAATTCCTTGGCTTTAGCGTTTTTTAAAACATGTTTCTATTAAACTTTTGCTGTGATGCTGAAATTAAAAAGAAAGACTACATGCAACGATAACCAACACGTTCCAGTTGGTCACAACACGATTTTAGTATACACTAAATACTCTTACTCGAGTCGTTGGGTGTTCTTTGATTTCGTGGGCAGTCTGTGCATGTTCCTTAGTGCGAGAAATCGAGAAAAGAGGTTGTCGGTTGACAACCAATTGCGCACGTCAGGTAATTACCCAATACCATCGTGCCCTGCTTGTTTCGGTGGTTTTGGGTTGTGACTTTCGCTTCGAAAACTACAAGGCGAGCTAAACTTTTCTTTCTTACATATTTCGTATTACTTTTTCGTTTTAAAACCTCTTTCTTTTCTAAATATTCCGGACATCAAAGCCTGGTCAAGAAACTACTATTGACTATTTTTAGTTTATTCTTATCCGGGGGAAGCGGGTATTGACGGTAATTTTTGGTAGTTCTCCAAATCCTGTCTCTAATTCGGACTTAAAAATGTTATTTTCCACACTCGTTTTCAGACCCGGTCTCTTAAGTCCATACCCGTTTTCAGACTTGGTAAATATAAAACTTAAGTTATCAATTTCAGACTAGAGCTCAAACAAAAAGATTTCTTAAAATCCATTTCGAATTCGTACATTACCCTTTGTTTTGGATTCATTCGGAATTGAAACGAAAAATAAGTTCATACACTTCCGTAGTTTCCTCGAAACCATATCCGATTCCAGACAAAATGAGCAAAATCTATTCCCGTTTTGAGGCCGAAACGGCGCAAAACCCTACCTTTTGGGGCGGCAAATACCTACATGGCTTATATAAGGGAGTCCCCCAGGGGTTTCTCAAGGCCGATTTAGACGGCAAGATTTTTGGTTTCGACTATCGCGCGCAGCCAGCATGCGACTTCTCGACAGGTCGAGTCGTATACATTAGACCCACGACGCTCGTACGGTACATTGTGGATGTCGTAGGTATAAATTGTACGCGTTGTGGATTGTTGAAAGTCATGACGTATGCTAGTCGCGCACGATAGTCGTAAGCAAAAATTGTAGCGTCTAAATCGGCCTTTACGCAGCCCAGCTAAGTGAAGGGTAATTCCCTAAGGCGACGCACCATAATCTTTGATTACTACTAGTATCAAATTTAACAGATTCGGTTTTCGATTTTATTCTTGTATTGTGTCTTGGTAAATACCGTCAAGGATCAAGAGATCGTTTACTTTCCCTTCTCATTCTGTTGAAGTAAAGTCTTACCCAGTTTGTTCGAAATCTCCGTTGCACAAAGTCTTGTTTCCAATAAAATGATCTTTAAAATCCGAGCATTCAGCTGCATAATCAACCTGACAAAAATAACGCATACATATTGAAACAAAGTATTCGTTCCAATGATTTTCAAACATGACCTGACATGAACTGGAGCATGTTTAGTTGTATTTATTTTTTCGGACTTCAAGCCACAATAAGGGACATTCGTTGAGACACTTCTATAAAATGGCCCCTTTTTGCATAATGGACATACCTATCCTCTCCCCCCTGTGTACCCCCTCCTCCAAAATAAATGTTGCATTTTAGACCCTCAAGTCTTTCTTTTACTTCAAACAACATGGATTCGGGGGTAGGAGGATTTACGGCGTTTAAATAGAATGAAATAATAAATGAATGAAATTGCTGATAAAAGCACTAGTTTTAGACAGGTGTGTCAACTACGTTTGCCACAAGTGATCTCGTTACCATCAAATGATCTCTTAATCATAAACTGACAAGTTACAATTCAGGAGTGAGGTAATGAGTTACAGTTTTTATTCTTAAAGGAAATTGAACGATCTCACTTACACTTTTTAATTCCAACGAACTTTCGTTTGAACGGATGTTGCCTGTTTTTAGTTCTGCAGCTTGAACCTCATCATCATAGATTGTAGAGTCATCCTTACCATTGTCCATCTGATTTGAACCATCGCTGAAAAACGCACTATCCTTTTTTGCTGGAACTGACTCGTGAGTGATTTTTGCGAAATGACTCAACTCGAGAGGAATGTCGGCGGTTGCCAATTCACTTTGTGAATCAAAAGCAAGTTCGGGTTCGTCCAATCCACTAACAGTTCCTAATTTCACTTCTGCTGGGCTGAATTCATGTTCAACAGCAGAAAAAATTTCTTCTTTTTCGAAAATTTCAGTTACTTCGGTCACACTTTGAAACTTCTCTGCTCTCTCGGGTTCAAGCGCACTTACGTCTTCCCATTCTAAAGTGAACTCATGAACTACACTGCTTGGCTTGTCAACTTCAGCGGGGATATCATTCAAGGTTTCCCTGGCGCTTTCAAACACCACTGTATCGTCAGACTCGAGTTCGATCACATCAATTAATTCAGAAAGGACGGCCTGGATTGTTTCTGCTGCCGAATCAATGTCCTCCCCCTTAGTCACGCTTTCCAGTTCAGTAACACTGCTGGTTCTTACATCTGCCGTCAAATCTTGAGCTGTAACGTTCACAATTTCTTCTTCTAAGGGTATCTCAGTGACCCCACCTACACTTTCCAACTCGATGGCAAAGTCAGGAAACGATTTACAAACAGCGCTGTTCTTCACTTCTGCTGCACTAAATTCATGTGCAACACAAGAAACAACTTCTTCTTGATAATTGCTTTCAGTGACTGCATTAACACTTTCAACCTCGGATGCAGTTTGTGGTTCAAAAACACCGACGGTTTCCCATTCTAATGTGCACTCGTGAGCTGTGCCGTTGAGTTTGTCGTCTTCAACAGAGAGGTCATTCAAGCTTTCATTAAAGCTTTTGAGCACGACTGGAACCCCCTGAGTCTCGAGCTTAACCACATCATCAACTAAACTATTGATCACTCCCTGTGCTATCTGTGCATCGGATGCATTTTCTGGTTGATTCGCACCTTCATCATTCCACTCTAACATGAACTCTAGTGTTGTGGCGTTAAACTTGTCACCTTCAAGATGGAGGACATTCAAAGTTTCTCTGACGACTGGAGCCTTTACCTCAACGGTCGCAGTCACATTATCAATTAAGTTATTGACAATCTCCTGGATGATCTCTGCCTCGGATGCAGCTTCTGGATTCATTGCACTATCATTATCGCATTCTAACATGAACTCCAGTGTTGTGACGTTAAACTTGTCACCTTCAAGATGGAGGGCATTTGAAGTTTCTGTCACGATTGGAGCCTTTGCCTCAACGGTCGCAGTCATATCAACTAACTCATTGACAATATCCTGGATGATCTCTGCCTCGGATGCAGCTCCTGGATAATTAATTGCACTTTCATTATCCAGCTCTAACATGAAATCTAGCGTTCTGGCGTTAAACTTGTCACCTTCAAGGTGGAGGGCATTCAAAGTTTCCCTGACGACTGGAGCCTTTGCCTCAACGGTCGCAGTCACATTATCAATTAACTCATTGACAACCTCCTGGATGATCTCTGCCTCGGATGCAGCTTCTGGATAATTAATTGCACTTTCATTATCCAACTCTAACATGCACTCGTGCGTTGTGCCGTTTAACCTGTCACCTTCAAGGTGGAGGCCATTCAAAGTTTCTCTGACGATTGGAGCCTTTGCCTCAACGGTCGCAGTCACATTATCAATTAACTCATTGACAACCTCCTGGATTATCTCTGCCTCGGATGTAGCTTCTGGATTAATTGCACTATCATTATCGCATTCTAACATGAACTCGACCGTTGTGCCGTTGAACTTGTCACCTTCAAGATGGAGGGCATTTGAAGTTTCTCTGACGACTGGAGCCTTTGACTCAACGGTCGCAGTCATATCAACTAACTCATTGACAACATCCTGGATGATCTCTGCCTCGGATGCAACTTTTGGATAATTAATTGCATTTTCATTATTCAGCTCTAACATGAACTCGAGCGTTGTGCCGTTAAACTTGTCACCTTCAAGATGGAGGGCATTTGAAGTTTCTCTGACGACTGGAGCCTTTGACTCAACGGTCGCAGTCATATCAACTAACTCATTGACAATATCCTGGATGATCTCTGCCTCGGATGCAGCTCCTGGATAATTAATTGCACTTTCATTATCGAGCTCTACCATGAAATCTAGCGTTCTGGCGTTAAACTTGTCACCTTCGAGGTGGAGGGCATTCAAAGTTTCTCTGACGACTGGAGCTTTTGCCTCAACGGTCGCAGTCACATTATCAATTAACTCATTGACAACCTCCTGGATGATCTCTGCCTCGGATGCAGCTTCTGGATAATTAATTGCACTTTCATTATCCAACTCTAACATGCACTCGTGCGTTGTGCCGTTTAACCTGTCACCTTCAAGGTGGAGGCCATTCAAAGTTTCTCTGACGATTGGAGCCTTTGCCTCAACGGTCGCAGTCACATTATCAATTAACTCATTGACAACATCCTGGATGATCTCTGCCTCGGATGCAGCTTTTGGATAATCAATTGCACGTACATTATCCCACTCTAACATGCACTCGTGCGTTGTGCCGTTTAACTTGTCACCTTCAAGGTGGAGGGCATTCAAAGTTTCTCTGACGATTGAAGCCTTTGCCTCGACGGTCGCAGTCACATTATCAATTAACTCATTGACAACCTCCTGGATTATCTCTGCCTCGGATTTAGCTTCTGGATTAATTGCACTATCATTATCGCATTCTAACATGAACTCGAGCGTTGTGCCGTTAAACTTGTCACCTTCAAGATGGAGGGCATTTGAAGTTTCTCTGACGACTGGAGCCTTTGACTCAACGGTCGCAGTCATATCAACTAACTCATTGACAACATCCTGGATGATCTCTGCCTCGGATGCAACTTTTGGATAATTAATTGCACTTTCATTATTCAGCTCTAACATGCACTCGTGCGCTGTGCCGTTTAATTTGTCACCTTCAAGATGGAGGGCATTCAAAGTTTCCCTGACGACTGGAGCCTTTGCCTCAACAGTCGCAGTCACATTATCAATTAACTCATTGACAACCTCCTGGATGATCTCTGCCTCGGATGCAGCTTCTGGATTAATTGAACTATCATTATTCCACTCTAACATGCACTTGTGCGCTTTGTCGTTAAGCTTGTCACCTTCCAGATGGATGCCATGCCAAATTTCTTTGACGACTGGAACCTTTCCCTCAACGGCCACAATCACATTATCAATTAACTCATTGACAATCTCCCGGACTATCTGAGCCTCGGATAAATTGTCTCCGATAGCCAAGACTCCTTCTGAGTTAGAAACATGAAGCGCAGTAGCTTGGACGATTTCCACATCGGCGCGCGCCTTAAAAACAGCGTCACACTCTGGCGCCAACCTGTCAGTGTTGACAGTAACACTGCTTGCAGATGCTTGGATAGGAAGCTGTGAATTTAAAAGTGAAGAGTCACGTAAGTTTCAACGGCGGAGAGTGCTGATTTTTCTTTGAAAACAAGGATCACGTGACCCGTGAAAGAATGGCCCCGAGTGCAGTTCTCAGGTGTCACCTCTGATCCCTTTTTTGACGTATTTCACTTCCATGTAGCATTTAGTAGTATTTAATACCCGTAAAACAGTGCACTGATATATGAAGGGAGGGCGGTTGGAGGGGATGGGGGAGGCTATTGGCCTCAGGATTGTCCGTCAGGCCCCGGTTGTTCAAACGTCGGATAGCGCTATCCATCGGATAAATCACTATCCAGCGGATAAGTATTAGGAAAACCGATTGCACTATCCACTGGATAGAGATTTATCCACTGGATAGCGTTATCCACCTTCTGAACAATTGGGCCAAGATGATGACTAGTTTGCTCTTGAAGAAATTCATTAGGCTAGAAATTTCAAATATCTATTCAAATGTTCTTAAAGCATAGCCCAAAAAAGTTGAGCAGGAAAGCGAAACCTTCAAGACCACTCTCTTAAAAAAAATAAGGGAAATAAAATATTGTTTTTCTTGAGATGGATCAACGAAAGCATACGTATTTAAAGGACGAAAACTCCTACCATGATTAGGGATAAGGGAGCATACCAGCTCCTATATGGACGCAAATGATTTCCACCCCCAACCATGGGGGAGGGGTGGACTCGACAGAGTGACTTTGCGAGTTTGTCGAAATTAACATCTTCAGAAGCCTATTTAGGGCTACTGACACCTGTGACGTTTTTAGTTTTGATATAGATTGCTGTCAGTCATCAAAACTGTCAGCATAATTGGGATTTCTCTTTCGGGCTATGCTTTAAGAACATTTGAACAGATGACTAGTTAAAGCTACTTATTTTTAAGTAGCGGCCCTTTACCCTTTGAAATTTTCAAGCAATTGATGGCATTGATTTGACTTGATTTTTGTCGTAAGGAGCGAATTATTAGCCCTCAATTACTTTCCTACTTACCTATTGTGCCGCTTTGTTAAATAAGTTGCAACGTTACCTTCACTTAGTGGTAACAGGACCTTTATACCGCTAATAGCAACAAAAAAAGGACTGAGAGGACAATCCTTTTTTCGAGCCAATCATCCTGTCTCCTTGCACGTTATCTTCGTTCCTGAAGGCCCTGTTTGCCCGTCCACTTGACAAGTGTAACGCGGCCTTTAGGAAAGAGGTTTTTCGCATATGCACAGCAGAGACGGTAGTTATAAAAGGCAGGGGACTGTAAATCTAACAGTTATTTTTACATTAAAACATTTTTATTACCTTCTGTTGTGCTTGATCTGTCTTTCGACTTTATTAAGATTACTATTCTTGATCCTAAAAACAAGAAATAAAATAAATAAACGAGTATTTTTACACAGTCATAAACGTTCGTAATAACATTCTCACTTTCGATACTATTTTAGTGATTGAAGCTTTATCGAGAAAAGGAATCTTTAAGTGTTAGGAGTCGCTAGGAAGAACTTTGTTGCTGAAATTTTACTATTTTTGCTCAGTTTTGCATTTTGTCGGGCAACCAACAAAAACACACTAAGAACTGGAATTACATTTTTTTTCAAAGTGTTACATTTTTTTTAACGTGTGCTGTCCTTATATTAACAAAACAAAAACGAAAAGGGCGAAAAAGAGAAAAACCATCCCATAAGCTTGATAGCAATTATAAACTCCTTAACTGTACTAACTATAAAAGAAAACAGTATAATAGATTTCTGAATATTGGTTCCCTGTAAAATTCAAGTAAAAAACTTGCATTTTGGTAAGCTCGTTCGCGTTCCTTTCTCGTTATCATGCCAATCGACTGTCAAAAAGTTTTTCCCCAAGTGCGTCTCAGGAAAGATCATAAAGCTAATCAACACGAAAAGGCCTTTTAGGTGTTTATCAACAAGCCTGGTATAATTAAAAATTTATCTAAGTCCACTTTTAAACTAAATAGCAAAGAGGAGAAAGACTTCTATTTGACTAGACTTCACTTCACTTTGGTGTTTGAACTTAATCTCGTATGTTGCGCACGAACGTACTTTTCTTTCGCTGAAATATACAATAAAAATTCAAAACTACCTTTGTTGAGGTATCACTTTAAGTGCTGTAGGCACCCTTGCACGAAAGCAAAAATTCCACAGCCTGTTGGCTGCGATATAGCCAACCCAAAAAGAAGCGAAAACCATCTTGCTAATTGGTAAGAAAGTTTAAAGTTTCCATTGTCTACGTCACAATTATTAGTACGTCAATTGTGGAATTTAGAATGCTGCGCGCGCGAATCCTTTGTTTTCGTCATCACAAAACGACATCATTCTCGTAAACCCATTTGAAAACAACGATTTTGTCCGTTATCGAGATTTAGCAAACACAAGTTTCCAAAGGCCGGGACTTATGGCATACCTTTCCTTGACGATGCTGAACTCATACCGTACAGTATTTTTAAAGTTGTATAGAGCCTTCTCATGACGTCACTTCCGCCGCCATGTTGTTGTTCAAAACCATAAAACGGCGGCCATGTTGCGTTTCCAAACCAGACCGCTTTGCGATTTATTTTATTTACTTATATAAACGATTTCTTTTGTCGCAACAAATTTCCATAGCTAGGCTGGTCACGTGAGTTAAAACGCTCTTTAGTTTTTTGTTAGATTATTCTAGCACACTTTCTGGGGTAATTTTCATTTTGAGAGTTTCATGATATTTAATGCACTGAACACAGCTCGCATAATTTCCGTTTTTACTTACTCAAAAATAAACACTCTCAAAAGGACTTTCCACTTACTTACCTCCGCTGTGTGCGTCCATGTTGTGATGTGAACTTCAGGATCAGTCCAAAAAGACTTCCGACAACGCCAGGAGTCGAGGCACATCTTCAAAACACTTTACTAGCCTAGGCCTAGGATCAACCGCAATTTTTCAAGCACTTGTACACGGTGATCTCTAACCGCGCGCGCGTACGCATCTCGACGCGCTCGTGCTAAATAGCTATTTGTATACGCTGCAAATATCTACGAACTTTATTTTTGAACATGATCATTGAAGAAAACAGTATTACGAGATTGTTGGTAATCTAACAGGAAAATATAGCGTCGTAACTAAAAATCTTCTTTTCCCCAGCTTTAGTGTGGTTTGTTCTACGGCTAAGGGTTTATTTCCACTGTCGCGTAATTTTTCCATGCGAACGCACGTAGATTTTACGCGCGCAAATAAAATAGAGGCAATGTATGAAAGGCCACAAGTAAACGTAAAAGTTGAACCTCGCTCAACTTTTACGTTAAATTTACGAGTGGCCTTTCATACATAGCCTCTATTTTATTTACATCCGTAAAATTTTACGTGTTCGCACAGAAAAATTACGCGACAGTGGAAATAAAACCCTAAGATAGCGGCTTACATACGCAGTTATGGCAGTGAGATAAAACGCAACTCCACAACTATTATAACTTAGAAAGGCAACGGTAATTTATTTTTCACTCTTACCTAACCTGTACGTTATGGCTACAAGCTCGAGCTGACGGAGAAGCAAATGCCAACCCAATACTCCAGTTATCGTATTTTCTTGATCGAACTTTCCCCCTCTCCCCCAGGGACTCTCTATTTTTTAGGGGGAGGGAACGGTGCGTTCGTATTGGGGGCTTATTGGAGTTTCAAATTTTACAAATTGACAACTGTCTTTATTCATAGATCTTGTTTAACAGTTTTATCGTAAATAAGGTCTATCTTGGCATTTTGAAGTCAATATAAGGTAATATAGGAATGTGAATGTTGCAACCATCTGTATATTTTAATGTCAGGAAGGTTGGGGACTCATGACACAGAGTACTTTCACAAAGCGACGAACAAAATGAGAACAAAGATTTAGTGGTTGCTTACAGGTGATGGTCTAAAATTGATCTACAGGGGGTTTCTTCCTAGAAGAGGTTTGAACATATCAACATTTTGAAAGAGTATTAATACCTGACCATGCTATTCTGCGTTACAATACGTGTAGTTTCATGTTGACACTGATAGTTCGCAAACTCAGTGTAGTTTAGGGTATCCACCGACCATGGAGAAGAAAACATGCACGAAGTGCTCGCTTACAAGAAGGTAAAAATAATGGAAAATTTCAAAACTGCAATGCAAAAAATTGGTCGCGTGCGCTTACGAGGGTTCCAACTGTAGTGATTTGACTGGAAAAGAATTTGTGTTTTAGAGCGATGGGACTACGAACGCTAACGGCGCACTTTTCTAGGCGGGCGCATGCTTCTCCGGGAAAATTTTTGAGATTGAAGTTCTCTAAGATGCAATGTAGTGCATTCTGGAAGCTTAAATTTAGCAAATACCTGGATTCCATACTGAACATGTAATGCTGAAATATTTAATAAAACACAAAAAGGGGGTCCGGGCCCCCCTCGGCTTACCCCTAAATCTGCCCTTGAAAACGCTCTATTTTATACGAATGCCTCAGTGGTAAAAACACTTACAGCCAAAGATCTTTAGCTGCGCAAGATAAAGCTAACCTATGGTCAAATCATTCTAGGTATTTCATAGCTATTTTCATTTTCTCAAGGAACTGGAGTCGTTCTGTCGAATGCCTGGCTTTAAGATTTTCCACTGTCGATGTTATTTTAGTCGCAAAATCTTCTACAGCTTGATTCATTTCCTTTCTTGTGTTGTGCCTTATATCACCTAGGAAACCAAACAAAAACAAGAACCAGTAAATTCGTATTGTCGTCATACTTACCATTCAACGAAATATACGTATATTAATACATAACATTTCGAATGTTTCTGAGTATAAATAGAAACAAACTTACTATATGAAAAATTGATATTTTTCCGCTTTCGATAGGTATTAAGTACAATTGACGTCATTTGTACTATATCAGCTACAGGAAAAGGGACTGCAGAAGGAGGGGGTAGCTTAGCTTAACAGTGATATCAAACACCAATCATAAAACGTGGGACGAGTATATTGTGAGTTTGTCCTTCGGCTCCTACTTCCAATTCCGAAAATCTGGTTTTAATTAGATCGGAACAGACGAAGTCATGAGCAGAGTCGGAAGATTCCGTCGGCTTATAACCTTGCTTAAGACTCCAGATTTTTATTTTCATTAGGTCATAAGCGCTTTTACGAGTCCGCGTATGACTCCTTCGCTATTAATCCAGCATTAAAATGCTCGAAACATCAGCATCTGCTTCGGCTGTTTCCGGCCACCAGTTCGCCAACGAAGTCATGATCTTAACATTACAGGGAGGATCTTGCAAATGCGATGTCGGGCCGAGTGTGTGAGTCAACATCCCCACCGAAAGGGTCAAGTCAGGATCAGTGATGATGTTGATGAAGGCGTCTCTAACCTGATTGGTACGTACGATTCAAACGGACGTTTCCTTCACTGACTTACCCTCTACAAGAACCACTCGTCGCGTTTTTAACTTTTTTGCTAATTCCCATATCGCGCCAGCCACAATAAACACTAGTAGCAACACAGAAGAGGTGACTATCAGAGTTTTGTATGAGGAGCTTTTACTGTCAACCGAGCCAGTTGATCTCTCAACAGCCAGAGGTATGGACGACTCCTAGAGATGAAGAGAATACCTGCGTTATTCTTTATTATATATTCTAGTATAATCGTTCCAGCAACCCCTCTGTCTTACCCTTTTAAAAAACTATTTTATAGGGGTAACACAGTTTTTGGTTAACCTCAAAGTTGAAATCTTGGCCAACAAATAAGGACAGAAGCAACTAATCGAAATTAGGCGTTTGTAGAACTCAATAATCACGTGCTTAGATATCAATTAGCAACTACTCGCTGGCAAGCCATCCAGCGTCCATTCAGATCACAAAGCTTTGAGAGCATTCGGGCACCCTGGGTTAATTCAAACGTCTTAAAGGTCTTCTTGTTCAGTCATTTTGGTTAGTTTTCAACAGAATAGTTAAACTAGGAATCATTCGCTTAACCTCACTCAGCACTTTGTGAACCGAATGAACGTTTGGATGGCATGCCATCCAGTGAATCGTTGCTAAGTGGTATCCAAGCACGTGACCAAGTTTTGCCGAGGGCCTATACACATAACTAGTAAGAATCCCTCCTGGTCGGAAATTTCGACGAGAAAGCAGCTCGGCTGAGCTGTTTGCCCAGCTCTGGAGCTAGAATCATCTGCAATCCGAAGGCCCTGAGCCCAATGCCCGCCCTGGCCACTAACTGGATTTGTTATCATCGGGTAGTCCCGAGTTCGTCTCCTCAGCCGCGCTTGTAAATAGCCAGCTGTTTTAAGTTTGGCCGGTTAAGGTTCTTAACCTTTTATGTTCATCTCAAATATTCATTTCTGTCGTATTTGTGGACAGCATACAATGAAAAATACTGGGTCAAAGGTAATTGTACCACTTTTGCTATTAAATCATTATTGGCTAATAGCTTGCCTATATAAATGCATCCCCGAGGAGTTTAACTTACGACAACCGAGAACATTTCGCAGTCGTCCCAGAACAGCACTTTATTTCCAAACCTAGTTCAGAATACCTCCCCCCCCCGAAAAAAACACCATTATCCAAACATTTTCAAATTTTTTGAGAAATTTTTGGGCACTTATTAATATTATAACTTAGGCCTTTTCAACAACGGATAACACCCTCCTCGATTAAGGCACTTTTTGGTATTGTTTTCAACGCTCTTTAAGTATTTTACCAGCGCAATCGGGAAAGGCGAATTGGCAATTAATAGTTAGTACAGGAGACTGGTTAGGAAAGCCGCCAAACATCAAAGTTGAAAACAATGGTGAGGTAGTTTATATTGGAAGCTCCCTGACCGTGCACAGTCCTTTGTTTTTTGTGCCCAAATTGGCCTGGACAAATAATGACTGAAAAAATTAATGCGATGTTGCTGCGGTCAGGTCCAAAAGCTAGCAAAAACATGTTAATAACAAATTAAAGAGTCTAACGGGTTTCATAACCATCTAATTCCTCTTCTATGGGCAACACAAACAGGCATGTAGTCTTTTTTCTTACCTCCACGAAGTCAACGTGTTTTTCCACCGTCTGAAATATTTTCTTACGATGACTTTGCACATAACGTCCAAAACACCGCATAAGCTTTCTTGACTGCCCACCTAAAACGACTCCATATGCTGTGGAATAGTCGTAGATATCTATGATCCGAAGCGAAGGTTTTTCAAACAAGTCCTTTCTTCTCCCCAGCACATAGGTGTCTATTAAGGCTCCTGTGACGTCACCTTTCACCAGGGCTTCTGAGATTTCGGTGTAGGTGGTAAACTGTTTGTCTTAAAGAGGAAACATAAAATACAGTTGCAATGAGGAAACACCAAAACCGTAGTCCGGCAAATATCAGTCTAATATCCATCAAGGCGAAAGAAAATTAATAAAGGTGATGTTATCCGGGATGATTAGCAACATGTTTTCCGTTAGGAACAAACATGTTATACAGGCCTATAATAATAATAATAATAATAATAATAATAAATAATGATAATTGAACTAAGTGGAGTGCAATTTGGTTTGAAATCATACGCGTGATTTTAAAATCGAACAAGCGCGTAGCGCGAGTTCTATTTGAAATCACAAGCATGATTCCAGACCAAAATTGCACGACACGAAGTTCAATTACCACTTTAAGCAATTTGATTTCTTACTTTAAAAAAGATTTGAAATCTGTTTGGTTGTGCTGTTCTGGGGGTGCTGCTTTAGTGTTCCTTTTTCATTGGCTGGGAAAAAAGATGCGATCTACAGCAAAAAATGTGCGATTTGGGAATAAATCACACCGCTGAGAGCCAATCCGATTGCAAGGATCGCCAGTGAAGAAACGCGCGGGTTAAGCGAAACACTAAGACAATATCAACTAATTGTCACCTTAGATTTCCACTGGAGAGTTGATCTATCCTTAGATAGTAAACTATCATTTTCTGTCCTTACCGCATAATTTACACCATTCCATAAAGTGGTTTTTTCTTTTACACTCGGCAGACCGATTGACAAGGTGGCTATATCTGACATCGGCAGACATTTTCTCCTACTTTTTTCCCCTTTTTGCAGGGTAATGTTTGTACTTACCAGGATTAAATCTCGCATTTCGTCTAAGTCCAAAACGATATTCGAATGAATCTTGAATCGCAGCAGTCTTTGAGGAAAGAAAAAAATAACCATTTACCGTGTTGTTACCATAAAATCCGCACCCACAGTAAATCGTCGCGTACTAGTGTCATTACTGTAACTTCATATTCTGGCATTTAAGAGCAAATGAAAAACTGCGAAAATTTCTTTACGTCACAGCAAGGAGCCCAAAAAGGTGACCTCCTTAATTAACTCACATTCTTTCATGCAGACATAAACCAATCAGAAGACGAGGACAGCTTCCAGCTGGCTTCTGATTGGATTAAATTTGTACGAAAAAATGTGAATAAATCAAAAGCGGTCACACTTTTGGGCACCTTGCTGTAATACTCTTAGGTTATGTTCATTTATCCAGTGTGAACACTAGACTTGCTGCAAGTCGACCTCACGAGTTTCTTAGCGAGCAGAGCGAGCTTTTTAGGCCGCGAAGCCGCCAAGCGAGCGACGAAGTCGCAAGAGGTCGACTTGTCTCGCTTGAGCGGTTGCCATTTGCGTTTCCCACCAAACATGGGGAGTTGCATGACTGGCCTTAGGGGATTCAAGCTCTATTTGCGAGTCCTAGATTTATTGATTCCACTCCGAATAAAATAAATCGAACGCGTGTGTGTTTCTCTGACACTGAAAAAGCAATTTATCTACTTCGTGTTAAGTTCTCACAAACAAAGGTTTTAATTCACAGAAACAGCAAGCGCGCTCTTCAGATTGTGATACCGGCGAACAAAAGAATCACATCAACAACTTCTGATTATCCGTAGCCTCGAGAGCGTCTGCTTTCCAATGGACAAGACACGTATTAATACGCTTAATTACTTGTGAGTGACAACTTTATCCACAAGGGTCCTGAAGAGCTTCTTTCATTGGTCTAAGAGCAGCGACCCTTTTTTGGGTAGCTATAACTGGCGCCAATCAAGTATGAAAAGTCCTTCGTCCCGCGCATATTAAATCGGACGAAGGAATTTTTTGAAAGTCTTCGTGAACACCAACAACAGAGAACTGGCCGGTCACAATCGAAAATCGTGACAGAGCTGTTGGCCGAGAGGGTTTGGGGCACTAAATCCCAGTCCTCATTCCTACATTACAATAGAGTGTTTTCGCTCACGTGGCCAGCACCTATGCAAATTTATTGGAACAAAAGAAGCGTTTACAAAAGAAAAGAGTTCAATTCCCACAAGACTGGTTTAGGACACCAACAAGGCCGCCGTTTCATTGTTTGGGACACCAATATGGCCGCCGTGGCGTCATGTGAAAACACTCCATACGGTACAATACAAATAGCTACATGGATTAGTTAACAAACTTTACCAGCTAATCTACAGGTATGCTACTGTTAATAAAATAGTAGTACAGAGATAAAAATTATTAAAACAATATAAAGGCTATTACAATTAAAATTAAGTTATTACATAAAATATTATTAAAAATTACTTACAAAATTGATTAAAAAGACGACTCGTCGATACTAAAACAAGGACTGTTTTTCTAACAGTTTTCTGAACGTTTTAAAATCGACAGACGCCTTTACGACATCAGGCAAGTTGTTCCTGATCGTGGGTGCCTGATGCCGCCATAAATTCAGTCCAAAGCATGTTGTGTTGACCTTTGGCACTCATAAAAGCACCAAAGTGTGAAATGGAACTTATGCGATATGCAACGTTCCACTTTAGAGATCGGCGTCGCGCAGCTTTGTTCCGTTACAGAAATCGGTTGTGTGAACAGAGGCTCTAATTGGTTTGGTTTTCGTGCCAGCGAAAGAGGTATCCGGTATTGCGTGAAGATAGCCTTTACTGATGGCGTTGCTAGGTTACGACGGCTATGTGACAAGATGCCCCTGTACATTACATCTGTGACCGTTTAAGTAGTATAGTGGGGACGGCTTACTTCGTTTTTTGCGGTGGAATAAATTAACATAGTGGAGGCAAAGAAAGGAGAAGGGGTTAAGTTGTTTGTTCCCTTTGCTTCTCAGGCTAACAATAGGCTGGAAGACTCGGTTTGATTTACCTTACTCCCATAGAGTTTGAAATCGGCATCCAGTGATTGTGATACCAGAGATAGCGTTACTATAGCGACGAAACTTCCTTGAATAATAAGACCTGTTATTGTCCAAATACCGGTTAAAACTCGAGCCACTGGAGTTACGGCGAATTTATCTCCATATCTGCAAATATAAAGACAGAAATAACTGATTGAATAAATGATTAATAAAAATATTTAGCAAAAAATAAGCTCCAAAGACCGGAACACTATATAGATCAACTAATGAAGTCCAGCCAAAAATCAAAACAATGAATGTATGTCGATTATTTTTCTGGACTTGTTTATCAACTTCAGGCACGTTCGAAGGGAGTGAGAGGGATGGGTAGTCTGTTCCAGGCTCCAAGAAATTTATGAGCAGAGAACTTAGGGGAAAGACGCACGAGGGCCGGGGAGGGAGGTGACAGACGCAGTCAAGACGCAGTCTTTCCTTTGCCCGCCACCGCCTCTTCCCCAGACCCCGCGCGTCGTATTTTCGAGCATTCCCTGTCCAAGGCTAAGGGTAAGGATGACTGAGAAGGACGAATTTAATTTACTGAAGCGCAATTCAGAGATTAGGAAAAGAGGGAGAAAGAAGAAAAAGCGGATTTAATTGACTTTCTGTTCATGGAAAGGAGCCATGCTTGCCTTACAAGAAGGTTTGATTGATGTTATATAGTACTGTGGTTGATCACTGCATATGCAGTGTAACATTCATGATTAATAACACTGTTAATATTTTTAATTTGTTTTAGGAGGAAAAATAGGTGGAGACAAAGTTTTATAATTTAGAGAAGGGATTGAATACTTTTCTTGCTCAATAAAGGATTATGATTTATGAATTCTCTAGGCTTTACCCACTCAAAACCGTTAAAATACTGAGTAAGATATGCCAGCGCGCCATATGTGAATATACTGTAACTGAATTTCTACTGGAACAAACCTAGCTTGGCCACAAGTCGATCTCACTGGTTTTTAAGCGAGCGGAGGGAGCTTTTTAGGCCGCTAAGCGGCCGAGCAAGCGACGAAGTCGCGAGAGGTCCCGTGCCACATCAAATCGGAGAAAGGACTTCTTTGAAAGTCTAGAACAAACGCTGTTGAGTTCATCACTTACCCAACCGTCGTCATGGTAACAAACGCCCACCAGAATCCCTCCATCGGGCCTCTTACTATAGAGCGTGGAAATTGACTTTGATTTGCTTTGCTGTCCTAAAACAATAAAATGTGAACAGAAGAGTTTATTTTGAGGAGTTTCTAGGGACATGGGCAGACGTCGAACACCACTGTGACAAATGAGCTAACGCCAAGGAGCAAAGTCTATTGTTCTCTCTCATTGGCAAGTCCTTTTGTATCCTAGTTTGTACGAAGCTTGGGTTCCGCTCTTAGAGAGGGTAATTTGCATCATTATTGTGGAGAGAAGAATCTGGGAAAGTTTGCATTGAATGGGACATTGAGGGAACCGAGCGAGTTTATAAGCAATACTAGCATAGACTAGTTTTACAATATGCCTTTTGATTTGTTCTTAAAGTGAGGGGTCTATCTATACTTATAAACGATTTTTCGCTAAGGAAAGATTACCCCTATCTAGGTTTCCTGAAAGTCAAACAAATAGCTTTGCGAAAATTTACCAGACACAGGTGTTACATAAGTTTTACCTAAGCTTTGTAAGTTGAGAGGTGCAAGAGAAACTTCTCAATGCTTGTGTCTACTGCTTCTTCTTTCGGAAGAAGAACTTGTTATCTCCAGAACATTACTTACCAAAATCCACATAAGAAATCCAGCTATCAAAGAGGTAACAAACACAATCAAAACAGCTGGCCAGCAGTTTATTAGTGTCTTATTCAGTGCTGCAGAGGGAGCAAATCCCCCTGTGTTGACGATATAAGCCACGCCTGGGGTCTGTATCAGCGGCCAATAACCAAAATCTACACCGAATCTAAGAAGTAAATTAGACTCATTACAAAGGCATCGCCACAAGAGAGAGGGGCATTAGACTATATATCGAGTGAAGAAGTTAAAAGAGTAATTTTACTTTTACCTGATACTTTATCGGTCTGGAGTTCAACAAGACAAAGGAGAAGGGTTATGACTAGCATGTTCACAGACCCCCTATTTTGTCTTAAGAGATCGTCGAGGCTACGTATGAGGACAAAAACCGCGGTGGGTTTATTGAATTTAAGCGCAATAGGGTGGGGGTGGGAAAAATACACGGATGTCTCTTTCTTTTTCTTTTTCGCGCTCAGCCCTTGTTCTTACGTTCTGTCCACTCTATCGCGCTCTCGTTTTGCTCGTCTGCACGCCGATTTTCGAATAGAAAAAGAGAACAACGTCTGTTTGCAGGCTAGGTTAAGACGGAGTGATCCCAGACCGTCTGAAATCCCAATTTCAAAATTAACAAACTCTTAATGACTGCTCCCTGTGGAATATAGTCAACTTTGTTTGCCTTGAATCTCACAAACGTTTTCCCCTAGGGACCAGCCGTAAAGTAATTTGTCATCAAGCCCTTGGTTAAAAAACTTCTACGTGTTTGCATTTCTGAAAGCAAATCTCAAGAAGCTGTAAACATTTGCGCATAATCCTCTGACGTCATGGATTTGGAATGTTTCCCGCTCAGTAACCTTCGGTGGGAAACAGATCATTTCCCTTACCTCAGCAACTGAGAATTCTCCAAAAGTATGTGAAGAAATTATTTAAATATAATTTGCATACTTGACTTGACCAGTGAAACCTGGAATAGGAAAACTGAAGTCCGTCTTATGCGAGATGCTCTCTCTATGATCTGAATCACTGGACTTCTGGGACGGCTGATCATTTCCATCCATTTTAAAATTCACAAGAGACAGTCCATGGCTTTTGCATGTTTCACAACACGTGACAGCCATGTCATGTATGATTCCAGGAAGTATTCCACCTGGGTGGGCTGCGCCCTCATTGCTCATGTTGCTGTTGCTGTCGACGTAGGGCGGGAACATGCGCCAGTTTGTATAAAGGTGCTTTTCACAGCGGCACGTGTCTTGGAGAAAAAGTTTACAAACAATTAAATTAGTTGATAAATCAATGGCTCACATAAGTCTCTTCTGTTTTTTGTTTTCTTTGAGAAGAGAGCGGGGTCGAGTGGTTTAAGAAATCCATACGTACCGCCTTCAAGCCGAGTTTAATTTAAATGGCCAGGTGGGGATTCCTGATTTTGTTATGGTCTAAAAGTCAAAGCTGTAACGATCAGTTTCTTGCGTTAAAATGATTAATCGCATTGGCAATAAAGTTTGAAAAGGTTATAAATTCAAGAATGACTGCTTCTATTTCTGTTTCTGTCGAGATTAATCCTCACTTGTCGCTTAAACTTTGTAAGAGAGCGGTTTAAACTGTGTAACAAATGAAAAATGTTGAAAATATATCGTCATTTATGTCTCCAAAGAGAAGTTTATTGCTTTCAGAATGTCTTGCAAAGAACGCTTAGCATCGCTTAACGCACAGCCCCTTTACTGTAGGGGACTTGCTTCAGTTTGCCTTAGGAAATTCTCTCTTCCCACAACGGTAGTGAAGATGAACAGTAGCAAGAACAACAGGAAGATCTATCGATAAACGGGAAAGCGTAATGAGGCAAATCGGTTCGTCACGCTGGTACCCTCCCCCCCCCCCTCCCCTTGGTAAGGGAGATTAAGCAAAGACAAACCAAACACAAATGAGATCACGAAAGCGCAGAAATGACTGAGAGCACTTTCGGTTCTCAATTTGCCCCTCTGACACTGACATTGGTAAAACCAGGATTGATTTCTACTCGAGCCGTCGTCGCTACAGTCGCGTTGAGTTTGCTAAATCTGCCTATTCTAACATATGCAAGAATATCGCTCGTGAACTGAGCTGGGGTCTGGGGTCTAATACAGTAGAGTCAGTGAAAACTGCTCGTTAATTATGTCCGTTTTCCGCTGAGATAATTGTTTTTAATTCAAACCTACTGACCTACAAAGGACTAACCTCCATAAGTCATGCTTTCAGGACCATTTCCATTTAGGGTAAACGCTGAAACCCATATACCGTAGGTACCATACATTTCCAGTTTTTCCAGCAAAACCTTGTTGGTATTAGAGTCAACACTGAACTCCTTTATTGGTTTACCCGTCGTAATTTCGTCCCCAGTCTTCGTCAGTCGATAGCGTACTCGGTATCCGGACAAGACGCCAAACTCATTTGAAGGAGGCAATGGCAGCCATTTCACAACAATTGAATGAGTTGTACCCCAGTCTTCAGCCGCCAGTCCTGGCGGAGCAATGGTGGGAACTAAAACACAATATCCAAATGCAGAATGTTGATAAGGCGTTTTGTTAAGAAATTACTCTACGACTGCATAAAAAGAAAGACTCGAGAAAGTGTGAGATCTGGGTAGGAAATCAAGGGTTGCCCAATGACGTCTTTACCAAAGAGCTGACCGCACTACATGTTGGGGCTCCTTTCTCCCCATTTTAAAATAGCTGATTATGTCATGCACCCCAACTCGTCCACATAATGATGTCATCATTTCCGATGACGTCAACCCTTAGAGCATTGTGATGTCATCTCCACCCCTTTACCCTGGCGAAGTATTTTCAGAGTACGCTAGTGTGTTTCTTCTTAAATCGGAGCACAGATTCAAACATCCACACTGTTAACGTTTTATAGTAATCGGTAGATTTTTTGTTTTGTTTTGTTCATCATGGCGCTTAGTTGTTACTGCGCTTTTCACATAACACGCGAACTCTAAAATTCAAAAGCCGCCTTCACAATTGCGTTTTTCGCTGCCGTCAATCATAATTACGATCACAAGTAATGAACCTTGAAACACAGAAACACAAAAAACGGATCGAAATCCACCAATCACAGATCATAAACCTTGACCTTTTGAAGCCGTTCAAGCAAAGTTTTGTTTCCTAAGAGGTCCGTTGAGATGATTGACGGCAGCGAAAAACGCAAACGTCAGTTGGTTTTTGAACTTCAGAGTTCGCGTGTTTATGAAAAGCGCAGTAAGAGATTATTCGGAATGAGAAGGTTATACTGATAAAATGATTAACCTCCTACCTCCCATATCAGTAGCTGCGACTAAATGATAAGCCGGACCATTTCCTTTTATAGTAAAAGCTTGAACGTACACGTCATAGAAAGTGAACTTTGAAAGTGACGTCAAAGTGGCATATGATGCATCGTGGGAAACAGTGACGCCACGGGTAGTGAAATTATTAGTGCTGTTGTAAGATATCTTATATCCCCTTATCACACCGCAGCGAAAATCGAGAGGAACTGGTGACCAGTGTACTTTTATCGCTGTCTTGCCCAGTGTTGTAGCGGTTACATCAGAAGGAGGAAGATCTGGAGCTAAAACATATAGAAACGAACGTGCTAAATGCAGACTTCATTTTATAAACAAGGAAATTCCTCTTATTTTCGATTCATACAATGAAGAAATTTGTTATTATTTATTTGTTATCTTTGTTTATCGATAGAGAGTGCTGTCGATTAAAGGCCTTAGCTGTCGCAAGGAAACCCCTGCAAGAGTGTGAGTGAATGTTTCAACATCGCCCAGACATGCACGTTAATTACAGACCTTCTTCTCCATGGTCCATTTATTTGGCCTTAATAAATAACTCAATATTACATCACCGTGGTTGTAAGTTATTTTTGTCCAGCCTACGAAGCATTGCATAACGCAGTTTACATTTCAAATGCAAGTCACCAATCACAAGTCTGCACGCTGTGTCCGAACACTTTAAAGAAACAAGTCATTCTATCGATTGGACCAATGTAAAGAGGCCATTAGTAATCACAAGCGACGACCCACAATGATACGACCTCCCTAGCCAAATTACAGTGCGAATTTGCAGCTCCATCATGAAAACGAGGCTGCAGATACCAGTGAAGATCAATAAAATAGTAATCTGGAAGGGTTTTGAAAGCTTTGGCCTAACTTTTTGAATTTTGTGGATGTATGATCAATTTTGTTCTGCATGAAAAATCAGTGCACGTTAGTTTTATGGTTCCTCTCCTTCGTGAACCAGCCAATAAAATTGTTTGCCAAAAGGAGTAGAGAAGCTGGAAGTAAACGGTGTCTTTCGCACATTGAATTTGTTCACAAGTATAAAAACAAACGACCTACTTCCTTCATCTGTAAATAAATGAATCATTGGACTCTTTACTCCTTCCCATCTAGTCATTACCACCACATATATGCTGTAATTTGTATACTTATACAAATCATTCAGCTCAGCATACGTGATGTGGGCATCCACTGTAGCGTTCATTTGTACTGAAGGCCTGTTAGTGTTGACTGGAGTGTAATAAACCCTGTATCCTCGGTGAAGTCCCCGGATGTTTGTGTCATCGGGTGAAATTGGTTGCCAAGCAACATGAATAGAAGTGGAGCTTGTGTTGTACCCGCTGATGTTAGCAGGAGCGACGAGAGGAACTGGACAGGAAAAAAAAAAAACGCTAAGAACGAAGTAAGACAAATTTGAGCTGTGAATTCCCATTTAAAAGCGGACGAAATGCAGTTACAGCTTGTCGGGATTTTAAACAAAGGAAGATACGCTAGTTGGGCCCCCACGACCACGCTTCTACTAAGGAGTTCCTGTGTATGTTCGAGATTCTAATCACGACAAAGAATCCTTAAGTCTCCTCCTGCGGATTCGACACATACGGGCAAACCGCTCCTCATGAATTAGAAATGAAAATCATGCCATGCCGTCCAAACGACTAGACTTTTGCGTGGCTCAGATGACATCGTAGAAATGACGGTCTCATCTCCAGTAGGAGTCAATTAGAACTTTCGAGCTAAATACTTTGACAATTAAAAAAGCACCATTTTTTTTTCTTACCGCCTTCACCAGTCCTTGCTGGAAGTCTCGCACTATAAGGCCCATTCCCCTTTGAAGTGAAAGCACACATTTTGACCGAGTAATTCGTCCACACCTCTAAGTCCTGGAACTGGTGTGATAATTGGTTGAAATTCATCACAGTCTCATTTCTTAGAGAACTGCCACCAGCGTCGAACAAGGAAACACGGTAACCTAGAATAATTCCATTTTGGTCTCCGACTATCACAGGTTGCCAGAGCACGTCAAGGGTCGTGCTTGAATTAGCTAATGTTGTTATGTTTGGTGGTGCACTGCTAGGAACTAGAAACAAAAATGTTAAATATTACATGTTGTTTATTACGATCTTGAAGATTCGTTTGATTAGAAAACTTAAGTGATACTATTTTGACCGCTGAATTGAACAATGGGTCCCTCAGGACATTAAGAGCTACACTTTTCAGTTACGCTTTACTTTGGTACCAAGTTTACAGGTTCCCTTATCTCAAGGCCTGGAACGGGCAAGGCTGCCCCCGATACTTTTAACGGACTCGTTTGTCTCAGTCATTTTAGCTAAAGGTCTGTAGTCTGACACTTACCTAGTCCCTAGGCCCCATTATTCCGCGCGGCGCCGCGGTCAATGCGTTTCGGATCACGTGGTCCGAGCGAATTGACCAAGAAGGCCTGGGAAAACACCTAACAGGGGCTAGGCTAGTCTGACACGCAGCTTTCTTTTTAAAATGGGTAAGATTAGGCTTAGTAAACGACGGGACTGTATTAATATGGAGCTTCGAGTTTAATAAGTGATCGAACAATTTTTGCAAGGACCACTTGGACAAACAGCAGCGAGCAAAAGCCTGATCTTGGTGTACATCAGAATCCGCAACATAGAATAACACTTAAAATTGAACCGATCAGCCTTGCCTTAAATTTTAATTGTTTCAATAATTTACATAGTTGCACGTTTTTGTGGGATAGTTTTTGTTCATAACCTTCACTTAGTAATAAGAACATCACAAAATAATGGAAGAATTAAGACTGGAAGCTTACCATCTTCGTCTGTCCAACATCTAACCTCTGACTGGATACCATCTCCTTTTCTCGTAAAAGCGCTGATCAAAATCCTATACTCGGCAAACTTCAAAAGATTTTCTATGACAACTGAATGCACAGTGCCATTCACTGTTACTATGGTAACACTTCTCTTTGATCTGAGCACTCTGTGATACTCCACGTGATATCCCAACAACACGCCGTGAGTTTGGTCAGCGGGTACAGGCTGCCAAAGTAACCGTAGCTTGGTAGAGCTTATATTGAAAGCAGTGACGCCCACAGGGGAGGTACTGGGAACTAAAAAAAGTTGAAAGAGATAGGCTATCAAGATAACAAAACTTATTTCCTACTTATTTGAAAATTTTCATGTTTCTAGGATTAAGTATTTTCCAAAGTTAAACCTACATGTGGTCTGGCGGTTATAATATTTAATTTGTCTTGATGAAGTCAAATAACAATAATGGGCATCCCCTTCCTGTCGCTGGCTTAGAAAAAAAATGCAAGCCTACAAGTTCAACCTCGTCTCTAGGATGCTTTTTCCTGGCCTGCGAAGACACAGTCTTCGACTCTCTTTTCTCACCGGTACGGACGTGCGCAGGTGAGACGACGTGTCCTGAAACTCCCATACAGTGGCGAGGAGAGAGGAAAGACGGTTCTATTCGCAGGCTAGCTTTTATCCATCAAATTGAAGAAAAGAAAAGCGCTTTGGGGACAAGACTGGATGCAGGCTCTAATGCGTAGAACGTATTAAAAGAACGAGTATTCAGCGTGTTTCTCAATTGAGGAAATGCGCAATAAGTTATGCATGGGAAAAGTAATGATGTTCATACAAAATTGTTGCCTGCTAAGCGTCTTTAAATGCCGTTATTTCACAGCTCTTTTAAGCGACTTCGAGCTGATTTTAAGAGGCCGTGGTTCGTTTTTTTGCACTTTATAAACAAACCAAGGAAGTTTGAAAATATGTCCATGAAATGTTGAATAAGGAGTAACTTACCGTCCTCATCCGTGGAAGCGATAACAGCGGCGGAATTAGGACCCGGTACAACGGTCACTGCGGCCACCCAAATAGAGTACACCGTGAATTTCTTTAAAGATGAAATAATCACAGATAAAGAAGTATTCGCAACCATAATCGTCTTCGGACGAGAGCTCTGTGAGGCCTCGCGTAGCATAACGCGATACGACTGAAGAATACCATTCAGTAAGTCGTCTGGAACCCGTGACCACGTGACTGCGATAGAGGTGGAGCTAAGGTTGTATGCACTTACACTTCCTGGAGCAGCACTTGGAGCTAAGAATTCAAAGCATACTTTTATGAGTAACCGTGAAGGTCTTTTTGACTTAAAAAGCGGTTTTTTCCATCCCACTCATAACTCGTGGTACCATAAAATTAATAAAGATAAAATGACGGATCGTCATACGTTTCTAGGAAACTGCCCACCTACCCCTCCCCTGGCCTAAGCCAACATTAACACTTAATTCTCACTTAGGCAAAATGTTGGCTTAATGGAGGGGTAGGTGGGCAGTTTCCCAGAAACGTATGGGAGGGAATCCCTTAACTGTAATCCTATTTTAAATTGTGGTCCCTTTGAGTTTCAGTTTGATAGCCTTGTCGAATTTTAACAATGCATATAACTTTCAGTTTTTTGTTTTTTAGGTCTTGATATGAGCACCCTGACATCCTACCTACCTCTCGGTAAAGTAGAAGCCACCACCTCTCCACTCCAGACAGTTTCACCACCATCTCTCATCAAGCCTACTTTGATATTGTAAGTTGTCATTCCAGGAAGATTCGTAATATACGCTCCCGCGACACTGATCTGGAATACAGCCTTGTGCAAGGGTTGGCCTCTGTTGACCCTAGTGTACGTCACGTTGTAACCAATGACCATACCTCCCATTACAGGGCTCCAACGGACATGAAGAGACGAAGAGTTTACTGCGACAGCACTAACATCCTTTACAGCTAAAGCAATGTACAAAAAGCCGCTTGCAGTTAGATTATAGCCTGTGTGGCAGGCGTCGGAAAGGGGATAAGCGAAAATTAAGGCAAAAATATGAAGGGTGCGTGCGCATTGCGTTAATTCTCGAACCTTAAAGGGGCTATTTCACGCTATTTGCTATCTTCCTAAGAAAGAATTCAAAAAACGGACGTCCAGTTTTGCTTTTTAAGACTACATTTAGGCACTGAAATTGTTTTAGAAAAATGGTACGCTTACAGCATAATTTGGATGAATCTCTCTGTGTTTTACGGATGGACAGGCATGAGCGCCAAAGAGATGTCATGATACAAAAGATTGACAATGTATGTAGGATAACCACCCCCTCCTGAACCAACAACAGATTCGGCAAAATAATCAGAGAAACATCTAATGACATTTTGATTTCGACACGCTTAAATCGCGAGTGTCATATCGTCGCCGCAAGAACTGACAGGCTAGGTTTAAACTAGAGAAGATTATTCGTGGATACATAAATCTGCTTTCTACGTTCGTCACGAATCCGAAAATAATCTTCTATTGCTTAAACCTAGGATCAGAAAAATATAATCTTCTCATAGCATTATTTAACTTTGAAACTTACCATAACAAGCTAGTTCATATTTCATTTACCTCCACAAAACGTTTCCATGGTAACGGCTTCACTTAGCTTTCCATAACCCTCCAGGGAAAACGCTCGAACTTTGAAACTATAAAACTCGCATTCTTCATCTGAAGCCAAATAGACCAGGGCTTGTGTTACGTTGCCATCTATTTCCGTGCTCAATATGTAATCCCCAGTCACAGAGCTTGCTTTGTACAACACTTGATATCCTTGGAAAGAACCATAATGCGGGATGTCTTCGGCGAATTCCCAGTTCAAGTAAATGGCAGTATTATTTAAAGCTGTAATATTGACATTTAGAGACTTTCCATAAACTGAAAAAGAAAAAAATCCTTCCTTGATGTAAGATCCAGCACTCGCTCTCATCACGAAAATACAAACTGTTGTGAGCTTCAACTATATGGTGGATAGATGAATGGATGGATGGACGGACGGAAGGACGGACGGACGGATCGATCCTGAATGTTGACTTATTTTATTGGTCCAATTCTGCAGATTTTTTTTGACTTAGAAAATCAGAACCTGTTTCAGAGTTTAAATTTAACAGATTCTTGTATAGAGGGGGCCTAACTAGTCTAAGAGGTTCTTAAAACCAGGTTTTCAGCCGCCGGTTTTTACTTTACCCAAGCTCTCTTTCACAACTTAAAAACTAACTGTCAAATGCAATGTTTTTAACACATACAACAAAAAAGCGATTCCGTTGAGCCTCACCATTTATTGGTTCAACGCTCCTCAGTTGAATTGCTAGATCACCGAAGTTGCTAACCTCTGCTTGAGAAACTGTTTGGTTTACAGCCTCAACTAGTGGCGTGATCATTTCGTAGTTGGCGTCATTAAAAATGATGCTGTAGTCTGATATAACACTCCCTTGCCTGAAATCAATGATAGGTGCGAGTTTTACTTATTAGTAACAAGGCGAGAGCGAAATAGCTTCCGAGGAAAACCTGTAAAACGTTCAAAATAATGACACCATGCGTACAAAAATGCTTAGAAAAAACTCTAAAACACGCACAGAAGTCGCCTCATGCGCGTCATTGAATCCCGAGAAATAGAGGATCACATGGCCGCGCGGAGATAGGAAATTTCTCCTCGAGTGTTGAAAAATGTGCGAACAAATGAATTATTTTTTCAACACGAGAAGGGAAGTTTCTTATCTCCGCGCGGCCATGTAGTGTTCTATTTATTATATGAACACCAATGAAGTACCAAACCATTTCACTTCAATAGTTTTTTCGCTGTGAAAGGCGTCATTTATTATGTAGCCATAGCAATGGTGATCTTTTCACGTGTGAAGATAACATGTTATTTTCACATGTGAAGATATCAAGTTTTCGCGCGAAAGCTCCCCAGGTATTTCATTGGTGTTTATATGATAAAGGACTTTATCGCTATCATATATCCTAGTACATGCCATTAGCGTGCAGAAGTTAAGAGAGAGCTGGTTATGACCAATTAGATTACAGAATGACCAAATACTGAGATAAGAGTTTGAGTAAATAATAATAATAACATTTATTTATACTGCACAAATTCAACTATACAGTTTTCAAATGCGCCTTACAATTTTTGCTGTCATAACTAATATATTAATCTTCGGGCGGTCGTATCAGAATGAGTAGATGATAAGGTTTTCTATCAAATCGCCCGAAACAGAGAACAGAGTTATGTCGCCTGGAATTTTTTGTTAAGATGCTCGAATCTTATCATGCTAAACAAGATCCTAACAACTCTATTATCGCCTAATTAGAACGAAATTACTCATTTATGCCGCTTTTTTCGTCTCATAATGGTTTAAAGAACGAGATATATTACACGCATCAGTCTCTTCTTAATTTTATTTCGTAGTAGACCTGATAAAATTTGGGACGACACAAATCAGCATTTGGAGCGACTTAACCAGAGAATACTGGCGACACAACTTTGGTTTCGGGCGAGATGACCTTCTAGCGGCTTGACCGGTTTTCGATGATGCATACCGAAACTTGTGTACATGTATTTCCTCCACAAAAAAATACTTTTTGGCGCCGTCATAAACCCTTCGCACCTGCAAAAGCAACAAGGTACATAAAAAATAAGAAACAATGAAACCAGCACCACATCATGCTTTTGAATACACATAGGAACTGTGTTTTCGATTGTTTCATCGATCGTTATGGCCGGCATTTTTGAAAGAGAGGATTCTCAACCCGAAATAGTACTTTTTCTAGAAGACGCATTAATGTTTGTTTATTTTCATGGACAAAATGATTGTTAATATATAAAATAAATTAAATCAAATATGATCTCAGGGAAATAACGCACATGGACTCAGCAAATATGATCCCCCGCCACTGTTAACTTGAGTCATTACTTCGAATCCAAAATACCTTTAAGCAGAAGAACTTAACACGGAGCCGAGTAACTCACATATTACAGCATGTTTAGGGCCAGTTTTTAGATACATTTTGAAGCACTTTCCCCCGCGAAAATGCAAGCTTCGCTTCGCTTCGCAGGTTTTTCTGATTGGTGTGTTTGACTTGAAAGATATTCTTAATTCGCGCCAAAATCGTTCTGAAATTAGACTGGTCGGTGAAAACGACGAGACAAGAGTAGACGTAAGTTGCTCCTCGATCCTGGTTATGGGCTCCTGTTTCAAGTACGTTCTTGGTCGGCGAAACTTGGGAAAAGCTAGACCTCGCCTCTCCCTCCCCAATCCCGCCCTCTGGGAGTTTGCAACAACTCTTAAAAAAATGAAAAACTCACCCCATATCGTATCCTATCACGCAGGTGTTGGAAATCATAACTGGATTCTCTTTCCAACTGTTGATGCCAGTTTTCTCGTAGAAGTGAAGCAGTCATCTTGAACTCTAAATGTCGCTCCAGTCGACGATCTTGAGCGAAAATGAGCGAATATTCAGTAGTTAAGAGTTGTTAGTCTTTGAATTAATAAATCCTTTAGCAATCATAACATTTCACCAATAGACCCCATTTCACGATGCTTGCCATCTTCGTACACTGATGACATAGAAACTGTCACGTGGTCTCTCAGGGGACAAACAGCGGACAAAACGGCAAGGCCAATAGACCATTTCCGAGTTGCTTCAAGCCTTTGATTCAAAGCGAGGCTAAAGTCGTAGCTATTGATATAACAAGAATTTTTTATTTTCATGCAAATATAACTCATTTTCACCAGAAAGGTTTCGCACCTAGCCTCGTTTTGAAAGTGATAGTTTTCGGAATATCGAACGTCTCGGCTTAGTTGTCCCTCTTCTGTTTCTGCACAAGAGGGACAACATGTGCAAACGGATGCAACAACTTTTCGATGGACCTGTAATACGTCGTGGGAATGGTACAACCCATTCGACTTTGTAAAATTGCATTCTGCAGCCATCTTGGCACGTGCGTGGCCCCAAAAATGTTGGAAGAGCTGTGAAAAGGGATCCAAGGTTCTTGCGCCACGCTTCGGCGGTCACGGAACAAAAGAAATGTAAGGTGTTGTTGGCTCAAACTTTTGACCGGTTTCAAACTTTGCGCAACAACTCCAAACAACAAGCAACAACATGCAACAGGGTGTGTAAACGGACGGAACATGTAACATCCAACAATGTCGCGTCCGTTGCACGGGGCTTTTTACATCAAAGAATGTTTTATTCATAAACAACTCCAATTAGCTGTTAACCCAGTGAACTACCTTCATCCCACAAATCTTTTCGAGCGTGCAAAGATGGTGGGCTTATAATTCGTGAATGAGGACTATTTTCATTGATATCTTTGCGCTGCAATGGATTTTCACGCTTATTAAATATCCCTGGTTTCCCTCTAGGGACCTTCGTACCACTCCTGGGTATTGAAGTATTCTAATAGACATGTCATGCTCTCAACAGAACGCTCTCGTATGCGTTCATACCCAAAAAGGTCTATTCAAACTTTCGTTTTTTGCCCCTTCCGCCTCCTGAGCGACGAAAAACGCGGAAATTATTTTCGCCTATATCTTAGTATTCCTCGCGTGCGTCATAGAGGTACAGCATAGCGGTGAAAATTATTGGCTTAATACTATTAACCACACTGCTACCTTCTGTTGTTTTCATTCGACAGCAAGTGATCCGATCGATGCAGTGCAGCTGACGGCAGCCACGTGTTCGTATCCGGGTTATGAAGTAGTGGTCTTTACATTTAAATAGACCAGGTTTCCCAGAGAAGGAAACGGATCGGTCGTAACATTTGAAGTGATACGGAGAACCTGTGACATCAGGTCTACAACACTCTCCGTACTCAAGCAAATCGTTGGTAGCTGAGTTGCCGTCTGCACGAAAATAAAAACCATGAAAAAATCGATATGATCCATAGCAGTTTATTTTGATATCGGAAGCTCTGAAAAATAGAAAAACATGAACAAATGAGAATAGAATTTACAGCGTTGACGGTTGACGGTTGTCAAATAAACATGAACTGTTATGTTTTGGAGGTCGTCTTGACCTTCAGTGGAAACTTTTTGATGGTTCGTATTAATCTACATTTATGACGGTTGATGGTAAAAAAATTACCTTTAATCGATGGTTGACCGTTAAATTTTAGGCCGTTTGACGGCTGACGGTTAAGTCCATTGAGACCCTCTTAATAACAGAGTGGAATTACGGTTATGAAGCCCGCAAGACTCCTTTGTTATTAGCCTGCATGGCAGGCATTAGAAGGTTAAGGGGAAGATGGAATTTGGGCGCAGCTTCCTTAACTTTGTTTTAAGTCAGTTTTGTGGACTTGAAGGTGCATAACGTTCAATAGAATTCCTATCATTTTGATCTTACTGACCAATAGAAACATCGCATTAATTTATTCCGTGACACTTTGTAGTTTGAAGAGGAAAAACTAGCACTACGGATTGTGCACCGGGCGTCAGGGAGCTTCCAACATAAACTCCAACACCTTAGTTTTTATTTTTACAGTTTACCGGTAGTCTTTGTCTCCACAAAACGTGACATTAGGCATTTTCACGTTGTAGTTGTGCAGTGACGGCAAAGAAATGTACAAAAAAGCGTGATGCACGTGCAAAGTTGTGCTATCTAGACCTAAACCTATTGTTTTTTGTCGTTCTCGTTGACGTCGCCGCCGTCGTTGCTTAAGCTCCCTAATTATGGTGAGAGGGAATAGGAGTTTAGGAGGTCACTCATGCTGGACGAATTAAAAATGGGTTAAATCTGGGTTGTTCCAGAGTGTGAAATTTCTCAGGCCAGTTCATACTAAACTGTACGGCAACCGAGATATTTTCGAACGAAGAACTCGTACGTTTTGATTACACGCAAGTTAAATTGGGTGCTCTGTATAACAAAGCCCTTTATTATTTTTAATGAAGATATGATCGTCGCAGTGGTTGTTGCAAGATGAACTCAACAAATTGGCCTGCTCCCATTGTATGGGTTTTCATAGCTTAAATGGCAGAGCAACGCAGCGCTAACGATGAAGAGGCCATGGGTTCGAATTCCTTTGAAGTCCGGAGAATTTTTCTTCGGATTTATTTGCAATTGGTTAAATTGAAATAACTTCTGCGACAATCATTGTTCATTTAAGATTTGTATTTCCGCAGTTCACATCTTCTTCAAAACGTTTTATAATAAAGAACTTGGTATTACGGGCGATATTCATCACCCCTAGTAGTATTTTTCTCCATGTAAGGTCATCCGAATTTCCGAAATCCGAGAAATTTCTGCTTCCAGAATCCGGAAACCGGGAAAGTTTTGCTCATGAAATCTGAAATCATTGGCTTTGAAGTCCGTCATTTTGCCCAGAGAATCGGGAATCCAAGTTCCACTGACAAGCAATCCAGAATCCAGTACCTGGAATGCGAAATCTACAGTGTCGAATCCAGAGTCTTGGATTACCTTTTGAAAGGGACGAAATGTACCCTCTGTTCTAACAGATAAATTTTTCCTAGTCGTTTGACAGATGGTTACCGCGAATCCTCTATTAAGCGCTCCCCTCTGAAAAAAGACCCCTTCCTCTAATAAGCCCCCCTTTTCAGGGGAAGAAAGTTAATAACCGCCCCTCTCTTTTAACCCCGCCCCCCCCCCCCCCCCCCCACCCCTCTCCCTTATCATTCTTCACTTCAAACTTCATGTGAAATGATCTAGGGTGGTCTATTCAACAACTGGCAGTTCGGATCTGTTATTGATCCTCGGATCCATGACCTCCAACTTTTCGTACTTACGCGTTTCCACTTTGTATTCTAGTTCTTTGGGGAGAACTGTTAACATCGTCCTTGCTGAATTAAATAAACCTCCCCCCTCTCAAATAAGCCACCCGTCTCCATTAAGCCCCCCCCTCTCAAATGCGGTTGAAATAAATAAGTCCCCCTCGGGGCTTAGTAGAGGATTTACGGTATATTGATCAGGTTCTCTGTGAGCCTATAAGCAAAGAACAAAGATATTACCTGTAGTACTGGAAGTAACCCTCCTTGAAACATCTCCACTTCTGATACTTGTATATCGCTGGGGACAAACAGCACCAACCTGCTACGTCGCCGTTCGCTACTCGTTGGAGACCATTTAATAATGAATAATCCTCTGGGCATCGCACTTTTGAATTAGAATGTTCTGACCAGTTGGCTACTTTGCATGTCCATAATGGAGCTAATAGAGGAACAGGTCAAAAACAAGACAAAACATCATCTTGACCGAACGAGCTCCATCGATGTTGTAAAGGATTAATCATCATATTTGAAACAGTAACCATTTTAACCGAGACTATAATGAAAAAAAAAATTTACATGACCATTGTATCCAATTTCTCCTGGGTATTACAGTGGTCCCAAGAGAAGTCGAGGACAATGGTTATGCAAACTTATGGTCTCGGTGGAAATGTTGAATATGGGCAAAATGAGCTGGGTTAAATCTGGCAATCAGAACAGAATTCGCTTCACCTTGCCAATGCAGAAGGAAGCCATTAATATATTAAGTCAAGCCAAGTAACGTTTTCTAGTCACAAAATCTATGAATGTTTGTTTCTCAGTAAGCTTTTGTAACGCCCACGATTCAATAAATAATTGTCAACTGGTCCGTGGTGGTAAACCGTTTTTTAATTATTTTGGGGGATTTTGTCATCTGAGCTAACATTGTATTAGAAAAAGTATTACTTTAATGTTTAGAAGTCTTTGTTAGATGTTTAATTTCTGTTGGTTTCCGACCGCCATATTAGAGAGCTTTAGATTCGAGGATGAGAATGACTACAAGGACGACATTTAATTTTACGTTTTTTCACCTGTTCTCGAAAATAGACACCCTGGAAAGCTTCATTGTATCTTTTCTTCACCAGCAAAGTTAGCACGTTTATTTCCGTTGAAGGTGGTTAAGCCCTCTCCCGATCGCTAAATGATAAAATTTCTAACATTTGATAACGTGTTTTCGCCACTATGACACCTCTCACTAATACTCGTAGTAGACTGACGACAGCCACCACATTTTCCCGCCAAAATGACGTTGTTTTGCGAGCGTGCACAACTTAGTATTGGGAAAATCTAAAGCTCTCTATTGGTGCCCATCCGGATGGCCACTGATACTGGCGTCTCTATGCAAAGCTCTATAAAATTGGGTAAAATTGCATTGATATGAAACTTGGCAAGGGTCTTTGCATATTTACCTCCTCTTTCCAGATTACAAAACGGTTTTGATTTTTACGTTGATGGCGTAACAGTGAAAACAAGCGATAAGAGCCGTAGTAAATGCAGGAAAAATGTTGAAATTGATGACGGCTTTTGGATTGTTTTCATACATTTCTTCATACACTAAACCTAAGCGATATCTACCGATGTCAACATAAGTGAGACCAAAAGGGCAAATCAAACCACTATGAGAGACGAACGAAAATTGCCGTCAGCTTTATATGGGAGCCCCCTCTCCCACCCCCCCAAATAACATGTAGATAATGAGGTCTTACCTCTTACACAACTGTACATTTCTTCAATCTCATGTGGGCCAAGTTTTCTGTCCAAAATCTTCAAGTCATCAAAAAATGCTTCACCTTTCAAAGTTACAACTGCACGATGCGAAGGAAGTTGAAGTTGTTCTGTACAATTATTGACAGTTAATTCTCTTATTCTTCGACCATTTCTGAAGATTTCAAGGTGCGTTGTACGCCACACGAATACAAAGTGGGACCACAAAGACCTCGGAGCGGGAAAAACGTTAATGCACTTTCTTGACGAAGCTGAAACTCTTACAGCAAGATGTTCGTCGCCTCTTCCTTCCTGCTGAAACAAGTTGAAGATGAAGACGTCGACACGGTCGATAATGTCGCCAATAGTGATGAAATCTTGTCTGACAGTTACTTTGTTACGGTAGTTTGTCCAATGTTTTAACCAAAGCGATACTGTAAAACCGCTGTCACAAGATAAAGGATGAGTGAAGCAAGTATCTGTGATTTCGTCTAGGTTTATAACTCCATCCGTTGCCGCGTAAATAGCTCCCAGTCTAGCTCCTTGAACACTATGAACAGTGCCGTCAAATGTTCCCCAGTGGTCCCCATTAAGGTTTAGCATGTTGGTGTCGTTGTCCAGCGGCCAGTAAGAAGTTGGATTACCTGACGAGTGATAGAAGAATAGTAGATAGATCACGGTGTCCCGAAACAATGAAACGGCGGTCAAGCTGGCCTAGCAAAATAATCCTATAAGGATTTAACTCTTTCTCGTGGAAAGTCTTTTTTTGTTAGAAGGGATTTGAATAGCTCCTGACCTCGTGATTGAAAATGATCTTTTACCCATGTACCTTTTCCCCTCATAATACTAAGGCTTTCCATTATAAGGAGTTCATTCATTCAGTCTTGTAGGCACTTCTCCTCTGTAAGAATCATTTCAGTAGCCGTAATTTGCAGAAAACCAAATAACGTTTAAATTGCCGGTGCAAAGATAAAAGAGTTTTTCATTCATTTTCGTACGTTCGTGACCATAACTTCTCAAACTCATTAATAATTCATAAAGAAAATACAAAGAAAATTAATGTTTAATGAGTGTTTGGAAATCGGATGAAAAACTGCTCAGTATTTGCATCCTTAATTTCTCCTTCAAAAATGATTTTGTTTGAGAAGAAATATCAAACATTCGACACAGTGTTTCATCACCAGATGAAACACCTCGAAGTTCGTCAAAAATACTCCGCTGCGCGTCGTGTTTTCAACTCTCTTCTCGGTGTTTCATCTGGTGATGAAACACTGCGTCTCATGTTTGATATGTTACGTCTAATACTTTTTTTTCCTAATAACTCCCTTAAAAAGCTTATATTCAAATGAGTCACTGAAAATTTGAAAGTTCTCTTCAAGCAATATTTATTTGACGCAGATACTATTATTGTCGTGGTAAAATACAAATATGCGTAGTAGTGTTTTTTTAAGTTCTGTCTCAAGCGTTGCGTGTATTTCTTTACTGCTTCCAACCTCGTTGCCACTAGATCTTTTGTTTAAGCGAAACAAAAGGACTGCAGCTTCTGGGAACCGACGCCCTTTGTTGACGAGCGCTAAAACTCTACTATCACTTATGGGCAGAGCTTTACTTTCTCTACGCTAGATATATAAACATTGGATTTTCAAGTCAAAATCTTTAAAGGTTTTGACAAGTGAAGATACCTCTAAAAGCACTCACCTGGGTCACAGAAACGTGCATCTAAGAAACTGAAATCCCAAACACACTTTCCTTCAAGTTCGTCACAATATTGGTAAAGAGGACAGGGACTTGAACAAACTGGCTCTGGTAAAATTGAGTTTACACATCATTAAAGCCAATGAGAATTTGGAACCTATTCTCTCTGGGGACTCCACAAAAACTGAATAGCCTTAAACTCTATTGCGTAACACTAGCACGCCGCATGCACATTTTCCATACCTAACACCTTCTTTGCCCCCCAAAATCTGAATAACTTTTGTTTTCAATTTCTCCCAGGTACAACAGTCGTTCCAAGTGAAATAAAAGACAAAGCTTTGGGGCAAAGGTGGGGGAGGGGCGAGTGACAAGCAAAGGTGCCTGATTATGGGAGATGGGGCGAAAAGCACGTAACCATCCTACGTGTCTGTGCATTGTAAGTTTCTTATCAAGGTCAAGGTCGGTTTCTCGTCCCAACAGCGTGCCCTGTCGGTGTTTCATACTCTTCTTTTCTCATCCTTCCCACTGCCCCACAGTGATGAACTAGCTCTCAACTATGAACTCAGTCCCATTCCTAACGCCGGCTTGAATCTCCCATATCTTACTGGTATAACAGGTATTGTTTGCCAATGACGCCAGTGAAACTTGGCAGTAGACTGACCCAGTGGACAGCTAGCACTTCAGGCTCACGTTCAACTGGAGAATGATCCTGAGTTGGAGCCCTGACAGACTACTAGCTGGTTTTAATTTCTTTCTCGGTCGTCCCGAATTCAGCTTCTTGGTTATGCCTGAGATAACCAACCGGCCCCTGCCAGTTTGTAGAGGTTTGGAGTTGTAATCCTGTTGCGCTAAACTTGTTACAAATCAGTTAAGCGAGGTGCTTGTAATCTAGCTAGAGAAGTCAAGTCCGCTTCCTGCCATAAACAAAGCATTTTCTATTTACTAATTCCCTGCTAACAGAGACCTCTTTTCCTTATGGTATTCGGCAGGCTGGAGGAAAAGTGCCGCCTGCAGAGAAAAGAGGCCTGTGCTAAAAGGGAAATTTACCAAATCCTCTTGAAACTTTTTGTGTAGATTCTTGACTATAAGTCGTGGCTTGTTGTGCTTGGTTTGTTCACGAGGCCTACTAATGCGGACTTAATCCTAAGATAGACCTTATTCACGATACTCGCCATCTTTGCACGCGCGAGTCTTGAGAATGAAGGGATAAAAGCAATGTCATTTTTGTCTTCTATATAGTTTGCTAATTCTCTGAAATCGAGACGACGACTTTAGTCTTGCGAATGTACACTTCAAGTTTCGACCAATTTTACGTCATTATGCTTGCTGTGACCACATCTGCGGTCGTAATTGCATCCAGAAAAGAAACAATTAACACTTCCACTCATAATTTGCCATTATCGTCCTTAACGTAACACGTTCTTCATGTTATGTTGTGTAGAATAAACAAACTCGACCGCGATTTCTTGCACTGGCAGATTTTATCAGTTGCTTGCACCCTGAGAAACCACGTGACATTGCTTTTTATCCCATCAGTCATTAGTCCTTGAGCGCGTGCAAAGATGGCGAGTATCGCGAATAAGGTCTATTCTTTACACGGTTAGTTTCCAAAATTTATCTTACAATAAACGGTACGCCTCTTCGAGTCTGATCATTGTCGTACTGTCGTCCTTAGCAAGTTAAGACTTACCTCCAATAGCCAAGACTTCTATATCATGCAAGTACGTGCTGTACTCTCCAAACAATATGGTCTCATTATGGGTCATATTTTCAGCATAGGAAATTAATTTCTCCGTTAAAGCCTGACGAGTATCCAGTGAAAATACGAGTTCATTATGTCCAAAAATAGGTCCTTCATTTCTATTCCACTCAATCCATTTGAAAACATCTTCTATACCAAAAACTGCCTGATCAAAAGTTCTGTTCAAAGTCCTCTGGAAACGAAACAAGAACGATTTTGTACTGGCTTGAAATATCTCCTGAGAACCTGAAAATCAAACGATATTTTAGTAAGCGTACTCTAATTAGTCTAACGCAGTGTCGATACGTATCCAGATATTGATTTGTAAACGGCGACTTTTACTCCATTTTAGCCTTCCGTCCTTTGCGAAAACGGTCCCCAGTGGAGATTTTTGAAATCGGCGGCTCATCGTTTTTGTATGAAGGGACGAAAACGGAGGTTCTTGAAGAACGGAGAAAAAAATATCCGGATACGTGTGGAGAGAGCCTATTGAACTTTAAACGCAGATTCCTACTACGTAAATTGAAAAGAAAAGAGACCAATCTTAAAGCCCTTTTTGGAGATCTAACCGTGGTAGTACAGCCAAACATCGTTAATAAGAACTCTGATGAGGGGGGCATAGAAAGTGTTTGTATTAACGGAGTGTCCGTCTTAAGCGGGTTAATTTTAGAGAAAATGTAAGGGCTTTCTTTCCCTAGGGACAAAGCAAACTGTCCGTTATAATGAGGTATCCGTATTAAGCGAGTGCCCGTTAAGCGGTGTTTGACTGTAGTTGTGTTTGAAAGTTATTTTAAAGTTTCTTGACCACCGCCCCTTCACCTAGTACCTTCACTGAGTATTTCCTGAATGGTGGAATTCATTTCTTTAACAGAATGTAGAGCATAAAGTGCCTAGTTTTGTGAAAGTAAACAAACACAGACGGGGAAACGAAAGTGAAAGTGAAAGTGAAATTCCTAGTCAAATTCCGGCTTCAGCAGTCATGATGGCTGCAATTGAATCGAATGGTTTGGCATTAAGGGACTGATAGAGTTGCCTTTACTTTCATACTACCCTCAGGGGAGGTTTTTTTTTGCCCCTGGGTAGGACGAGTAAAATGTTCTGTGCTTACCATGGGTGAGGAAAGTAATGTTATGCTCTTTAGTATCTTAGGGCCTGTTTACATGGAGGTGGGGGACCCCAGGTAGGTGAGTTGACATGCGGCTGGTTATCCCACCAGGAGCTCACCCGTCATGTGAACATGATCAAATTAAAATGAGAGTTTATATGGACAGGCAGGTTACCTCACCTACCTGGGGTCCCCCACTTTCATGAAAACAGGCCCTAAGGTGGGTTTGAACGCTTACGTTTATTTCAACATACCATTGGAAAGTAAAATAGAGTTACTTCCCCAACTTTGATCAGCAAATCCTCCAAATACAGTATTATTGACCCTTGCAATAGTCACAGTGGCCCCCAGTCCATCGCACTTCTGATGAAAGATACTGTTGCTCCAGCCATCTCTAGCAGATTTGTAGCAAGGCTTCCACGAGTTGCCTTGGAAACCGGCCCGAGTCAACCAGCTCTCTAGACGTGTCTTGTATGCTGGGATGTGGCCAATGATAGCAGATCTAAAGTCTAAGGCAGGCGATTAATTTCGTACATACATTCGTACATATCGTTTAACTTTCTCTCAACATAAAATAAGGTAGTTGCACATGAGTGGTAATTATCTGGAGGCTTGAGTTTTAATCGAGGACTTATGAAATAAGCTTCAAACTCTAAAGTGCGGCAGCTTAACTAGAAGACTTTTTCCAATTTTAGCTATTTGCGAGCAACATTTACGGACATTTCGCCTTAAAGTCCACAATTATAAAACTAACCAGGGGCTGTGATAGTGTGTTAAAGAGTGCATTTGATGCCAACATCTTCAGCGCAATTAAAATCTTATGATCTGTTTTAGTACAAGGTGCTTTAGGGGTCAAATAAAGCCTGAGCTACGCCCAGATCCTAATTTTCCAACGAGTATTTTCGCCCCTTATAAGTTCAAAGCATAACTTCCCCAGCACCCCCTCCCACCCCTCCTGCCTCCATAGGGCCTCCAGCTCCGCAGATGGGAGCTCACAATTTGAACTAACCGGGCAGAGTCACGTTATCGTACAGATGTCCTATTCACACTAGGCTTAGTACGTACCTACAAATGCCCTTCGAGCAAAGCCTGGAATTAGTGAGCAACTGTTTCTGCGTGTGAACGTGACTTCATCGATGGCAGTATCACCTTCACCTCCATCAATAGTTCCCTCAAATATAATCTAAAGGCGAAAAAATGAACCCTATAAAAACTACAATACATTAAAAAGTCTCTAACTGAAGTCCTTGACAGTTCTTTTAAACTAAAGGGTTACACCAGATTTATTGGGAACTTTAAGATAGGGAGCTTAAGTAACAACGATGGCGACGGCTACGAGGAACATGACATAAAAAGTGCAGTTTCACCGCTTCAAACTTTGTCGCTCTTATACCAAGCAACGTTTTCACCAGTCGGACGCCGTCGTGGTATCTTAGGCCAGGGGAGGTTCACACTATATACCAAACTCTCGTCTGAAGGAGTTTGGATCGTCCAACACGTTCTATCCATCTGCTTAATTAAGCTGGTCAGGAAAATTTTACATTTGTCAGGAAAAATTCAAGGAAAAGTCAGGGAATGTCAGAAACCTCTGAAATTCCCCGAATTTTCCCTGAATTTTTCCTGACAAATGTAAAATTTCCCTGACCAACTTAATTAGAAATTTCACAAATTAGACCTGATGATGGACTCAAACTTCCCCCGTCACAACCATCCCCTCCACCCATCTATTTATGCTTTTAGCAAGTAAGGCCTAGGCCAAACATTTAACTTTTCATAAGACGAACCAATCTCTAATTTGGGTCGACCTAAATTAAGTTAAGATTGTCTGTTGGGTCAGACGTCGAACTTACGACGCATCGAACCAATCAACTGAATCAGACCAAAAAGCAAGTTTTATAAATTTTCTCCCGAACGAGGTTGGAATAGAGGATAATACGTGGCCGCGCGGAGATACGAAAGTTCTCTTCGAGTGTTGAAGATCGCATGTGAATATCGACGTTTGTTCAGGAGAGAATCTTCAGACGTTCTATCCGTCTGCTTCAGACGAATAGAACGTGTTGGACGATCCAAACTCATTCAGACAAACTTAAGTGAGCCAGACGTCGAACTTTTCAGTTCATGAACTTTACTAACTCAGTTTGGTTCGTCTCAGGAAAAGTTCGACGTTTGGCCTAGGCTTAAATGAAGAAAACATGATTTAACAAGAGAACGGGGGATCACTGACCTTAAAGAAGTTACTACGGTTTATGGGTATTTGCCCTTGTAGCCATTTGTTTGATTGGTATCCAAACAATCTCCACAGAAGAATCTCGTTGCCTCTGTAATCTCGGAGAAACACACTGAGTTTACCAATTTGTCTTCCTCTCATGTGGTAGTAGAACTCCAGGCAATTAAAGGATGGCAAAATATACTGGGTTTCCAGTCGAGCTTTGTGTCCTTTTTGTTGGGCTGAAGCTTCAAGGTACAGAAACCCAGCAGATTGGTCTGTAAAAGATGAAACAGAAATAATGGAATAAATTCATCGAGTTTGCTTTTAACGACGATAAGAAGTTCTGTTACAAGTTAAAATTTTTTGTGAAAAACAAACAAACCATTCAAGAGCGCACGCAATGGTTCGCACTGACCAATCGCGTACGCATAAAGTGCGCTGTCTTATTAGTAATGGTAATAGGACTGAGTGGAGTCCAATTCGGTCTGTAATCATACGAGTGATTAACAAAATCGGACGACCGCGTAGTGGGAGTCCGATTTGTTTAATCACGAGTATGACTAAGGACCGAATTGAAAGACACGACGTCCTATTACCAATTCATTGTAATTTTAACAAAATTTGTGATATATATAAGGCTCTTTTTAAAATCAAAAGACAAGAAATGCCAAGATTTTTTTGCTAGCAAGGAAAAAAACGTCATTTAAGCGCGCGCATGATGGCGCTCACTGTCCAATTACTTAGGTATGACGCGTACTGTCCTATTAAGCTGTCCTATTACGGCTGAAATCAGGGTAGTTGAAAACCAATCAGATTTGAGAATTTTGTTACAGGTATGATTAATGTTGAAATCAACGCTGTTGATAGTCAATCAGATTAGAAATTCATTGCTTTGATTAATAGCGAAATCATCTTTATGTCGACTGGACCGGCCTAGCGGCCCAGTTTTGACGGAGCGGTATGGACCAAAAGGCAGAAAACACGCCATATGGGACACTGAGCAATGTGGTGTTTCTCTGTATTCACACCGTTTAATGTGAGCGATGGGAGCTTGAAAGATCTAGCTGCTGTAACTTTAATTTTATTTGATTTACCACGGTAAAAAAAGTGGACACAACAAAAAAATAGCATACAAACATCTCATAAGTTCTGCCTGTTCATCCAGTTTACCTGAAACATTTTCCAGTGTCTGTCACTCCTGGTATTATACCGGGAAAGGAAAGAATCTAGTAGAATCTAATCGAGATTCATTACCAATCCATACCACCCCCACCCACCCAACGTCGAAAGGGTGCAATTTAATAATAATGATATAGCGCGCAAGTATCTATATTAATATAATCAAATGAGCGATAAAAACTTAGCAAATGGAAACTATACAATGATGATGAGTATCTTCTCCGTGCCTCTGCAATCTCTCCTTGAGGCATACGGAAATATCATCATTAATAACTGATTACTATCATAAAGGAGATGTTGTATGGTCTTGCTTGTGTTGCATTGACGGATGTTATGCTTGTTGCCTTATTTATTGCGACGAGTCGAGGAGGCATAAGGATCGGGAGCCTCATGCATTCTTTTTTTATCATATGTTTTTCTCGTCATATGTGATTCTTCGAAAAAATATTTTCCGCTCAAATGTTCGAGCTGCTTGAGTTCAGCCAATTTCGTTCCTCTTCCGAAAAAACAAACAGTTCAGTTCGATCTCACGAAAATGCAAAATGCAGTTTTCGATTTTATTCGATTGCTGCAATCAAGCGATTCAGTTCTGAATTCCATTCTGTTGTATTGAAATTTTTTTCGGTTTTCCTCGATTATACTCCAGGAATTGAACTGATTAATCGTGATACTAGACGAAAACGAGAGTACCATTTTCAATAAGGTCAACTTCGTGTTTCTACCTAACGTTTAAGTTTTAATTTCTTACCTAATATAACTTCAATCTCTCGTAAGTCCATTGTAAAGCTGCAGTTGCTAGCAGCAGATCCATCACCGCCGAGATATTGAGCTGCAATCATCGAAAGTCGTACAGAACTCCCGCAAATCGGCTGTTCACAATAAGCCATCGCATGCACGTCAGAAATGCTTTCATTCAGTCTAAAAGTGACGCACATTTGATCGCTGAAATTTGGGTTGGACACAGTCACTAGGAGAATTGCTTGATCGGTACCAGATATGTCTGTTTTGAGATTCAGTTTAATACCAGTAACTACGCCCACCCGGGTAAGATCTACCATCCACCACGGATTGGACTTGTGGCTGATGACGGTGCTTGTGTTGATGTTGCCATCAACAGCTAACCACGAGGGTCCATTGGGTAGCTGAGCTGTTGTGCCCTTGAAAACTCCATTTAGGAATGAACGCTTAACTGAATGGGATAAGGTAAAAGAAAAAAAAAGTAATAATAAAATAACTAGCAAAAGCTGTTGGCTAGGAAGTGCGGGCGAAACCGTTTTCATGTGTAGGTGAACGACCTTTGGTCAGCCTAGTCCCCAGGCGTTTTCGGCTCGGTCATTCCTGGACTCTACCATGAGTTGTGACGTCACCGAGAGATACTCCCAGACTTCGCGCGGACAACGGATCAAGAGAGAACGCCTAGGGAATAGGCTGCCCTTTAGTCATAGTGTTTAGTTGTAGTGTCAACAAATGGAATCACTGCGGATCATGAAAACTGGATTGAACAACACAATAAACAAGACTCATATTCACGTAAAGTCGAAACTTTCCTTAATGACACTATTATTGTAAATAAGTACTCTAGTGTAGACATTTGGGTCTGTCCCTTTATTGTGCATATGAAGGAAGGAGGTTTAATTTCACCATTAGAAACAGTGATTTATTCAAAATTAAAGTCTTGAGAAAAAAAAAATCAACAAATGACACATTCATCGCATGAATGTCATTGGAAATGTACTGAGAAAAATGCTAAGAATACAAAATCCTGAGAGCAAGCTCTAACAACAAAACAACAAACAACAAATTTTATTGAAAATTGGAAAATAATTAATTACATTACTTTCCCACCCGCAAAAAGCCTATAAACTAATCGAGGCGGAGGGAGCTGAAGACATATTACAAAACAATATTTATATATAGATGGACTAAATAACAGTGAAGACACTACTATACAGTTAATAGAATTTAAACTAACATAAAACAAGGCTCTCCATTTCGAGTGGCAAGCAAGGCGAGGTGCGCGATAACACGCGAGGGAGCAAGCGAGCGGCGACGAAACTATGCGCGGCTCTCGCGCCTCCTCTCGAGTGCCACTCGCGCATGACAACTCTCGATTTCCCTCAAATAGAGAGCTTACTCACAGGCTGAGAATACACATGATGATGGAGAAAACGAGGGAGAAAACTGACGTGATATCTTAAGGGAATCTATACGAAAAAGGGGTACCTTGATCTGCGTTGATTGGATCCGAACATGGCCCTGTGTAGTAGGTTGAGGTACACGCTGACCAGCAGCGCCAATCAAAATCACCGGATTTTGAATTTGTTAAACACCCGTCGATCATGCGACAAGGCACTATAAAAACAACATAAACACTCAACCATTACTCTGAAATGTGACGAAATCGTACAAGATCACAAATTGTCGAATACGAAACGACCTCTCCTGCTATAAGCGGGTTAACGTTTTAGGCCGATATGGTGGTAAAATGAATTGAAAATGAAGTGAAAATGAAATGAACTAAAGGTCCCTGATTTGCTGTTGTTGTTGCTTTTTTGCTATGGCGAATAAACACGGTGACAAGGGATGAAACAGGTCTGTTTCCCAGTTGATATCAACCCATTGATTTTCTATCTACCCAAGAGAGAAACAACAAGTAGTGAGGATTCTGTTACAGGCCCCCCATGAGAGCTTCATTCACAAAAATGTTACTAAGCATGCGTGAGACAGGGCTCACTGTTTTGCGTCCGCATCTGAGAAGGCTATACTGTCTAACTAGTTGTAGATATCAGGGCACAAATATTTTGCCAGATTATTATACGTTTCAGGGAAACTGCCCATCTACCCCTCCCTTAAGCCAACATTTTGCCCTATAAGTTAAAAGCAAGTGTTAATATTGAAATAGGGGACGGGTAAGTTGGCAGTTTCCAAAAAAAGTACAATAATCCCTATTTGTTGAGGTCTGGTAACTGGACGGCGATTTCCGAATTAGTCTGCAACCAAATATTTACAGACTAACAAATTTATCTACGATTTTACGTTTTCTTTTTGTTAATTTTTAGACAGTGGATCTCCTAAATATGAATTCTAGGTTTAAATATTATTACAAGCCCTCCGTTGACAGAAACCGAAGTGAGTCAATTTGGTTAATTACTATCTAATTCAATCTGAATTAGAGAAGAGACTCGATTAACAGAGTACTTGAAAAGCAAAAAGAAAAAAACAAAAGAAAAGGATAAATGTTTTACCGAAAAACCGTCAGCAATCAAAACAACACCGGAAATATTTTTAATGTTATTGAAAGCAGGGGCACTTAGGTGTACTAAACTAAACCGCAAACAGCTGCAACGTAAAAAGTTTGTAGTTTTGCGCACGTCTTGTCACGTGCCCTGATCTTTTTGTGATTGGCCGAAAAACAATAGAAATTCCTGAAGTATCTTCACGGTTTTCAGAGTTTGACAGCAAAAGCTTTATTTTTTTCAACAAAATATACAAATTTCCAAGTACATGTCGTCACCAATTTATTTTTCTTCCCTTCAAATCAGTGATGTTTTAGGAAAGAAGCAAGAAGACAAGATTTATATCCTTACCGGTTTCCACCATCTCTTTGATCTGTGCGTGAGATACAATGCGTGGCCACATGGTTACGCCATAAATTTGAAAGTTATCTGTCGGTTTGAAGTCACTGGATAAATTTCTGTTTCCGATGATCAACAAGCCGTCTGTGGAACTTGCTTCGGGATAACCTCGTTCCACAGCTCTTCCAGTCTCACTTACCAAGACTGCGTTTTGATAGACTTTTAGGTCCCAGGACTCGCTCCAAGAAAAAGTCACATGTTGCCATTCTTTTGAAAGCGTAGGCACGTTGAGTGTTTGGATTCGTTTGCCCCAAGCGACAACTAACTGATTATAGGTGGTAAATAGTTCGTTGACCTGTTTATACTTGAACTGTCTTATCTCTCTGTCACTGGTACCTTGCGTTCGCCAAGAGATTATGGTGTTTCGACTATCTGCTATGAAAAAGTGTTATATTCAAGCAAGTAGGTGGTGTTTAACCCAGTGATTGTCTAGATATTCCACGAGATTCGCAACTTTTGATATCCATTTCCCTGTATAATTGTTTACTTTTTTCCATTTTTAAAGAAAATGAAAGTCTATGATTATAGGCGGATGTACTAGGTGTTGTTCAAGAGAACCGCAGTCCCCCTTTTCGTGAAATTTGTTTTTTTTGAAGACCTCTTAGTAGAAAAGAAGGATCTAAACTAATCTGGAAATTTTAACCCCTTTCTGAATTTTCTGGATCCGCCCCTGATAACTAGCTCATCATAGATAAAACATCATCATCATCATCATCATCATCATCATCATCATCATCATCATCATTAACATCGTCATCATCATCATCATCATCATCATCATCATCATCATCATCGTCATCGTCATCGTCATCGTCATCGTCATCGTCATCGTCATCGTCATCGTCATCGTCATCGTCGTCGTCGTCGTCGTCGTCGTCGTCGTCGTCATCGTCATCATCATCATCATCATCATCATTATCATTGTCATCATCATCATCATCACAACAAAAGAGAGAAAATGCAATAGAAATGGCGCTTTGAACGCAAATCTGAATTGAACCAATTTCAGAACGAAAAAAAATATACCTGATGGTAAATTTTGACACATTTTTACTTACCCACCGGAGCGTAAATCTCAACGCGCATGCAAACACCAACTGAATAATTTGCTCTCTGATAGTCGATGAGATGGAAACGTAATACGCGAGTCCTAAATGGTTTCAAGATAGCATTTTTAACAACAGTCGAGCCATCCCAATTTCCAAGAAAAACCTGTCAAAAACAAAACAAATTACAACCAAAATAAGGCAAGAACAATTGTCTGATTTTACCTGCAACCAAATTACTTTGATAAAGAAAAACAAAATACTAGTATACTTTAAATTGCCATAATGTTGAATTCACGCGCCTGTATTTTTTGTGAGCAAGCAAATAACTGCTTAGAACTGCTCTAAAAAGGGGGGAAACTTGGTAACGTTTTTTGATAATAATTATGTCGTTTATAATTTCCCTCTACGATCTTACTGTTCACTTCAAGTGTTCGATTATTTCTAAATATCCAAAAGAGCGACCAACGTGAAGTTACTTTGAATTTAGTAATCAAGATCATCATTTACTTTTGTACTCAACGTAAGAATTACCCTTGTCTTTCCAAACCTGATTGTGCAGCATAATCGAACTTTTCCCCTTCTTCTAAGAGCGTCTACAGCGATTTCTAAATAAGCCTCAGATTGGTCTGGACATATATTTTGGCAACATTTCTGAGAGAGTCAGGTGTTTACCTTGTCAATTCCTTTTTCCTTGTAAGTTACCAATGATTCGTTGGTCGTTCCGTCAGCTTGATATTTAACGAGATACTTCACGGGGAAATACATGTTTGGCTCTTGGTTAACGCCTTGGGTGGCCACAAACAGGACGTTATATGAAGTTCCAAGAGACACTGACAGCCAAGGTTGTGGATCGTAAAACTGTGTTTTTGAACACCAGGCAGAAAAACATGAGCCAGAGAAGTGAAGACGTCCAAAATAAGCAGGCGACATGCATCTTACAGATGATGCAGTGATGTTGTCAATTATCACTAAGTTGATAAAGAAATAAGAAATAAGATACAGTAGTAAAAATTTGATCCATGATTGTATTTACAATGCAGCTTCAAACCTATAAAAGCATAGAAATAGGCATGCTTCAAAAATATAAGTGGCCAGCTCTGCTCTTTGCCACTTTCCTAATATTGCTATCTACCACACTTGACATCGAATAAGATGCAATGAGGAAGTTTATTCCTACCTTCACCAGAAAACATCCTTGTTGTTATGTTTATCTTCATACAAATGCTTGATTTCCATGACAAAGGAATGATTCTTAGGAATTTAGGGCTTGACTGAATAGAAATCTCATCACCACTTCTGTAGGTCTAAATACAAATTGAAAAGCAAGTTTTTTTAAAATTTTTCTGGGAAACCGAGTTTCATGATTGCTAGATGGAATCACCAGATTCAGTCACTTAATCGCTTTCCCTCCAACCATTTTGAAGAAAACTCTTCAGTCCCTAAGATAGACCCCAGGGCCTGGTTCATAGAAGGCCGATTAGCGTAGACACATGATTGAAAATTACCCTGCGTAGCGTGGAAGTCTTGTCGGGCGCACTTCTGAGCGGAAAAGCCACAAAAGCGCACGCGAACGAGAGGAACCGCCATGCTAGTATTTAGTATTTTTTTATTGTATTTAGGGCCTGTTTGCATGGAGGTGGGTTACCCTAGGTAGGTGAGGTAACCCGCCTGTCCAAAATCTATACTTTTAAATTGATAACGTTTAAATGATAGCTGGGGTGACCCGCCACATGTTACTTCACATTTAACCGGGTTCCCCCACCTCCATATGAACAGTACAGGCCCTTTGTCTCATAAAGATTATTTCAACTGAGGATTGGGGTAAAGGATTCGACTAAAAGTTCAAACCTGTTTAATAAGCTCCAGTTACATCTCAGCGCCTCCGCCATGCGGATTTAGGTTTTGGTTTATATAGATTAAGAACCCGCTAAGTCTCTTCCCCCACCTGCGTCCCAGACAGTCTAAATCGCCGATATTCGTTACGTAGGCGAACGACATATCTAGCTCTCGCTCGCGAGACAAGTCTGGCCACGACGTCGGGCTAACACTTCCCTTGGCCAGGCATTGAATCATCAAATTAGCAGAAGCAAGAAATAGTAAGCAAATCCTTTAAGTAAAATTAACAGTGGGACAACATAGACCCACAAGTGAAATTGCATTTGAATTAGAAAGTAACTAGAGACATAAACAAATATAAACTATTTCCATATCGATTTGCCTCACACTAATTCTCATTTTGAGGTGGATTTCCACTGGCGCGTAATTTTTCCGTGCGAACGCACGTAAATTATACGCGCGTAAATAAAATAGACAATGCATGGAAGGTCAAGCGTAAAAGTAAGAGGCGAACCTCGCTCAACTTTCACGTTTTACGCGTGGTCTTTCATACATTGTCTCTATTTCATTTACGCGTGTAAATTTTACGTGCGTTCGCACGGAAAAATTACGCGCCAGTCGAAATCAACCGTTACTCTTTCGTTTCCTATGCCGGGAACGGTACCGATAGAAACAATATTGGTCAGTATTGATCACGAGAGGGAAATAAAAATCTTAACATCCCACTGGAAGCGTTTTCTCCTTTTTAAAAAACCCCTCACAGATCTTGGTAAGCGTTTGAGTGGACTGATGGTCTCTTTACCTTGCTTTCCCATTGTGATCCGTCATCGCTTTTGTTAACCCGAAATGAAATTACCCACGATTCCTCACTGAAGGCTCTTAGAATCTGCAAGCGTACCGAAGCCCTTTGTCCCTGATCATTCTGCTCACTGGGCCGCTCACTGGTGTAGCTAAGATTTGCTTGAAGCCATTGTCGAGTGTCATTATAATGCGCACACCACTCTCCCTCGTCGTTTTCTTTCGTTAAAGCCCTGGCGGCAGAGTAATTAAGAGGAACGTGCTCACTAGATGACGCAAAGGCTGAGTCGGGTATCACTCCTTGGTCACTAACTCCAACAGCCCTGTGAGGTACTAAGAGAAATATAAATAGGCAACAAAGTAAACTCCAACAGCCCTGTGAGGTACTAAGAGAAAGTAAGCAACAAAAGTAAAACGCGCGCTTATTGTACAATTTACACCTAGATCACGTCTTTCACCACCCCCCCCCCCCCGGGGACCTTGACTGAAATCGGCAAGTGAGTTTGGGGTTTGGGTGAAAAATTACTGTATTCCGCCACTAAAAGTCTTGAGTTGGTGCTTTTGTTTACAAGAATGCGTGAACAGGACTATGTCATGTTCTTGCGCACTGGACACTTAAGAAGCGAAAGAAAACTAAGCAGTGTTAACTTTCGCAAAGACGTCTGGGAACGTTACAAGGGACGCAGCGGTATGCTATTGGCCCATATTTTTCCTGTCCCCAGTAACAGTCCCCGAGTTCCTTGCGAAAACTAACTCGGCCCGGTCTCCTTCTGGTGAATGGGCAAAAACCCCTAACTGTTTGTTACAAGGTCAAAGACAACTTACTGTCATAATAAAACACTTCCAAATCGTCCCAGGTGAAGTTCGTAGTTTCAGCCAGAAGTCCAAACCCGTACACATCAGTTTTGTTATGTATTTCTGGGGTGCTATAAGCTCCGCCTAGGAAAGAAGCACTGTGTCTTGGAATTAGAAAACTGTCGAAGCTAATGGTTAAGTCATCCAATCCAAACATGGGACCTTTGGCGGGATCATTTGTGGCTGCATAATACCTCTGGTCCTGTATCACGTCCAAGGTAAAAGGCGCCAGTCCCAACACGTTATTGAGGCTAAACAAGAAAGCTGAAGCACTCTCTATTGCTCTTATATTTGGACCTTAAATAAAACAGAGCAGATAGATATAATAGGGAGTATGACACAACAATCGAAAGTTAAAACACAGTTGACCTTACATAGGCAAAGGTCTTTCAATTATTGGAAGGAGTAAAAACGGCTGGCCGACTGGTTTTTGCAAAGAAAAACATAATAAAATTGTTGTATTTGATAAACTTATGACATTATACATTGTCGATGGATAAAGTTTAGTGCCAGGGATAAAATATTTCAGATGTTTAATTTTACCTTACTAAATTGAAATGATTTAGCTAAAGCAATAATTGGTTGCTTTGGCTTTGCCACAAAACGCTACTTTCTACACCAATCAGCGCTCAGAAAATCAAATGCATAATGTCACATGGGATTTCCCAATATCCGGGTCTTCATGACGGTGGCAGGAAAGAAGTTCCTTCCTGCCGTCGCCATTTTGGAAAACAAAAATACCCTAGGGACAATATTATGTTTATTGTTGTTTTCTCTTTTCATTTTATCAACTAGCCTGCCTCTCTTTTGTGATTGACCATGGCAATAGAATTGGCCCCTCAAAACCACTTAATTAGAGCTATCTGAGTGCACAGGTCTGCCAAGGGGCAGCCCGCATCCACCCTCTTTTACACCTGCAGAATCGTGACGTCTGCCACTCTGGAGGTAATTCTCAACTTTGTGAGGCACGTGTGAATAAAAAAGATAATAATTGATATGTTTAATTTACCTCCCCAGTTCTGATCCAAAAATCCTCCAAACACGAATTCTCTGACCTGTACTAGAGTCACAGTAGGCCCTTTATTGTCACACCGTGAGTGAAAGCCATGAGCAGTGAAGCCATCTGATTTGGCATGGTAACACCGCGTCCATTTACTGTTATTTGGGGTAACAGCTGCCACCATGGTCTCTAGAGCTGCGTGGTATTTCTTGTTTTCCCCAAGAATGTACGAGATAAATTTAACTTATGGAGAGAGAGGAACATATTATTAAAGATATTGTTCAGGACGCAGACGAAACAGCTTTTGTCTGTAAAGCTGACCTTTAAGAAACACGACTCAGTATTAATAAATTAAGATTCTTACTGTTTGGTTAAATCAAGGCAACTTAGTGCAAGGTTTAAATTAAAAAGATGGCGGCTAAGATAGGGCCGTCAGTCTAGGTGACGCATAGGGCTCAGGAGAGCATTGTCACAATCTCTAATGTTTTAACGATCTTGTCGCAAACAGTCCCTTTGCCCCTCCCCCCCCCCCCCCCCCCCCAGTAAGGGAAAGATATCTATTTGCGTGTTCGTCCGAGAATAGCCTGTTCCAGGCTCTCGGGCAGTGGGAACAAGTCTAACACAAAGTCTAAAAAAGGCTTAACATAAGGAAGGAGGCAAACTTCTAAACTTTTGCTTTCTTCTCGCGGGCTTCACCGGCTCGCGCCTGCGCTCCGCCGCCAAATATGCCCCGCCCCTGCCCTCAGGCTAAATAACAACCATTAAACCTACCTCCCTGTTTCACCCAGAAGCTGACGGAATATCCATCCTCACACAAGGAGGGGTTACCAGGGCAGGTATTGCTAAATCTTCCTAAGATCACGTGGCCTCCACCCTGCAGGCTGAGAACCTTTGAGTCCAAGACAACGCCGCTGCCGACAATGTGACCGTGCCAGTAAGAAGTGTCGTCGGTTATGGCAGAGTTATCAGTGGATGACAAAGTCCAGTGAATATGATCTAGTGAATAGTTGATGAACATTGCTACACATGGCTTTAATATACTATTCCCAATATATATCTAGTGCTCTTTGAACGTGCTAGATCACGGTATTTTTTATGATTTTGCTTATTTTGTGCAAGAGGCCTAGCCCTCAGAGATCCACTGTGGTACTGATTGGCTTCTGTGTTGTCTACGCATGGGCATCTACAGTTCTGGGATCGAGTATTTTATATATTTTATTGTAAATAGGCTAAAGAAATAAAACCAAGTGAGGTGAAATGAAGTTTCTATTTCTAAAATAGAAACGACTTTAATCCTGGAAAATGATACTTGACAGCTTCATTCTGAAAAGTCTAAGGAAATTCTAAATTTTAATCATACAAATGAAAGCTACTTATCAGTACTTTCCCGTGCAGTGGTGGATTCGGATTTTCTAGTAAAAGGTGGGATTAGTCATCGATCAACACTCTAAAATAAGAGAAGGAAACATCCTTGAAAAATGATTATTGTGGGACTTACGGTCTTCACTTTGACCTAAAAACAAGGGGGGGGGGGGGGGGGGGGGCGGGTCCCCCGGAACCCTGCCGGATTTTCTGCACCAAAGCTTTAGTACTGTAGAAAGTCTTCAGCCGCTATCTTTCACGATCAGTAAGCATATCTTTCCTTTGGTCGTGTTTATCTTTTTGCTTGTTTATTTAACGTTGCATAGAAATAAAAACCACAACAACAAACTAAAAAACACCGAGTTACATGTACCTGCACCAGTGCACGATGTTGGAGTTGTTTTAGTGACGTTTATACTAAGCCATAACTGAACCCCCGACCATGGTATCACGTTTCCGATTTCGGCGTGACATCCACGAGACATCATGAAAATTTCATCAGATGTGGGTAGTTTGTCCCATATGTTAAGCTGACTCAACTCTCCCATGAGTTCATTTTCTCTATACATGCTCTCGTTAGACAAAACTCCAATTCGTAGAATGCTGCCTCGTTGTATCGGAATGTTACTAGAGTAACCGTTGATCTCTAACGTCAATACACCATCTATGTAGAGACTCCAGTTTCCAATGAAAATTGCACCTTTAAAACACATGTGATGCCAGTGATCATCGTGTAATTCTTCCTCTGGGAGGGGAAAGTCACTGGGAAAGAAAATACAGGTAAGATTTGCAAATAACTCAGCTTTGAGGTCACGAAATAGGAAACTTAAAAATACCAGAAATTGTTAATTCTTGCTTACTTGTGAGTTGCGTTAAAAGTGAAACCAACAAAGGAGCTCCTCTGAATCGAGAGGGCAACAATTCTGTTCATTGGAGCGTCCTCGAAAGAGAACACAGTCAAAATCTGTCTGTCTTCACTGGTCAGCAGTTTCATCCACCAGCAAGTCGTCAGTTGATTGAGTGGCAATCCCACTACCAACTGCGCATGCGGCAATATCATGTTTCTTTGCAAATTGATGGAGTAGTCCCAATCAATACCTACAAAGCAGAACTCTTTGTGTTAGACTGAAGCACGTTGCTCAAAACAGAATGCTGGCCCTAGCTTCAACGGGCACAAATATCCATCTTCAGGCAGATGAAAAACCCTGGCTGTTCGTACCACTCTCCACTGATTTATTATTCTCGGCTCTAGAGCAATGCATGGGCTCACCTGTAACACTTCTTATTTTCATCGAAGTAGACTTGAGATAATTACGATATCCCTTTAAGCTCAGCCAGAGAACACTATTTTTCTTGAAATAACCTCCGTTAAGGTTTGATTGCAGAGGGTTACACCTATCATGCCACCAGGCGCCTAAGAAATGCTGGGGACAGTTGGTGGATTCTTGGTGATTGTTGTCTTGAAAATTTGTAGAAAAATTTTTGTTTTCGTGATAGCGTAGTGAATCCCCTGCAGTTCCTGAAATGGAAAAAAAAACTTATAACACCATTAACATCATCATCATCATCATCATCACCATCACCACCATTACCATCACCATCACCATCGCCATCACCATCGCTATCGCCATCACCATCACTACCATCATCATCATTACCATTACCATCACCATCACCACCACTACGATCATCATCATCATCACCATTACCATCACCATCGCCATCACCATCACTACCATCACCATTATCACCATTACCATCACCATCGCCATTGCCATCGCCATCACCATCACTACCATCACCGTCGCTATCGCCATCACCATCACTACCACTACTATCATTATCATCATCATTACCATCACCATCACCATCGCCATCACCATCGCTATCGCCATCACCACCACTACCATCATCATCATCACCATTACCGTCACCATCGCCATCGCCGTCACTACCACTACCATCAACATCACCATTACCATCACTATCACCAGCGCCATCGCCATCACCACCACCATCATCATCACCATTACCATGGCCATCGACATCGCCATCACCATCACTACAATCGTCGTCATCATCATCATCATCATCAATATCATTAGCACTATAACTCTAACACATAAAAGAGCAAAATAGCCATGCCAGCGGAGAAAAATGTACGAAAGTACAAGGCTTAAGGCTATCTTGCATCCTAGCAGTTCAGAACTGTGTTCTATATTTTACAAGATTTGATGCCGTATTCCCTTGCTTTAATTACTGACTAACCTGAGTAGGGTCCTAAGTGAATCTTATACCCGTTCTCTTCAGAATCAACACTGAACGTTTCATATTGAGCATAACCGGTGATATTGTTGAATCCATCAAGTTCTACTAGAAGTTGGTGGTGTCTGTCAGTAAGCCGATGAATGCGGTCATTTCCAAGCCAAAACTCCCCATTGAGGTTCCCAAATCCATTTTTATAATCAGACAAGTTTCTGTGGAAATCCTCAGAGCCATTGAAGCGTTTCTGGAAGACAATCCAGCCACCGCCATTTGTTGTCTGGTCACAGAATACATGGAAAGACCCTCTGTCGTCAGGGTTGATATGATAGACGCCGTCCTTCTTGAAGCCTTGCTCCAAGAGGTCTATACAGTCCCTAGCTAAAAGAGAAGTGGGTAACTCGCAGGTTACATTTGCTTCTACCTTTTGAGTCTGTAAAATTAGAATGACCATTAAATTGAGGCGAAGGGGAGGCTGTTTAAACCGCTGTGCAAGCTAAATGATTCTAACGCCGATTCGAATAACAAATCCTATCATTCGATGCAAATTTTGGTCCACGCTTTTCTCCTTCTTGTGGATCGCTCTTGCGTGAAAAGAGCAGGCCGCTTCACAGATAATTAAAAAACAAACTCGGTGATAGAATGATAAAACAATTATTGAACTCAGTTATTCGGCATATTTGATCTGCTCGCACTGACAAATCTCGATATTTTGCTAAATCTCGTTTAATAATTGTTAAATATTGAGCAATTCTCCTCCTTTAGGGTCTTACAAAACACATGACAAGCAAGTTGAAAATTTACTATTAAACTATGACAATAATCTATTTTCCGAAATTATAAGGGGGAGATAAGTTTTAAAATTTTGATTTGCAGTTTTCACTTACGACGTACCTGGAAAATCTGAATTCAGTAACTAAGAGTAGTGACAACTTTAAAAAAGTCTTTTATTTTTAAAAAAAAAAAAAAAAACTTAAGACCGCTAAACGAAACTGAAAACTAATTTTTACTGGATCAGTCTCGACCTTGAATTCTTCTAATTTTTATTCAACATATCCTTTGCGGACAGAAGTTTTTTTTCACAACTTGCTATAGGCCGTTTATTTCTATCTCTTAGAAAACCCTTCAAAAATAAATGTCTTATTGGTGTTCGTATGCAGCGATGAATTATAAACTAGACAATGTAACAAATTGCAAGTCACAGGGTTTGATTTAATGCAAAACGTTTAAAAGCAATATTGCTTGAATAAACTGGCGCCAAAGGCACGTAGACTACACCTAAAAGAATCCTCGTACGGGTACTGCTTCTATTGGTCGTGCCCCTTGTGAAATTTGCTTCAACCAATTGGAAGCAGACCCCAGATGCATCATCAGTTTGGAATTTCTGCGCTCCCTTCTCAGACGTCATTTCGCGGGGAAACCGTTAATGGCCGTTTTTATGCTAGAGACGTTAAAGTCGTCTAGACGCATTTAACGTCTGAGACGTTAAAGTCGTCTAGTGTGAAAACGGGACGCACAAAAGTAGACGACCTTATTTAAAAAAGTAGATTTTTCTGAAAAAAGGACTAGGCTCCACTCTCGGAAGACACTGGACACGAGTTAAAGCAGCGCCAAAAATGAACTTCAAGCTAGCAAACTTGCTAGTTTACGACGTCCCGTCTTTATACCAGACGACTTTAACGTCTGAGACGTTAAAGTCGTCTGTTAAGTGCGTCGTTCGGACGCACTTAACAGAAGACGTTAAAGTCGTCAGACGTTAAAGTCGTCTGCCTTATTTACCGTTTTTATACTAGACGTTAAAGTCGTCTTAAGACGACTTTAACGTCTCAGACGACTTTAACGTCTCTAGCATAAAAACGGCCAATGGCGTCGCAAAATGTCGCCTGTTTTCTCAGGCTAGCACTGTGATTGGCACGTTGATTATCCACAACTAGACGTATCACTTTTTAAGGGTTTATCGGTGAGAGTGGAGCTACCTCCAGTAAGACACTCGAAATGAGGAAACGAACAATAGAAATAACTACCTGTTTTGTTGCTCTTGTCACATCTGGAAATATAGATGAAGAAGAAGAGATGGAATACACAAGGAAACCAAAATTCCTGCAAATTGTAAAACAGAGTACGAGTTTCCGAATTTTTTCCATTGCCGTCAATAAGAAGAATTTTTAATTTTGTTATTACAGCAAATGATGAATGTGTTTTAGTGACAAAAGAAAGAGCACCTTGAAGTACCACGGGAAAGTTGACATGTTCAGCAACCTTTAATTTATGTAAATGAGTTTTTACGTCCACGAACACAATACCAAGGGAAAGTTACACTATGATAACTGTATTTGAACTAGCTGGAGAGACCCAGTAGGGCGTCTTAATAACTCAATAGAGTTTACAAGCGTCATAGTTGTAACAGTTTATTATATACAAGGCAAGGTACTGGGTAGATTTAGATACTACTAAGATCACCCCCCCCCCCCCCCCCCCCCTCCCCTATAAGAGGGTCTCTGAATGGGGTGGTGGTTTTTACGGTTATCGGCTAAAATTTTGGCTCTTTTACGGCTATCGGTTAATTATTTTCAGTTACGGATAACAAAAAAGTTAAAAATTAATTTCTTTTGTTTCAAAAAGTGAAATATTAATTTCTTTTGTTTCAAAAAGTTAAATATTAATTAACCTGTGTTTTTTGTATCTTTAAAGCAATGTAAAGGTCTTTGGATCATCACGGGATGAAACTGAGCTATTCTATTGAAAATTTTTCACATTTGATAGATCATACTTTTTAAAAGTATTCCACTTCTAATATTATTTTACCCATAGAAATGCCAATAGTAAGCAGACACGCGAGCAAAAGCAAAAGCAGACACGCGAACGGCCAACTAAAGGCCGGGGCGCGACATTCCACACTAGAGACGGATTATTCGTGTGAGACGGGTTATCCGTTTGATGATTCGCGTCAGATGGGTAATACGTCTCAATTTGAAAATGGAATAGTTTTAATTTTTAAATGAACAATCCCCCTGACTTTATCCGTCAATTTTGAAGGACAGATTGAAGATGGATTATCCGCTACAGTTAGCCTGTGTACAGCAGCAACCTTCCCTCAGAAAAAAATCAGAGAAGGGGTGTCTCGCGTTGTGGGGGAGGGGGCGACTGTACACAGGCTAGTCTGGATAATCCCTTTCTAGCTCTAGTGTGAAAACGGCCAAAAACAAAATTCCCGTGTCCAGTGTTTTTAATGATAACGAAGGACTGCCGTTTCCTTGTCCCTAGACCTCATTATTCCGCGCGGCTAATGCGTTTCGGGTCACGTGGTCCGAGCGAGTTCGCCACCGAAATGCCTTGACCGAGATTGCGTGGGAAGACGCCGTACAGGGACTAGACATGGCAGTGTGTACTGTAGCGTCAGAGAAAGCAGGGAAATAATAGAAACAGCCCTGCGTGTTGTTTCACTAGTGTGTCGAGGGCACTACCTCCTGAAAATCGCAAATATTAATTCCCATCAAGAAGCCCTCTTTCGCTATAGGAAAATTTAGTTTCCCGAGATAGAGGTAGACTGCAAAACAGTCCGTATTTTTGCGTATTCAAATACGCTCGATTAGTCAAACAAAAGGTCTGGAACGAGGCTGAAAACAGAGATCGAGATCTGGGGAGAGACGCTAAAAATACAGACTGTCCGTTTTGCATAAGTTATTTTCGTTCGAATTACCCGCTTCTCTCAGCCACGGGCAATTCGCATTGGCTAAATTTCGATGCAAGCTGTCAACAAGCTGTCAAGTAAAGTCATTCGCGATATTCCGTACCGCACGTGGTGATAGACTGCTGGGAAAGCATCGCAGCGCAGTTTCTAACCTTTGTTCCGCACGGAGAGCAAAACTCTTGTGGTGAAAGATTCTCCTTCCTCGAGGACAACGAAAGTTCGTTTTTCAGTAGGTCGGCCAACTTTGGTAACGTTTATCCTTTTCTGGTAGGCGCAACAACCATTTTCCGAGCTTATCCATCCACTCATACAGACTCATAAAATTGCCGAACTGTGTTTTGAAATTGTACAATTTATCCGAAGCGCTCGGCTCTTTCAGCTTGCTCCCCCTTCGAGGAGCAGGCACAGGGTTTGTTGGCGTACTGCCACTTCCACTCATTTTTGATCCTCCACTTTATATACTACATCTCACAGAGAAGCAATGCCAAAAACTGCTTTAGAATTACTGGATACAGCGTCAAGGTTCGAAGCCAAGTGTAGACAATAACACGCGCTATTCTCCCTCGGAATCAATTACCGAGAGTATCAAATTCATAGAGAGGTGGAGTCCTAAACAGATTTTTGACAGCTCGACGACGTTTTTGAACCCCATGGTCGGAACGAACTCATTGTATGGAAAACGGACAGTAGTTTTGGGTCGACCACAAAAAAATTTAGAAGGGTTTGTATGGAGTTTTGTACGTAAGCATAACTGGGCTACGATCTCAGAGACAATTTGCCCCCAAAATGCTTATTTTTGGCAAGTAGGCCTCGTGGACATTGTTCTTTCAGAATATCTTGACAAATCCCATAATTTCAGAAATTTCATTTTTATGACGTCACACTTTAGTACTCTATTGCAAATATTTAAAGCATTTTTTTTCCAGAAAAAGAAATACCCCTAAAAAGAGAAAAATAAATGAAGTAAATAAAGAACGCAGTTTCTTGAACGTAATAACTTCGACCCCTTTTTAAGTTTGGGGTTGTCTCCAGAATAAGACAGTAATGAGCCGTGGGATTGTGTCAGAGAAAAAATGTCTGTATAATCATATGCAAATATTCTTCTTTCCTAGAGACGTGAAAACATGAGATCACGTGAAAAGGACTTAGTAAGGTCCAGCAATTTAATCTTTAAATAAAACATTCAAAGAAAATTTTTTTGTAACGTTTTTTTTAAACCCCTCTCGAAAGTCCTTTTTAGTTCATCGGGGAATAGCTTGCCTTCACTTTGAAAGTGATATACGTCATATATCGTACGTAGCAAAAATCAATGGATTATAATATCGCAAAATAAATAGTGTGGTCACTTCACCGTCCTAGCAATAGCTCGCTTAAATTTGTGATCGTACACCTGGTTTTTTTGTCAAAATACGTCTCGTGGTCCGAATTTCTAAAATGGAGCTGATCTGACGCTGACTTCGATTCTGTAATACAGGTGAACAAAAATTGTCTAATATAGTAAACTGGCCGCGCTATTGATGTTCAAAAAACGAGCACTATATTGAAATAAAACTTAAACGATAGCTATAAACATTTTTCAAGTCGGAAGTGTAAGTATAATGCATAAATGAACGTTTTGACAACAAATAAGTTCTCTTTTGTCATCGGACCTCTTGTTCTTGAATTATCGTACTGCCTCTCTATATCATTGTATCTTATTGCCTCTAACTTTTTTAGTGATTACAACAAGTTTTAACTTACCTGAAAGAGCATCTTTGGTACGGAGCTTGGTCATTTCAAGCTTCCCTTGGCCTTCTATATTTGCTCACACCTTGATAAAGGAAACTTTTAATTGCAATCATGTTTAAGTCGAACAGCAGATGTTGTTTTCTCACAATTACATATAACTGTTTTTATTTCACATCCAGTAATTACGAGCTTTCCATAAATATAACAGATTGTTTAACTTTCCACCACTGGGCTAAAAGGCGTCCATACCTGTGAAAAAATAACAAATAAGAGTTTCAGTTGGGGTCGAAAGCTTTTATTAGTTTTCAATTTTATCCGGATTTTAAAAAATCTCTTTGTGTTGTTGTTGGCTCCGTACCTTTCTTAAGAAGAGGCACTCACACGAAGGAAGAGATAATAATAATAATAATAATAATAATAATAATAATAAAAACAATAATAATAATAATAATAATACTATAATAATAATACATCACTGAAAAAGAATTTTGAAATTCGAGCCCCAGGTGTTCAGCTCTCACAAGGTACCCTTTAGTTAAATTTATTAAGCTCTGAACTTATAAGTTCACTGTTTAAGGTTTTTCAGTTTGACTAAGAACAAAATATTAAAGGATCACGAGGGAAGGATTTCCCCTTAAGCTCTTAGGGAGGTAAAGTCGTCGGAATTTCGCCAAGATTGCTCTGAAATATCATTTTGTTTTTAAGGAAATTATTCCCTCGCATTTAACTTCCTTGCAGTGTTCAGGTTACAGTAAGGAAGTTTATTAGTGATATGACTTCCCCTCCTCTCTCACACGGATCCTGATCAGCCTGATCACTTCAGTTTGTAGAACGATCTAAATAGAAGCCTTCTTTGCCTTATGTCTGCGAAAAAACTATGAAGAAAGAGGAAGCGATGAAAAACAAAAAGAAAACATTCAATAGCTTTTCCGCGTCAGCTTTGCTATTGTCTGCTATGTGTTGCATAGCACTAATTCACGTGGAATTTAGAATTCAAGAACATGATCTACTGATATCACACTCAGTAACATTCTGTGATCAAATGGAAACAAAAATCCTTCGTAAAGTGCAGAAGAATTACGAAAAAAGGCAAGCTATGACAGCTAGAAATTTGAGGAATTGTTGCAACGAGAATGGTGAGGAACAGTTCAGACAAGTAATAGAAGTATTATAATTTTATGATTTGAAAGGAGGCCAGCAACTGGCGTTCTCAAAGTCTTCCACGTTTTTCAACATGGTGGCTCATGCCTTCTCCATATTGGAATAGAAAAGAAGACCCTGAGGACGAGTTAAGGAATACTGTTACCCGAACTAAGAGGCCTGGTCGCATTGTAAGGATCACTTCTGATTTTGGGTGAACGATGTAGAACTTCTAAGTCGAACTAAGAAAGTGGAAAGTTGGGTCGAGCGTTATTTTGCGATTAACTTACTTGTCTTAGGGTCTTTTAGCACAGGATGCGTGGGGAAGAATATTGGCCTAGAATATGGCTAGCCTGCCTTTTTAGCTTTTACTTATTCAATTGATAACCTAATCAGCTTATGATTATGACTTTGAAATGGAGCCGAATCATTTCATAATATTCCCTATTTTATGGGTTAGCCTTAAAATTCACTATCACATTTATATCATAGCGCATATGACCCCTATGGATATTCCAGTCGAGTTCTTGCAATATGCAGCATGTTTATCACATGCATCTTGTTAAATGCACGACCTTAGCTTACATTTGTCTCCTGTAGCTTTGACGTAGAGAATTTGAATAAGTAACCAGAATATCACAGGTTCGACGCCAGTAAGCTAGGGGAACATAATTTCTCAACAAATGATTAATTTCTTATATCCTCATAAGAATTGTGTTGTTACTTCCAGACAGAAGCGAGCTTCACGCGATGATTCACAAACAAAATCGTTCCAAAATGCATCTCAAATAAAACAGCTGATCAGAGAAGAGCTTCGCCTGTTGCAAAACCAAGTCTGTGCTAAGGATGAAACCCTCTGCAGCTCAGGACCAAGAGGTAAAACGGGACGACGGGGAAGACTCGGAACCCGAGGGAGACCAGGTCCCCAAGGGAACTCAGGGCCAGAAGGACCTCCTGGTAAACATGGACCAATAGGACCTCCAGGTCCTCCTGGACCCGTGGGCTTAAAAGGGGACCTCGGAGTGCCGGGGAACCCTGGTCCCATGGGCCCTAAAGGCGCTCCCGGTGAAAAAGGAGCCAAAGGAGAGCAGGGCCAGTCTCTCGCGGTTCCTTCTCTGCTGCAGCATCCTGTTGACGTGATAGTAAATGAAAGTCACACGGCCATCTTGAAATGCTCAGCAGATGGTAATCCACCACCAAAGGTCACGTGGTCTAAGATGGATGCGCGACTTCCTGTGGGACGTCACGTGGTAGAATCCAGTGGTGCGCTGATGTTGAAAGACGTTAAGCCTGGGGATGAGGGGGTCTACAACTGCAGAGTCGAAAATTTACTCGGGAGCGTTAACGCTTCCTTGAACGTCACTGTACAATGTAAGTTCAACTGTTTATTTCCTAAAAAAGCTGAAAACCTTTAACGTACTTCGTGTATTTTCTTACAGCAATAGCAGTATCTCATGCTTTGAATCATGTTAGCGGTCTCTGTACATAAAATGGTCAGTTGTTCAAAGGCATATATCACTTTTCGCTGTTAGATAAGTCTCTGTCCACTGATAATGAAATACCGAGTTTCGCTTGTACTAATCTACTAAATAGTGACTTACCCCATGGGTACCAATCTCCAACTTTTAAACAAGCGGGGCTAGCAAACGAAATAATTCAATGTTCTGGGATCAATAATTTGTTTTACATTACGTCCTCTAAACGAAAGCCCCAAAATGCCCGTTTTACTTGCAAAAATCATACGTTTCTCTGTTTCCCATTAGTTGGTCCGCATGTCTCATTATCATCTAAGCGACTACTGGCTGAAGAGAAACAAAACGTCAGTATCGCCTGCAATGCTACTGGTCGGCCTTCGCCTCTGATCACGTGGTCCAAGTTAGTCGGGAGTCTAGCTGGAGACGGAATTAAAGGGCAGGATGGAACCCTGAAAATCTACAATGTTACTAGAAAAGAAGGTGGTATATACATTTGTAAAGCAGAGAGTATTCTAGGGTCAGCAACAGACACTGTCCAGCTCATGTTTTTTTCTCCTTTGCGGTTCACAGTCCGTCCTCCACAGGAAGTGACTCCTTTCATTGGTTCAACTCTCCGTTTGTCATGTTCGGCCGAAAGTGACCTGAGTCCTACAACATACTGGGGAAAGGAAGGGAAGTCTACGCTTTCGTTGGACTCCAATGTTCTTTTGAATGGAACACTGGTTCTTCAGACCATCAAGAAAACTCACGAAGGATCTTACATCTGTAAGGCGAGCAATGCCCTGACCACAATAGACGCTAAAGTTAAAATAAATTCTCCGATTACTACTTCCTGTTCTGTGATAAAGAAATACGTTAGCAGTGTAAGCGGAAATTACGTCATTGACCCAGATGGCGAAGGAGGCCTGGCACCGTTCTCGGTTTTCTGTGACATGACCGATAAAAGTGGAGTTGGCGTGACAGTTATTAGTCACGACAGTGAGAGCAGGACACATGTTAAAGGATATGAAAGACCAGGTAGCTACTCACGTGACATTCATTACACTGGAGCGAGTCTGTCTCAGTTGGCGAATCTAACCGGGGTCTCATTGCAATGTGAACAGTTTATCAAGTATGAGTGTCATGGCGCGATTTTCTGGTTTACTAACACAAAACCAGACTCATGGTGGGTGTCACGTGATTCTGCAAAAATGACGTATTGGGGTGGAGCGTCACCTGGCAGTGGTAAGTGCGCATGCAGGATGACCAACTCTTGTGCAGACCCCAATACTGTTTGTACCTGTGACAAGAATGACCTTGTATGGCGTGAGGACAGCGGTCCCCTCACTGACAAGTCAAAGCTTCCTGTAAAACAGCTCAGGTTTGGTGATACTGGTCATGGAGGTGAAGAAAGCTACTACACACCAGGTAAACTGAAATGCTTTGGTATTGCATAACCATTACATCCCCTTTCGAGAAAGAATTTTTAACTAAAGCTATTATTTACAGTACTTACTATCATTAAAACTTATGCTGATGTTTTTCGTTAGTGTCCTTCAACTTTGAATTAATGGATCATGCTATTTTTTTTAAGTAGAGAAGACTGGTTAGCGGCAAACATCAAAGTTGAAAACAATGGCGCTGTAGGTTATGCTGGAAGCTCCCTGACTGTGCACAATCCTTTGTTTTTTGTTCACAAATTGTGACTGAATAAATTAACGCAATGTTTCTATTAGTCAGTAAGTTGAAAATGATAGGAATGCTATAGAGCGTTTTCACATGTCGTCACGGCGGCCATATTGGTGTTCCAAGACAATGAAAGGGCGGCCATGTTGGTGTTCCAAACTAATCCCGTGGGAGTTGAACTCTTTTCTTACGTAAAAACTTTCTTTTGTTCCAATAAATTTGCATAGACGCTGGCCACGTGAGTGGAAACGCTCTATTGAACGTTGTGAACGAACTGGTCCGAAAAGCTAACAAAAACCTATAACAAAGGGTTTCCCAATCATTCCACTTTATTTGACTATGCTTTAATTAAGAGACATTTATCTTAGAGACATTTCTATAACGACTTTTGCAACAGTGAAGAGTCTGAAGAATAATCACTCGAAGAAGCTATTTAGCATACAAATTTCCCGGGGGGGGGGTACTCCCTAATGTGGGCTATATAGGTATGTGCGGCCCCAAAGGGTAGGGTTTTTCAGCCGTTTTGGTCATAAATTGGGTATCGATTTTGGCTATTTTGCCGCCATTTTGGTCATAAGTAGGGTAACGATTTTTGCACTGTAGTCTTGAATGCACTTTTTTAGAAGAAGCTACTTCCTTATCATGTCCCCCTCCTTCCATCTGCGCTTTGCCTTCCTCTCCACCGGCTGCTTTGTAGGCTAGAAAATACAAGCAACAAAAGCCCTTCACAAAATAGGATATCAAATTTTTGGTTAGGTCATAAATAGGGTAGGGAAAATCGCAGATTTTGGTCATAAATAGGGTAAGGGTTTTGGGAAGCGGGCCGCACACCCCTACCCAATTTTTCTGCGAGTACCCCCCCGGGACAAATTTAAAACAAAATCGAATATTTCGTTTGAATTGCTCGACCTCCATCAGCGATGGCAAACACCGTAAGCGCTTAGAATATTTAGTTGTTTCAGTTCGTTATGAAGAGAAGTGTTTTAAATCATAACAATCCCCTGACGTTTTGCGCACTGTAATTCAATCAGTGACAAAAAACGCCTCGTCGCGATGATTTCAATTGCAAACAAGCGGTCGTTAACCTCAAACTACCACATGCCGTACAAAACGATGTGTCTTTCTGCCAGTCTGTCCTTCCATAAAGAAGTAAGATTTCCTTTTGTATCTTTTCTGGACAATAACAATCTTTGTATATTCTACTGAGACATTAATCTGTAAAATTAGTTCAAGTTCCACGTTAAGAATTAAGGTAGGTGAAAACAATGTTTTTTGAAGAGCTAAAGTAACCTTTGAGGTAGAGTTAATTGATTATTCCTACAAGACGGGGTCGTCTTTATTTTCCTGTGAGTTGAAATGACTCCAAAGGAAAGGTACAAAGAACTTCATTGGTAATATGAGGTATTTAAAAATATTGGGTAAAAACAACCCCCAAAACCTATTATTCAAAACCTAAAATTTTTACTCCACGTTTAGAACTAAACTACTAAATTACTTAGTGTAAAGTATGCAAATTTGCGTGCGGTGCAAGGATGCACATGCACAGAAGAAATTAAAAAAAAAACTGTAGTAATATTTTGTTAACAAAGTTTATTGTCTATTTACTGTATTAGGACAAAGTCATCCATCATATAAAAATTTGCTATCATTTAACGCGATATTAGTAACAGTAAGTTTAAGTTAAGTTCCACAGATTTGTAAATTACTTGCATGCAATGGTTGAAGGAGCTTAGCTCTTAGGCGTGGCTAAATCTGCATAATTATTAGGTTTTAATTACTGCAAAGTTTATCTTTACACTGAAGAAGAAAGTGGTATAAAAGCTATGAAAATGATCATGTCCACGTTTTCTATTAAATTAGACTTTAATATGAGGCCACATTCTCTTTATCAAACATACACGACGACCTTTTACGTCTGTCGATTAATAGACCAAATCTTATCCTTTTCGTCGATTAACTAGAACCAGCTTGAAGTCAAGGAATTCGTTCAGAAGAATTCTTCCACAAGGCTTACAAGTATTTTTTAATGATATTCTGCGAGTTAACCCGGACTGCAAGCTAATTCCAGTTCATTTCCGAGAATTCGAATTCAAGGTGCATTTCCACTATCGCAAAATTTTTCCATGTGAACACACGTAATTTTTAAGCGCATAAATATAATAGAGGCAATGTCTGGAAAGTCTAGCGTAAACGTTACCTCTATTTTATTTACGGACCTCAAAATTTCGCGACAGCAGAAATTCTCCCTTACAGTCTATTTAAATCTCCCTTCGGTTTGGTTTCGGCAGAAGTAAGTAATTTAAAAAAGGTACGGTTTACCAATTATGATGCAAGATTTAATTGTAGATTAGTATCAACGTAATAGGGCCATTTATACGAGGAAAAATAAGACGCGTCCTAAACAAGCCGTAAAATTCCCGTATAAACGGCACATTTCGTCTGAAATAAGCGAGGCGTAGCCTAGACGCGCTTATCTGAGAATAACCCTTAACACTTGTTCTTAAATAAGACGCTTCTTAGCTAAGACGAGAAAACCTCCGCGTCTTATATAAGACGCAAACGCATAGTGTTCTAAAGTTGGCAACAAATTTAGCGTCCGAAATATCTTTAAAGTCCCGCTCGAACCAGTCGGTCTATCGCCTTCTTCCCGTCTTTCTCGAATTTCTCCAAAAGAGTATTATTTTCAACTCTTCTACGGCAAATGGGGGTCTTCACGCTTAGTAGCAAAGACTCCGCCGTCTTCATCAATAAGATCCGCAAAATTTGGCATCTGCGGCAAATCGCAACACGATGCCGTAACTTTGAAACACGCACCATGTTGGGTTGCCGTTGCTACGGGCAACACTCTCGTGAAAACGAGTCCAGGAACAGAAATAGGACGTGACGAGGACTTGAACCATTAATACGTCCTGCTTTCGTCCTAGGTAAGATATGCTCGTTTGCGTCTTATTTAGGACGTGTCTTATGTAAGACGCGTCCTATTTTTCCTCGTAAAAATGGCCCCTATCGGTTCCTTAAGATACCCCCCTTGCTATTTCCTAAGACGCAGTGATCGACGAATTTTGTTTCATAACTTCTTTGGTTTAATGTGACGGCTACGAAACAATTAAATCTTAAGAGGACCATGCTTTTTCAAGCAAACGGCGTCTAGTGAAAGAACATCTTGAGGGTACCGTTAAAAGAAAAGGCTAGGAAAAACTTCCCTCGAAAGTTGGGGTTCATAGCCCGTCTATCTCAGGGCAACAGGCGAATCCCTACTGACTTTACCGTTTACGTTTTTGCTCATTAGCATTAGCATAGAAGATGTCTCCTAGAAAACGTCGGCCTCTATACAGAATAGGTTCAAAAGTGAAAGACTTGGTTAATTTGAGCGGTTTGTGTAATTTTCAGTTCCTGGAAGACATGAAGAAAGGAAATATAGGCAATCAAAACCTGCCAAAAATTGCTGGGTGGGAAAAACGTGAATCAGCTCATGCATTCTTTGTAAATTTTCGAGTTTTTCCAAAGAGAATTTTTCTGTAACTATTCGCTATATCGGGCTAAAACGTTTAGGAGATAACTGAAATTGTTATGCTCTCTCAATAATCAGGGACTTTACTTTATTACTGGAGCGTTATCAGATAATGATAAGCATATGTTAATGAGGCCAAAACTGACTGTAAACAAGACAACCAATTCGCCTATCGGTTCTGTACGTTCTGAAAATTCCGAAGTAATATCAAAGCGGAATTCAGGAGGAATTACTAGTTGCGGCCTTTTAATCCGACTATTTCTTTAAGATTTATTTGACATACCCATTATATTAATAAAAGACCGGGTACCAGAAATTTAAACTCTTATAATATTTAGCAAAAATCTTCTTGAGTTAAGTCAACATCGAGTTGTGCATTATCTACATCTTAGCTTTCTAATGTACACGGTTATTTTATAAAAAAAATACATTAGTCATTTAACCTTGTTCTGTAAAATTAGGACCACCTGTCCAGATCAGTAACAAGATAACAGCTGTATCATTGCAGATACGGTAGGTATTTAGTAGTTTGAAGGCACTTTTTACTCAAACCTTTCGATCCAGTCCCGTGCTGCGTTTTGACAGGGAAAACTGTACATTAACCATTGCTTAGTTACTTGATCTGAGTTAATGTATATTCTGTTTTAAGCAGAAGATATAATATAGTCCTGCAAAATAAATAAATTTACTTGTAAAAATATTAATCGACTTGTCGCTTTTAACTTGAAGTAAAGCAGAAGGCAACAGGTAAAACATCATGGCCAGTAACAACCATAATGTTAACATGGATTCAACGTTTGTTTGTGTTTACATTAATTATTAATATTATTAGAACAATAATTTTGCACTTATGTATCTGCTGCTATGAAACGATTACTTTTCTTCTCGAGAATTCGCAGGGAAACATCGAGATTCGAGGGAAACTAAATTAACTACCTTCCAGACAGACCAGTATGTCATAACGGGCTTAGTTACTTAGTCAGCGAGCGGTCAAAATTCGCGGCTAATTAACATTGCACTGTACCCTCACGTCATAGATTGTGCAATGATACTCCCTCAAAGGCTTTTGGCGGGAAACAGGTTCATTCATAATCATATGCCATGTGACCTCAAAGTACCCAATAAGAGCGAGCGTGCTAATTGTAGAAGGTCCACACACGCGTGATCACATTACGAGTGATGGAGGGTCCAAAGGTGATTCATTAGATTGCGTTCTATGCATTCTATTCAGTCTTAGTGGATGTTTAAATGAATGCTGGCTACCTACGTGTCACGCAATCAGTCACAAAATCACTCGGCTGCAGTTACGATCGTCCTGCTCTGAGGGTGGAGTCTGGGAAAGAGAATTCGCCCTTCTCTCTCTCCCTCTAGCAAATGAGGTTGCCGTCATCTCTGTAGGGACCTTTCGAAACTACGACGGCGACGGCAACAGGAACGTTAAAAACACAATAGGTTCCATGATGAAAACAACAACTCTACCCCTACAACACGCTTTTTTGTACATTTCTTTGCTGTCCCTTCATAACTACGACGTGAAATGACCAAATTTTAAGTCGACTTGAGAAGGGGAACGGCAGGGCAATAAATTTTTCTCTCTCCCTCTAAAACCGGACGCGGTCCCCTCTCGTCAATTCCAACCTAACTTCCCTACTTTCAAGTAACTGGGTTACCTGGTATAAGGGCGGGAATGTTTCAATGGAGGCGAAGTCTGTTTTCAGAGACGTTTTTATTGGCGTCGCCCCTTTCAAATCGTAAAGCTGCGTGCAAACGGACGCAACAACTCCCAACATCGTTGGGCCAACAATGCTGGGAGTTGTTACGTCCGTGTTTACAATGCTGTCCAAACGGAGGCAACAAGTTCCAACAATGTTGTGACCTACAGTGCATCGTCGGAAGGATACAACCCATGAGACTTTGTAAACTTGAATTCGGCAGCCATCTTGGCGCGTACGTGGCCCCAACAATGGATCCAACATTTTTGCACTACGTTTCGGCGATCAAGGAACAAAAGAAATGTTGGGAGTTGTTGGCTTAAGCGTTTGCCCGGTTTCAAACTTTGCGCAACAACTGTCAACAATACGCAACAACATGCAACAGGGTGTGCAAAAGGACGCAACACGTAACATCCAACAATGTTGGGAGTTGCTGGCCAACAATGTTGCGTCCGTTTGTAAGGGGGTGAAGGTCCCTTTTCTTTGTATGGCAACGTGGTACTACGACTGCGTATATTATCAGGTAAGTTTAAAGTTCATTTGAAACAACAGCACCTACCTGACGCCATAAATAAATAGAACAAAACCAATAAGGATAGAAGCACACGCATCTAAAAACCAGACGTTAGGATTTTCGTCGTAGATGAGATTACTCATGGCCATTACAAAAGCCATCACGGCCTCTGCTGTCGAGTTAAAAGCTGTTGGAAGAAATAATAAATAGTTACGTTGATACACGGTCCCGGATAAACAAAATAGAGCTAAAGTTTAGCGTGAGTCCTCAGGGGCGCAGGGTGAGATTTTGAAGGTGTAAGCACGAGAAGAAAAGTTGGAACGCGAAAGGTGCTCCAATCTAGGAGGTCTGGAAGCATGCTCTACCATAAAATTTTTTAAAATTAGGGGCTCGGAAATACCATGTTCTGCGTTTTTCCCAGTACTTTTGCAGCAAATAAATACAAAGGAAAATACAGTTGTTAGTTGTTTATTCTACCTCTAGTCAGGTTATCGGTAACGTACGGTGTGAGGAAAGAAAAGGGCAAGCAAGTTAACCCTTTAAGCCTTAAGAGTGATCAGCATCAAATTTCTCCTTGTAATATCAATGCTTTGTAAAACACAGTGGTCATGAGAATTATGGACATGATCACACATGATGAATTTGCTCGATATTTTATCAACTTCTCCCTACTACTTCTGTAGGATATGAATAGGGGCAATAAATGAGAATTCAAATTTTGATCTTATGGTTTAAAGGGTTAAGGGACTGGTGAGGCTGATACTGTGAAGCAGCAGGGAAGGGTAAGGAAGACAGTTAATCGCCCCATGTAAGGGAATGCAAGACAGTCTTGGATTCTGGATTCCACGCCGTGGATTCCGGATTCAAGTCTTTGTCAGTGGAAGTTGGATTCTGGATTGCAATCGTTAGTGTGATTCCCGATTCCTTGAGCTGTATTCCAGGTTCCAAAGCCCAGGATTCCGGATTGCACAAGCAAATTTTCCTGGATTCTGGATTCCACAGGCAAAAATTTCTTGGATTCCAGAATCCGTATTCCCTTATATGAGGCAAAGTCAACGAATAAGCAGTGATAAAATCTGCAATTAATGCCCTTAAGAGAGAAGACAAGCCTCCCCACCCCACCCCAATCAGTGTAACTGAAGGGAGTACCCTAAGGGGCTATGACTTACCGTCTGTTCGTAGGGCTTTGCTGTCTACTTTGTAGGCGATGTGGTATTTGAACCAAGCTAACGACACCATCAGACCGAAAATTGCAAACGTGGTGATTAACAACGGTGTGTTCTGAAAAAGAGTTAGAACAGTTAGGGTAAAAAAATAAAACGATACTATGTAGGCCTAGATACAAATATCCGGATAGTTTTTAAGATATTTAGAACATGTTCGAGATATTTAGAAAAAAAATTCAGGAATTTCCGCAAACATATTTAAGCGATGTTTCATGATATTTGTATCTAGGCCTAATACTATGGTATGAAGACCGTTCCGCCATTTCCACGTCGTCATTCGTCGTCCACGGGAAAGTTTAATCATTTTTCTGGGTAAACGGCAGTTGTTTCATTTCTCGGTTATTCATTGTTAAGATCCTCCTTCGGAAAACCGCGATATCTTTCACTCTCTGTAGTCCGGCAGCGCTCTACCGACTGATCTAGGCCTGCCCGGATCACCTTATAGTCAAACTTGGGGGAATTGCAAGTTAACAGCCCTCTCGCCAGAAACTCAATAGTATTTGTTAGACTACCAACTGATCTAATATTTTGCCATCCATATTCAATAAAAAAAGATTCGCGCGGCTTCTTTAATTTCGTATCTAGTTATAGCCATTGAAGAGAGATAGGTGTGTAGAGAGGAACAATTCTCTCGCAGGAACCGGCTTAACGTTTTGTGAACAGAAGTAATAAAGTTAGATAGTTTCTCCTATATGTTATAAATGTTATATTTAGATCGTATCAGTGACAAAGGCGAGCCTATCGTTTTGGCTACACAAATCAGATCATTTTTATATCTGATCTAACTAAGATTAGGGACAGTGATCTTTTCAACAGAATCACACGTGGCACTGGTCATGTATTGTATGACTTGCTTAAACCAAATGTAACAGGGTTCTTGGTTAAAGGGGCCATGACTTCATACTCCCTACGGAGTAAAAAGGGAACGATTGAAACGAGCTTTTGTCAATAGGTGTTTTTTAAAATTTATTTCTTAATATCTTTCAACTTATTTTTAATTTCGTAATACATATGAAAGGTTTTTATCTTAGCTTAGTTCGTTATTGATTGTAAAACCACACGTATGTTGTGACTGGCTTCTTAATAAAGACTTCTATCTATCTATCCTTGCTAGAAAATAATGGGGGCAACTCTCTCATTATTTCCTAGCGCCTGCTACGCTGGCTAAGTTTCTCCTACCCGAATTGGCTCATGGTCTATGCTCAGCATATAGACTGCTATGGACAGAACAATAAGGCCAGAGAGGACAAAACAAAGGCCGATTGCGATACAAGCTCTGCAACACAAACATAAAAATGGTGGTTAAAACGCTTTTATTTTATTTTATTTTTTTTGAAGCTTAACCCTGTTCAGAAGGCCGGGGGGAGGCTTTTGAGGTCCCCATCGCTTAAAAGTTAAATAACCGTTTAAGCCATGACCACCAGGCTTAGCGACTTCCTGGTTATCTGGGAACACTTTAAAGTCATCGTGGATCTGCCAATAATGTTACTAATAATGACGTCACATTACGTCATTGTGTCAATCAAGCCCGAAAAAAAAATCTAATAAAATTCGTCGAAAAAGAAAAAGGGCGATCTCTTTGCTCGGAAGGTTACGCTTTATCACCGTGCGCTGCGCTACGAGAACAATAGGGACCTCACGATCCGACGACGGCGACGTCCATGAAAACGTCGCAGAAAAATAGGCTTCTTATCCTTTGAAACTATTTAGAAATTATCCCAAATAGCCATGTTAAAAAGAAAAGAAAGGAACTGAAGAGAGGGGACCCGCGTAGTTCAGACAGAGACGGTAGAATTTATCGCCTTGCCGTTCCCGTTCTCAGGTATTAAAACTTAAAATTTGACCATATTACTGTCATAGTCGTGCCAGAACGGCAAAGAAATTGACAAAAAAGCATGATGTACGTGCAGAGTTGTTGTTTTGCTCATTAAACCTATTGCTTTTTCTGAAGTTCCCGTTGCCGTCGCCGTCGTAGTTTCGTAAGGTTCATAATAGCAATGGACCTACGGACATAACACGGGCGTTGACATACTGCCACACAAAAAACAGAACAAAACGAAAAAGAACGGTCTGAAAAAGGTTAAAAAACATTGATCCAAACATGGATCAATTTAGGTTTCTGGGCAACTGACCACCCACCCCTCCCCTAAGTCAACATTATCACATACTTCTCACTTAGGGCAAAATGTTGGCTTAGGGGAGGGGTAGGTGGGCAGTTTCCCGGAAACCTAAATTGATCCAAAAACATAAGGGGAATAAAGCTTACTTTCTCTCCCTTTCATAAGTATATGTCTTTCCTTCTCTGCCCCTAAAGCGCCAGACTACCACAGCTGAGGAGCACGCGTCTAAAATAGCTGCGAGCTATAACAAATACAAAAGGGAATAAATACATTCTCTCCATAAATAAATAAATAACAAATAAAGAATTTTGTTCTTTACCCTCGGCATTACTTATAGCACTAATGTTAGTAGGGCCGAGCAGGGTTGAGAATCCGAACTGGTAGGAGGCAAAGCAGCAGGCTATTTTACACGCGCGGCCGAGGATTCGAACTAGGGACTACCGAGGACAAATCCAGGACTTAAACTCGGGGCACCCGAATTGCAAATCCAGCGCTCTAACCACTGGGCCACGCTACCCCCTCTTAAAAGAAAAGACAGATTAGCAGATCTGAAAGGAAATAAGAAATCAAACGAACGAATCGACAAGAGTGGAAATGGACTAGGGGAAAGAGGTCGATACAGCACAAACAGAAAAAAAGAGAGACAATCAAATTGTTTTATAATGATATACATTAGACTCAAGCACAAAAAATGTTTACAAATTTACCATACATCTGAATTGAAAGTAAAATCGAGGCGGAGATAGCGAATGGCGGCCGAGATAAAGTTCAAAATCCCCTCGATCAGACCCTGCTCTTTTTAAAACTTGACGAAACTGAAGAGCTTGTAAGCATAAATCAAGTCTTCGCCAAACCGCAAAATAAAAAGGAAAAACTACGAAAAGCAACCTGTGATAAAGTACCTTAAACGAACCCATTACGTTAATCAAAACTGTTCCCAGGGGCAATTTTAAAGTTTCACGTATAACCTATTTTTGCTCCCATTAAAAGCGCAGATGACGTCAACCATTATAGATATGTCAGCTGTACCAACGCTACAAAATTAAAAGCTTTTACCGCCGGTTCGCCTTTGAATATACTATTAAGCAAGCTACTTGAACATAGAAGCATTCTTGTGATAAAAACTGATCTTACCGCAAGTCTGAACGCTGATGGAACTCCATTTACGGTCGACAGTACTAAATTAAGGGAAAAGAATAGTTTCAATACTCAAAAAAACCATTCTGTCTTTTAAGAGATCGGATGCTTAGTCTTTTAAGCCTTTAAAATGTAAAATTAAACTGAGGAAAGTTATTCGACGTTTCGAACATCATTATCAAGACACTTAATTACGGTTTTCATTCTTGATAACAGTGTTCGAAACGCCTCGAATAATTTCTTCAGCTTAATTTTTCTTGTCTGTCTTTTCTCAGTTTATTTTTTTTACGACATTTACAATGTACGTATTCGAAATTAGAAAAAAAGTTTGCTTTATATAATTAGACCCGGTCAAAAGAACACTGAAACGTTATTATGCTGCTCAGTAGTAATGCTCATATAATTTTATAAATTGTACTTAATTATATCTATTCTGCTTTCTTTCAAATTTTATTTATACTACATTAATTTTATTCTAGGTAATCTTCTTCCTTTAAGTGATGGAACTACGTATTTATTTTTTCCGTTATCGTAATAACAACTGCGGGGGCACAACATTAATTATTCCAGGTGTGTCCCTCTCCAATTTAGGAACATATTCAATTTATAAAATTATTATTAATTGATGTAATAATGTACTGAACTGGAAAAAATAGAATACAGAATACAGACCTGGTTCAAACGTCGCGTTTCACCTGTACCGCATTTAATGCTAATAGATTCGGTACATGTAAAATGCGACGTTTGAACCGGACCTTGATCCTTTCTTTTACTTGTATTATAATAAACATATCAATAAACTGTAAACAGCAAGATGACAACTTTTTACGGAGCTTCAAGTCTGTTCTTTTTTATAATTGCTCAAGAATAACCTTTAAGCCTAGCCTGTCTCACCATCATCCAAAATGAGAAGATGGAAATAAAGATGAACTCAGATTCCAAGTATAACTCTCAAGTTTGTGGACAAAACCCTATGGTGTTTGTACTCAATGATATCTTTTTGTCAGTGCCTTAATACAGTCTTACACCTTTTTCAGTATCCCAGTTTTTCGCTCTCGCGGTATTTTATGGGGATTTTATATCAAACTGAAAGTTTCCTGACTGCTTGCATTTCTTTGGTGCATGAGCCAGACAAGCCGTGATCGAGACAATAGCCGTCGTGTACGAACTCACGAAAAGAACTTAGGAGAAACTGTTCGCCGATCTGGCACAAAAATACAAAGCATTTTTTGTGCCCAATCAGGAGCCGGCATCCGCCGCTTGAATTTTTGGAAATAGCTCGGTGAGAGTCGGTACCCAGGGGCTCTTTCGCCCGTACTTGAAAACTTTCGTCGCGCCCTTTCTCCCGACCCGCCTGGCTGTCCCTGAGTCTCCGAGGATGGACTTGAGTTCGGGACGCCTGTGTTTTCACGCAGACGACATTTGGCTACACAGTGCAACTACCCGAGTTCATTTCGTTTTGCTTTCGTATTATGTTCTAGCGAGAACGACATTTTTCTTGCACGACGAAGACAAGTGCCGAAGCAGGCGGAATAATGCATGTGTGAGTCAACTCAATTCCGGTCGTCTTTGTTTTCGTTCTAGGCGCTAGTACGGTAAACAGATCTTTTCAACCTTGGCTGAAGTTTAGAAAAATTGCCCCAGACTGCACAAAAAAACAACAAACTGAAAAATTCTGCTGGTCGTAGTATGACGTCATCGTGCAAATAGGGACCTTAAGCATCGACGACGACGACGACGGCAGTGAAAACATCACTAAAAAATGAGTTTGCGTCCTTTCAGTCTTTAACGCGTCTATTTGGAACCGCTCAATTCGACAAATGTAGGCGACTTTTCCTGGAGTTGAAATGTTAAGGACTTTATCCATGTTCAAATAGAGAAAGGAAAATTTGTCTTCATATGTCCACGTCCTCCATGAAACGTCGCATTGGGAGGCTTCACGTCGTAGGCGTGCAGCGGACGTCAAAGAAATGTACTAAAAAGCGTGATGCACGTGCAGAGCAGTTGTTTTGCACATAAAAACAATTGTTTTTTGACGTTGTTGTTGTTGTCGTCGTGGTCGTTGCTTAAGGTCCCTGTTGTCCTAATTATTGAACACTGAAATATCTGAAAACTTTTCCCATATCTTTAATTTGTTAATCAATGAAAATTTCCTTTATATTTGATTTTAATTTTTCCAACTCATTACACTAATGGGTTTTGACTTTGAAGCCTAAGTTGATATATCTACTGGCAGCTGCCTGCTGGCAAATGTGATTTTTTTTAGTGACGTTAATAATTTATGAAGTAGACCCATTGTAAGGAAAATAATTTAAGAACACTAAGTTAGAAAAACTAAGAACCCACATATTTTTTCAGTTGAAAGAAAACGAAAAACACCATTTTGAATAACATGTTACATTTTGTCAAATTTTCAATTTTTATTTTTCATCGATGCATGGATCACAACATAAATCGTAGATCATGAAATAAATGAGGAAACCTTTCTCCTAAGATATATACAGACGCAGGTTGTTGCTTTGCACTTTGGCTTAGTAAAACGGTCAACTACATGCATGCAAGAATGTACCAGAATTAAAAAAAAAAAACTAAAGAAATAGTCATGATAAAAAAAAAATTACGCACCGAAGTATACGCCTCCTAAGGCCAAAGTGGTCACTGTTGATAGGTATGAAACAAGGACAGCTGATCTGAACCACAAAGCTGAGATACTGGTGTTAAGTTTATCCATCTCGCGAAACATCTCCTCTGCAAAACACAAGTTTAAATGGTATTACATTTGTTCAAGACCTAGTGCGGTATAACGCGTGGTTCATATGGTATATTTTTGGAATAAAGGTCATAGATGAAGACAAACAGTGAAATATATAGCTTATGACTACAGAGCGAACGATATAACGTACATGATTAGAAAATTGAATCTAAATATGCGCAATATAGTTCTCAACTATACAATTGGTTTTATTTGAAAATAGTAGTACAGCCTCTATCTAACGAATTCACGAAACATAAGATAACGACTAAGAAACATTAGCATGGTTTCCTGTCGTTGTAAGTCAAAATCTGAAAGCTATACATTAGATGAAAGAAAAATAAACATGCTATGCTCATATACACTGACCTTCCTCCGCACAACGGTTCGCGCGTCTTTGCCGTTCCAAATCAAAAAGCCGAGACGCATTTTGGAACTGAATCCACCAGTCTTTCTTAATCGATACCGTACTCGATTTACTGGCTTCTGACATGTCCAATATCGTTTTAGGTCATTAGATTTGCAACAAGAACCGAGCTCCAAACAACCCTTATGGCTTCCAAAACGCATTCATGAAATTTGAATTCAGTGTAAAATATAACAGCGATGCGTGATAACTTCTAATGCCAGTGTTTTTGTCCCAAGGGTTTTGTTATTTTCCCATTCTACTCCAAATTTCAGCGGGTACGAGCAGGTGAAAATAGCATGCAAGCTATCAGTGAATGATGAATTACTAATTTTTAGAATTTTAAAGAGACCACGCAGCGAGGACAAGGCATAGGCTGCAAGCAGACACGTTTGTTTGTGATTCAAAACACTCCCCCTTTGTTCTGCGAAGTCTTCAAATAATCATTTCTTTGAAATGCAAATTCTTAGCCGTATCTCGCGGTGATATAACAGCTAAAGAGTGATAAATTTGGAAGTTAAAGCTATTTAAGAGAAGCGATAAATTAGCACTCTGTTGGCTGAATTTTCTTACTACTACTAGCTGTTTTATTAGAAAGCTTGAAGGATAAACACAGCTTTCTCTAGTTTTTTCTGCTTTCTTTTTTTTAAATTTAGTAAGCATTAAAAGTGGGCTTTGCCTAATAATATGTAAACTATAAACGAATTCGCTTAAAAGCATCGCTCAGTGACACAAACTATTAAAAAGAGCTATGGGACTCAATTTAAATGTTTCTCGACCAATCAAAACCTAAACGGTACTCGACTGACTTTGAGTCAATATGTCTTCGAACAACTGGAAATTTGCTTTAAAAGTCATATTTTGGTAAGAATATTAATTAATAATTCATATAGATATGACAAGTTTTATTATTTTTTTTACGAAAGCTGATTCTCGGTCTAGGGGCCTGTTTCTCAAATGACCAGTAACTTTTCGGGCCCGAAGACAAATTTTAAAATCAATACTAGCAAAGTTGCCAGCTCACAAACCCGTCAATTATGCCGGCTTCTTTAACTAATATTGTATCATTTTCAAAATTATTGAAATTTTGGGCGTCAGTGCAAAGACCACAAACATAGAAGAACTTTTCGGGCCCGAAAAGTTATCGGGACTTTCGAGAAACGGGCCCTAGGGCTCTGCAAAGTCAGAAACAGCCGGCCAAAATGATATAGGCTCTTTCCTTATGTTGGCTCTTGAAAGCGACTGTGCACGGTATTAAGAAAAAGACCCGTCAAATTGGCCATTTCGGAGTTGCGTAGGGAACTGGGGCGAGTTTCAAATTCAAACTAATCGATAAACTGACCCCACCATATAAAAGGTCATGTTGAGATTGGTTAGACCCGTTTCAAACGTCGCGCTACTGCCGTGTTAAACTAAATTGATCGAAATAAACTCGACTTTAGCACGGCAGTAGCTTGACTTGGTTTCAAACGTCGCGCTACTGCCCGTGCGAAACTAAATTCATAAATTATAAACGCATTAGAATACATTTTAAAAGTCCACTAAAACCCTTTTCATTTTTTAATTTTGTTTTCCGCAACAGCTATTTTATTCGAGTGAGTTAAATTCGACGTCTAAAACCAAGTGGTGCTACAGTCGTGTTAGAGTGGTGCTGAAGTCGAGCCAGCTTAGAACGGCAGTAGCACGACGTTTGAAACAGGCCTTATTTGACCAAGTTTGGTGCTCTAAAGTTGAACAGGGATCAAGTTATGACTCTTGAAACATGATTTTTCAGTTTTTCTGTTAAACTGTAAAATTCGTCATGCATCTTGGAAGGAACTAATTCGAAAATCACTATGTTTGCCAATTTTCAGGAATATCACAGAAGTCGTGAAAAAAATTAAGAGTTTATATGGTTTTGGGGGACGCTGTCACAAAATTACAAACGTTTGTACGGATCTCTAGCCATGTTTCCAGAGCCATAACTTGATCCCTGTTCTACCTTGGAGCACCAAACTTGCTCAAATAACCAACCTCAACATGACCTTTTATATGGTGGTCTCAGTTTATCGATTAGTTTAAATTTAAAACTCGCCCCAGTTCCCTACGCTATTCCGAAATGGCCAATTGGATAGTTCTAGTTATAGTTGAATTCTCTTTACGATTTTACGATTGGGTTTGAATTGCGGAATATTATGGGGTAGGAATAACTTAGAGCTATTTCGAGGAAGGTTGTTGGATAAAGTGCACGCGACAACCGCAAAGGGTATTTTGGCTCGTTTTGAGTTCACTGTTTTTTAAAAGAAATTTACTGGAGTATAGAGACTTTAGGGTACGGCGACTAGGGACTACGAACTACGGCTGGACGAGTGTTGTCCTTTGTTTGTAGCACTGGGTTGAGTCGAGCAAATATAGAACGTTAAGACTGCACTACAGACAGAAGGTTACGAGAGAAGAGGCGGAGAGGGAAATAATACGCAACGATGTTCTTGTTTTCATGTTCAGTTCAAGTATTTTGCATGTGATCTTATCTTAAGAGTAATGAACAAATTCTTCCATACTTGGGAAAGCACTGATTACGTCGAGTGAAATTGGTGAACAAAGTTTTGGTTACACAGTTTTTATTTTTTCGCCATGAATACTTACGTCAAATTTTAAAGAAATAAACAGAAATAGTAATAGTTCAGTTATTAGATTTAGAAGATGGACTTCTCCGATTACTGATGTAGTTTGACGTATTGAAATCCCGAGTTTCGATTACCTCAAAGATGTTTAATATATCATTTTCATTCCGCAAATACGATATAAAAACTCGAATAAACAAAGGTTACACTAGCAGAAAGACACACTAATAATTTCGAACAAACATTGAAATTCAAGTGCGAAGAGATAGTACATTACCTCCATGATTTCTGTTCGCGGCCGTCAATCTGAATTCTGCGTATAAACAGCTAAGCTTATTTTAGTTTTAGATAAAAATGTAGTTACAACCTTAAGTGGTTCGAGTATATTAAAAGAGTAAATCTGAGCAGAAATTGGACACAACTTACATATTTCGCTTCCCTCTCACTTAACAGGTGAATTGAAAAGTTTTTTACGAAAAGACCAGAGTCTAGAATTACCGAGACGGCAAAATGCAGGCAAAATGTTCTCCGTAGTCGCGACTACGCGAAACAGCTCAACAACTCACCGTAGCCGCATGACTACGCGGGAAAAATGAACAGTCACGTGGTTCTGAGCATGCGCAGTAGCGTGTTTAATGCAGTAGTCGTAGTCCGTAGTCATTCTATCTTAAAGTCCCTAATGGCAGGAGAGGCCACGGACGTATGTTTATGAGCTGCTAAAGGAAATCAACAAAAGTAGGTTCGACAGGTACGTATACAGGTGTATTGAGCATATCCCATATTACCTTTCAGGATTGTCGCGTGCAAATTTCAGTTTTCCGACAACCTTTCTCTAAATAGCTGTATGTTGCGAACTAAACGAGGGCCGTCGCCAATGCCTAATTTCAAACCGAGGAGGGCTGGGTACAAGTCCATGTATTATGCGATAAACAACACAAGACCCAGAAAGTCAGAAAGAGGAGACCGAGACTTACACAATCCTCAAGTTGTTGTTTATCGGGAACGATAAACATCGCAGGGCGGCGCTTGCCAAGCGCCTGCTACGCAGGCTTCACGAATCACGGCGCCTTACGTTTACACGGCCAGAACCTAGGAACCGTGCATACGCCACTTCCACATTTCCCATAATACACCTTATTTACCCCCTCCCTCCCCCAAAATTTTGCATAAGCATTAACATATAGATCAATCTATAATATAAAATAAATTTTTTGGCGATCGGAGAAAATGTCATGTGGTTATAATGCCACGCCCCTTTGAGGTCTGAGTCGAAAATCTGCTGTTGCCGGCATTTTTTCGTGAAAATCTCTCGGCTACACATAGTGCGCATTAGTGCCTTGCGCTGAACAGAGTTTCACCAAAATCGCAAAGAGCCAATTCGAGAAATTCAGCGGTTTCCAAATTTAGGTCATAATTTATGCGAAAATGATAAGCAAACTTTACACGATTATATCTAATAAACTATGAGACTTATCCCTCTATTTTGGGGATTGTTATAACAGATGGGTCCTTGCAAGTCAGCAAAAAGGTTTAGGGCCTTGTAAATGCGCGCGATTTCGAGCAAAGCAAACATCTAGAAATTATAGTTTTCGCTATTTGTGGACGTTTGTCAGCGTTTAAGAGTCCTTCGCACGAAAAAAGCATTTTCTTAAAAATTCGTAGTTTTTTCTCTTCAAATTTTTTCAGGGCCACAATTGATTAACTAACTACCCGGATTCTGAATTTCATGGTCATTGAAAAACTGTGACATTATCTTCTATAAGCCCAAACTTGAGTAATCATTGAAGTTTTTTAGCGTTTTTGCTGATTTTGTGCTTTGGGAGTTGTCTGTTGTTTCTAGTCTGTCATGTTACAGCATTCTTGTTTAGCACGCTTGCAATGACTGCGCTTGGCTGACTTCCGAATGCTCACCGAGATATGATAATTTTGGTACATTGAGACAGGCCATCTCGTGATACATAGAGGTTTAACTCACAATTTTTAATCAACTCTCGTGCTTCTAGTGCCTTTGCAAAAAATCAAGAAGTGCTACACACTAAATCTACTTACTGTTAAAAAAATATCATTTTCATAAATTATCATATCTCGGTGAGCATTCGGAAGTCAGCCAAGCGCGGTCATTGCACGCGTGCTGAACAAGAATGCTGTATAATGACAGGCTAGAAACAATCCAAGAAGTTAACAATTAAAAATATTAATGACTACGCAATTTAATGATCAGAAAAATAAATATCGCGCGAACTCAAAAGCAAATTTCCTACAGTTAAATATTCCGTATTTTATGGGAGGTATAGTTGCTATAACAACACTTCAAAGAAAGAATGAGTGACTGATTTCTGAATGGACAATTGCATAAATTTTAATTTTCGAGCGTCTATTCCAGGTTTCGTCACACCTTGTACATTAGTACAAGAGCATGGCTAGTGTACTTACTATTGCTTTTTAATGTGTAAAACAAAAGAGAAATCTTTACGCCAAATTATCACGATCCACCGAGCGGGATTTAATTAAGAAGATTTCCACCAGAAAACAAACACGGAAACCAGCCAAATACCGTGCATGATATTCATGAAACAAAAATTCAAAGGACAAGCATGTCTTTTTTTTTTTTTTTAAATAAAAAAAAGAATCACAACTTCGCTTTCTAAAGCAATTGAAAGTTTACAGTAGCAAGTTGCCTTTCTCATATTAATTACAATGCTATAGCAATCTCCCGTCCGTACTTAAGCCATGAGAAGTGTGTAATTCTTGCTTCAGGATTGTTTATTCCAGCGGGAAGCAATTTTATTGTCACCTGTTAAGGCGATTCTCTGTTTAATTCTATCTAATGAAACAATTTTTGACATAATGTTTTAGTCATAACATTCGATTGATTGAGATTAAATGCTGGATCTAATCGGTCTGTCACACTACAGCAATGATTTTATTTTACAGCTACCCGAATTTTTAAAAACAATAAAATATTGAGATGAAGTTGAACTTCGATGCTGAATAAAAACTAAGATTTTTTTTATTTCTTTACCGTATCACCTTGAATCTGTTGTGTTTCTCGCGCGCTCTTACGAAGAATTTCTCTAGCTAGCGGGGGCCAATTTCCTTACATCTCAGTCGATAGAACTAAATTTTTCCTAATTAATAAGACTACCTTTCAGCTACAGACATTAAAAGTTAGGACTGCAGAAAAAAAAATTAATCGCTGTTCATTGCGTTGATTATCAATGGGATGTTATCTTAAAGTTTGTTTCTTATGTCGACAGCCTGACACGTTCTGTAAAAGCAGTTAATGAAATGTCGAAAAATGAAAACCTTTTACAACATCTTCTTCGATCTCTTTCTCTCTATATTTCATTAGTGCTAATGAAAGAACTACATCATTTTCTCTCCTTTCGGGATTTGAAATTTAGATAGTAACCTTTTCCGCGTCAAGAGCGCAAAGATCAATGTTACCTGTAAACAGTTAACAATGAATATTACAAGAAATTTCACATAAATTAATTTCAGCTATATCATGTCTTCGTTTATCTAACACCGCTTTAAAAATCAGCATGTCGTCTAATTCAGTCTTTCTATTTTCGCTGTTTCTTCCAAATAAATGAACATTTATCTTATCTACCCTACCGATAAGGCAAAGTGCGTGCGCGCAATAGCTCGCAACAGATAACATAGGTTTTCAATCATTTACTCTTTGCTGTAGAAGAGTATACATTAAAAATTGGGTTGCAATATGCCGATGAAAAAGAGAAATAATTACTACCTACCCATTTTTTCTCAATTTTCCCGTAGAGATAAACTGCAGAAATTGCTCGGAACTTTCTGTTTAGTTGTCCTCTTTAACAAACACTCGTCGGCAGGGCACTTTTCTGATGTGATAATATCTACAGGATGAAGCAATGATTTATTACCACCCTGACAGATGTGATCAATTCATTAATTCCCACAGCAGCATGAATAATTCATAAACTACGGTTGAAGCTCTTATAACGGCTACCTCTAACGGCCACCATAGGAAGCTTACGCAACGACGCCGGCGAGTTCAACGAAAACGGCAAAAAAGCAATTAAGTTTAAATAAGTAAAGCGATAACTTTGCACGTGCATCACGCTTTCTTTGTACATTTCTTTGCCGTCACCTCAGGACTGCGACGTGAAAGTGCCTCATTTTACGGCGTTTTGTGTACGCCTGCTACGCAGAGGACGTGAACGCAACACACTTTCTTTTTCCTTTTTTCTTTTTTCTACAGTCTTTTTAGAATTCAATTCCAGAAAAATTTGCCAACATTTGACCAATTGAACTTTTACTCTCTCAGTAACCGAGAGAGAAAAAAACGGAAGTTCAGTCGAACTCAATCTCGACCCAGAGCTCTTCTGCGCATGTCGAGGAGAGAGATCAAGCCCGTAAGCACTAGGGTCGAGAATGAGTCGAACACAATGACGTCATGAAGCATTGCGCATGCTTTGTAACTAATAAAGACCGAATTTACTTAAGTCTACTTTTTATCAGATTATGTTTTGTTAATTACTCACTACATTGTGAAACGGCCTACCACTAATCACCCTTAATTCCAAGATATTTTTGATTTCACACCTTTTGAAAACAGCCCTTTTCCTTTTTTTTATAATTCTAAAATCTTTGTATTACAAGCAGGTATTATACAACTTTATTATATAGATACTGATGAAATACCAGGATTTTTTACTAAAAAATCATATCTTCATCGCGCGCAGAGAAATTTTTTTTTTATCTTTCACGTGTGAAGATATTGGTGTCGCCCTGGTTACTAACATGATAAGCCAATTACAAGAGAGCTTCATTAGAATTTTGACTTTTTGGAACAGAAAATATAAGTATCTCCTTTAAAACTTCATATCCGAGTTTCATAACATTTTTGTGACAGGCATTTTGCGATAGGTGACCACTTTAATTGCACTATTTTGCTGTTTCGAAAATGAATTAAAAAAGTTGTGTTTTATGTAGGAATAACAATTTCATCGGTATCTATAAAATAAACAGAACATTACATTGCCGCTTGGTAGCCTGCGTAGCAAGCGTTTCCAATCTAGTTATTCGCGAAAGTTACTGAGAGCGGAAGCAAAAAAAAGCTTGGGGATACGAATTTTATCTTCTCGAGCTGAAAGTATCTCTCACTCGTTCGCTTCGCTCACCCGTGAGAGACACTTTCAGCACTCGAAGATAAAATTCGTATCCCCGCGCGGCCACTATCCATACGCGTAGGTTTGAAGTTACAAACTGACTTTGGCTTAATCAGTTAACAATAAACTGTTTTCGTCAGATTTCGGCTTAAGTTATTGGATGAACTGTATGTCATAATGCGTTGAGCATTTTTCATCGTTGAACTGGGCTGTTTTTTTTTTTTGCTATTTTATTAGCGCATTTATCAGTGTTGTACTTATGTCAAGAGACACTGAGATGTACAGCAGCCAGTAAATACGAAAAAGGGAACCCTACGCTTTTTTTTGTAACAACAGTAATAATAGTGTTAAACGAAAATTCACGGGAACTCTTTAAATTAAAAAGTATTTACACCTTTTATATGTGTATGTTACCTTCCTTAAGTATGTCAAATTTTAATGTGATTTTTCAAAAGCCATATAATGTTTTTCCTGATATCTAGCGGACAATTGGCGAATTGGGTACAATTCTGTAAAAATCGTTAAATTGATCATTTTTATCAAAACAGAATAACCTAGAGTAGGCTTGCATTAACGCTTAAACTTACACTCACCCGCGGTAGAATATGCGAAGATACTTCTCTTAGGGCTAAAGTTCCTGAAGTCAAGCTGTCAAGGCGATTCCAGCTTGGTTCACCTGTGTTTTAATATTCATTCCTACATGGAAACGTAAACGAAGCAGGATTTCAGTTGAAGGCTACAATTATTGAAATAATTAAAGACATCTTATTTAAAACCAAAGTAGCAGGCTTATATATTAATTTTTGGCCGGCGAAATTCGCATTAAATATGGCTCATAAACAGCTTTGAATGTACTCACCATTGCAGAATGGAGGAAGTGTCCTAGGAAAACAGCAAAGATTTTCCCGCAGTTAAATCTCTCACTTCCAGCCAACCACAGAGTTGAAAAGCGGATGAAACGTTCTCCGAAAATGAAATAGAAAATGTTTACTCGTAAACTCACCAGTTCAAAGTGTACCAAAAAACTGTGTGTTTATTTCTCGCCTTTGGCATCGCATTAACGGGTTTTGATTCTTAAATAATAAATGAATGTCTTGTTCTGATTGACAGGACATTTAAAATCTCGTTGTTCATAGCGGGTTTTCAATAGAAGCTTTCTGGTACTCTTGTTGTCGTATTGACCTTCAACGCTGATAATCTAATTTTGACTGAAACCTTCCGATTAAGCGACGTTTTAAATAACACCACAATAGTTGTCACCGTAAAACAAAGTGGTTTTTTGTAAATTTTCCAAAGAGATGATTAGTTTATTAGTTTAAATCATCACTTTTTAGTAATCAAGAATTGTTTATCCCACAAACTAAGCCCTGTTAACAAGAAGTATGTAAATTAACTTTAATAACGGGTCTTGCGGTCATTCTAAAACTTAGATAAGATTTTGTTGTAATTAGTTTTGCTACGAGAATTAGACTAGGGCAATGACCATACGAGTTAGCTTTGTATAGACGTATTAAAAACCTGCTTATCGTCGTTAGCGGCTTCCGTCCAGATGGGAACGATTCAAATTGACCATTACAGTCTTCAGAATTAATAAACAGATAAATATTGTTCTCCTGCAGCGAGCCGTAAGGGATAAGATTGCATCTGTATGGCCTTTACTGAGTTAAATGAGCTCGTCAGTGAACATTGCCAAGTTTTAAAATTCTTTTATTAAAATCTCAGTTTTACGAACTAGAGTTTGCATAGTAATGAAAAGACAACTATTGAAAGTGGAACGCTTCCCATTTGTAAGGACATTTCGGTGAAAATCTTCTGACAAATCAGGCACTGTTAAGGGATAGAAATGAGTTGTACCAGTAACAATCTACCACCAAATCAGTTTTACTTTCTCTCGCCTGGTACCGGATGGCAATCCACACAAATAGTACAAAAACATTTCAGTCACTTCGGTAAAAGCGAAAAAATGGTCACACGGAAGGTACTGTTTTATTATCCGACATTTTCCCAAAATAACCGGTCTTTCCGTTAAAATGGTAAACGCTGATGGTTTAAATATTCTTGCTGAAACATTGTGTCAGTTGTATCGGTCTGCTCACGCACGTTTCGTGACGTTTGACTTAAATATTATTAAACGAAGCTACGGTCATTAAAATAAACAGTCTTGCTTGCCTGAAAAGCAGACGTTTCTAGACGATCCGAGCACTAATGTGTGGTTACCGACGCAAATTGGTGTTGCGTTCATACTCTGGGAGTTATGTAATTGTGTACATATTTACTCCATTTCGCTCTTTCAGACGCCATTTGAAAATTGGGCATAGCAAGGAATAAAAGGCAGTGGATTTGAAAATGTTGGCAGGACTCGACCTTGTATTCGGGCACCGGCACAGCGCCCGCATTCTGCTGGCACGGGTACTTGGAAAAAAGGTTGTGTTTACAGTAGTTCTTATAATTAGTACAGTATCTCAGTATAAGTTCTGTACTCGAGCACCGTGCCCCGGTATTAAGCGTAAACGCTGCCTAGTAAGAAGTAATAAGACAACGCCGGACCCGATAAAAGGTCCCTGATTTGAGAAATCAGAGGTTCAATTTTCACAGCATAAGCACCGCGACCCAACACATCTTAGAAAGAAACAACAATTAATAAGGTACTACAGTTTTAATTCAGATATTACTCTCAGTTCCATCTCTTTTAAAAAAACATTTAAGACCATTATTCTGTCCACCTTGTTATAGTTAGTCCACTGAATAAAAATGGGAATTTGCCTTGGTTTGATTCGGTACTCTCCTCTCTCAATAATTCTTATTTTCTGTATTTTTTCGCATTTCAAATTACAATTGTCTTAATTAGACATTCATATGGGTCATGTTACGACGTATAGCGTAAATTAAGCACTGACTAAGCTATGAAGAGTTTTCCTCCGCAGGAAAAAAATATATTGATAAATAATTTGTATGAAAGATACACGTTTATAACACTGTAGTTTTTACAAGATACGATCTGGTTTTCATTATTTGTCTCATGATCTACTAAGACAGAGTAAGACGTTTGGGGACTTAACTGGATAGTACTGAAATCTGAACGTTGCTTAGAATTTACCGTATGGTCAAGTACGAAAAAGGTGCGTAGACATTATTGCCTTTACACTGCTAAAACAATTTAGTTAATAAAATTTACATACATTTTTGTGCCCGCTTAACGATTCACCGTAAAGCTGTAATTAAATATTATATGTAGATTCTACAATGAGCCATTTTTAAGGCTGAGCTTATTCAAGCCTGGATCAATGCTGTGTCTAAAGGGTCCAGTTTCGAGTTCGTCATGGTCGCTTATATCCGACATTTCGTGGGGCCAACACTGGTTTCCCCGCGAAATGACACCTGAGAAACAAGCGAGGAAATTCCATACTGATGACGCGTCACTACCCTAACCTGGGTAGCACCTCAGAGGAAAATTTTCAACCAATCAGAAGCACTCACGGGATCTGGGTAGTGACGCGTCATCAGTATGGAATTTCTGCGCTCATCTCTCAGACGTTACTTCGCTGGGAAATCAGCGGCGGGCGTTCGCGAAATGTCGGCTGTTTTCTTAGGTTAGGAAGCTAAATAAAAGCAGTAAATGAAGACGCATTTTGACAAGGTTACTGTAGCCTTTATCTGAACTAAGAAGAACCGGACCTGTCTACAACTCTGTTTATTGTTTGTTTTCCCGATTTTTTGCCGGTATTTGTAAATATTTTACTTTAGGCCGAGGCTAACCTGTATAAATGTGTCGTAAGTGTTTGTGTTCAGCAGTTATTTCAAATTCACAATTTTCTCATTGACCATAATGCACCTCGTATGTCCAAACTTTTGCATAGCCACTGTTTCTAATCTCTCCTGGGTATTACAGTCGTCCCAAGAGAAATTAAAAACAATGGTTGTGCAAATATTTGGGGGGAAACAAGGTGCATTATGGTCAACGAGAAAATGGCGAATAGCCCACGTTCGATATATTAAAATTTCAACTTGACTCCGAGGCTTTCTGGTCATTTTTCTATATTGGTGTGGTTTTCTTTTCTCAAGTCCCTTCTGGAAATTGCGAGACAATGGAGTCGTGAATAATTAGCAACTGGGACCCTAAAGCCTCGGAGTTATGTTATGATTTTAATATAACGAACTTGGGCTATTCGAGAAAGGACTATTGTACTATGGAGCTGTTTTAGGGTGAAAAATTTTAACCAAGTTTCATGTGCAACTTTATGATCGTCTTACACCGTATTCACAAATGGCGGACACGCGGGAAAAAACTGGGGCCTAGTCATGAAAGCGAGGCGTTGGAGGGTAAACAAAAATTGCAAATGAAGATTTTTAGTGAACTTGCAGAGTGTTTAGCACGGATTCCACCTAAAATAACTTTGTATGGACGTCTTTTTAAATACAATGACGTGGAACGTCTTCTGCTTTTAATGTTTAGTACTGATTTGCTGTTTGCAATCACAAGGGACGCGTATATCTTCAAGGAAACATGATGATTTTGTAGGTTGCCGAAGCCTCAGAAGCTCGACAAGTGGGTGATGGCTGGAGAAAAGCGGCAAACATGTTGGCCCTAACTTCACGCTGAAACCGAATACGAAAGCCAGCTCACTGCAATTCTGTAAAACAGAAGTAAAAACAGATATTGGTGGCAAGAAAAAAAGAAAAAAGCGACGGATAGATGGCCTACTTGTCAACGGAAGAGACCTCCGCCATTACTCAAAACTGGTCAAGTCGAGAGCGGGTGAAAGATTCATTCACGAGACTCATTCATTCATGTCAGTGTCATTTTACACATATCTATGTATGTCTGTATTTACAACTTCCTTTGGATGATATCAATTCCGTCGCTTTGGAGTGAATTGTTAGAGGTACGTTGGCAGAGCTTAGCAAATTCAGTGCAAATCTAAAATCTTTTGATTTCTTTGCATTGCGAAATAAAATAATTTTATCAACACTAGAAGCTCTAGTGTGTGAATCTTATGGCTTGCTATTTGCCTGGTCTCCTTTACGGCATTATCTCAGAGAGCTCTTCGTAAAAAAGTGGTATAAAGCTCACATTTTACTACGTTAAACTTTTAAGGCAATGTTTGTGTCAGGACTGAACACGGCAAGCTTCTGTTTCGAATCATTAAATGCGAGTCTGGATCCGTTTAAGAAGACCATCATTTTACTTATTTATGTATTCTTCACTTTTAAAACATTATAGAACATGACGTTAAAACTCTTAACAGCCAAAGATAAGAAATGGGAAAATTACTCGCTGAAATGAAATGTGGCCGGCTTACCGAGTCTGCCGAGTGACAAGTCGAAATTTTGAGCGTACTCCACTCGATCGCTCCTGCATCTATACCAAAAAGATAGTTCTAATTGATGTCCTTCATCGATAAAGACCAGAGAATAGCGTCCTGGCAAATAAACACCAAACATAACTTCATCGAAACCTAAGTCACCGCTTCTTTCCTGTCTTGCTATTTTAGCTTTTTTTCCATCTCGATTTGAACTGTTTTGTTCAATGGCACACGTCTCTTGCGTTAACAAGTAGGCCATATATCCATCGCTTATTTCTTTTTTTCTTGCCCCCAAGATTTGCATTGTTTATATTTCTGTTTTACCGAATTGCAGTGAGCTGGCTTTCGAACTCGGTTTCAATGTGAAGTTTGGGCCAACATGTTTGCCGCTTTTCTCCAGCCATCGCCCACTTGTGGAGCTTCTGATGCTTCGGAAACCTACAAAAGATTTTGATTGCAAACAGCAAATCAATACTAAACATTAACAGCAGAAGACATCCCTTGTAATTGTATTTTAAAAGAAGTCCGAAGAAAGTTATTTTAGGTGGAATCCGTGCTAAACACTCTGCAAGTTCACTGAAAGTCTTCATTTGCAGTTTTTGTTTACCCTCCAACGCCTCGCTTTCATGACTAGGCACCAGTTTTTTCTGCGTGTCCGCCATTTGTGAATACGGTGTATTTAGTCACTTAAGAAAAGATATGGGGACTGGGGCCGAAATGTGTCCCGCAATGATTTCTGGGATCGTTACTGGGTGCGCGCCACCTTTTTAAGCCATCTTTCTCTCGTCACAGTCCCAAAAGTCCTTGCGAAAGTTAACTCGGTCCAGTTTTCCTCTCATTTCCTTAGTAGCGAATGAAAGAAGCAATTACATCCTTAAAACAGTCCCATAGTGCCATTCGTCAGGACACTGACCCAGTCCCACGCACAGCTACAAATTGGCCGATACAATCCTCCATGGCTGATTTTAAAAAAATATAGACAATATCTAATCAAATGCTTCACTGGGTGGAGGGAATTTTCCCTTTGCAGGTAAAAGATTCCCCAGAAGCCTGTTGAAAAAAAAAAAGATAAAATGAGACAAGTTATCTTGACTCAACATTTCGATTTTTCAGCTTTTTGAAAAAAAGGGCTCCTAATTACGAAAACACTCACCTAATTCCGTACCCAAACAATCCAAACGCTATACAAAGAGCCACGGAGGCATCGAGATACCAAATATTTCTGTTATATTGATACAGCATTGTACTTAAAACCATTCCCAAAGCCATAGCGGCACCGGCTGTTGAGTTAAAAGCTAAAAGAAAGCAACAACAATAACAACAGTTTGCAAGTGGCCTTAGTTCAGAAATAAAGAAAACCTCTTGTTCTGCAAGTTGCAAGTCTTTACGTCAGTGTTACAAAATTGGCTTTTTCAGAGGTTCAGAATAAATAGTGAAAATGGCGCGATGAAGACAACGCAGAGAAAAAACGGGGTGGAGTCGTTGGAGCGAAAATTTGACCAATCCTTAAGCTAATATAACAGTCTTTTACTGAGTTTGAATCCTATTTTCATTTTGCATCTTCTGTAGCATTTTTTGCAGGCCATGACTGTTCTACTCCATATGAAAATCGATGAACTGCTACAGATTGCTTTTTGATCAAAATGTCACTCAAAATCTTTCTAAAAACCTGGTGAAAATCTGGAAATAACTTCCTTCAAAATTCCATTGACTTTGTCATGGACTAAGATGTTTTCTGACTATCAAAAAACCTTCCCTCGAATAAAAAAAGTTTGCCCCTCCCATTTCCCTGTTTGCGGAACGCTCCTAATACAATAATATTACGACACAGTTTCTCTCCTTTGCAAAACTCTTACTTTGCTAATTAAATCGCGGCTTTTTGTCAAACTCTTTCCTAATACTGTAAAAAAACGCCTTGTGAGACTGACCTGCCACGATTAGCTCAGCTACCTGCAGCTCAGTACATTATTGATACACAAACAATAAACTTGAAACTTAATATTTATAGTAACTACAACTAATCGACAAGAAATTCAACTCGTCAAAACTCATCATGCCGACTTACGTACCATCAGTGCGGAGAGATGCACTGCTCAGTTTATCAGCGATTGCAAACTTCATCCAAGCTAATGAGGTAAAAGCCACCACACTCACACCAGAAATTGCTTCAATGCCGGTGAACTGAAAGAAGGATAATGATTCCTTTGAATAATAAACTTCGCTTGTACCGTACCGCTCAAAGTATTTTTAACAGTCTCGTATCGTCTCGTATATTAGCGACCTTAAGACCCGACGAAGGCGACGGCAACAAAAACGTCAAAGCGATAAGAGCACAACTTTGCACGCGCAACACACTGTTTGGATCATTTCTGGGCCGTCAAGGCAGGACTACAACGTGCCAAATTTCTCGTTTTATGGAGGATGTAAACCAGACGTTTTTCTTTTTTTATCGACAATTTAGTGTGCGCGCAAACAAAACGAGCGCACGACAGAGAGCGCGCAGCGCGCAGTTTTTTTCCATACGTACGCTCGATGCCCTGCTTAAGAGAAAACAGAGGCTGGCCTGTGCACAGGCTAACCAGATGTATGATTGGTTACTGGAGACATACTGCAGGAAATGAGCCTGTGATGGACAGGCATCCCATACAGGGAAAATTTTGGAGGATAAAAGGGTAAAACAAACATCGCAAGCTTACTTTGAGGGGATGCTTCTCCACAATTAGTGCCCTGACTGCTCTGATAAATATACCAGTTCCAGACACGACAAACAGGAAAGCAATCACTATACAGGCTCTGCAACAGAGAGAACATTGATCAGAGTCAACCTGATAGCTAGGGACAGCTTTTTTGATCTTTTTTTGAATTACAGTGGAACCAACTCTACGGACACTCACTACTTATGGACACAAGTTAATATGGACAAGGGACACCCTTCTGTGTCCCGATCGAGTCACAAACTTTTATATAAATGGTTAACCCTGCTTTAAAGACACTGTTTTTTTCTGCTCATGGTCTATACTTGAATATCTTACCAATGAAAACCTAACAGAAATGGCAAGTGACCTTTCAAAATTTCTGATCAACATTCATTCCACCTAGCTGAGTTGCATAATAAAAGTGTCAGATGTACAAAGTAAAGTAATCTGAAGTAATGGCTTCTATTTTCGTGTTTCAAGAATAATACTTAACAGGTAATTTTAGACTAAATTGGCATATGCATGACAGTGAGATTTCTCTAGGACAAACTTGTTGCAGTTATAATTAAAAAATTAAACAATTCTTTAATACTCGTTCAAATGTCTGCTTTAGTCTTTATATTGAAAAAACATGTGTCTGTGATGTTCTTTCAGAGACACCCTGAGAATACGGACACTATACGGACATACCGAATACGGACAGTTAGTGTATAATGGAACACTTATCCGTTGGATAGCCTTTAATTTTACCTAGTGGATAGCGCTATCCAACTTTTAAACAACCAGAGCAATAAGTTGATTGAATGTTGGTTTGCTTGATTTTACAGTATGAAAACAAAGGCGATGCGTGGTATCAACTGTAAAATTTAACTACAATCAACAATCAAGGTCACAAATAACTCCTCTGCACCCTGTGGTTCCACTGTGTTTTCATTTGTTCTAAGGTCTAACCATTAGCCATACACTGGTTGGGGTTGGGGTTTTTTCTAGAATATAATACTGTACGTACTATTAATATTATTTGGACAGTACCTTCTTTCTCTTTCCCACGAATATTGTTTTCCAGCTAACCCACAAAATCTCCAAATAACAACCAGTGATGAACACACATCTAACAAAGAATCAAACTAAGAAAAAAAATATAGATGTCGAATTTTCAGGAGTCAGGAAACTACTGAATGAAAAGTCAGCATTATTCATCACACATTAATTAGACTTTTGAAAAAGTTCTTTTTCAAGTGAGATAAGTGGACCCCAAGCGACCTCGATGCTGGCTTGGCTGCGATAAAAAGCTTGCTCCGCTTGCTCTCTGCTATGAAACTGAAACTCGAGAGGTCAACTTATGGCAAGTCTAACTGAACTTTACCACTTTTACAGGGTAAAAAAAATTAACTGCAACTGAGGTTTTCTTTCTTCTTTTTTATTCAGAGGATCATTAATTCTCTGATTATACCAAAAATCAAATCGTCATGAAATTTAGAATCAGAATTTCCAAACCTTCATTCATTTTTTCTCTATCAAACGGATAGTACAGTCAAATGGATTGTATGAAGTTATGCATGCTTATTACCCTGCAGTGAATTCTTTTTTGCAGACTATCAATGAATTATTGTGAAACTTTAGTGTAGAAGTTCAGGTGAAGAGCCATCCAGTGGATACCCTGAACAAAGTCATTATTATTATTATTATTATTATTATTATTATTATTATTATTATTATTACTATTATTATTATCATTATTTTTACCATTAATATTATTATTATCATCATCATCATTAGGTGAGCATTATCATCATCATCATCATTATTGATATAATATTTTTAATCATTATTATTGAATAAATAGCATGTGGACTTACTGCAAAGCCAAATGCTGCAGAGCTTTTGGCCAAACTGGAAATGACTGTAGAAAGAAAAACAATATTATGATAGATAGATAGATAGATAGATAGATAGATAGATAGATAGATAGATAGATAGATAGATAGATAGATAGATAGATAGATAGATAGATAGATAGATAGATAGATAGATAGATAGATAGATAGATAGATAGATAGATAGATAGATAGATAGATAGATAGATAGATAGATAGATAGATAGATAGATAGATAGATAGATAGATAGATAGATAGATAGATAGATAGATAGATAGATAGATAGATAGATAGATAGATAGATAGATAGATAGATAGATAGATAGATAGATAGATAGATAGTTTATTAAAATATCGAACATGGCAGTCCGTAGACTGAATTGCGTTACAATTACTTAAAACTAAGATTAAATAAATTCCAGAAATATAAATACTAATTGAACTTAGAACAAAAAACATTTCTATAAAAATGCGAAAAACTCTCTCTATATAAATAGGTACAAACTAGTCCAAAAAATTATGTACACATACTTGGAATAAAAGTGTTCTTAAAACGATTTGTATGTGTATGGGGCATGGCATAAGCCCTGGACTGTCTTAGATTATGTCTGTGTTCTCTCTTAGGAGGTAAGACAGGCACAAGTTTGTGATCCGGGCATGACGTGATAGACTTGAAAAGCTTGCTACACAGAGCCACACGTCTAGCGTGCAAAGGTTACTAAATCGAACCTGACCAAACATTCTGAATACGACGCATAAGGACAAAATGATGGAGAGCGCTCTCTGTTGCACTCGTTCAATGTCGTCACTAAGATACTGTGGAAGCACATGATGGAAAACTGGCGCACAGTACTCTAAAACAGGTCTTATCACACGGTGCAGTAAAAATTTACAATGTCGCTCAGTGGAACGTTGGCACGCTTTAGAAGAACAATAAAATAAAGGTGCTTGTTCGCTCTCTTAATGCACTCTGAGATGTGTTCATTCCATTTTAAATCTGAGCTATTTGTTCCTAAGAGCTACTCATCATTGGAAATGCTTTAACATTCATAGTGAGTCCCAGCCACCTAGACTTTGCAGAAATCTGCTTGCATATAATTATTACAGAATAAAATATTAAAAATTCCAATTATGATTCTGTTACTAGTAATATCAGCCTTTTGTTTTTTCAGGAAACTCCCCTGCCCTAACCCCTGCACCATATAATAACAACAGTTTTTGCATCTGCTTACCAAATGCACTGACACCTATAACAAAAGTAGTAAAAACAGAAGCATAAGAAACAGCTAGAGCTGCTTTCCGCCATCTGTCCAACAATTGAGTGGGAATCTGTTTTTCTTTATGGAGGAGATAATCTGAAAAATATCAAGTAAAAATTTACACAGTGAATATAAAACAACACAATACCAACAGAAAAATTGCCCATTCCATACCGGTAACTTCGTTTCTTTATAACCTGAAAAACTACTTTGTACATGTATGTCTAGTCAGTAGAAAATTTTACCAAATCATTATTCTGATATTTTGCATTGTATGTTTTGCTGTACATCTTGCAGTTATTTTCTGGCAACAAATAGTACCACTCAAATCAACTTAAGTTCCTAGTCTGTCATGAGTCTTTAATTCTCAACTAAATTCTCAAATCCTGCAAGAATTGAGTATCACAATTTACCAATAAGTCATCGAGAATCAATGCTGAAAAGCAAGACTTGTGAGGCAGAAACTAATGCGCGCATCGATTTCTCAATAACTTTAAAGATGTTTATAGTATGTTTTAGTAAAAAGAGATCACAAATACATAGCTGTTGAGGCTACTGCAGTGTGACCAAAGGCCCCCACAAGTGTGTGATACTAAATCGCACCGTTGGAGACTGAAGCCAAACAGTAAATTAAAGGGTTGGTACATTCACTTTGGAACCACCAAGGTTTACAGTGGTGCAAACTCACCTGATCTCTCAGGAAACAGTCCTCAAATTTATGAATGTTATTAGTCTGTTTGCACAAAACTTGGGAATCTTTTGTTTTCAAAAAAATGTTGTGATCAGATAATCTTCCTTCAAGTGCCCTGGTTTGCATAGTAGCACTATCTAAGAAAGTCAGTTTTACAGATTGGCGATTAAAAGAACAGAAATCACTAGCCCAACTGCAAAATCTGCCATCCACGGACTAACAGACACAACCTTTTATTTCATGCTGCTAAGATTGTGATTATCTCCCTGATTGTTAAGGAAATTTCCCAAGCTTTCAAAACAAATTTGAATACAAAGGGTATAAGGTTAGTCTTGACTTCTGAGTCAGAGCAAATTTTCCATGTAACACTCAAATATTCGGTACATATTGTACTGCATATACTAATTCTTATTTTTCAAGGTAAAAGATGCACAAATTTACACAACTAAACTTTGTATGTTCATGGTTGATACTTTGCTCTTCTTGAATAATCCATTTTCTGTGATAGTCTGTCATAAAATAATGTCTTGCCGTTTTCAACTGACAATTTGCAAGTGGCTGCAGTTACAGTTTTCTCATTCTGTTTCTTGATCTGATCATACAATAATTACCGCACAGGGACTCAAGTAAATAAAATAAACTCAAATTTGCCATGATTGCTCATAATTTATTTATTTATGTAACATCTGTTGTTCTAAAACACAACCAATCTTCAATGAGAAGTCTGCAATCAGGTAGATATAAAGAAAATCAGTTCATAACAAATTCAGGAAATCTCTGTGAGAAGTTGAACATTTGCAAAACACATGTTTTCAGCTTACATGTAGATGACAGCTGACGTTTAACCCACAATCAGCTGCTATAATGCATTTTAGTACAAAAATACGAACATGTAAGTAAATTTTCTTTGCATGGAAATGTTGTGAGAAAAAATATATCAGTTGAATAAATGAAATGTCCTTGGAACATGAAGTAGATTTCAGACTAAAGCCATTGACAATCTTTTAATTTTTTTTCCATAATTTATAAAGCGATAGCACTGACAACCACTGAACATTTTTTTTTCAATAATGGTAAATATGTTTTGAGCTACGAAAATACAACTTTTCTTTGTAGACTGAAAAATTTTAAAAAATTGCTTCAAACCAGAAGATAATTGTTTTAACCAGCCAATAATCATGTAAACAAAAATTACATTGTATTTGTCAAAAAATTGACCTTACACTTAAAATTAAACTTTAAAAAGGCGAAAATAAAATTTATATTAACTGCTGGTTTTTAGATGAGAGAGACTTACATGAAAGTTGATAAATTACATTCTAAAATTTTCAAGGACTGTTTTTACAGGGAAAAAACTTTTCAAGAGCACTTGTTTGAGGATAAGCTCCTATCAGGGGCTACATAATTTTACACATTACAAATTCGCTATTAAAAAAAGTTTTACTGTTACGAATTCAAAATAAACTGTGTTTAACAATAAATCGTGAGATCGAAATTTTTACGCACATAGAAAGTGAGCATAAACAATGAAAGTTTAAAAAAAAAACATGTTTGTTTAACAAGAAATTACCAGTGATTTATGGCGGGCAAAAGAAGATCAACAATAATGTTGAAAATGGAAGAGTGCGATATAGAAGAAATAATAACAACCATCTATGTTTTTTCTACGCCGAAGGTAATTTTTCAGTGCAGCCATTCTCCTACAAACTCAAGGGTTCAGTTTTATACTAAAGTTTTCCTTTCAGGTGCTGTGAATCGACATGAATAATATGCCAAAGAGACTTCGCGATGTGATCGAACTCAAGATTTGTACCCCTCCGTTCGCTCGTAGTGTAGCCTGTACACTGCGATGACTATTCTTAGATGAAAACTATCTCCAGGTTTTAATGTCAAGGCAAAAATTAGCTCTTTAGAGACAAGTGTTCAATCATAACAAACCGATCGATCGACTGCTACGATAATATGAGAAAAAGAGATATTAGAACCTACCATCGTCCAGAGGTGATACACAAGGAAATCCTTCAATCTCCTTCGCTTCTTCTTCTCCTGAAGAGACGCTAGTTAAAAGAACTGGAGAGGAACCATATTTTGTCGTCCCTTCCATGATAATTCACGGCATTAACCATGCCGAAAATGAGACAATAAGGCCATCGATCTTCCTAATCTACTCCGACGGTTGGAAAAATGATTCCAAAATGAGCAGCAAAATGCTCATCATATTTTTAACAGAGAAGGGCATGGAGTAGAGCAAAAATCTAAAAACTACTGGGGAGCTGTGAGGAACAGCGTGAACTTGTGAGGGGAGCAGTGAGTTTAAATACTTCCGAAAGATAACAATTTTTTTTGGTGTTCTTTGACTTACCCTTTACATATGTAATTCTATCGAAAGCCTTAAATATAGGGCTCTTTTAGAGATCACGTTCGGAATCTTATTTTAGCTTGAAATCTTCCGTCCCTTGGGGACCCTTGGGGTGAGGTTAGCGGTACTTTCCCCCTTGGCCGTGACAGGTACAGAGGGATCTGGAAACAACATGACGATCAGGAGACATCACATCTCATTTTGGTGGAAGAGAAGAAAAATATTTGATCAATTTGCTGTTCTTTTATTTGCTTCTTGATTGCTGTCATTTTCTCCTTGAAAGAAACCGTTTGGCTAACACGCGGATATACGAATACTTGTCCTGCATTTTTGTGAGCTTGTAAAATATTCTCAGTGCAAGTGCAAGTGCACGCACACTAAACACAAAGGTCAATTTACGTAATACCCTTCTTTAGAAAATTGGGAGCGTGTTTGGGAATTCTCTTCGTTTGAGCTCATCGAAGGATTTTCAAGTGGTTCCTTGTGATGTCTTACATTCGCATTTTGGGAGGTACTGCAGCCGTGAGCGGTGGACTTTATGCATTTTATAGATTTCGTGACAAGAAACAACAGGTATGTATTGAGGCAGTTTACAGTTCCCTAACCTCTTTTAGTTTCCATGTTTTTCAATGTTCGTTTGAAATGGGTTTGTTCACTAACCTGTTTAGTGCACGTGCATCGTGCAATTCAGATTTACTAGCTTCAAGTCTTGAATAGCCACATTCAATATGTTAAAATTCAGCCTAGAACAAGCAGAATTCTCATCCAAAAGTAGTTGTAGGAAGGGACATTTTAATGGGTCCCCCCCCCCCCCCCCGACCTCATCAGCAGTCTTTGTGTGGGTAGTAAACCGATGTGGAGTTTTGGGGCTTATTTTCCAGAGACTCATAGTGGTATCTATTGTTTCTAGCTGAAAGTTAAGATAAAGTCAGGCCATTGTTCTTTCATCATTTTTTTTTTCTGTTTTCTGCATGTTTGTGTGTTGCAAAATTATGAGATGGATGGTCCCCTTAATAGTCTACACTTAACCCATAACCAGCACCCACGATACTGTCTACAGTTCCCATTTTCCAGTAGCAGAGATGTCGTTAAGAGCCAGCTGCTGGCTAATTTCACCAGCTGAAAAAGAGCTTACCACCAGCTCAAATTGCAAACGAAAATAAAGTTACAGTTGAGTAAAAAAGCCAGCTAGACTAATAAAAAAGCCTGTTTATCCTTTCCTTATCTACATCCCTGCTGTAAGGCTGTAGAGATGAGTGGTTTACTATGATAAGCAACTTTCTTTGTGTCAAATAATGTACAGAAGGGGCTCACTTCCTTTTGAACCCAACCCCTTCCCCTGATTCTCCCAGTAGATTTGATACTCCTTTCCAGGATACGGTCAGTGTATGCTTCCACCATCATATTATACCGTCTTTCATAAAGATGATCAGATTCTGGCATGTTATGTGCTTTCAGCAACTTTGAAGAATCTTATCCTAAGGTTGATTCACACACGTGGAAGCAAAGAGAACACATGTCCAAATTAGTTAGTTTAGTGTGTGACGCTGCCAATTTGGCAGTGTCACCACAACAGTATAAAGTCTATAACTACTGTAAGCCCTTAATAATGGTCCCCTTCCCCTTATGAGAGATAGATCACACCACTAGGGTCTCTTTCCCTTACCCTTCTCAAACAACAGTGTGGGTTCCTAACCCTTCCAACCCCCTCCTTTCAACAAATTATTATCAAGTGCAAGTGCTGACATGCACAAGAATATGTTAGTAACATCGCATTTTTTTGTTGCAGAACTCTTTATTATCCCCGGTTATTGCTGCAGAAAAGACAGTTGTAGGACAACCAAATAACCCTCTTCCTTCAAGATCTGTTCACATCAATGCTTTGAAGAACACACCTGAATTTGATGTTTTGGTGATTGGTGGGGGTGCTTCTGGTTCTGGAGTAGCTCTTGATGCTGTGACCAGGGGTAAACAAGAATTTATTTTGAAAAGTAAAAAAATTGATTTGGCGAGGTGTCTGTTCAGTAAAAGATCACAGATGGCATCACCCTGCCAGCAGAGTAATCTTTGTTGAGCACGCACAGCATGTTGCTAGGACTGAGGCCTAGGAGTACTTGCTACAGAGGGTTTTGTTATAACCATCCATTTATTAATAAATGGATGCTCATGCTAAAAAAAATCATTTTGATGGGAGAGAAGATTGACTAGTCCGGAGGTTTTGTTTGTGGCAACCTTCAAGGTTTGATGTGATTCAGGCAGAGCCTCATTTTTCCTCCTCACTTAAGAATACAAAATTGGAGGTGTGTGTGGCCAAGTGGTTAACACCTCGAACTCCGGATCTGGAGGTCTCGGCTTCAAGCCTCGCCTGTCATGTTGTTTCCTTAGACAAGGAACTTTACTCCACTTTGTCTCTCTTCACCCAGGTGTATAAATGGGTAGCAGCAACATACTGCTGGGAGGTAACCCTGCGATTGACTACCATCCCGTCCAGTTTGGAGTAGCAATACTACTAGGTGGTTCATGCTAATGAAACCGGGATAAGCTCCGTCCCTTTGAGCCTTTGGCTCATGTTTGCCTTTACCTTTTTTTTTACCAAGAATACGAAAGGAGGCTCTGCTTGTAGACTGTGTGAGATGGCATTAAAATTATTGTGGTTTAATTGAGAACAAAAAGTGGCCAATGTCAGCTCAGTCATCTTTCTTTGTAAACAGCCTAGCATAATTCTGGTTTTGTACTAGTATGGCATCAGTGAAAGTAGTACAATTCCTTTCCTTATCTTAATACCTATTATTAACACTCCATTGTGGCTCCTTCCATGAATGCTACAATGCATGTACATCATTTTGTACTTTTGAATGATGATGATAATGATGATGTTGGTGGTGGTGGTGAAAAGAAGTTATAATAAGGGGTGATTTTAATTGATTTATAGGCCTGAGCACAGCTTTGGTGGAAAGGGATGATTTTGCATCTGGGACTAGCAGTCGTAGTACCAAACTAATTCATGGAGGGGTGCGTTATCTACAGAAAGCCATTATGCAGTTGGATAGAGAACAGGTAATTTGTATGTTAAGTGCAAAAATATACTTCCATTGAATTATGCAAGAAGATAACTTGTCAATTTTTATTTTATTGGCAGCATTTTTTGCACCAGTTTTTAGATTATTGATATACGTAATGTAAGTTTAAATATTTCTTTTGTTTTGTGTTGACAGTATCGCCTTGTAAAGGAGGCACTGCATGAAAGAGCCAACTTGTTGGCTATTGCACCACACTTATCTGCTCCTTTGCCAATCATGCTTCCCGTTTACAGGCAAGTGATGTTAACTGTTCATTGAAATTATTACCATGTACAGTTAAACCCTGTTAATACAGACACCGAGGGGGCCATAGAACGTGTTCTTTTTTTTAACAGGATGTCTGTTTTTAGCAGGTTAAATTAAGAGAAAATGTAGGGGCTTTCTTGCTTTCCCCAATGACAAAGTAACTGTCCAAAATAATGGAGTGTCCACCTTAAGTGGATGTCCATAACGTGGGATTTCACTGTACCTGGTATCTTAAATATCACTTGAATTTCAAATCATAATCAATTTCCACGAAGTTATTTTAATGACCAGAATTACTTTGAGTTAGCCAAAGGTTTGAGTTACTGAGAGTAAAATTACAGTAAATGTGTGAAGGAAATCCAGGAGAAATCAACTTTGGTTTGAGTTAGCGCGAGGTTCAATTTAGTGAGGGATTTAAGTTAGCGGGAGTCAACTACATGTATTTCTCACCGCAACAGTAATATGATAGTCATATTATAAATAATTATACTACTACATGAGAAATTTCTGCAATTTGATTGGCTTAGAGCAGTGGTATTTCACCTTAATTTTTGAAATACCTACATGTGAAAATTACAAACCTTTTTCGGGTAGCAGTATAAACAAATAATAGCATGATTTGTACTTGATATTTCGCATAAATACCATTATTTTGTGATATTTCAAAATTGTCTCAAATTTCTCTCGCCAAACGGCTCGTGAAATTACGTATAACAATTTCGAAATATCACTTGTGGTATTTATGCCAAATATCACTTCTAATCATGCTATTACCTATACTAATATTATTATTTTCATTAAAAATTAACTAAATTTGTACTTTTTTCCTTTTTTTCAGATGGTGGCAACTCCCTTACTTTTGGGCTGGAATCAAAATGTATGACCTTGTGTCGGGTCGTCAACTTCTCAAGAGTAGCTATGTTGTTGGAAAAAAGAAGGCTTTGGAGCTCTTCCCAATGCTTAAAAAGGACAAATTGTGTGGAGCAATTATTTATTATGATGGTGAGTCATGGACCAAATTTGAAGATAGTGAGCTCTTTTATATCTGACCAGTTACACTTTACCTCTGAGACCAGCTTTCAACATACACCACCTTACAGTAAAGATGACCTGATTAAAGTGTACTTGTAAATTAAGCATGAAGTTCTGATGGACGACACTGTTCTATGTCCACTCCTTTTCTGGAGAGAACACCAAATTTTTATGTTCCCATTTTGAATGCTGTAAAGGTCTCACTGGCCATTTGAAAGGCAGCTGGCAGTATGCTCTTTGTCTGTCAGTCATTTTAAGATTATTTTAAGTCCAATTGCAGATTGATGCTATCTCTGGCATGATCAGCAAGTTCACGTTTGAAGGGCAGCTGGCAGTATGCTCTTTGTCTGTCAGACATTTTAAGATTATTTTAAGTCCAATTGCAGATTGATGCTATCTCTGGCATGATCAGCAAGTTCACTTTTGAAGGGCAGCTGGCAGTATGCTCTTTGTCTGTCAGTCATTTTAAGATTATTTTAAGTCCAATTGCAGATTGATGCTATCCCTGGCATGATCAGCAAGTTCACTTTTGAAGAGACTAGCCAAGCTCTGAAGTTTGCATTAGGGAGGTGTATTTTGCTTCATACCAAGTTTACTTGCAGACAAACAAGTGATACCCAGATAATCATTGATATAGAGCCTGAGAGAGCTTTAGATACAGAGTTTTGCAGGTTACAGACAAACAGGTGTTTTCATCATCAACCCTTCTTCTTATTTTTCCTAACATTGCTGTCTGCCAGGTAACAATGACCTAAAATGTGAACGTAGGGCCATCCAAGGCTACAACCATTTTGTATGCTGAAAAGACAGGAAGATAAATGTACAGTACTTGTAATTCCAAAAAGATTTTTTCGAGAAACCTGAAAGTTCACTCATATGTTGCTTTGTAATAAAAGGCTAATATTACGTGTAATTTTTAAGGACAACATGATGATGCAAGAATGAACCTCGCTATCGCACTTACTGCTGTCAGGCACGGGGCATCTGTGGCCAATCACGTGGAAGTATTATCTCTTCTTAAAAGAAAGGGTAGGAACCAATAGAGCATACTAAGCACTGACACCTCTGAAAACAGTTTATTTTGCTTTTTATGAGTCGCAATTTTTCTTGAGGGGAAGCCAAGAGAGACAGAGTTTCTCGGGGAACAAAATTTATTTATCTCCCAAGGGACCAGGGTCATTAAGACCCCGCCCTTCCACTTATTTTTGAAAACGGAGATTTTTTTCTCCATTTTAACCTAAATTTTCTTCTACGCGTAAACCGCAATTTCCGACACCAAAAACGATGGTTTCCCAAAACGGTCCTCAGAGTGGACCTTTTTGAAAACGCCGGCTTCTTGTTTAAACGTGAACGGACGGGTACATAGGTTTTGGAATACGATGATGTCATCATAAGGGACAGTTACTACATTTTAATACGGTCACTGTGCGACTACCTCGTGTG
>OZ037787.1:8449151-8461651 GCA_964035525.1 Porites cylindrica | reverse complement strand
GTTTATTCTTAGTGAAATCAAGCACTACCTTACTGAAGATTTAGAAGGTAAGAGTCCCAAACCAATAAGCAGTTTCTCTAAGATATGCCTGACAGGTTCCTTGCCTCCTGTGTAGACGTACTTTAGAATCTGTCACGCATTGTACCTTTTTAAGGACATACGAAAATCGCTCTGCCAATGCTTTGTTGCAGTTCGTCGTGGTGATGTACAAGCGGCGTGGAGTGGTATCCGACCTTTGGTCATAGACCCGAACTCTAAAAATACCGCTTCAATCGCCCGCAATCACCTGATTTTGGTCAGCAAAAGTGGACTGGTAACGATTGCTGGAGGCAAATGGACCACCTACCGCTCCATGGCAACAGATACCATGGAAGCCGCTATTAAAGCTCGCGGGCTGCAGCCTGCTAGGAATTGTCAGACCGACGGACTGTTCCTCGAGGGAGGAGAGGGTTATACGTCAAATTATTTCATCCGACTTGTACAGGATTATGGTCTTGAAGTTGAGGTTCGTCTAATGGCTGATTTGTATATACCTCATTTGATACTTTGATGTATGATACGCCCAGATATTTTGTTTGACTGCTTAATATTTAAGTTTTGCGAACTTTCGCAGAAAGACTAAAATTTGCTAGAGTTGTTACATCTTCTGCTTTCAAAATCATACTACGAACTACCGAGCGCCCTCAGTCGCTCGAAAAATATGCCTACAATGAATGCTACTCCTGAGCGTGCACACTGATGTTTTGATTTCCCACTCTATCTAACCAGTCAAACTGGATTGGTCCATGTTGAAACTGGTTTGAATTCGAATACTGCATTGGACTCCTCGTAAAGTGCACTCTATTTTAAATAACAAACTTGTAACCATTGAAGGGTTTGATGGTGCAGAAGAGAGGTTGCGTTTTGCCGTATGATGCCTCGCGCCTATACGTCGTATCGAATAAAAATGATTCATACGAAAAGGGGTGAATTGGGGGGCAAAAGAGAACCAACTTTTAGTAGTTGCAAAACAAACAGTTACTGCCCTGGGTAGCCGGTTACATATAACGCGCATAAGGTAACAAGATCGTGAGTGAGGAAGCTATGAGGAGAATTTCAGTTTGTTGATATAACTGTCGGTTGGTCAACTGGTTCAAAAAAAAAAATTGTAAAGTTTGCTTACCTGAGATCAGGCCCAACGTTATCAACTTGCGTTAGCCGGAAATTTACATGCCAAGCCAGACGAAAAAAGAGCGTGTCTCAGGTTTTGTTGTTCTTTTCTGTGGGCTAAACTGGTCAAGTCTTGGTTGCTTGTTGATGATAAACGCGAACTTAACATGAATTCCATTTCTGTTTAACAGGTAGCCAAGCATCTCGCTCATTCTTACGGAACCAAAGCACCGGAAGTTATTAAACTAGCCAAAGTAACCGGAAGTCGTTGGCCAGTCTTGGGAAAGCGTCTTGTGGATGAATTTCCATATATTGAAGCGGAAATTCGCTATGGTGTACAGGAATACGCATGCACGATTGTAGACTTCCTTGCCAGGAGAACACGACTTGCGTTTTTGAATGCTCAAGCCGCTGCCGATGCCATTCCGAAGATTGCCGACATCATGGCGAAGGAACTGAACTGGTCCAAGGCCAAGAAGGAGGTAATGTTAATATACTTGTGCCAACCTGTTGAAGGGGGTGGGGAAGGGAGGATGACTGAAGGCAAGGCAGGTAGACATTAGGATAAATTTATCCACAATGTCTTCCGCACATTGGGCTTCGTCTGTTCCATACTTGAAGTGGATGGTTAAGATTTGTGTCTTCCATGCAAGTGAAACCTTTTCTACCGTAATGGTGTCAATGTGGAAAGTGCAAGCGGCGACAAAATGAGTTCAGACACCGCAAAAGGACCTTTCTGACGTGCTGCCGTCTTAAAAAGGGGGAAAATCAAGTTTTCCCTCCCCCATCCCCTCCATGCAATGTCGCGCTGCTGTTCGAGCTAGGAGACAACAAACATCCCAACTTTGAATGGAGGGGCTCGATTCCCAGCGAGGTTCAGATAAGATGTTCTCTGCCTCGCGTTGTTTTCTCTTGTATGATCGTCATGCATTGATCACCTAAGTTATAAGTCTTCTTTATTTTTAGGCCGAGATCAAAGAAGCCCGGACATTTCTCGACACTGGTATGGGATTGGACGTTCATGAACACGTACGGCGCGTGGAGGTGAATTTCAACGATGAGGAAGTTAAGCAATACGAGAAGATGTTTCAGAAAATGACCAAATCCAAGCGAGGATGTTTGAACTCCTTTGACTTGAGAAACATGTTGAAGGAGATGGGAGAAGAGGTATCTGACAAGCAACTTCATGAGCTTATAGCTGAAGTGGATATTAATAAGAATTCATGTGTGGAGCTGGATGAGTTTTTACAGGTTAGTTACTGAAAATCCTAATATCAATATACAGATTCTCCAAATTGTTCCGCCCTGCTACATTTAATACTAATGTGGGGAACTTGCTTAACAATCGAGACCTTTTGTGCTCGCTGATCATTTCCTGGATTCTCATGAACTATACTTTTGTTTTAGTGGTGATACTGACGGGAGAAATTAGATTCCTGTCACTTTTGGGGTTAACAGGGAGACGTCGTGACCCTGTAACCCACTCAAAAATTAGTGCGACGTGGACTCGCAATCTGGTAGCTGGTTGTTTTGTCGGAGAGAGCGTTGAAGCCGCGAGTAGAACGAGGCGGAATCAACGAGAACAACAATAACAATGGTTTTTCTTTTCTTGTGGCCTCGCCGCTTGAAGTCCGCGCGAACGTTCATAACTTCACCGCTCGTTTGCGCTCATTTGCGTGCTCGCCAGACAAAACTGTCAGCTACGCAGGCTAGCAATCCGGAGATTATAAGACCGAGTCTTGCTCCGACCGTTCGCTGTGTTATTGGCGGTCTGCTTGTTAATACTGAACCAATTATTTGCATCGTGCAGGGTGACGTTTTTACTCCTGTATTTGGGCAAGAGGAGAGCATAAAAAGACCATTATCCTCTCTTGATTTGGGTTATTTCTTTCAACTTATCGAGGTCGCGTGCTCTGACGTTGCTTAATCCTGTAATATGTAAGGCCCACAAAATCCACAGTGGTATACTTCCTAGATTCGAGAGGCGTCATCTCTAGCCCGCCTAGCACGAGTCGGATTTTAGAGCGGACGAAGAAACTTCGAGGACGCGCGCACGCACGAAGGGAAAAAAGGAGGAGAGGCCTCCCCTCTCCTTTGCGTGTTTCCCTCGCGCGTCCTATAAAAACTAACCAAAGAAACCGTCGCCTGGCACGCAGGCTACGTCGTCTCTGGTTGCAAAGGGAACCTATAATTTTGGTCTCCGAGTCCAGCGCGGGAAAGAAATTTGGGATGAACATTTCATCACCTTTGCTCAGAGGTTGTTAAAATCAACTTTTGGTGTATGTTTTTACTACTGTTTAGCTGATGAGCGCTCTAAAGACAGGAGCTGTAGCCAACAATCGTTTTGCGGTCATCATCGATCGACATCACAAACATTTAACAGAACAGATACCTGTGGACAGGAGCGGCGGGGGAGTATGACGTCATTAGGTCATGTGACTTGGCACTGGCTTCCTGATTGAGTAGATGGACAGTGAATGTATAACTCAACTACTAACGACATGTTTGAAACACCAGGCGTCCTAAAAACAAGGGCTTAATGTATAGTTTAATTGCACGGTGCTTTACAGGGTCATAAGTGGGTCCTGACCTCGCTCACAGGGGCGGTATGAATAAACTAGACTCCTTTGAAGTTTATTGATTTACTTTGCAAACTGGTGCTCCTTAATTGAAGAGGAATTGCTAAATTTACAAGACAATTCAACAGGATATAAAATCGTAAATTATTCGCCTTGTGCCAAACTCGAAAAAAATTCGCATCTGTCGTAACCTCAGTTTAATTAAACTGTTCACAGTCCCCTATTTTTCCGTAAGGTCGTTGAGATCGATCACCTTGCCTTACGGGTGGCCGATGGCGACCTTGGTTTCAGATGGTCCAAGACGTTTTTAGCCCTGGGATAAGTGTCAAATCTACTTAGGAGGCTGAGGACGGTTTGCGAGGAGAAGAGAGAAATTCTCGCCTCCCCCTCTTCCCCCCTCGGTACATATGCAACCAAGATGGCCACCGGTACCGATAAGCGCTCGATCCCGACGAAGTTACGAAAAAATTGGGGACCGTGAACAGTCTACAGTTTAATTCGTTATTGTGCTATACCTTTAGAGATCATACACTTCATAACAAATGCTTCCAAGTGTCTTTGTTAAAGCTGACAAGGTTGCAAGAAGTTTTAAAGATTTCGAATGAGGATATTTTCAAAGTGGGACCTTTCAGAATTTTCATATAGAACCCCCAGGGACGCAAAAAGAAGAATTTGCCACCGCCGTAGCAAATTAAATACAATGAATTTATTTACAAGAATCCTTTATTCCAAATAGTATATAAATAGCAATCATACAAATAGTAACAAAATATTATAACACTGAGACAGGGAGAAATCACTGTAACCCAGGTCTTCCCTTTGCTCTGATTGTTAAGAAGTTTTGGGGAAGAGCTTGGTGAAATCTTTTGAGCTCTGATGGTGATGTCTTCTGGTGAATGCTCGGGAATTTACATCGAAACAATGGCATGGCAACCACAACGACAGGTTAAAAAAAGAATTTGTTTTATAAAACTTAATTCAAAATCAGGTGCTAGTTTGGCCCAGGTTCATCTCGACCCAGATCACTGCCCACAGACAGAGTCCAAGGCGATCTGGGTACAGGATTGTAATGTTTTTCGACGGATTGAGAGTTGATCTGAATTTTCCTTCTCCACAGTTTGTGTTTATTACTAAGATAGTACTTTAAGCGCTTTTTCTTTCTATTTAATTCTGTTTTTCATAACAGGGTAGTGTAAGGAAAAGTATTTATTTCTGTTTGCCTTTGTGGTAGTGCAATAAACGTTGTCTTGGTGTTTGCAACTCGTTGTATGAATTGTCGGTAAGCAATGTAGTTCAGTCGTTTCATGCATGTTTGCAGCCATTCTTCGGGTCTTTATTGTATTTTTTAAAGCACATATCCTGAGAAAACAGCCGACATTTGGCGACACCACCACTGGTTTCTCCGCGAAATGAGGTCATTCTCGCCCCCAGGGCCTCCTGGGTGCCTGAGCACGACGTCCAGAAGGCTCTGGGGACACAGGATTTAAAGTCCTAGATTTTAGGACTTCCGGTCATTTCCGATTCAAAAGTAAGTTGGAGGATTCTCTTTTAAAAGCTTTGAATCACCTAAATTTACAGTCACTGACACTTCTGCAAGAGCAAGTGAACGCTATTTTAAAAACGTTGTAGAAAATCAGAAATGACCGGAAGCCCTAAAATCTAGGACTTCAAATCCTGTGTCCCCAGAGCCTCCTGGTCCTCGTGCTCAGGCCCCCAGGAGGCTCTGGGAACGAGAATGGAAAGGACGTCTGAGGAACAAGCGAGGAAATTGCATAATGATGATGGGTCACTATCCCGATCTGGGTAGTGTTTCTGAATGGTTGGAAATTTGCTTCATCATCCAATCAGAAGTGCTAGCCAGGTCTGGGTAGTGACGCGTCATCAGTGTGGAATTTCTGTGCTCGTTTCTCAGACGTCATTTCGCGGGTAAACCAGTGTTGGCGTCGCAAATGTCGGGTGTTTTCTCAGGTTAGAGAGCAAAAAGTTCGTAAACATCTCACTAGGTCTTCGAGGGCGCTAGGAGTGCACGCACATTGATAAGTCGCAGGAGCCGATTACTGCAAGTCGTCATTCAGAAATCTCGTTCTATAGTAATACACAAGATTCTGTAAACCATCTTGGGGTCTCTGGTTAATTCGAAAAAGAAAGTTCTTATTTTATCTTAGCCTGAGAAACCCCGCGAAATGACGTCTGACAAAACGAGCGCAGAAATTTTGATGCTGATGACGCGTGACTACCCAGATATGGGTAGTGCTTCTGATGGGTTGAGGCCAGAGGCAAATTTTTAGCCAATCACAAGCACTACCCAGATCTCTCGTTTGTCAGACCAGTGGTGGCATCGCGAAATGTGGACTATTTCTTAGTCTAATTCTATCCGAGTTCTTTTGGGATGATCTGGATCCGGCTCAATAGTTATGGTCATGGTTTATCAAAGGTACCGATGAATTTTTGTCCGGACGAGATACGATTTAGCTGTTCCTTTGGTGCACCATGATCAGAGCGGATTTTATGATACTTATGGTTCATCCCAAAACAGCTCGCTCTTTGTTTCGGAAGCGTCATTAACAAATAACACTTAAGATTTTTGAAGATATTTTTTTTTACAGTGCGGAGATGGAAGGTCACGCGTTCTAAGGGGGTGGGGGAAGGGGCGGAGGAGGGATTAAGTACTCTTAGTTGATTTTCAAATAGAGAGCTTTTGATTCTGAGACGAGGACGACTACGACTACGAGATTTTCTCAATACTGTGTATTGTGTATATTGCTCACGCGTGAACAAACGTCATTTTGGCGGGAAAACGTGATAGCCGACGTCATTCTAAAAGCAAAATGGCGGTCTCTGTGACGTCATATATGACGTCATCTTATCTTGACTAACTGTAACAAACCTAAAATAATATCTCTGGCACCTATTATTTCAAATAAACTTCAAAACAAAATCGTGTGTTTTTAAGAGAAAAACGAGGGTTTGTTTACAAATCCAAGATGGCGACCAAAAGAAGGGTATTAGGGGCAAGTTTAAAATTTGATGTACAAAGTGAAAGCTACCGCTCCATCCTTGCTATCATGCATTTTTGCGATGCTTATTAGTCAAAGATTAAGATTATAGATGTTTTGTTTGTTCCCCTTAAGTGAGCCATACAACCCCCCTAGCTGATGGACTATCCGAGTTTTAGCAAGAATGTCGTAGTGGGGGGAACAAGTTATCAAATGAAGGAAGTTTTATCATTTTGCTATCGGGAGAGGGCTTAACCGCTGTTGTTTCTATTCCAAGACTGTAAGCTCTTAACAAAACAAAACAAAACTATTTCGACAAATCTCGACAAGTCTCGAGTCAAGTTCCATCCAAGAGTCCGAGTTCAACAACAACATCACATGACATAAACACGTGATAATTGTCACGACGTACGTAATGTAACGCAACTCGAAATGTCACTAACAACCGCCTTCAGTTTAAATCATCGTGCTAACTTTTTTGGTGGAAAAAAGTAAAATGAAGCTTTCCGAGGTGTTTTTTATTTTTGTAAACCACGCGCAAAAACTTTAAGTTAAATCTCCTACTGGTACTAGTACTCCTCCATGTAGGAGTTGCTCTAGAACTCGATCTGTCTTTACTTTTTGGACAACCTGTTTAACCTGTTAAACCTGTTAAACTCTCAGTAAACTGAATCAATTTCCGTTACGGTAAAAATGGGAATAAAACGCCGACCTTTTTTTTTCGTTTACAACCTCGATCCTAATGCCATGGGTGTTAAAAAAAGGTGCGTTTATTTAATTAACTCGATGTTTTAAAACCTAAGTTTTATGCCATGTGATATTTAAGTATCGCATGAAATGTACTGCTTTCAAAACATTGCCTGGTAACTTCCGACTAGCCTATTTAATGTTGTCTCTCGCTTCTCTGCGTCCATGGCAACAGATCAGTATATCGAACGAAGGATTGCCCAAAGGCACATATCAATATCAAAATCGAGGATTTCAATTAAACATGTTTGTCATTAAAGACTATTTATCATAATATTTAACTAGGAGGTATTTCTATTTACGGCATTCATTATTTTCATGCATGTGTCATAAGCACGAAGACCATGGCGAAAACCTTGAAATTTTCACTTGAAATCAGAAGAATGATTTAATAGGGCTAACATGAATGGCAAGGAAGGGGACACCATGGAGCTACAAACGTTGTTGAGCCCAAGACAAGAAGAAAAGGAAAGCGTTGAAAGTAAAAAAGAGGATATAAACTCAAGTGAAGGTAGCTGGTGTCGACTATACTATTATTATTACAAACTAGTAAGAAACCCTTGGGAGCTTAAATCAAAATTTACTATTCATATTGAAAAGCGCCAGCTGGATGATTTCCGTTATAAATATAATCACCCTGAATTGTACGATCATTTAATTTCAACCGGATGTCGCCTTGCCAAGGTATTCCGATTCTAAAAACTTTTCGTCATCGCTGTTTCAATTTCTTGGAGTGAAACTAAGTTAACTAGTCTCCCTACCAAGGCAAAACAAGGCAACGCAAAATCATTACTCATTTGCGATGGGAGATCGCCCTCATATGGAAGTCCTCCAGCTGGGTAAACTCTTTGCTACCGTGGATGAATAGCTGAATGTCCTTTGTATCACACTGTACAGAGTCTACAGTTAAACCCGAGCAACTACCTTTAGAGAGATATTTTCGTTTTTATTACATTTACGTTCGTGACATGAACTTTTAATACAAGCTTGTTAAGCGCTACTTCTTAGTAGTTTTGACTACGTAAAAGTTCAATTTGAACAACACTTGCCTGAGGTAATATATAGCTCTTTTTAATTAGGCTCGCATGAATGAATTGAAAGTGAAACTAAGCAGTATTGGCCTACTGTATCTTTTATAAGGCTATGTATTCTTTCAGATTTTTAAATAAAAAAATCAGTAAACTAAAATTGCATTTTTTTTTTCAGAAATAAGAAATTACACGCTTTGGAAAAACGCAGCTATTTTTATTTCTTGTGCTTCCATTATTTTTACCACTGCGTTTGGTTTAACTTTCTTCGGTAAGTAAACACGCAGTTTTGTTTCAGCCTCTTGTGGTTTATATAGATGCTCCATTTTTTAATGTTGTTACTGTTTTATTTTCGAATAGTAACTTCTCAAATTGCTAAAAGTCCAGCAGCTTTTGGATTTGCCGTAAGTCACATTTTCATTCGTTTTAGTCTAATACGAAATTAATGTAAACATGGTAAACGAAATGTACACTTAAATTAGTAGAATAATTTCCATTTAGTGCTTTGATCTCTAATAGCTATGTGGAAAGAAGTGATTTTCAGCTATAGAAATGTTAAACGTGAACAATGGTGAAAATTTACGCAGTATCCTTAAAAAAATAGCCCTTTTAGTGTTTATAAGAAATAAAAGACAGGTTTGTTACAGCTGTAACATTTAAAATAAACATAAACGTTACCATTACAGTCGGCTTCATATGACACATTTACATACAGCAACTCCAATGAATAATGTACTTGAATTTTGATTGGGAAACTTTGGCTGTTATAAACCTCACTATACTTATTACTAGTTTTCTTTTCTAGGAATACATTTTTTTTATTTAATTTTTATTCTTCCACAGGTGTGTGAAAAACAAATTTTAAAATATTCTTTGTAAACAACTAAAAAACATTTTACTTGAAATTAAAAGGCTGAATTAAAACATGATACTGTAGGAACAAAATACATTACAATACAAAGACTAGATGAACTCTTCGAACCTTTATCAACGGCGTCTTCACCACAATAGCAGCTTTCGTTTATTTCATTATTCTATTTTTTCTTTGATTTAATATACATTGGTTTTTTTTATTCCGATGAAAAGTCGATAAATTCGATTTTCATAACATGTTTCATGAGAATTTCAACGCGAAGAGGGAGAGGGAGGCGTCCATTCCTGATCCTCCGGTTCTTCGCCTGCGCGTAATTTGACGCCCTTCCTTCTGGTTTACGATGCTGAATAGCGTACTGACTTTGAAAAGTCTAATTCCAGTTTTACGTGCTTTAAAGCACTACAACCGGTACCGCTCCACAGCTTCACTGACAGTTTCCCTTATGATAAACCAAAAAAGCACAATATTCTGTTTCAATACCAATTTGCCGATTTCGCAAAGGTAACTCAACATCTCAGGCCATAACTGAACTCACTGACACTCTAAGGAAGGTTATTGATAGCAACCTATACACCTCTGATGTTTTCCTGGATTTCTCGAAAGCGTTCGATACTGAAAATCACGAAATTTGTCTCCAAAAGTTAGAAGCATAGGGTATTACAGGTTTGAGATGGTTCAGTAGCTACTAGACTTTCAAAAAAGTCCTTCATCTGATCTGATATGGCGCGGGGACTCGCGACTTCGTCGCTCGCTTGGCCGCTTCAGGGCCTAAATAGCTCGCTCCGTTCTGCTTAAAAAACTCGTGGGGTCGACTTGTAGCTAGTCCAAGTAGCTACCTAACAAACAGGCAACAGCGACACTGCACTACGAAAGGCAGGCCTGCTCCACACGTATCCGGATATTTTTGAATCCTCAACTTTTCCTTTCCGGATACGGCTTCCGTCCACACGTATCCGGTGAATCCGGCAGACGAATCCGCTCTTCAGAGTGGAAATTTTTGAATACGCTACGAATCCGGAATAGTGTGGACCCTTAATCCAGATATCTTTTTTATTCGGTGACGTAACAAGATCGAGCCCAGTTCTTTACCGTGAATACTGTATTCAAGATGGTAACCTCAACGCATGTTCTGTTGCCAATATTCCCAGAGGAGTCCAGGGTACCAGGATGAATCCGGATACGTGTCGGACACATGTGGACGGGTAAATTCGATTTGAATACGGATACGTTTGGACGTGGAAATTTTTTAATCCGGAAAGAAAAAGTTGCGAGTTCAAAAATATCCGGATACGAGTGGACGGGGCCACAGAATTGCCTATGCAAACCATGAGCTGTGGAATTCCCAAGGGTAGCACATTAGGACCATTACTTTTTATTATTTATATAAACGACTTACCCAACTGCAATGGTAACAACGCATTCGACTCGGCGAACGACCTTAAAACCCTTGAGGCTCTTGTGAACTGCGAACTTAATTTGAAAAGGTGAAAGAATAGAGTGATGTAAATAAATTGTCAGTAGGTACGGGAAAAACTAGCTTTATAATAAATGAGTCAACTGAAAAAAAAGGCTAGGACAGTTAAATATTCATATAAGAAGCCAGGATGGAACGTGCTACTCTCTGGTTCGCAAGGGCCAAAAAAATATTTAGGGTAATGATCAATGATCATGCATCTCAAGGGAATAGCATATCTCATATATTTGTACACGAATTGCCGTTAATATAAAAATCAGGGCCTTTTCTATCTGTTAAGTTACTACAACTTAATTTATCCTTACGTATTATAAAAAAGTGCAAATTAAGCAAAATCTTGTAGCTTGGTTAATATCCTTTGTAAACAAACAGGGTATAGAGATAAAGAGTGCTCTCCCGTTGCTGAATTTGCTAGACATGATACTCAGTATATAACGTTTATTATCTGCATACCTTAAAATTTACCCATCTCTGGCATAAAGGTTTACTACCCGATATATTTCGAGACGCCTTTCATTACGCTAGAATGTCCAATAGGTCGCTTTTTCAAAAAAATCAAACGTTATCTACTGTCCGGGCAATATTTGCCGAAACCAAACATTACCTAATTCTGCCTAAACTCACTTTGTTTTAAAACTTCTCCGTATTACTTTTGCAAAAAAATATTGTAAATTGTTCTTTTCTGTTTTATGATTTATTTCAATTCAGTATATATTTTGCTCTTTCTGGTTCCTCGCCACTATATATTTTTAACGAAACGTAATCAGTATTATGGTGGCCAACTTAGTCATCATACTCGAACTTGAATATTAATAGAAACGTTTATAAATGTAACTGGGAACGACTAGCTAAAAAGGCTGAAACTTAGCACTAGGTAAAATATTGAAAGAAAATAAACTGAATTGAATTGAAACCCATGCGCGTAAGTCAAAAGCTTTATTAAGCCCATCGAAATCTAATCAGGAATCAGAAATCATTAATCAGACGGCCCCTTTGCGCTTGCGTAAAAGAAGGGTGGGATTTTAAGTCCAAGTATCACAATCTATGAATCAGCACAGAGTTTTATTATGAGTACTAGCATGATTATTTATCGCTTTAGTTTGAGCCCTATTTGATTTGCAGTTTGCGGCTGTGTTGGACTCGTTCACTTCAGCAATTGTTTTGTGGAGATTTGCCGGAATAGAACGCAATGACTCCGATTTCTCCGAACGCGAACAAGAAAAAGAAAGAAGGTATGTCAACAAATTGTTTGTTCGAATTACCCTACAGTAGCGGTCATTTGATAGCCTGAGTAAACAGACGACATTTAGAGACTCTACCACCGGTTTCCCGCGCCAAATGACGTCTGAGAAACGAGCGCAGAAATTGCATATTGATGACGCGTCACTACCGAGATCTGGGTAGTGCTTCTGATTGGTTGAATCAAATTTCCCGCGCGGCACGACCAGTCAGAAGCACTACCCAGATCTGGGTAGTGACGCGTCATCAGTATGGAATTTCTGTGCTCGTTTCTCAGACATCATTTGGTGGGGAATTACCAGTTGTAGCGTCGCCAAATGTCGGCTGTTTTCTCAGGCTAGTCATTTGACAATGAGGTGAGCATCCAGTTTACCAAAGCGACAGCTCCACAAAGGAATCCAATATTGTCTTGGA
>OZ037787.1:8439151-8444151 GCA_964035525.1 Porites cylindrica | reverse complement strand
GTGTATTCTAGAACAAGAGGTGTTTTAGGGCTGCTCTTATTTGAAGCTGGGGCTAATCAAGAATTTACGTTATCTCATTCTGGCTAAGTACGCTTTTTTGTTATAGGACTATTGCAGAGCTGACACAAAGTACTACAGGAAAGGAACAAAATGAGGAGTAAATTTACTGTGGAAAGTACTGAACGCGTTTAATTTTCGTCTCCTAGATTTTCGGGCGTTTTTGCAAAAGTTTCTTATTGAACAATTTTAATGGAATTGTGTATAAAAGAAAGTTGAAATAAAGTAGACTATTTTTAAAAGAAATATCTTGTAATCGTTGTGTCATCTTTCAGAGCTCACGCAAGGAAATCCGTTGCGTGCAGGGCCCACTGATTAATAGTGAATTGGAAAGGGGTGTGGTAAAGGGGTGGGGGGTGTATTATAGGGGGGGTGTATTATACTCAAGAATGCTACGAATAACAGTTTTCCTTTAGCAAAGAATCATATCATAGTCGAAAAAATGAATGCGTTGTGGTCTCTGCCTGTCGAGATTTTAGTGATGTAACGATTAATCGAATTCTCGATTAATCGCGACTTATGACAATTCGGTTGGATTCACGATTCTTTGCTTCAATGTTTCGATTTTGGGTCGAGTTTTGCACACCTTTTCCTGGATGCCCTCAGTGAGTTATTATATTGTAAAATCAGAATCCAAAACTCTTTTAAATGTGCGTTTTTGATTGACAAGCAAATACGATAGCAGTTCGCGCGCCATTTTGTGTTGCTTGGTAAAAATGCTGTCCTTCAATCACCCCTTGAGAATTTCCAAATAAGGCAAACCTTGCGACAAGCTCCTTGTCAGGTTCCTAAACATGACGACGAACCAAGCCACTGTGAATCCTCCTCTCAGTGTCACCATTCTCAAATTGAGGGTTTAAGGTTGCATGCTGTTAACATTACACGTTATGTTTGTAAGAATTAAGAAACATTTTAAATAATCGAATCGAAATAATCGAAATCGAAAGGCAATAATCGAAATCGAATCGAATCGCAAGGAATATGAATCGTAACACCCCAAGCAATCTCAAATTCTCATTGTTATTCTCTGCGAATAGCCCGACTCACCCCCTTCCTCCTCCCCCCCCCCCCCCCCCCCAGCGGAGTCATTTTTTTGCTAGATCCTTGTTGAGCATGCGCTGTTTGTTGCTAAGATACAATTTGGAACCCAGGCTTCTGAATAGCCGTGCACCTGGTAAAGTAACCTCAGTTATGATCATCGGTTTATCAATAAACGGATGCTCGCACTCGAAAAAACCAGTTTGAGGCGAGAAAACAAGATTGACTAGTCTAGAAGTTCGGGCTGCGGCTTGACGCGATTCGGGCAGAGCCTTATTTTCAATTCCAATTATATGAGCTCAGAAGCATTATGCTTCTGATAAGCTATATAGGTATGTGTTGCCCCATCGGGTGGGGTCGGGTAGGGTACACTTTGCCCATTTTGGTCTGGAATCACGTATGGTTTTTGAGAGAACTACGGGAGTGTATGAAAGTATTTATCGTTTCAATTCCAAAAAGAAAGAGAAAGAGAAATCTGCGAATTCGAAATGAATTTGAAGCATTTTTTTGTTTGCGCTCTAATCTAAGTAATGATAACATAATTTCTGCCTAAAGGGCAGGTCTGAAAACGGGTATGGATTTTAGAGGTCTGGTCTAAAAACGGGTGGAAAATTACATTTTTTGGTCTGAAATAGGGTCAGGATTTGAAGAACCGGGCGGCACACCCCGACCAAGAATTCCCAGGAGTACCGCCCTGGCATTTTTCTCCTCCTCACACAAAAGGACTCCCGCGACAAAAGGAGCCCGAATCCTTGTCAATCAGTCCATATGAGTCCTAGAGCGTCGTGGCTATCAAAAGTCACTTTTACATCGGAATAAGATAGCTTAACTAATAAAACCTCCTCGCTCTGTGTACTAATACTAATTTGTAAGCCGAAAAGAGAGTTTTTTGTTTTCCACACCGACCACGTGTTGTGTATTTTTATAGTTATTCCTCTTGTAATTTCTGTATTGGCAGGCAATTTATATAAGTATGTTTAAACGCTGAAAACATGAAAATTAAACTATTTTATCATGACCTTGGCGTTGGTCAGAAATTAACTGAAGAGAAGTGACACAAATTTAACAGCGACCTCTACCTACCTTATGGTTGATTACAGTATATGTCGTAAAGTAAACTCAAAACGCCAAGTTTTTTCCTCTCACATTTTGAATAATGCTTATCAGACAACTTGTCCTTGGAAGACTCAAGAGCAGCATTCTTCTTGAGACAAAAAATTATTCACAGCGTAGTATACTTTCGCGTCTTCCTTCGCAAACTAAATAATTGAGCATAAATGCCGGTCAGGTCTAAATTTGAATTTCACGGACGACCGAATGCATCCTCGTGATTATTTCTTGTTTCTTGATTGGCTGTTTTGATGCACGGGCTGAAGAAGCGAAAAAAACGTGAGGGAATAATTTGCAATTCAAAACAATTTACCATTTTCACATCGACCTTAATACACCTCCCCCACCCCCTCCTCCTCCCCCCAAATTTTGAATAACCATAGTTCAATTTCTCTTGGGTATAACAGTCGTCCAAAGAGAAATCGGAGACAATGGTTATAACAAAGTGAATCATGGTCTATCTGAAAATGGTGAATAAAATTTTGTCATTTTAACATCCCAACTGCAAAAAAAAAAAGCAAACAAACATAACTGATTCTTAATTTTTATTTGAATAGCCGGTGTCTTCCTTATTAGCCATAGATATCGTCAGATATCGGATAATTGGGGAATTACAAGTCTTGTTTCGTTTTTAGTGTATCGCTTTTTAATGTGGCATGTGCCCCAAATTTTCCATAGGTTTTCTGTGAGACTTTCCAACAAATTCCTTAAGATTGAATGCCACCATGGTACCAAGCTGATTAAAAATATGAACTCAATTGTTAGATGAGGATGAGTGTGATATAAAAAATTATGTAGAACCGATCGGTTAGTTCTTTTTGGTCTCGGATTCATCCCTGAGGTGGTAGTTTTTGATTGCTTGGTGGGAATAAAGTGTGTGAAATATTGCAAATTGTTCCCTTACGGTCAGTTGAGTGCAAGCTCTCCTTTTCGAGAGCTCACGCGCGACTTCTCCGGCCAAAAGTTGACAAAGTGAGTCAGAATCGTTGTTTTTTTTATGGAAAAGCATTTCTCGCCTTAGATTACTTATACGTTGCAATGCATCAAGAAGTGAAGGAACGAGTTTGTGAGTAAATGTATGAACGAATGAATAAATAAACAGTAATAAAATGAGTAAAAGTAAAAACGATGACCCTTTGCTGAAACGTTCCTTTATTTATCAAATAAATTTCATTTTATAGCTATTGCACTTTAAATTTGGTACAGTTATACTATAGGTTACAAAATTTCATTAATTAACTTAATTTAACATAATACAATTGATCCATGTCATCACTAACTCGTAATCTTTACAGTATTGTGTTCCTTGTTGATTTTACTGCCTGATAACAAATACCTAGTGTTAGGCATATTTTTCAAAATGTCTCTAAAAAAGAATTTACCACAAATAATTCAGAAACCAGAGATAAAGATGCGGAAAAACTATGGTTCAGCGAACAAAGAACAACGTACAAAAATCTGGGATATGATGATCTCACGCTTTGGAATAAATTTCATTAAATTATTAAAGACGCATTTGATGATCGTTGTGATGGCCTAGTTGTATACAGTGCACTCTGTTGAATAGTAACGAAACCATATTTAAAGATGATTGCATAAAGATCATCGAAATGCGAAGTCACACAATTCACTTTTGTAGAGCAGAGCATACGAGTCACGCCACCTGCAAGTCAAACTATGCTGTCTTCAAAGAAGTAATGGAAAAGTCATACAAGCTACCTTTCAAATAACTGCACCAGTTGTCAGTCACGATCCCAGTTGTTAAGGGAGCTGTGTCACGAAATTCAGCCAAATTAGGAAATTACAAAATGCCCGGTATATTAAGAGCAACATGGAAATAACCGCTTAAAACTCTACAGGAAGGTTAAAATAACATAACAGAAACAACAGATGCCACGGATTGGCAAAACTGAAGAAGATTGAAACGGATTTAAATTAGGGTTTTTGAAAACTGTTCAGCCTAACAGTTTTTCAAAGTTGATCCCTGCTGCTTGCAACTTCAAAAATAATGCTCAGGAGACGTATTTGTTTGCCTCGGATCTCTGATTTTGTCATTTACATGTCATTTCTTTGCTTACTTTAAGTTCCATAGCGATTGAGGACGAGTAATTGGCAAAATGAAACAAAATGAACTGGACTGCCGTGACACAGCCCCTTTAAGGTAATAAATGTAATGATTGGCGCCAAATGGTGTCTAATGTAATAAGGATTTGGTGCCAAATCTAATAAGGGTACCAAATGTTATCAGAAATAGGTGGCAAATGTAATAAAAGATCACAAATGTAATAAGCAGTAACCTGCGAACGCAGGTGGGGAAAGGATACGACTAAAAATACGCCTGTGTTCGCAGGCTTTCACAAATGCACAGAACAATGTCACCATATGTAAGAAGGGAGAGACGCAATTGTTATTAATTTTGCAATCGCAACAAGGATCAGTTTCATCGAAAATTGATGACATGTATAAAAGATAGAAAGTACGCTATTGCTTAAACAAATAAACCTTCGCTTGAGGACGAGCTAATACAGGTTACGTACCACGCGTCCTTGTGCAAATTAGAAAAGTTACGGATTGTTAAGTTGTTTAAGTACCGTTTCATGCAAATTCCGGAACATTCAATTATGTTAGATCAAAAGAATACTTTTTTGTTTGCCCAAAGTGGAAAATTTCCATACTATACCATGCAACAGAGTGAACGTCCATATTACAAGTGGTTTGGTTTCACAAAAATAATACTAGTAATAACCAAAGGCTAACGAGTGCGGGCGACAACGATCAAAGTCAAAACGCTTCTG
>OZ037787.1:8359151-8434151 GCA_964035525.1 Porites cylindrica | reverse complement strand
TAAATTAATGTTCTGCCAGTGTTTGTGCTGGTTTTTGGTTATAACATTTAAGGAGCGTTCAAGGAGTACTAAAGCACTAACAACTTAGTTTTTAGGGAGTGTTCAACGATGACAAGTTTTGCCGAATTTTTTTCCCAAAATCCCTCCTCCATATTCCAAAACATTTGCGCTCAATCTTCAACACACTTTGATAAAATACTTATAATTATTTCACATCCAAACCAAAATTCAAAGAGTCTCAAACTGCAGCTTATAAATTCTCCTACTTATAAGCCCCCCACCCAGTTATAGGCTCATATAGTTATAAGCCCCCCTGGAAACAAGCACCTCTCCAGCTTGCATTGACAATAATTCAATGTATCATATTGATGTACCATAACATCGTGAAGCTTAATTAAAAAACCAGTAAAATTAATGTAAAAAGCAGTCTGATCGGGAGTGCTTTACAGTGTACCTTGTTTTGACATACCGGTACTTTTTTCTATTACTGTTATAAGCTCCCCCCCTCCCCGGATATAAGCCCCTCCAGTTATAGGCACTACTAAGACCCCTACAAAGATGTCTAAGCCCAGTTCTTATAAGCAGCTGTTTACAGTATGTGACTAACAAATCAAACAAGAAGAGTAAAATCAAATACCAGCATACTTGACACTTACTTGGTGAGGCCCGCCCAGAGCCAGCTTGGCTGCTGGCTGCAAGAAGCTCAGGTGGACAATCAATAGCTGCTTCATTGTAAGGCTCTAAAACTGGAACACTCTTCACTTGTAACAAAGGCATAGCAGGAGGGAGGAAGGGGGAAGAACCACGCGATGAACCATGTGATGAGGCTAGGTCTGAGTCAATCTGAGGATTGAGAGTAATGTCAAAATGAATGTAGCCCAAGCATCAGGCATTTATGGGGGAGGGGATGGGGAGGATCAAATCAGGTTTCTTGAAAACTGCCGATCTACATGTACCCCTCCCCTAAGACAACATTTTGCCCTACAATGTAAATGTAAGTGATTACCCTTCCCCTAAACCAACATTAACACTTGTAGGTGGACAATTTCCCAAAAACCTAAATTGATCCAAAACCTCCTCTCCCCTAACCCCTAAATCTGATACATACACTCAGCCACACTGCCTGCTCAATACAATAAAAACAATGGATTCCTTACCCTCCTGGCAGCCTCTTCAATTTCATCCAAGGAGTTTGCAGACCCTGAAAAACATTCCTCATCTTCAACAGGTTGCTGCTCTGCTTTGTCCACCCTATCAAGTGCAGTAGTTGGCAGAGATGACACCTGGATATCTGCCTTGGAAAGCTGCTTCTCCAAAAGGTTCTCAACTACAATATTACGTGTCTCCTCCTTGTGAGAAAGAGGAAAGCTCGCTCGAGTTTCCTGCGGAGACGTGTCCCCACTCTTTGCAGGTGATTCATCATAGAGATTTTTGCCTGTGGACCGAAGTTTGAAGCCTCCAGCTGGGAAGGTAGGAAGATAAAGCCCTGGTCCTGTTGGAGGGCTTCTATGGTTGTGTTCACTTTCTGCCAAACTTGTCTTTGAGGGACTGTCTTCTTCATCATTATCTGAAGTCTCCTGAGCCGCAAAAATCTAAATTCATGATTAATAAGAATTCCATGTCTTGTTAATTTTAAGCATTCATGGCTAAAAAAATACTTCATCACCGAACAAGTAAACTCCATTACTCATTCCTTTCTAAAGCTATTAAGACACTTTACAATAGATAGTATGGCTACTTTTCTGGTACACTGAACAGGCCCCGGTTGTTAATTGCTATCAATTGGATTATTACATGTATTAGGGAAATCGATGATTGGTTTCCCTAATAATGCTTGCTCAAAAGTTAAAAACATGGCAAAAAAACAATTAAACTACAGTGAAACCCTGCCTTACCGCCACCTCAAGTAATATGGTCACCTCGCTGTTACAGCCACTTTTTTGGCTGCCTGGCAAAACAGCCATACATTTTCATGTAAAAAAACCCTCATTAACAAGGTCACCAAGTAATATGGCCAATTTTTTTTTGGCCCATTGGTGACCGTATTAACGGGGTTCCACCGAATAAATCATCATAATTATAGCATGACTGACATACATCATCATCATCATCAAGTGATTTAGCCCAGCTGGCTCGGGTCGGCTTATGTTTTTTTCCCTGTGCCTCTGCAAGTCTCTTCTTCTCCATCAGATATTCATTGCCGAGTGTTTCTGTGGCTGGTATAATGTTTAGGTCTAATCCTTCATTTTTGTTGTCTTCTGTGGTTTCTGAAGTAAAGAAAAGAGAAGAAGAGGGGTTAAAAAAACTGATATGATGGCATGCAATGACTGGTTTTGCAGCATATTAATTTTGTGGAATACAATTTTACATCCACCAGGGCTTGGTTTACCATGTTTCGGGTGGTACAGAGCGTATTTGGAAATATGGTCCTCCTGGGGGTGCTGAAGACAATGGCCCAGGAATCTGATGTGTCGGGCTTTAACTGATTGGGAGAGGGGGACTCTTCCCATTCTATTATAGAATTCCTCATTGCTAAAATGATCAGATGACAGAATAATGTCAATGATACACTGTACCTGTTTTAACTTTATCTGCCTCTGCGTCCCAGCTCAATTGGAAATTTGCAAGTGCTTGTTGTACTTCAGCTGCTAAACCATTCTCCACAACTTCCTCATTCACTTGCGATTTCCTCTCATCAGTGGGCGGTACGTTTTGTTCTTCATTTTTCTTTGCTTTTTTATCCTTGCTTGAAATTAATTGCACATTCCCTGAAGGAACATCCTTTTCCAAATGTTTAGAGCTAGATAATGACAATTCTGCCCGTTCTTGTTTGAATAATTTTGAGGTGGGTTTTGTTTCCTTCCCTGGTGTTGCTTGCTGTAGAATGTGAAGTTGACTTTCAAGTTCTTTGACCTTAAAATAATAACAAATCATGGTCCAAGTTAGTAAAGTCACAAAAGTTTCTCAAACTCAAAGAAAAGAAGGTGCAGATTAAAGTCTTTGTATGGATAGCAAGACTGCATCCAGTAAGCCTAAAAAAACAACAAAGGAAACTACAAATGGTTTTTCAAGCTACACTGTAATGACAATGGAAAACTGTTGGGTGAATAATTCTTTTAAGGTTTTCATAAACCATCACCTTTTTCTCATTTTTATAAATAATTATTGATAATGACATTTTTCAATTTTTTCCCAATTCAAAATGCCCCAAGAGACTAATTAACAATTATTTCTTGAGCCTGAATGGGCTCTGAGTCAATAGCCCATGAGGCCAAAGGCCGAATGGGCTATTGACTCAGAGGCCATGAGGGCGAGAGGAATAATATTGTTTTAGTAAAATCCAACTAGTTGATAAAAAATATCGAGAATAAAAAAAATTTAGCTAGTTAAAAGCTAGACTTTAATGCTTTTTGTCCCCCAAAATCCCACGCTTTTCGCTACTAGGGGGCTATAACATATAGCCTAGTAGTAGCTCAACCAATCAGAATGCACCATTGATAATAAACCACTAGTTGGATTTTACTAATGACAAATATCCAGATTCTCTAATACAGTGTATATTAATTATTAAATCCTTTTGTGTGTCCTTGAAAATTTACCATGATATTAATTTTTTTAAAGTCACCAAAAACAAAAACATGGTATCTACCAACCCTATCTTGAAGCAGTTTAATTTCCACGGCAGATCTCTCAGCAGCTGCAGCATTTGCTTGATCCCTTGAAAAACAAAATACATGTAGGGTCCGATTATAGTAATTATGGAGAAAAAACCTACTGCTCATGAATATGCAAAATATTCAAGTTAGTTTTGAAAAGATAAATACAAGAATTCAGAATATTGAAACTGCAGAATGCAAAAATAAAGGGCAAACAAGCTCATCTGCATGTAGTGTAAGTTACATCACTAACTGTGATGATCTTCTTTTCATTGGTTTATTTAAGTTGTTTATGATCCATCCAAGAACCATCTAATTTCCCACAGTAAAGAGATTCAAGACCTGGGCCGAGTTGTTCGAAAGCTGATTAGCGCTTAACCTGGGGTTAAATTTAACCCAGGTTTCTTTTTCTTGTGTTCAAAAGCATTTTCTGGGATAATTCTCTCTGTTATTTTTAGAGCTTCCAATCATCAACTTGTAGACAAAAAGAATTGAAACTGAAATACTTTTTAAGCTTTCAAATCTGAATTCAAATCTCGCACTAACCCTGGGTTATCTTAACTCAGCTTTGGACAGCTCGGCCCTGATGATTAAAGTGCTACCTTTTTGTGCACTGACGACTGAATCATTGATTATTACTGCTTTCAGGCCTAATTAGCCATTACAAAGTTTAAGGATCACAAACACACCTGTAAGTGTGGTAATTAATTAGTATTATTGTTGTTAGACAACAAACCTTTCGCTCTAAACTCACCTTTCCTCAAATTCCTTGACTTTTCCCTTGGCAATCTGGTATTTTTTCTCCAGGATCAGGTATAATCCCTTACTTTCCTCCAACTGCCGTACCATCTCATCATTCTCTGCCTCAGAGAGTGCAAGGTCTGATTCTAATGAGCTCATCTTTTCCTTCATTTCAGCTAATGCTTTCTTTGTTTCCTCATTATCACTACCAGATTTCTACAGTGAAGAAGAAAAAAATGTTTTCATTTTAAATTTTCATAGATTATTATAATGGCTACAATAGTTCACACGTTCTGATTCACTGCTAAGCAGGCAAGATTTTCTTGCAATGACCAGGCATTACAAGCTAAGGGTGAAAATCCTTTAATAAGAATGACCGAGACCAGGTTTTATGAGCTTGCGAGACTGAGCACCCTAGCCAAATAAACCCTTGTTTTCACCAAAACTGCTGGACGCCACAACCTGGTTGAGGTCATTGTTGTCCAAGGTCTTCCGCTAAGTGTCCAGGGCATATACTTTCTGTGTTAAACTTGATAATGGACATCCATGTTATGGTCAATTGACAGCTGTCAACTAAGCATATCTGCTGAACAGTGTCAGAAGACTGTATTGTAGGCTTAACTGTACAACTCATTGGGGTGATGTGTCTTTTTAAAGGTTATCCGTGATTAGTTGGTGTTTTAAATTGATCGGGGGCTTAGGTCCAAAATTTCTCATTGTCAAATAAACTGTGTCCTGTGGTTTTGATCACATCATCAGGTTTGTTTTGGTGAACACAACCTTGAATGATCCCTTGTGTGCCGGTGTTGAAACTAATAATTACTTCCATTGTTTATTATTGTATTCAGTTTAAGAATAGTGTCAAAAAGGCCAGATAATAAACTTGTTAACCTTGTCCGTGGCTAATAAGTGGTATTTCACTACCTTTCGATTAAGCGATTAAGAAAGCTACATGTAGATAACCCACTTAGCAATTATCACAGTTCCCTGATGCACTGGTGTATATGTTGTAGTTCAATTTGCACTTTGGTACAATTTGTGTTTGTGAAAGAAAGGACGTGGAAAATCACAAACCTACAGTAAACTAAATTGCTGAGACAAAACCTATAAAATCACTCACCTGTTTTGCCATAACATCATTTGACTGAGCTGAAAACATTTTTTCTGCCACTGCAAGTCTTTTCTCTGCTTCTTCTGCTTTGGCTTCAGCCTGTAATACACATGAATAGTACATAAAATATTGAGTCCAAGCCAATGGATTTCAAACCACACATTTTTTTCCTGAACAACTGCAGAGGTGCTGCAGATTGCTGCAAAATTAGGGACTGGTCATTAACTGCCTGTGAGGGAGGGCTGCCCATTTTGAGAAAGTTTAGAAGAATTTCAAACTGACCACCACTTCATCCTAGCTTTTTAAAAATGACCCCACATAAATTTTACACATTGTGAAAGTGACCACACCCCCACCCAACTCAACTGCTGTGGAAACTAATGTATGAACATTCTAGCTACCAATCGTGTCGAAGATTACCACATACTTTATCTACAGTTGTGTTTATAAGTCTGGTGTTGACTTTTCAAAGCTGTTACATTCAATTTCAATTCAAATTTGTTTAACTGCTTTGTACTACTTTCATGAAATTAATTAAAGTGACCTCCCAGGTAACACTCCCTTATCTGAAAATGCCCCCCCCCCAACAAAATTGCTGCCCTCCCGCCCTCCAAACACACACATAGGTAATAAACACCCAGCCCCTTAAAAGATGATCATTATTACCAACATGGCCAACTATTGGCATGGTAAATTCTCATGGCATTTGTGCATTTGTTCTCTGTACCAACCTGAGCTAGTTTTTGCCGAAGTACTTCAAGTTGCTGTTCATTGTTAGAGTCAATTCTGTGCAAATTGTGTAGGTGAGCTCTACTCTTGTCTCTTCCCATAAGAAATCTAAGGATTAACACGTTATATTAAAAAATGATTACAAGACAAGTGTACATGTTACAATGTCCATGTACAGTAAATAGTGTGAAAATAATTTGGTTTCTTTGGGCCCAAGTGGGATGACTGAAAAACACAAGTACAGTATCTGTACTGCATACATGTAGGTGCATGAAACGCCCAGTTTCACTACTGTACAGTTGCAGCTAAATAATATTATCCAGACCTTAGTCCCAGATTTTTTCACAAGCCTTGATCTAAAATTTATTTATAATCATGTCCACAACACTTGGATGCAGATTCAATGTAAATAGCCTTTTTCTTAACTTTAAAACATGCTTTAAAACAGTTTTAGCAGGAATTGCATGCATTTTATTGACAAAGTGGAATTAGCTGAAAACAGACTTATTGACCACACTGTATGCTGTGCTTCTGAGAAGATTTCTAAATAATTGAAAAAATTATTGTAATGATACAAATGCCAAATGATTTATAGAGTTTATTGTGTTTATTCTCACACATTATATTTACATCAGCTCCCTTGTTTCCAAGAGAGACTAAGATGAATGGAGTACCAAATATGGCAGCAAATTTGAACTTTTAAAAAAAAATTAAAAGAGATAGATTGTGATCAAATTGCAATTTTTTTTTATAGATTCTCCTACTAATAGTATATATTTGTATTTTAATGTAAGAAATTTTTTTTTAAGACAATAGGCAATTACATTTACATTATGTGTAATATTAATCATTGTTTAAATGACTATGTAACACTAATCAGAAGAAAGAAAAAAACTATTAATTGCTTTTGTTGTTTACCTCACCACTCCGCTGGTGTTCTTTAGTGTCTGTGCAGCAAATATCTGTGTTACTCCGACAAGAGAAATTCCGTCAACCTCAATTATTTGATCATTCACTTGTATTCTAAAAGGAAAGAATTTGAAGACTGCACATAACATACATTGCATAAAAAAGTATTGTGTACAGAGTGTCTGGGATAACAATGTTAACGACAATAACAATGATAACAGTGTTGTGTGGTAAAATAAATAATATTATTGTACTCTTAAGGAACCTACATACTTATTGTTATCTAATATTTCATGTAATATCTACCTGCATGTACACTTGCCCTTTTTTCAGCAAAACTGGTTTCAAAATTCAATTAATGTGCATACCGTAAACTTCCGCTTATGAATGGGAGGGAGAGGAGGTGCTGATCAAAATACCTCTTGAATTTATTCACTTTCTAAGCTTCCAAGATTCATCATAAAAAATCAAATTTATCTTTGTTTTTGGTTACATGTACCCCTAGATGGGCCTATAACTTGGGGGCTTATTAGTGGGGGGGAGGGGGGAGGGGGGAGGGGGGGAGGGGAGGGGGCATAAAAGTGGATATTTACAGCATTATATACATTGTTTCTTGATATTCATATGCCATACTGTGTACAGTGCTGTTATCTGACTATAAACCATGAACCTTTACATCAAGAGTTGTCTAAACTTGAACAAGACATTCAGCTGTCAGCCAATCCTAAGTTAAAAACTTCTTTGGTTCCAGACTTACATGACAGGAAAAGATTATCAAGATTATGGCGAAAAATTTACTGATCACAGAACATGCTACCATTTTTATTGCTCCCAAATGCAGTAACACTTTCAGGTGTGCAGGTGATTTAATCATGTTACATGAATTAAAGCATGTACATGTAAAAACTCTGAGTAAAGTATAAATAATATATTTTTTAAATAACCTTATTGGAAAGCAACAATTGAGAGTCATTACCTTCCATCAGCAGCAGCAGCTCCGCCCTCCGTCAGTGACTTGACGAATATGCCCAGTTTTTCCACCCCTGTATCAGTGCCAACACCAAGACCTATAATGCTTAAACCTAGCCCTCTCTCACCTGCAAATAAAACAGACATGCTTACCTTTTTATTTTGGGTCCTTGCAAGAATGGAAGTCAAAATTGTCTTTAAGCACACGAAACAGTATTCTACACTGCTTTCAAGGAAACATGAAAGTACATGTAACCCAGAAATTTTATTTTACTCTGAGTAAAACAGTCATACACAGAGAAACCAACCTCTGGAGATCTAAAATTTAGAGAATGTCTATTTTGCATTTGATACCAATCATCTAGCCCCTAAATCATAACATGGTCGAGTGGCTAAGGACATTATACAAAGTCTTACATGAAGTAATGATAATCAAAACTTGCTTTTACCCACAACTTTCACAGTGCCCATAATGCATACATGTACACCTTTCTTACTTCCCAAAAATTGTTTTCAATTTCTTGTGGGCTTCAAGAGATATTGAAAGTAATGCTCATGCAAAATTTTCGGAAGTAAACAAGCTGTACTATGCAATGCTGCGATCGAAAAAAATTGAAGGAAGCCCAGTGCTCTGAACCTGTGAAATCTAGGGTGGCCAGCATAGGATTTCTACAAAAAAAATCTAAGATTTTCTAGTTGCCCAAGAGCAAAAGGTAGACACCAAGGTCCAATGGGCAGTTTAAGAGCACAGCCTTGTTATGGGTGATGTGAAAGTGAAAAAAATGACTCTAATGACAAAAAAAATTTGTAAGTGATGGAATGCATGCAAAACCCTAGACATTTATGTACATGTACTAGGGGGGAAATGGGCTACACTCCAAACTAGGATGTAGAAAACCACAAAAGTCATGTGATATGTACATTTGTACATTACCTTACCTTTTTCTAAGTCGACAGAAAAAACATCCATCTTTTCGACTCGTTTCTCAAGTTCCCATTCAGCTGACGCTGTTACAGGATCAATATCATCATTACCTCTTTCATATTCCTCTGCACTGTATGTTGGAAATGCCTTTGGGAGTTCAATTGCAAATCCAACACTTCTTTTTTGTGTTTTAATGTCTTTGTCTTTGCCCTTAGCTAACGCAGATGACAGCGGCTTTGCTGAAAATAAAAGTGACACTGGAGATTCGTTCTGCTCATCCTCCACATCGCTATGCTCAACAACGCTACCAGCACTTTCATCCTCAGAGCTTTCACTTTCTTCTTTGTGTGACTTCACATCTTCAGTTTTAGACTTGAGGTGCTTACTTTCCTCAGACAAATGAGACCCTTTGTTTTCACTTTCCAGTGCAATTGAGTCCCGAACTTTTGGAAAACTGAGGCTGGATGATGAGTTCATCTGTGCCAGTTCCTCGGGTGGAATTTCTTCATCCTTCCAGGTGGCTTCTTGCACCCTACCAGGAGTCTCATCAAAGAAGTCATCTTTTGGAACTTCTTTTCGGCGAAATCTCTGGCCAACCTGCCCATGATCTTGAGAAGTTGGAGCACTAACATCTTTAACATCAGACTTGTCTTCCTGCTCAGTCTTTTCAGCCTTAGTAGACACCAACTTTGCCTCTTGCTCTTGCTTTGGCGATGTAATAGAGACATCAGTTTTAGCAGTTTCTTTGTCCTTCTCATTAACACTACCAGGTATCATTATTGAGTCAGGCAAGATACGATCCACACTATGAGATTTATAGAGATACTTACTACCATGCGCTCCTGGTCTCCTTAAAACAGAGTCATCATGGGACTGTTTTCGATAATCTCCATTGCCAGCTTTAGAATCAGATGAAAAGCGACCACGACTGCGTATAATGTACATAGGTCGCTTAGTTCCTGGGTCAGACCTTGTGCGAGATCTTGGCGAGGGTGATGGGTCACTTTTTCGCAGGGAGCTGAGGTCCAGCTCCTTTAAATCTGGGACTAAATCTATCAGGCTTGGGGATCGTTTTTCCCTGGGCTGGACATCTTCACTCGAACCACCACTTTCAAAAACCGCCCTTCTCGCAGCAATACCCTGAGATACATGAGGCTTATGCGATGGATCAGAAGGTGTAGTGGGCAACGTCTTCTTGTAGTAACTAGGCAACGACCATCTTCCTGGAACAGCTGACTGAGCAATTTCTGAAGAACCACTTTCTGCTTTCACTCTGTCAAATGCCTCTGAAACAGGCCTTGGTTTCTTGTAGTTCTGGCGTGCTTTAATTGTCTCGTTCGCAATTGTCTCATCAAAAATATGTTTCAACTTGCTCACATTGGGCTTCCCTTCATCTTCAACTCCGTTCTTGTTTTTATCTCCCACGGCAGGCCGTCCTTCACTGCCGGGTTTTCGCGGCACGCGGGGTTTCTCCTCCCGAGTTTTACGAGCAACATTCTCGTTTTTTAGAGGTGCAATGAAAGCTTTATCGGACGATATAATTTTCTTTGGAGGAGCACCAAACTTGTTGTACGCTCGGTGTTTGTGCTCATTCTCTGGACTGGCTGCATTACGCTTTGTTTTTGTGTCAATAATGTTCTTGTTGCGAGTCACCCCGGATGAGCTTTGACTCTTCACGGTATCATTGTTCTCACCTTTTGAGGCATTGGCCAAATCTCTGCGAGCTCGGTATCTGTTTTCTTTGCCGTGTTCAGTCCTTGTTGCCATCTACTAAGACGTTTCCGGAATTTTTCTTCCCGTATTTACCAGAAACCCTTGGATTTGTGTCGCCTGCTAATTCTTTAGCCAAGCACGTCGCAGCATGTTCACACAGAATGTTCACTTCAAATGGCGATTAAACAATGGTTTGAACAAGACCTGTGTGCAAAGCCCTGTTTCTCCTAAAATCTTCGGAATTTCAAAGGAAACTTGAAGCAATATTCGTCCTTTTGGATTTCACGCCATTAGAAGTCCCATACCACAGAAATGGCCGCCATATTACCTCCCGACAACTCTAGAGTAATCTGTACTTTTAGCTCTGACAGGCGATGAAAATACCATTTAAAACCCACGACTGCAGTTCCGAAATGAGCAAACTTGGGCTAAAACAGCATCAAAATGCCGCGACTAAAAAATCACAGCCTCTTACAGGAAGCGAATTGCTCCTCGTAAACGATAGAAGTATTCGTCTGTGACAAGTAGATCACGTGACAAAGATAAATATAGTGCGGAGTTTCCGATCAGGTTCAAGGCTACAGGAGGGTTTGGATTCGTAAACTGAAGTTTGATTGTAGAAAATTCGCAGAAGAAAATATTTACGCCAACCTTGGTTACTAGTCAAGAACAATTGAGAATAAATAAACAAACTAGACATATTTATGAAGAGCTGTTTGGGGAAGCGTGTAATACTTTCAATCAAATTAGCATATGAACATATGATCACCAAATCACTTTGTCCTGAAAAATTCAACAACAAATGCTAATTGACCGAAACAAAGTGAGTCCAAAGCACCAAGAACAATGCATTATAAACTTCCTCGTTGCATTTTTCTTTTAACATTCTTCAAAGGATCCGGTTAGGGAATTTATGGGAACAAGCAAAAAACAAAGGTTAAGAAAGAGTTTGGAATATTGTTTGCAAACATGTCGAAGCGATTAACAAAGGATTAGCCGCAGCGATTTGCATAAGTGATCTTCGCTCTGGAAGTTTCACTGAAATCAAAACAGGTGCCGAGAGAGAATAGTTTGTCGAGATAGTTTTATCTTCTCGCCATACAAATGCAAGAACTTTGAAATGATTCAATGTGATCTGGTCTAATACCAGAGAAAAACAACTTTTAGAGCTTTAATTTCTTATTGCAATTCATTCTTCTCAAGAGTTTACACAAGAGTTCAAAGTGCGCATAAACTAGCACAAAAATTTGAAAATACAGTCACACACATCACATCTTCTAGCTACGGAAGGGGAGGTGACGCAAAGCAACGAAATAGAAAAGAAGAAAAAAAATCACTTTTTTGCTAAAGCTCCTTATGTACTAATATCCCAAATTATGCGGTACCCCTCATTAATAAGAACAAAAGTTTCCAGTCAGGTTTCTTTTCAGTGTTAACAACTATTGAACTTTTATTTCCCGGTGTCCCCCCCCCCCCCCCCCCCCCCGCGCCCTCTCTGGTGGAGCCAAACCGCCCCTATAGTTTATTATCTATTTACTTATTTATCGAATAGGTCTGTTGCTCAATACTAAGCATTTTAGACTTCTCTAAAAAATGACAACAATATAGCAAAAACGATAGCAACAACAATAACAATAAACACCGAATAATAAAATGCCAATGGATGTTGTGGTACGTGTCATGATGTAACTACTGCTATTCGCGGTAGTAACTTGTTATGTATACTGTGATGAATAGCTTAACATAGAACATTGTAATTTTAAATTATTTGGAAACAGTCACGGTACCAGCTGGTATAAGACGCCAAATAAAATGTTGCCTTGTCTTATCTTGTATTCACGGAGTTAAAAATTGCGTTTTTAAATGCAGCTAGCGAACTGGACAATTAGTACAATTTCTCTTAGGAGTTTGTTCCATTCTGAAATTGTTCGTGGATAGAAAAAATAATCCCTTATGGCTATCGGCTGCTTGTAAGCATACTCACAATTGACATGCTGGTTTGGAGTTAATATCTTCGTAGAGGACTAGCCTATTTTTCGCTTTTTATACAGCATTGATAAACGTGCTATGGTTGGCCTACTTTCAAGTGGCCTCTATTTCAGGGCTAAAATCATTGCAGTGACACTATCCCTCCGCTCGAAGCGATTTAAGAACAGTATATGGATCCCATACGGTCTAAAGGTTTCGTTACATGAGACGATTTTTAGCGAAACACTGCTTTGCAACATTGTTGCGACATTGTTTCGAACAGTTCCAACATTGTTCCAACATTGCAACGCTGTACAAGAGTTGGGCGTACCAAGGCCAGTTTAGGCCGTTTCATTGGTCCTTGGTTGGCAACGCGTTAGGGTCCGTTTGAGAAACCCTGAAGTGTTGTTGGCTTTATTCTGATCATGTTCATTCTAGTGAAGTTCGTCGGACAAGGTAGAGCCGGCTGTATCCATTAATCTTGTAGTCGTAGACATTATCTTTTTCAGCATTAGACTTCATTTTTCAATCTGATTCTCATTTTTTCAGGCTGAGCCGATCTTGCTTAATAATTGAATGCAATCAACAGAGGACTTCACGGCCCAATAAATCCCAGTGGCATCTGCGAATAGACAGGCTTAATGTTCCACATACAGCTGGGTGAGGTCATTTGTAAAGGCTAGGAATAAAATAGCCGACCTACAACGGAATCCTGTGGGAATCCTCATGATCCTGGAATGTCAAATTATGACTTCACTTTTGCTGACATAAATTTTAAACCTTTGAATCTCCCATTTTTATAGAGAAAAAATTTCCACCATCTCTATTATAAGCTGAGATATGACATTTTGAATTTTGGACTTAAAAGGGAGACCCCTAGCCTGCGAACCGCAGACGCATTTCCGGTCGTCGCTTCTCTCCCTCCGAAAAATAGCTATTTTTCGGAGGGAGAGAAGCGACGACCGGAATTGCGTCTGCGGCTCGCAGGCTAGGAGACCCCCTTGTAAAATAAATCTTGATTGAAGTGTTTTGTTGTCGCGAAGCCATTGCTATTTAAGTTACACATAACATATCCTAACTACTATCGAAACCAAGAAGAAAAACCGGAGAAATTTTAAAAAAGAAATTCCTAACTGCGCAAAAACCAGAAAAACAGTTTTCTGATGTCATAAACTGTCATTTCATCATTTTTTGTTTTGCTGAAGTTAGCGTTTTTAAGCACAAAAAATTATACAAAAAAAGGTGTGTGTTACTGAAAAATCAGCTTAGTTTGCAAAAAAATAAAATAAAATCATAAAAATTGTTTCGTTTTGTTTTGTTTTTGTTTTTGTTTTTTTTGTTTTTAAGGAAAAGTATGGCTCCTGGGGTTGCATTTAAATTTCTTTGAGCTCCTATGACTCCGGCTTAACGTGTCGGATCAATTTAGGTTTCTGGGAAAATGCCCACCTACCCCTCCCCTAAGCCACCATTTTTCCCTAAGTGAGAAGTAAATGTTAATCTTAGCTTAGGGGAGGGGTAGGTGGGCAGTTTCCCAGAAACCTAAATCTAACGTGCATGTCATGCGAGAAAAGATTTTTTCAGTGCTCTTTCGGATAATACACATTCTTTTCCCCACTCCCCAGAGCCCACCGTTTCTTTTGGTCACGTCCGTTACAAATTAAGCTTTGGGGGTGAGAATCGATAAAGATGACTTTGAAATTAAAAAATAATATATATTAACCCTCTTTGGTGACTTCCGTCCTTGCTCAGGGACTTGCTACAAGTCGAGTTCTCCAGCTGCTTCTCATAAGTTTTTAAAAGTGCTTCAGAGCATGAGGTCACGCAGCGACAGAGAGTCGACTAGTTTCGCCTGAATGGATTAAACGGAATGGCTATGAAACCCGTTAGACTCCTTTGTTATATGTTTTTGTTAGCTTTTTTGTACCTGACCGTGCACAACGTTCAATAGCATTACTATCATTTTGAACTTACTGACCAATAGAAACATCGCATTAATTTCTTCAGTTTCGAATTGTGAACTAAAAACAAAAGATTGTGCACGGTCAGGGAGCTTCCAGCATAAACTACCGCACCATTGTTTTCAATTTTGATGTTTGCCGGTTTTTCCAACAAGTCCCCTCTACTAACTACTATGAATTTGAATCATATTATAAATTCACTCGGGAAAAAAAATTGATTAACATATGCTGTGTCGGGAGCGGCGTGAAATATCACTCACTGTCCTATTGGTCAATTGTCATGACGTCACCGATAGAATTTTCGACCAATGAACTTCGGGCCAAACAGGTATGAAAAGTCTTTAAAATGGTATAACCAACCAGAAAAAATAATAATAAAGCTTTTAGAAAGTCTACGTCCTCGCCTGCGTCACAAACGTAATTTAACCTTGGTTGGGAACGGGTCATTATTTATCGCCTGGAGGTGGGGGGTGGGCGCAGAGGATTTTAGGGGGGATCACTTGCTTTTTGGGAAAAAAAGGGGGGGATCGCTGAAAACTTTGGAAGGATTCAGAGGGGGGGGGGGCCACTCAAATTTGCTTGGAAAATGAAGACATGGGGTGGGGGGGGGGATCCCGGACGTCATCAAAGTAACATTCAATGGTGGGATCGGTTAAATTTCACCTTGTTTAGCCCCAAATCCTCCACCCTTCCGTTCCCCCATCCCCCCAGGCGACAAATAATGGACGGTCCCTTAGAAACGGCTGCGAAGCAGCGCCTATATCCTTGTTGTGGGCCCCCAACGGACTCAACGAATTACCGGAAGGGTCTTTCGACCTGATTGGCAAATGGACAATGCCTATTTTAACAGGACAATCATGGTGCGTACTCAAATCCTGGCACACATTTGGGGGCCCAGAACATGGATTTCTGCGCTGTTTCGCAGACGGACTTAACCAGCTTTAGTTTCGTCTGAGGCGCAGGCAGGACAGGCTACGTCCGTTTTTATGACGCTATAATTTGACATTTTAATTTGCGTGAAGCGAACTTGAAATTATTTGGTTAATAATCGTGGTCTATCTGGAAAGTCTGGTCAAGAGATGAAAAGAAATTTAAAGGAGACGAAAATTAAGCCTCAATGACACCTTTGAGGGGTGTTTTTACCCCACCGAGTGACAAGGCCCTCCCCACATTGGCGGTCACCCTCCCCATAAACCTGGTCACGTGTGATGTTTCCCGGAATTTACGGTCAAACAAATCACGTGACTTACCAACATAATATTCATACTTCGAGCCAGTCCCATCCTCTTTAATTTCAGCTGACATAGAGTACCGAAGTGTGACGTCATAAAAAATGAAATTTGTGAAATTATGCGATTTGTTAAGCTATTCTGAAAGAACAACGTCCAAGACGCCTACTCGCCAAAAATTAGCAATTTGGGGCAAATTGTCTCTGAGATATTAGCCCAGTTATGCTCCGATGACTCCATACAAATCCTTCTAAATCTTACCTGGTTCCTAATCTTATGAACCAAGCCAAATTTAGAAGGATTTGTATGGAATCGTCACAGCATAACTGGGCTAATATCTCAGAGACAATTTGCCCCGAATTGCTAATTTTTGGCGAGTAGGCGTCTTGGACGTTGTTCTTTCAGAATAGCTTAACAAATCCCATAATTTCACAAATTTCATTTTTATGACGTCATCACTTCGGTACTCTATTGTAGCCAGAGTCATTTATCCAAAGGAAAAACCCATGCCCTTAGACTAGAAATCCTATTTTACATCATAGCTGTTCATGCGAACAATAAAATCGAATATATAATTTGTGTAAATTTTGCATGAAGTAATTACACCAAGTGTGATCACTGGAAGTGTTAGGAAGGTTTTTTTTACCTCTTTTTTTTTCCTTCCTGCACCCGGCCCATGGCCCAATGTTGTGAGCAAAACGTTAATGTTTGTGCGCGTAATCAGTTCTGTCATATCCCAACATTGAATAGCGGGGGACCGGGGATGTTTAGAACAGAGAGAAAACTCTCTTTTTTGAGGATTAAAATGGACTATCGCTAAGTTGTACAACCTTCCCAACTACGTTTGTCTGGGATTGTAGCTTAGAACCAGGCTCCTTGATAGGTCTGCTAGTGAAAAAGAGAAAAATTGGCGAGCAAAGTGAGTCGAGTGCGTGAGGACTATCGCAGAAGGAAAAGGCCGCGGGAGAGTTCACTCGCCTCTCCACTATGCTATTTTTTTCCCTCGCCATCTCATCGCAATTTTTAGCCCCTTTCCTCCAAAAAGAAAGCCTTCCACAGGCTACGCTATTTAACAAGAGTGATCGCAGGATCATGGCTGAATATACGCAATATCAGAGGGACGGTAGTGATCCTGGCTAAGATTAATAGTTGTAGGGTCGCGAGTTCTTCTCAAACCTGGAGTTCGAAATTTTCTCCGAGCATTCTGTTGTTAGATTTGTCCTTCTTCTTCCAACATAACAGTGTACTTTCCGAACTTTTCATTATCTTGCTTACGCATGGGCCGAGATAATAAACTGAATAGGGAGATCACTTTTCATATAATAGCACGATGAAGTTGCTCTTTGCGAGATCGCATGATGTCTGTTTAGCTGCTCCTGGTGACAGCTCGCTTTGTGCGCGCGCTTTATTGATCGACAACAAACACCTGAGGAAGGGGACCATGCATGTGAAAAATGACCGTGTCCTCGGCGTTCACCATGAGATTCAGACACAGCAAGACAGAATAATGGAACAGAGTGGGAATCTTAGGGCGTTAGCTGGGATATGTATGTATGTTTCAAAAACACGCGAACTCTGAAGTTCAAACGCTGCCTTCAAAAATGCGTTTTTCACTGTCATCAATTATCATTACGATCATGGAAAAGCAACGAACCTTGAAACAGAGAAACGCACAAAACGGATCGAAATCCGCCAATCACAAATCACAAACCATAACCTTTTTAAAAAGAAAACTTCTGTTTCCTAAGAGGTCCGCTAAGATTATTGACGGCAGCGAAAAACGCAAACGTCAGTCAGCTTTTGAACTTCAGAATTTGCGTGTTTTTTGAAAGTCTGATTCCTGGGACGCCACATCACAGCAAACTTTAATTGTCAAGTCCAGACACGACTTACTCAATAAAAAAAATGCAGAATATTGTAATGGCGACTGCTGAATTCTCTCTTAGCAACACTGAATAGAAGATTGCGGACCTCTCCGGAAACCAACTTTCGATTTGAATTTATAAGAGAATGTATGAAAATAAACAAAATACGTCCTAACTTCCGTTTTTTTGACAAAAATAGAAAAAAAAAGACTCATCCTGTGTTTTTGTTTTGTGTTTTACTGACTCTTCACCTCTAGAGCCATTTGGACTGCCGTTTTATCGATGTTTAAGATTTTGAGTTGTACTAACAATAAGAAATAAGAGAAGGCTGGCCAGTCTGATGGCGACTAGCCTGCGTGGCAGGTGTTAAAAGGGGAGGGAAGGGGGAATTTGGGCGCGCGAGGGAGAAAAGAGTTCCCCTCCTCTCTCCTCCCTCACGCGCGGTCTCGCGCCCTCGATTCGCTTCCGACGCAGGCTAGAAGGCGACTGTCCCAGCTTTTTTCCCAGCTTATGGCTCGCTCGTGCGTTCTCTCTTAATTTCGTGTGACTTTCTTTAAAACGTTCTAGACGTAAGTCTCTAGATCTAGAAAAGGATAAAAACAATGAAACTTTGACGGAACGGAAAGGCTTCTCTTACGTATACTCTCAAGCATTTCATCACCGTAGTAAAAATATCGCTCACGTTCACACAATTTTTTTCAGCTAAGAACTATTGGATAATTGGGGGAGGGGGGTGGGAATCTGAGCGATTAATCGACATTTTCTGAACTCTGACAAATTTTTATTTGGGTAATGTTTAAAACTGTATGATTACAATCTTTTGGCGATTATTTACATAAAAATAAATTTCATTTACATCACTTTATACAATTCTTTTGTAAATTTTGAAATAAATACGTCTCTCGCTCGATATATGTTGCGGTCAAAACCATAGTGCCTGCCCAAACATAATCGGATGCGGATATCATAAGAGTACTTAAAATGCCCATACGTGCTTAAAATAGCATTATATTGTTCGCGGAACAATGGGTCATTTAGTCATTTAAACGCGTGACGAAAATATGGAAATAATTCAGATTTTCTACATGACACCCACGTATTTCACGATTGTTGTCTCTCCGTTCTGTCCACCTACTTTGGCAAATGTCTCAAAATAGTGTTTTTCCACAACACTAGGATTGTATTGCTTTCTTCCATTGTCGTTTTGGCAGCCGTTTGGCAGACAAGAACAAGGAAACCGGCCATAATCGACTTGACAGGCGATTCCACTTAAAATGCATTCGCATGTTTGTGGGTAGCAAATATCACCGCAGCTACAACCACAAATGACGCGACTAAGTCTGAGCTGTGCGCAATCTTGTTCTTCTTTCTTTAGAATTCGCCGCACCCCTGACGTCTTCAGAATATTTTTTCTTGCTTTTTGGGAAACCGGTGACAAAGGCTTTTTGTCATTTTTATTCGCCTCCAGACCCAAATCCACTCGTAAAATCTCGATGGAAATGTGTTTTCTTGCCATTCCAAGCGTCGATCCTCCGGTCGAAGGCACGGAAACAAAGCCTTGCTTTCTTGGGAAATAATACACTGTTACATCGCCAAATCGCACCATTTTGTTTTTAACTCGTTTACAATCGTCGTCACTTTCGTCTCCGCTAGAACTACCAGTACTGTGCTTTCTCTTTCCCATGGTATAATCGGCAAAAATACACAACAGAGTTACAAGATGTACGACTGATCGAGTTTCGCACTCCCGTGTATTTATACTCTTTGGACTCTATTTTCACGATACACGTACAACACGCACGTCTTCCGGTGACGTCACAAACTCGCAAAAAATGACGCTTTAACTGCGAGAAGCAATTTCATTGGTTGGTCTTGAAGGGGCATCGCTTCGTCTGAAATCATAGACGAAATCTGCTGTCTTCTTCTTCACGCAAGTTTTAAGAGAGCGCTGCGTGACCGGATTCAGTGAGCAACTGTGTGGGAAACTACAGGCCATAAACGGTCATAAATGTAAAAGAAAAAACGGAAATTGACGATGCACTTTTTTTGCGCCTGCGTTATCATTTAGAAATAATTTCCTCGTTGTATTACGTTACTAGCTCGGCTAAATAGTAAAATTTGGCCCCTGACTTATCGTATTAAACGTTTCCGATGCAGTGTGTATTCGAGGGTGGCGTTTTAAAAAATCACATTTCTTGAATCACTAACGACTGATAATTTTGCTTCCAAATGCGTCGTTTAATCATTAAATACAGTATTCAGTCGTCAACTTAAACTAGCTGAGAAATGATTCCAAGATAATTTAATGATAGTTGCCAATAAACTTATACTCCTCACTAAATCTAGAAAGAGATTCCTCTACTCAGAATGCTGCACTGTACAGGGACTGTACTTTCAGTTTGTTTATTTCCATTTAAATATTGCACTCCGTGGGAAAAAAAAACAACAACAACAACAACAAAAACACGTCGACCTTCCTCAGTGATCTTCCTGGACAAAGAAGACCGCAGAGTCCTCTCAATTGAACAAGTCGGTAATGTTTGTCCGAAAATTAAATTGCCTTCAGAAAAGACGTCATTTTTACGCGTTTTTCGAGCCACTAAAACGCGAAGCAAGCGTGGAGGGCCAAAACGCGCAACGGGGAGGAGTCCTCGCTTGCTTCGCGCTTGAATTCGCTCGCCTGAAAGAAATCGGAAAAAAAGACAACGACTTTTTTGCAGGCTGATATCTCAGACCAACCTGCGTGGCAGGTGCCGATAGGGGAGGGAAAAGGCGAGGAGAGGGAGCTCTTGTGAATTCCTTTCAACTTGTTTTTTCCCTCGTTTGCGCCTGCCATGCAGGCTAAATAACACAGAATTTAATTCGTCTATTTACATGGCCATTTTACGCACAACTCTAAGTGATATACGCACGTGGCAAAAAAAATTGTTTTTCCCCCCAGGGCACAATCGGTGAGATCAAAATCTGCAATTTCAATCCCTTATAAGAGTAATCGGCGTCTGTTCCGAGATCAGATGAGACGACAAACAGTCATATCAATCCCTGTCAGAGGCGAGCGGCGAAGCCGCAAGGAACGAGATCTTCAAGGAAGCTCATAAACGGTTTACCTAAAATCGGGAATTTCCGTTTCACTGAAACGGAAATTCAAAACAAAAAGACCTCCGCAGGCGTCCTTTTTCCTCTCTCCGCCCCAATCTCTCCTCCTTTTTTTGCCATTAATTTGCATAACTTTTCTTTTTCGCTCGCCGCGCGTGGCTCTGAGAAAAGAAGTACGACTGCTCGCGTTTTAAACAATCTGCGGAATGTGACGCATGTGATTTGGTGTTGCGGAACCATTGTCGATTTAGTTTGTTGGTGATCGCACTGTCCGTAACGCGCCTAGAATAGAAATGAATGGTGATCGAGAAAAGGTGTTTTCCTTGAAGGGCTTTGCAAATCAAAGAGCTTATGTTAGTGATCAATCGTACTTGAGATACCAAAATTATATTTGTCACAACCGCCTTTTTTTCTTTTGTTCATACTTAAACTGATGCTGGAGGTTCGTGATTCAGTTGAAACAAGAGCCATTATGGCTCTAGGTTGAAAACATAGTAAATTAAATGAAGCGCAGTGATTTGGGAAAATACAGTATCAGCTGCTGTTAAATTCATATGTATTCAATCTATTCTAAGAAGGTTACTATCAAAGGAGGAGGTGATGACATTACGCGCCAGTAATATCTATTTAAAACTGATCGACGGTTAACTAAGTGGTTCTTTTTATTACTGTGTATAGGAGTGTACTCAATCTTATACTTACCCCTTTTCATTTCAATAAAAATGTGATATCACTATATCACAATGTCATCCTGCTTGTGGTTTCATAATTTTGATGACACCGATAAGTTCAAATCCATGCTAAGTATTATCAAAAAGTTGTTAAAAAGTATGATCTATCACTGATCATCTCATGATTTTTTTTGTGTGTTTTTTTTTGTGTTGTTTTTTTTTAAACGTGTTCTTTTTTGTTTTCGAAATAAAGGAAGTTAGCCAAAAGAGTCCCGGCGGGTTAAAGAGTGAGGAATGCGCCCGAACCAAGAAATTCCATTTTCCTTTTAGAAAAACCTCTTTTTGAAAATGTTTCCTTTTGTTTGCGGTACCCACCATAGCCACCATGGCCACCTTGACGTCATCTGGTGACACGTCGGAAATAATCCTGAAATATTTTTTTAAATACCTACTTTCACGAGCAGACGTCGGCCTAAGTTAAAAGTTCTTTAAAAAAATTACAACCTAGGAAGGCCAAGCCACTCCATCTTCCATTACTACTGTATCCCCTATTTTTTCGTAAGATCGTAGAGATCAAGCGCTTTACGTTACTGGCGGCCATCTTGGATGCGATGAGTGTCAAATCTGCTTAGAAGAAAGTAAGAATGCCATCCGTACCGGTAATCATGGGGACTGTGAACAGTCTAATAATAATAATAATAAGAAGAAGAAGAAATACAGAGAATGTGGCATATGAAAACCGTAGTGATCCCTGTGGTTGTTGGTGCGCTTGGTACAGTGAAGAAGGGTATAGTAGAAAACATCAAGAAAGTATCAGAAAGAGCTAATATGACAGAGATTCAAAAGATCTGCATGCTGGGATCTGCACGAATCCTCAGAAAGGTGCTCAGTGTATGAACAGAATGATTGACTTGAGTGACTGACGCTCTAGGTGCATGGTTTGCGCCCGGCTGATGCACAAAAAGAACACCAGCAAAGACTGTGATAATAGAGACAATAATAATAATAATAATAATAATAATAATAATAATAATAATTATAATACAGCGCAGCCGTTAACCATAAAATCGTAAAACCCTGTTCTTTGAGATGCTGAAGGACCTGGAACTTATTTCGGAAGTGCCTCCACGGTATTCAAAGACCCAACCCAAACTGTCGTATGAGAATGGGAGTGCGCAAGCATTATGAGATGTACCAATTTATGCAGACAGCATTGAGGTGAGGGCCAACAGAATCGACGCCAGAATAGTCGACAAAGAGCAGAAACGATTGTTAGCCATTGAAGTGAGATGTCCTTGGGTGGATAACCGCGAAGTGAAAGAGATGGAAAAGACACAGAAATATGCCCACTAATGTGGGAATTGAGAGAGAAATCCTGGCTACCAAGTGAAACATTATAACATCATTATTGATGTTCTGAGAGGATATTCAGCTGATGTGAGTCATGCAGGAAAGGAACTGGTTGGAGAGAAGAGTGCCCACCATCTTACAAAGAATGCAGAGATCTGTCATGTCAAGTACACTAAACATGGCGCGCAGTTTCAAAATTCTTGCTTGAACAAAGAGGATTTTTGCTAAAAAGTTCTTTTTGTAGAAAAAAATGTAATTATTGTATGTTGAAATGTTTTATTGAAATTAAACTTTTTGTAGGATTTTTCAGTAGATCTTGAGCTAAGTAGAATGGTGAACAAAATCTTAGAACAAACGGAAACATTTTTATTTATTTTAACGTTTTAATATTTTACAAGAGCCAGCTATGACTAGGATATTCTCGATATTTAAATATTTTTAACATAAGAAAGACTTCACGGCGCGGGGGTTGGTTACGATCAGACGCCCAACTTCTGTGTTTTTTACTAATACTGGACATGACATCTAGACGTGTAAAACTGCCAAATAATAAAAAAATTCCGTTATTTACACTCGGCAGTATTTATAGCAATGATGCTAGTGGGGCCGAACAAATGCCTGAAACAAATAAAATATAAATCAAAGACAACAGGGCTACCAAAGCCACGATCTATAAAGTAAGACCTTAGAACAATCTCCTGGAATTTTTTTTCAGCGAAGTCTAGGGAGAATTAACATTTACTTGTCTGGCTCATGTGGCAAAGTAAAATTCTGACCCTGCTTATAGCACTGTCGAAAAAATCTTCCAAAACGCGCCCTCGTCCACCAATCGAATACTTGTCAGTAAACTCATTCTAAATTCATCCTGTTTCAATTTTCAGCATATTTTTCATCAGTCGATCAAGCTCTCCGGCACCAAACGCTGAATCTCAGTTTCATCTGAACATTTCAGATTGCTCAGAATACCACTGATTTCGTCTACAATGGCGGATGTTGATCCGCGATGACGATCCAAAGATGTCGTCACAAGTTGAGTGATATCCCTTGGCAAAACAGAACAATCAGCAAAACGTGATGCGCGTTGCACAGCAACAAACACCTCGGTGCGCACCATGGCGCCCACGGTGGCGCCTGCTGAAGCAAATATCTCAGTGGAAGAAGTGAAAGTTTTGTCTATGATATCCAACTGTACTTTAAGCCTTGCACAAGCTACGAGGTCCTCATCAATTGCTGCCTGTACCCTTGCGAGCCCTAATTTCTCCTCGTCCTCAGCACTGAGATAAGACATACCGGCTCCTATCGCGGCACCACTTCCGCCCTCCGCAGCAGCCCCCATTAAACTGGCCCCAGAGGTAAAGGGTGCGGCCAAAACGCCTAAAGCAAACCCGACCTTAGCTGCAAATGAGACGTCAGGCTTTCTGAGTAGAGAAGGCAGGTTTCTTGCCAATTCTTCTAATTTTCCTTTTGTATTTCTTCTTACTGGTAGCCAGTAGCGGAAAGCGTCAAGTAACTCTCTGCGAAGTCTGTCTAACATTTGGTTAGCTGTTGCAAAAGAAAGAGAAAGACATGTAAATTAGAGAGTAAACTTGCAGTCATTCGTATTAGTGAATCAAAATGGTTAACAATGTTTTATGATTCGTGACAAACCTTCAAAATCTTAATCCTTTTCTCATATATGAGGCATTTACATACTATTGTACTGTTGTACCATTCAATATCTTCGATCAGACCTTACAACGCTGATTTTACTACAATCGAAGTAACTGAAGGTCCTCCATACACCTTAAAAAAATACTTTCAATATTGAGACTCTTTACGCGTCACGAGTAATTCCTAAACTTTCATCAAGTTCACTGACGTAAAATTAAAGTAATTCACGTTTCACGGTGATAGGTAATCACGAAACACAACTAAAAGATCTCACAGTAATTTCAGTTTATGTCACAATTTACGAGAAAAAAAACTCAATCAAGATTCAAGAAAAAGGTATAGGGGATCCTCTTTAAGTAGACAACCTCGGTAGGAAGATAAACACAAATGTTTTTTGAGTTTGTCTTTACGACTGACATTCTAGTGTGTATCTCAATGCATTTAATGCGACGTGCATATCGGTACTGCTACTCCAAAATGAGCTTGCTCGATTTGACTTTGAAAGTGAAAACGAGAAGATCGACTTCTGAAGGGCTGAAGAATCAGAGGAAAAAACAATCGTAAGCCAATCAATCCCTAGCTTTAAGGGGACGTACAGCTTGATGCGCGTGTAAGCTCTCGATAATTTAATTCAAGTAAAATTGTGCCTCCTGTTTTATTTCTGTCTTTTAGATAATTGTACTTATTACTTAACCATCGCTTACTTAATTCTCTAATTCATAATTGCTTTCAACCTCCTTCTCAGCTAAGACTCTCTCTTTCACCCCCAGCCTTCTCGTTAAAGACAGAGACCCTGGTGGTCGACGGTCACATGGCCCTCAGAAATCTAATGAAATCTGGGTCCAGACACGGCGGAATTGCTAGTCAGAGGTATATACTTTAACCATACCCACCTTCACTGGTTACTAAACGCCGTCGACAAACCGTGTAGTCCTTTTCCTTGATATTCGACGTGAGTTTTAATGAAGAAAGACCAAACTCTTCCAGGATGTCGTTTGTCACAAGGTAATACTGGGCTACTTCATTTAGATGGCCTGTACTGTAGTCTTCCCAAAGTTCATCAAGAATCTGCACCGATCCACACTCCAACGTGAATATCAAGCTTCCAGTCTTGACATCAACAACGATGACTTTGCGCACCTTTTCCATATAAGCAACGAACTTATCTAACTCTTCCCGGTTTGATGGGTTTTCTGTTTTAAGGTACCTCTTTGCAACGTTGTTCATAATCTCTTGTGTCGAAGAAAGACTTCTTTCACTCCGCAGACACTCTTCCCCTGGATCATTTTGGGATGAAGAAGTTGCTCGTGGCTTTTGAGTCAAAAAACCAATTCGGTAATCAATAGCAACTGCTATAAATGGAACCAAAAAAAACAAAGTTAAAAAAATTTTATGAGATTAAAATGTGCAAAACGAGAATTCCACGACGTTTCGTAAGCATAGCTCATTTAATTTTGTTACAAGACAATTTTCAGTCTGACAATTAAAAGATCGCCAAAAAGACAGAATGAACAGTACTTGACAGTGACACTGCGATGCAGAGGTCTAACGAATATTAATTATTGTAAATATATTTGCAAATTAATTTTTACTGTAATGTTGAGGGAAGACACGGGTTTGTCAAGAATCACAAACCTCGCTCATGGTTGGTGGATTTCGTTCCGAGGCATTTTAGGCATTATCATTTGAATCGAAATTCGCCAACCATGAGCGAGATTTGTGATTCCCCAATCACTAACAACAAAGGTGGTTCAAATAATAATCCCACTCAGTAAATCGACACTATCGCCTGATGAAGACCTACTGTACGCGGTCGAAACATCGCCATCGACATCGAAGTGACAATCGTGAGACAAACGATAAACGAAACCTTTTATACACAACAACCTCGATGAACAATGTCTTTCATGATATACATATAAAAACGCGCGCTTCAACTTCAGTGGTCAACCTTAAATGTTAATATCGTAAAGAAATTAATAAGAGCCATCGCTTTTTGCAGCTTTTTGGAAAAATAATGGAAAACAAAAAAGGCTTCTCGTTTGAAAAATATAAACTTAGCATTAAGACAATTCTAAGGGATTTTTCCTATCATTACAGCGTTAACATAATATTTGCATCGTCTGAACTACAGGCTTTACGTGGTACAAATTTAAAAAGTCTTTAAAAAAACGAGACACCGGCTGGTTCAAATTCCCCAATAGACCAAGGCAAAACTAGGAGTCAAATTCCCCACCCCTGGGAAAGTCTTGTGTGTCCCTGAAGCAGCTACTCGGAAGAGAAGTCACCAATGGTGCCTAACCCTGACCCCAAACAATACTGAAACAATTGAAAGAATAACATGTCATTGTTTTCTGCGACCAATCAAGAGAGACCTTACGAGCAGCTCCTACACGACTGCCCTACTTCCCGGGCACATGGTCAAATACCCGGGTTTATCCCGGGGTGGAGGGGTGGATGTTGAAGTTTCCAATTGACAGGCGCATGAGGCTTTGTTTGTTTCACATTTTCCAGCAGAAAAGATTAAACCGTTTTTTTTTTTAGTTTTTTGGCATCCTTAATAAAGAATAAAAATTATATTTACCCGCAAGGCGTAAAGAGCTCTGAGGCTTATTCTGAGGCCTCGTCTTTCTTTTTTTTTTTCAGTGTACACCAAAACAGTTTTCGTTATTCGAGCTTCCGTCGCTCTCATTGGAATATTTTCTTTGCAGCGGTAAGGACAACAAAGAGTGAGAGATCAACTTAAAAGAACATCATCATTTGACTTACTTGTTATAAAACAGGAAGTTTATTAATAACACCTCTATCTTTTCTCTTACACCCTTTTTTTTCTGTAAAACTACATTTTAAGCGGAGCTCTACGCGCGCGCGAGCGTACCCATCAGAGAAATTTGGCAATCACGTGACCGTACGCCCGACCGACCAACCATCCGTCCGCACGACAGGCATACCAATGTAAAATAACTCAATCAACAGGCATGGCAAGCCAAATGCCACTCAAGGTTATTTCAGCGGGAAATCGCATTATATGATAGTCACCCGCGTCTTGTGAAAGAGAGACAACTAAAGAGTCAATAAAGACGAAAACGGAAAACAGAAATTGTTTCTGTATCCGTGTTGTCTAAAGTGTTAAGCTTAGATTAATTGTCATATCCACAAATTTGAAATATGGAGACGAAGAGAAAGTAGACGACAGGCCAGCGAAGTTCAATGAGAAAAAGAGCGACAGAGGGCTACAGTGAGAGATAAAAAACAAAGGAGGCATTTTGCGAGCGGCCACCAAGTTGAAATGAGCGGCAGAAAAGAAAAAAAAGTGAACAAGACGTATGACATTTCCTCCGTGAAACGTGTAACCAGGACGTTTCACGTTATAGTCGTGCAAAACAGCGGTAAAGAAATGTACAAAAAAACAGTGTGCTGCACGTGCAAAGTTGCATTTTTGCGGACCATTTCCAAACGGTCAAGCGAATGCTGGCTCCTGATTGGGCACAAAAAATGCGTTGTATTATTGTTCTCGATCGGCGAACAGCATCTCATGAGTTTTTTTCGTGAGTTCGTACACGACGGCTATTGACTAGATCACGGCTTGTCTGGCTCATGCACCAAAGAAATGCACGCAGTCAGGAAACTTTCAGTTTGATATAAACGCTCCATTTCAAAATACTGTCTACCCGAAAACTAAAGACGCTTTTCCAAAAATACAAGCTTGAGCTTACAACAGGTATTCACGCTTTCATCGATCACGCCTTCGTAAATATTAGGGAGGTTAAGATCCCACGACAGCCGACAGCCACGAAAACGTCGTATTTTAAAGTCGAGCCGATTACTTGAAAAGTGAATTCACATTTATTCAGTCTTTATCGTGGTTCAACTCGCTTACTTTGTCAAATGCAAGCGAACCCTTCTGGAACTGAATTTCTGTCAACCATATCCAAGTTCATAAAGAGAAAGAAAATTTGCCATTGCTTGTTTACGTCCTTCACGAGACGTGAAATTGGGCATTTTCACGTGGTAGTCGTGCAGTGACGGCAAAGAAATGTACAAAAAAGCGCGATGCACTTGCAAAGATGTTGTTTTGCCTTGTCAAGCTATTGCTTTCTTTACTTCCTCGTCTCCGCTGAATCTTAAACGTCTTATTATTTACGATACATTGTGAACCGTCAGAAACAGAATTTCCTCGGTGCAAATTGAATTGCTTCTGCTGGTAGCATCCGAAACGTTTATCGATCATCGGTAGTTCCTTCGTTTCTGGGTAGGAAAGCTTGGTGAACGAACTGGGCAAATGTGGCGAGATAATAGCCGTTTTGTACGAACTCACGAAAAGAACTCAGGAGATGCTGTTCGCCGACTGGGCACAATAATACAAAGCATTTTTTGTGCCCAATCAGGAGCCAGCATTCGCTTGACCGTTTGGAAATGGTACCCAGGGACTTTTCCGCCTGTACTTGAAAACTTTCGTCGCGCCTCTTCTCCCGCCCGATTGACCGCCCCTGGGTCTTCGACGATAGATATAATCCTTTCACAGATCACATGCAAAGAAGCCAGAATCTGGACTTCTTTCTGATTGGATAAGAAACAATACGGATGATTTGCCATGTTCCGATTGGCCAAAATGCCGCCATCCGTTAGTCGTTGTTGATTTGAGTCTGCATTTTTTTCGTTGCGCAATAAGCAGTGAAATACACACGCGAGTTCGTTATGTTATACTACTGCATGAGAAATTTCTGCAATTTGATTGGCTTAGAGTAGTGGTATTTCAGCTTAATTTGAAATACCTACATGTGAAAATTGTAGTAGTATAAACAAATAATAGCATGATTTGTACGTGATATTTGGCATAAATACCACTCGTGATATTTCAAAATTGTCTCAAATTTCACTCGCCTAACGGCTCGTGAAGTTACGTATAACAATTTCGAAATATCACTCGTGGTATTTATGCCAAATATCACTACAAATCATGCTATTACCTATACAAATTTCTACCGGCTAAGTTTTAATGAATTTGAAGAATGTCTAAATAGAAATTTCACTCACTGAAATATTTTCCATTTCATCGTATACTAAAAAATTGCAGTCAAAAATTCACCAATCATTTGAATGCAATTTGACACCGGGTACAAGTTACTGAAGCGACAAACGGATTCACTTTTTAAATAATCAATTCATGAATTGGGAATGGAATTTTGACCTGGTTTGACTGTAATTCCTCCTTCAGAAAACTGCGAATTATTCCGAGCGATCTTCGCTTTCGCAACACTTTTCAGTTCGTGAAATATAGTGCACCAGCCTATTTTTTTTTCCATTGCTTTCGGCACAGAACGAAGTCAACGAACTTTTACCAGTTGTCTTGAAGTTATTTTAAAATAAAGGTACGGCAGCTCCAACTTGTAGCATTTCGTCACAAAAAAAAAAAAACATGAAAATTTTTTTTTTAGGAAGCGCCATATCTGAACTTGGACGTATTTAAAAATATTCTCTTCCCTAAATTAATTTCAAATTTCAATTTGCGCCAAATTTATTTGATTCCCGTCTGGTAAACGCTGATTGGCTAATAATATCACAGTTCAAGCAGACGTTAGATTATGTAAATTAGAGGGCTGTTGACGGCTTGTTAAATGAATGTATCAGGCGTTATTTTTTTCCTTCTTGAGCCAAAGAAGCAGAAAAGCAAAAAATAATAATAATAATAATAAGAAGAAGAAGAAAATAGCGCCTGATCTCAGGTTACAATTCATCAAGAAACGTTATCATGGTCATACTACTAGAAACACTTTTTTTATGTTATAAATGACTACCTCAATTTAATTACTAATTCAGCTTACGAAAGCTCACAACAAAACTGCCGTCAAGAGGGTTTCAAGGCACAATGACAACGGTGACAGACATCGATCATGTACAACTGAAATAATTCCGGACCAGTAAAAAGTACAAAAAAGCACGGCTTATAAAATTAGGCTTTAAAAAAACTTTAACATATGTTCATGCAGTGATATTTCATAGAAAAACTTTATCGCCAGTAATGAACCACATTAACTAACGTTACATGTTAGTTAATCGCTGACTATAAACGATCTGTATTTTCAGCCGGTTGTTTCTCCGATTTCTTATCTGCACGTAACGTACAGTAGAAAGCCGTCCGATGATACCAAACCAAAAACGCCTGCTCAATTATAACAGTATCGAATTATCAAGCACGTGGGCGCAAAGCTGTATAGCCTGAGTATCAGGCGTTTCTGGGGAAAAGGGGAAAGACGGAAGCGAAAAAGGGAGAGAGCTAAAATCTCCTCTCCCCTAGCCCCTTAGGAAGGCCTGACACTCAGGCTAAAAGCTGTATGGGATCTTTTTCTCTTCCTCTTCCTCTTTTTTTTTTCCTAATTTTTTAATTTCAATTTTTTCTATCTCTTTATTGCATGGAAATGGTGGAAAATCGGTTTAAGGAAATGGTATTCTTTCATTGCAGGCCATGAAGTCGCTTGATCAAAATATTCCCAGCTTCGTTTAACGTAGCGTGATATGGTGAGCAGACTGTCGACCAGCGTACATTTTCTGTTCTTTCCTTCCTTTATCCTATTTATTTCCTAATTTCTTATTTTCGTCTTTTCTTGTTCTTGTCCTTCTTTCTTTCCTTCTTTCCGTTTCTTTTCTTTCTTGTCTTATCTTTCCCTCTTTTTTTCCCTCTTTCCCTCTTTTCCCTCTTTGGTCTTCCTGTTCCCTGTGTGCCTGGTGTCCCTGCTTCGAGTCGTACTTTTTTCATTTTATTTTTACTTTTTTACCCGTATGTATTCGTATGTTACCCCTTCGTATGTTACCCGTATGTACTCGTTTGGGACTCGTATGTTACCCGTATGTGTGCGTACGTATTCGTATGTCATCGGTGTGTACCCGTATGTACTCGTGTGGTGTTTTGGTCACGATCAGTTTTAAGCTCGTTCTTATCTTTTCACATCGACTACATTATCTCACGCAAGGTATTTTAGTCTGTATTAACAACAAACAAAATTCACCAGGACGATCAAACTCAACCTTTTGAAATGACTCCTGGGTTCAAACCTTTCACAATGAATAATTAGTTATTAAGTGAGGCATTTTTGCAATGCATCGGATCACTGGAGAAAGCTCAAGCGGATTCAGGAGCGAGCGCTAAGAGCGGTGTACAAAACCAGATCAGCGTCCTATCAAGAGCTGCTAGACCGCGCCAAACTACCGACGTTGTACAATAGGCGGCTACGAGACATTGCCACGTTGATGTTTAAAGTTAAGCACAGTCTCGTACCCGTGAATATTTCTGACTTATTTAATCTGAAGAACACTCAGAATAACTTACGGAATAGTGACTTCAAACTACCAAGATTCGAAATTGTTAGATATGGTTAGAATTCAATAAAACATATGGGACCTCTCATTTGGTCGAGGTTGCCAAGACACTTAAGAATGATAGAAACTCTGGACTCGTTTAAGAGGAAAATTAGGAAAGTTCACCATTCAACTCTTGTAAATACTTCGACGTTTTTAGGCTTTTAACAAATTTTTGTAAATAATTATATAATCTATATTTAGCAATTTTTTTTTATTTTTTAATGCTTTGTATCTGGTATTTAACTTATTATTTTATAGTGTCCACCATTAGCTTATAGCTAAAAACATAGACACTTAAATAAAGTTTTCATCATCATCATCATCACTTAAATCTCAATTATAACATAAAATAGAGAGGCGAAGGGTGACGTCATGTTACGATGATAGCAAATTTTTGGATCGCAAAAATAGGGAGCTTAAGCAACGACGACGGTGACGGGAACGAGAACGGCAAAAAAGTAATAAGTTTATATTGGCAAAACAACAATTTTGCACGTGATCACGCTTTTTTGTACATTTCTTAGCCGTCGTAGCACGACTACGGCGTGAAACTGCCTAATTTCACCCGTCCGCTTTTTAAACTAGGTGAACACAACACAATTTGTTTTCTTTTTCTAAACTTAAATACGGTCCTTTCGGATTTAAGCCCAGAAAATTTAGCCAACATTTGACAAATTAATTGAAAGTGAACGAGATCGATGAAGTCTGAAACTGTTTTAAGTGACGTTTTTCGGCTTGTTGTCATCCCAGAAATTTTGCTACCATGGCAACGTTATGTAACTACTTCTCCTCTCTATTATTGGTCAACAGATAGTGTCTCATCTTTAGTTTATAGTTCAACGACCACATCACATGAGTTCAGGAAACATGATCTAGCTAAAAACAAAACGCATGACCATCTATGATATCAATGTTATTATATTATTGTTAAGTCAGGCAAATTGTGAGAGGGGAAAGGTTTTATTTTTTAGCAAAAGTTCAATGACCTTACATTAGTCCAATAATCACATAAGCATAAGTCTATTTTCCACTGGTTGACACTGCAAAGAGACCTGACATCAGTGTACATGCAGCCATTTCATCACCGTTGGTTATTCTTCATGTTTGCCCCATTCCTGACTAGGGCCCTGTTTTCACTACTCTGTCCTTCCAATGCTTGCAGCTTGCATTGGTCTTAAATTTACAGTGTAAATTACAAGGAAGGGAAACAGTAATGTTAATTTATGTTATTTTAAATGCCATGGTGTCAAATAATCTTGTATGCTCCTGTATCTTAAAAGTGGACCAAATAAGATTATTTAATTAAGATTATTGTGGGTTGCTATAGATGCTAATAATAGTATGGTATTGAAAGAAAAGGCACTTGGTATTTAAATTTGCTTTTATTGTAACAAAAAATATTTCTGTAAATTTGTTAATCTCTTTATAAAAGATTACCTAAAATGAGAGGACAGTAAATTCAAATTGCTGGGAACAAAATTTAAGTTAAATAAAGGGTGGTTTACCTTATTTTCTGATGTCTATTTTTTTGCTGTTTTTTTTTGCTTCTGCATAGTTTATTCCATCATTTTGTCCCACGTTTATATTCGGTAACGTTGTTCCTGCCCATCTCTTAAAATACTGCATATAGTCGCTCTAGGAATGGAATTTTAGATGATTTTACTGGTTCCCCAAAAAGATGGACAGGAGCAGCGTTTTTCTTCGGCAAGGTTAAGTATCCCGTTTCAGTCCACGATCCTTTAGCAGGTACCCCTTCTACCTCGATAAAACTTAATCAACACTCCGGAGCTGTTTTTGACTACAGTTTTCTCTTCCTGTTGACTTTTTCCTTCTTTGTCTCATCACGCTTTGGAACAGCGACATTCAGTAAACAAATGGCGACGACAAGCTTTCGCATGTTTGCACGAAGAACTGGTTAGTGAAGGTCAAAACAATTTAGTGAACGCGGAGAATAATGAAAATTTTTATCTAACTATCACCTGTAAAAGCAAACACCTTAACTTTGAGGTATTTCGCTTAACTTTAGTATATTTTCTGACGATCGTTCAGCTGTATTTTGCCTGAGACCGATTTCTACAATTACGATTTAATAAATTTCGTGGGGGAAATTTCCGCGGCCGGGACTGAGTACGAGTACATTGCGCATGAGCATGCGTTTGGCCGCGGTTAATATTTTATCACATGATATCAAACACTTCAAAATTCGTCAAAAATGTTTCCTGCTCTTTTCATTGTTTGATCTGGTGATGAAATACTGTGTCACATGTTACGTTTGATATACGTAAATTGACGTACCTTCAGATTTAACTGTATCAAGGACTGATCCATTCCCAAGTTTGTAGTGCCTCAAAGTGAACCTGTTGTTTAGTTTTTCGCCATTATACACGAGACTTAACTGATCAGGTGGAATAGCGTGACTAGCCTGAATTCTGTCGATTATACTCCTTACTTTGTCGTCTGGGCTGATATTTACGCTGATCACATCTTCACTTGGCATCTTAACACATATACGTATCAGTGATATAACATCACAGTTTAAAATACACCCGTTTTGAATGCCGTAGTCACTCAATATGGACCCATCTTCGAGAAGCCGAGAAAGAAAATAAAGACGTTGCATGTCGCAAGGGATATCCTCGCTGAGCTGAATTCTCTCTTTAACATTCTTGATAGTGTTACTTTCAAAGAGATTTAACCTCACGTCTGTTCCAGTTGACATCGTAACAATAATTTCCACTGTTACATACAAGAAAAGCGTGGATTTGTTCTCAATGTTGTAGTAATTCAAAGAATGGACGTCATCTAGTTGCTTACCATTAAACAGCAAAACTTGTTGATACGGTGAAATTTTGGTTTCGACACGAATTTTGTCTTTGACACTTCTGATAGTATCATTTGACTTCAGTTCCAAGGCCATCCTTTTTTGAGGTAGCGAGGTAACCACATACACTTCTATTTCTACAACCAAATCAATGACTGACTTATTTTGGATACTGTAGTCAGAAATAAAACGTCTATTTTCTAGTTCTCTGTCAGCAAAGTTGAGAATTTGTTTGTTATACGGAACACCTGTAATGCCTCGTATTTTCAGCTTGAGCTCTAAAATTAAATCGGTGGGTCTCACTGCTAGGGTAGCTAATGGTCCCCTGTCTTTTGTTAGAATTGTGACTTCCATACGATTATCACCGTTAGGCCTACCAGGGACTGGGAGAACCAAGTTGAGGGTTGATTTATCCTGAATGTTGTAATCACTGACAGTTCGGTCGTCTTCCAGTTTTCTTCCATTATAGACGATACGTTGCTCGTCTACTGGAAATCCTTTCTTGACCTTTATTATGCTCTTCAAATTTGCGATAGAATCATTAGGATCTACAGCTAATGTGATATAGATCTCCTGGCACATTACTTTTACAAAAATTTCCAAATGACCACCCTCAGTTAATAACCGGTCCCTGTGAAGTGAGCATCGACTAGGAAAGGTGCTGCCGAAACCATTAAGGTCTTCTTTCGAAAACTGATGACCTCTAGATGAAGGAATTTGTTTCTCTTTTTCGATTTTCTTCATTACCATCGGGATTGAATCTATGTTCTCTAAAAGGTATGCGTCCCTAAAGGCCCCAGCGTGAATGACGATAGATCCCTGACCTATTGCTCCTGTCTTGCTTGACACAGATGCATGGCCTCTAGCACAGTTGCATACAAACCTTCAAAAAGTGAGAGCAAACACCAAACAATTTTAATAGGGAAACTATAAAACGCAAGTTTACCTCACACTGAGAAGCCTTTTTGTAATTGTTTCATTCGCTATTTTCACGACACGCTATCCATTTCCACAAGAACCCAACTCGTAAGAAAGCTTGCAATAAACTTTCACCTAGGAGTTTTAGGCTTTTAAAATATAATTTGAAAAATAGATAACCCTTTTAAAAGACAACAAAACGTTGCTATCTGACATTTTATGCCTGTAATCAGTCTGGCCTGCAATAAAACTCTCTTTCTGACCGCAGGTCATTCTTCAAGTCAGTCAGGGCGTTTAGCAAATTGCACGAGTTTGTTATAAATATATGAAAGGAATAGAGGTGAGAAATGTAACTGTAAATCATACCATCGAGATAAAGAGGAAGGGGAAGAACTGCATGGTCTTGCGGTTTCTAGACCAGCTGGGCAAGCCAAAATGTTTCTATCGCTAAAGGAGGGGAACCCTACCATCACGAAAGGGTGACCTGGCTAGGTGGGTCACTCTTTTACCCCAGCCAACTTATTGCTTCTCGTGTAAACAGTTCGAGTCGTTTTTTTATGGAAATATGTGAAAAGTTGGCTCGCCCAGGGTAGGCGGGTGACCCTTCTTCCGAGGACAAATTTTCTCCATTTTAAAGTTACATCATTTGGGAGGGGGAAGGTACGTGTGTGGGGGGGGGGGGGGGGGGGGGCGGTAAATCTGACCTTCGGAACTTCGTCTCTACACCAATATACCACACGAAGAGGGCGTATGTCACGCATATGGGAAGATTTTATGGAGAGAAAGCCCCTATACCTATCAAGTGTGTAAGAGAAATATTATATCTTATATTAACAGGAAACTCGCTCCAATTTTGCGGACGCTCGCGGCGCGGAATTCTGCCAGTTTGAGCCTAGCCGGATTCCCGTCCTTGAGGTAAGCGTCGCCACGTCTTCTGAAGCGTCTGTAGTTCTCCGTGGATACGGTCACTTGCCTTTCAGTGGATTTGGTGGTTTCGGCCTACTTGGTAGCCTCGGTGATCTGGAGAAGCTTCTCTCTGTGGCGTGTAGAGTTCAAGTTCGGTTTCCCACCGGGTTTTGGACCTTGTGGATCACGCTTAACTTTTTGTAATTTTTTGGCTTTTGACCTTTCTTTAATCTTTCTGGTTGTGTAGTTTGGGGTGGGGCGCCCGTCTTTTGGTGGTGTGCCCTTTTTGGGCTTGTTCCTTTTTTCCCTCTTTCATAATCATGCGTTCTCTTCCGTGTACCATTTCTGTTGATGTTTCTGGTTTGGCTGGTAATAATCCGCGCCAGGATGTATGTTCTGCTCTTATTGTTATTTTTTCGTCCTAAGCCAATTCCTGCTGTGCAATTTATTGGTACTATGGCTAAAGTCACCTTTGCGCGAGGCGGCAAAGCGCGCGGTTATGGAAAATGCATCTGTTTGCATTGACTACAAAAAAGCCTTTGACTTAATTGACCATGGTCAGTCCTTTTATCAAAGCTTGAGGCGCATCCAAGGAACTCCTTCTACTTGACAACTACTTAAACGATAGGAGACAATCAGTTCTTATGGACGGGGTGCAGTCTGAACACGGGCTAATAATGTATGGCGTTCCCCGGGGATCGGACCTGGGGCCGCTATTGTTTATTATTTTTGTAAACGATCTTCCTCTTGTAGTTTCCCGGTCAATTGTTGACATCTATGCAGATGATACTACGTTGAGTGCCTCTGCTGCAGTTTCAGATCTACCTGCAATACAACAGCGACTGCAGGAAGACATAAACAGGATAGCTGATTAGGATGGTGCTAGATAGTTCCGAGACAAAACCTGTGCTTGTAACTAGTAAGCGCTTGGAGACGAAAATTTCAAACAAGGCTCTCAAAATTGCATGTAGCGGTAGCGAGATTGAGCAAGTCACCTCACAGAAGCTACTTGGGGTAGCATAAGACAGCCACCTAAATTTTACTGAACATTTTGATGACCTTTGCAAGAAAGTGGCTTTGCTTTGGATTGCTGTACTTTAAAAGATTAATCGTAATTTGCCCCTCGCAGAGCGCGAGCTGAACACAGCAACGGAAGAGAATGCGAAACGTGTATTTAAACTGCAAAAGCGGGCAGCTCGCGTAATTTTAGATGCAAATATAGGAGATAGGAGTAAAGACCTTTTTAGACGGCTTGATTGGCTGCCGTTTAAGGACGAAGTAAATCTTCAACAGTGTAGCTTAATATTTAGGCGCATAAGCTAAGAAACGAAGATGACTGCCCAGACTATATAACGAAACTATTATCTAGAAACGCAGATCTCAGGAGCGACCGCAGAGCTAGCCGTTATGGAAGGTTTAATTTGGTATGTCCTTTTTATAACAGAGAAACGGGACGGGGGCGTACTTCTTAAGTTCGTTGAGCTAAGCTATGGAATAGGATTCCTCTTGATATGCGAAAGAAGGCCACCGCTGGCGCGTTTAAGAATGCTCTTAAAAAATATTTTTTAGCCTAGTTGTTATGTGTATAAGGTTTTCATATTTTTAAATTCTAATGTACATATCAGTTTTTCTTATCTTGAAGTATTTTTAAATTCGCTGTGTTTATCTTAGTATAGTTTTTCATATCGTAATTTTATGATTGTATCTTGTAGTAATTTTAAAATTTTAATTCATCGTGTCTATTTTTATTAGTTCTAAATATTTCAATTACGATTGAGGGCCACTTGCTCATCAGTGTTTACTGTCATGTGTTACCCTCATTAAATAAAGTTGCTACCTACCTACCTTGCATCATGGGGGTAGACTGTGCAGTGGGAGATGGTGGGGCCTCTCCCTCAAAATGTCTTGATTTACAATTTCCCTTTTGAGGGCAGCCACGACGCCGTTCGTTTGGCTTTTAGTTTTTTCGGGGAGACTGAATATGTGTCCTACAGACACTGGACGCATATGATGGATCTGTGTGATGGTGTGAAGGTCGTCCGTATGACTAGGTCTCGGGCCGATCCCTGGGAATGGCTAAGTGACCGCTTAATACAGGGTGACCGCCTAATAGATCCTAAAACAGGTTGCAAGAAATACAGTTCAAAGAATTAGATCTCCAGTGTTGATCAGATCAGACGTTTGACCTCAAATAGAAACATTCATTTCGGGCGTTTTAATGATTTGGGAAAATAACAAAGGAAATCAATTCTTGTGCCTCTTGTGTCACATTATTTGAAACTGTATGAACAAGTAAGTGACAACGTGTGTGACTGCGACCGCTTAATAGAGGTAGAAATTACAGTACATCAAGGGAAGTAATTTTCGGAACTGGCCGGTAAAAGAGGGTGACCGCTTAATATGGTGCCGCCTTATACAGGTTCGACTGTATGCTTATTATTGAGGACTTTTCTGTCACAGTCTCTTATTCGGGTCACGCTCCGCCGGAGTGTGACATTTGTGGTCAAACCGGGCACATTACCAAAATTGTGACTGGCTTGGCAAGTACATGTTTTGCAAGGGTGTCGGGTATTTCCAACGTGATTGCTCGCAAAAGAATTCTCGGCCTGCGTGGTCTAACAGCGGCTCAGGGTCTGCTCCTGGTGGTCCCCCGCCGGGGACGCAGATGTGGACACTCGAGATAATTAACTTGACGAGATTGCAAGCCAATCGATTCTTGCTGATGTGTCCCCAGCTCCTGCTGAATCTGTTTTCAATTCGCCTCCATTTAGTACTTTGATTGGCCCTCCCTGGCGAAAAAGTGCCGGAATCCAAACTCCAAATTCTGTTTTTTCTGGTCCAGCTGTTGCTAGTGACCAGTCTGTAGTTGATAAGTGTTATTGATGGGAATTTAAGTAATCTTATTATTCATTCAAAATATTATTTCCCCTATTCTGATGGGCGAAAAGCACACGCAGAATTCACCATAACCAATTACTGATGACCCGGGGACGAGGTTGAGTTGTTTTGTTTGTGAAAAAAAAAAGCCGACATTTCACTCCTTTCAAGAGTAAGAACTACAGCTGGAACTAGGCGAAATAATAGCTAAAAACATGGCAAAAAGAGCGAGAAGACAACTCAGAGGGCGACATCTACTGTTTGGAGAATATTTGTGGAGCTGGATAAACACTATGCTCATCCTCTCTCGATGCAGGTAAGCATGTTTTAGCTATGTTTTTAAACTAGGAATTATTAATTGTTACTCGGAGGGTGTTATCCACCTCGGCCGCACACCCTACTCGATCTGCTTAATTTTTCATATCCTACTCAGCCTCATTCATTAATTGAAATGAAATGAAGAGTCGTGGATGAAAGGACAACAGACGTGTCCTCTTACAATATATTTTAACATGTGAACAGGAAGCTCGGACGTCAGCACACAAAGGCGCCACTGGCAGCCGCTCTCAGTCCATTTGTGAGCTTACTGCACCCACCCAACCCATGATGTGAATGATGTGATGAGTGAAGGTTGACCACAACACCGGGGAACACGTCCCCTACTCTTTTCGAACAGTGGCGTGGGTTATTTTGCGTCCCACATGAACCAGATAAGTGTAAGTGCTGTGAGACGGGAACTACGGTTTTTCGTCCTTATCCAAGAAGATTAGAAAGTCTAACTGTTTCAGATGTCATTATAATGGCAGCACTTTCTTCTCAGTTATTTAAAGACCCTGAGTGTTGGTCCGGCCGGGGTTCGAACCCGTGACCTCCCGCTCAGCAGACCGGCGCTCCCCCAGCTGAGCTAACCAAGCGGCGGTTTGCTAAATGTTGATGTGGATGTTGATGATAATGCTAGCCTTATGAGACTAGTAATGAAGGATTACTTTCTGACAATGAATCTAGTAATAGTGAAAGTGAAAGGTATATAAAAGGTACTCTCTAAGAATTGCAAAGGTTACAGCAGTTATTGTTCTTGTTTAAGAGTGACGTTAGATCTTTTTTCCTAATGTTCTTTTTAAAAGATTGAATAGTCGAGGAGCCTTTCAATTTATTATCTAGTTTCGACCATTTATGAGGTCCTTGAGATCTAAGAGAATGTTTTCCATAGTGGTCCATAGTTAATAGTGTTAAAATTAGGGATATCAAAATCACTGTTTCTTAGTGAATAACTAGTGCTTTTCTGCTTAAATAGTTCGTCAACAATACTCGGCGGGAGGCCATATTTTACTTTGTACATTAATATAGCGATGTCTTGTAGTCCCGGGGGGGTACTTTAGGATTTTCTGGGTGGGGGTGTGCCGCTGGGACCCTGGAACCCTTAACCTATACTAGAGCTAGTTCAGCTGAATTTTGCTACCCTATACTAGAGTAAACTCCCCAACCCCTCCCCCCCCCCCCCCCCCCATCCTAGAGTAGCTGTTTTCCAGAAACTACTGAGGTCACTAGCACAGTCAAGCCAAAACAGAACCTTATGCCACAATCGTTTCGCTCTCAAAGAAGGATTTATTTATACTTGTTCAGTTTTTTTTTTTCATCAAGTCCTAAATTTCAGGTTAACCTGATTGAATAAAGAACCATCATGAGTGTTGCTTTTCGGGTGCAACAGCAAAAAAACTCGACTTTCTAAATAACCTCTACTGGTACAGCCGAAACAACAACGTATTTTATATACAAACTCTGTAAGTACTATATTATAACGGTGCAACGTATTCACTTCAGATATTCAAAACACCTTCTCTACACAAGCATATTGCTGATAACAAAACAGAAAACTAGAAGAACTACAGGAAAATTCTGAAAGTGAACTAGGTACTTTAAACTTTACAACGCCAGTTCTGGATTCTAGACCCTATTCTAGACCCAAATGCTCTGATTTATATACCCTATCCTAGAGCAAACTGCTTGAAAACCATACCCTTCACAGCGGCACATACCTATATAGCCCATATATGGGAGTACCCCCCCCCCCCCCGGGCTTGTAGTCTTCGATTTAGTAGTGAAGGTAGCTCTGCGCGAACCAGAAGGTTTTCGTATGATTCTGAATGAGAGTTAAATACTGCCCTAAGTGCGCGTTCTCAAATCCGCTCTATTTTTCTGTAGTCAGAAGATCTGCAGTTATGCCATACCAGATGGCAATATGTTAAGTGAGGCAGGATAGATGATTTGTAGATTATCAGTTTTGCTTTGCATGGTGTCTGTGTCTGTGGTATCAAATTTCGAAGTCTCAATAGTACTCCAACTTTTTGACTTGCTTTCATGCAAATGTTACTGATATGGTTGGTGAAATTAAGCTTGTCATCTATGACAAGGTATATATGATGAAATTTTCTCTTTATTCCAAGCTTGTGTAGGTAATTTCGACACTATACCGCCGAGGAAAGTCGTTGAAACACTTTATCTTGATAGTGACTGCGTTACTTTTACATCATTTTGCTGCCACTACCTTTTGTTACCTAAAACCACCCGGCTTGAATTAGCCTGAAGCCTACTAATGGCGAAATGGCACCTTATAAATAACCAACAACGGCTAAGAGAAAACTGTAGCCTGTGTACAGCAGTTTCCTCCCCTCAGGCGGCTGTACACAGGTTAACTTTAATATGATATCGCAAGGGAAAATCCCGGAGCTATTAGTTAGAGCGAAGCTCTGAAGGTCAGATAACTTCGTTTACGACTAAGTGCAGGAGTCGTGTGACGTGTTTTGCCCATCGCCAATTGTACTGGTAACCCGAGATTTGATCCAATGCTTCCTCGGTTAGGTCCGACTAAGGGAGTCCCAGGAGACCCAGGGGATCGCAGTGTACGTCAAAGGGGCTGTTTACATGGAGGGAGGAAGATCCTAGTACCAGGAAGATCCTAGAGGGCGGATCATCCTAGCGCCACATGTTTTCCGTATTCAGTTTACGTGCAAAGGGTCGTACTTGTCCTTAGCGCTAGGATCTTCCTAGCTGAGAGGTAGGGAGATCCTAGCACCATGTAAACTGCTTTCGCTAGGAAGATCCTAGAGGGAGAAACGCGATAAAAATGTCGGCGGGTCGTTCAGTGGCTAATTACGGCAATAAAGGCCGACCACTTCGTTTGGAGTAATCGACGAGCAGATTATTGTGTTAATTCAGCTGAAAGGTAGTGATTTACGCCGGTAAAGAGAGCAGAAGGACCCAAATTGCATTTTTGATTTTGTGAGTTTGCCATTTTAATTCCTTCTCTAACCTTCTCTACTTGGACAACTCACGGGCCGAAATTTCTGCGTGTAAACCCAACCTAAAGTTATTCCACTTCCTAGGATCTTACTGGTACTAGGATCTACCTCCCTCCGTGTAAACAGCCCCAAAGTCCCAGCCCTCCTATGCCTTGTCATCACGCACGTTAAAAAAGTCATAAAAATGATGACCATCTCACCGATATCACCTTACTTCCAACATTTAATTTTCTCCCTCCTCCCTACTAACTTTATTGACTTTCCTACTCAGTTACGGGCCATTTCTCCCTCCTCCCTATTCCGTTCCTCTCCCCTCATTTGGGGCAACCACCACGTTTTTGAGTCATTTATAACATTTTTATCAAATAATCTATCACGGCTATTGGAAATTTAAGGTTTGAAATATATTTTCGTTTTAGTCGAATTCAAACATACAGAATTCTTTACTACTTACGGAGATTGTTTGCTAAACACCAAACTTTAAGTTCCTAGTGTTGGATTTTCAGTAGCTGGTCTAGATCACACAAAATTCGGCTTTTATCAGTTTCAAAGTTTTTTGTTTATTGTTGTCATAAAAATACCGATTTTACTTAAAACTACATTTTCACAAATTTCAATCCATACCAAGTTACTGGTGAAAATTTTATAGGGATCGGACAAGGAAAAAACCACTTTTTAAGGCGATTGAAAAATATCGGTATGGCCTCTAAAAAACTGTACCGAAACACGTTAAACAGGCCCTAGGGATGGATTCATTTGCAACATACGCGTATAGCTGTCGCATTTGCCCACTTGTATTTCTTGTTGTTTTTTGGCATTAGAATAATATAAAATTCCATCAGGCAAATGCGACATATGCGTATGTTGGAAATGAATCCGCCCTTAGAGTACGAGGACATAAAAGTGCCTAATTCACCTTTTCGGGGGGACGTAAGCAAGCAAAGACGAAATTGTCTAGTTTCTCTCTCTGAACTTGTATATGGTTCTTAGGAATTCAACTCCAGGAGAGTTCGCTTACACATGACAAAGTAAGCGAGTTGTAATAGCGAGGTCGTCGGTCGGTATAACAAATCGGAAATTTCTTACCCTTGTAATAATAAAATATATGGAAAGAGAACCTCGATATAACGAAACCTCGTTATAGCGAACACATTTTGCCAGTCCCTTGGCCCTTCGTTATATGGAGGTTCCACTGTAATTATTTTAACTTTGAAGTGAGCTTGAGAATGGCAAAAAAGTCAACAAGCCATTCCTTTTTTAATGAGATCTAAAAACAACTTTCTAACAGGCGGCAGCTAGAACTAGGCCTCCCGCCTTAGGAGAAGGAATGAAAACTACTTCTCTATATGTTTTGGTCTATTTCTATACATTTAATACTGAATTTGAATAATTATAGTACTAGATCTGTCACCATGAAAACTTTCATGCACAACAAGCAGGAACTGACAGCATGAAAAAAATCGTTCTAAATCTCTGGTGCCTTAAATTGGAACTTTCAATACCACTTTCCATCAAAACACTTCAGATAAAAAACGCCGGGCTTAAAACTAAATTAAAAAAACTCTCTTCGAGATCTTAGAAAACGGAGTTAGTTACGTTGATCTCTCCACTGATTTTGAAAACCACATTTTTCAAAGCTTTAAAACGCGCGGAACAATCTCAATTACGCGTCCCCAGATGTCGCTGATTGAGTATAGATACGAACTAGAGTGCATCTGGTTTTGAATTCTTTCATAATATTTTTTTCTGTAGTATTTCCCCTTGTTTCTAGCTTGTGACCGTCTGGACTAGCTCAGGAGCTAATATCGGGCATAAAGCATTGACTTCTACAATTCAAGAAAATGAAAATATCTAAAGAAAGTCGTTGTTGTTATAATTATTTGTTGTTACTTAAAAATAACCTCGTCTTCACAAAGGGGATGCCCTACCTCAAAACGCTTTATCCGTTCACTGACTTTCTCCATGGATTTCTTGACCTCCATATCACTTTTATACCATGCCTCTAGTTCTTGTACATTTCGTTCATCTTCAACTGTAAGAGGATCTGTAAAATATTAAGCAGTTAACGGTGAATACCTGATGTGTAGTTTTTCCCTTCTGGAACTGATTTCTTGCCAAAGTGTTGGAAATTCTTTATCTGCATTTGCCCACTGTTTGACAATCGCTTGTGACTTCAGGTTTGGTCCAAGTGACACTTCAACTGTACAGTCCTACCAAAAGACGAAATTCATAATAAAAAATTCATTCGGTAAAAAGGCTAAAACAGTATGAGGATTTGGGTATGCCCGACGAGACCGAAACACCGTTCTCTTTCCCAGCAAGACCTTGATATAGAATGGCGTGAAATGCTTTAATCTAATGCACACAGACTTGATTTGAAAAATTCATACTCGTACGTATTTACTGGTATGATTGATCTCGGAGCGCAGGCCAGTCTAAATCACTATAGTCTTTTGATAGTCTTTATATATATATACTTATATTTCTTGCAAGGCATTTATAAAGGATGGTTTATTGCCCCCAAAATACCGAGGAGGCATCCTAGTAGCTCGCACTGATATACAGAGAAGTACTTACAGTTGAAATATACAGTCGCCAGAAAAAATCTCGATTTGCTTGATCAGGGGCCGCATGGAATCGTTGGATAATGATGACGTTTCTATTGTTCACGCCCGCAAGTAAGATATGGTTAGGATTAAGCAAAACAGAAAATCCCTGAGGGGACCCGCTTGATTTTTCTGTGACACTTATTGAGTGTACACAGAAACCCATAAGGGGTTGAAACGTGTAACTCGCGTTCAATGCTCGTGAATATTCATTTTGACCATATTTGGAAACCTTAGTGATGGATATCCGTTTTCAACAAAATGGCTGCTGCGCGATCACCATGCAGATGTTTTAAGGCAAGAGTTCTGCATTTCAAGGTTAAAAATACACCGTTAAAAGACAAAAAATGGAAAGGGAAAGTTCAAAAGAATGCTCAGCTTTCTTTTTGTGGAGAAAGGGAAGCTTTTCATCAAGAAATCGTCCTTCGAGGAATTCAACCTTGTTTTCTTCACGGCGGAGCCTATGGTCTGTTTTGAAATGCAAACAAGTCAGCGAAGTTTTTGCTGAATTTTCAGGTACATTTTGCACTCTATGGCCAAGACAGTTACGTTTTTGAAAGGGAATTTATGTATTTTGAAATGTTTCATAGACGTTTTATAAATGTTTCTCTTCGGCGCTAAAGAAAAATTACAAAATGTGCCCTGATTTGAGATGGATTTTGTGTTGAAGTTTGCCATGTGCTTAGCCGATTTCACTTGCGTGAACGGATCCACGATCTAGATAGTGTTTTCCGAATTGCTTTAAAGGATTAACTTTTTGGACTTTGAATAAAAATTTTCAAGAAACGGCTTCTCTGTCTATTGTTTTGAGTTTGTTCATTCATAAAATTAGCTCAAAACACGATCGTGACTACAACATCCAAGTTTAATTTAAGCTTTTAAAATGCTTCTCACATTCATTACAAGCGTGAAGCATCACTTTTTGCGAAGATGTCAGGTTCAGGTTTTGGACACTTTTCGATACGCAGCTTATGAATTTTATTAGAAAATAATTTCACTGTTTATTCTAGACTTTTAACATAAGAATTTTAAAAGCCTATTTGCCGTATAAGTTTACTATGCAGAGGGTTAACGAGGCATCGTTTTTTGAAGTGACAACTTCAAGAAGTTGCGAGGCTGTCAATGGGTTTCATAATGTTATGTTTGGCCCGGGTGGTAAGGCAATAATATCCTGCTCAGTGTTTCGGTAATATTCCTGGTTTCAACCTTTGAAAGCTTTCTCGGCTTTCGGGAGTTTTTCCCCGTTTGTCGGGCATTTTTTTAAGCGGGCGCGGGAACCTGAAGGAAAATTACGTCACGTTGTTTACGAAGTTTGATTGGTCAGTTATCTCTTCTTCTTGTTCCAAGTATGGTACTTTCGAAATTGAATAATCACGAGCATCGGACAAAGCAAACATATGAGAGTTACACGTTTCAACCGCTTATGAGTTTCTGGTGTACAGTCATTCTTCGATACTCTTTTGCGTTACGTGTTATCAGTTACATTCTGTGGAGCAGCTGTTTATCGTTCACAAAGCTATGATAGGGAACAATTAGCCAGACACTCTTTCTCTGACTCTCCTTGGGGGAATAAGACTCAGTCTACAAACAAGCAACTGCCAAGACGAGTGAATCAGCGTCCGTCTTATCACTAGCAGAGCGATTGACTTTTACAGAAATTCGCCAATCTTTCTGTGCTGACGTATTCCCTGCTCACAAACGTCCTTCTGTAAAGTGTTTTTTTTTGAAGTTTTCAGTATTAATAGTTAAAACTGAAGTGACTAGAACGCGCGAGGGTGAATTGATGAAACCTTTCAATTCCCAAGGCTTACTCTCCGGCTAATAAAATGAACTGTACGTAAAACGTGAAGGAGAAATAGCGAAAAATTCCAACTTCTAATCAAATCTTTTCTTTCGGTTTGGAATTAAATATTCTTGAAACTGAGAATATTTTGATCAAAGTTGTGTAAATCGAACTGAATCAGTGCATGGAACCTTGCCTTTCTTGTTTTTATCCCACCTATTGTATGGAATACGTGTGAACATCTTCATTATGAATCGGTATATTTCAAAGAGCTACACAACGAGCAAGAATACTATTGACCGACAATATACAGAGCGGGGGCAGCCGTAGTGTCAACAATTGTTGGTTTTCACATGACGTCACTAATATTCAAACTAAAAAACCGTTGATCCTACCGAGATTTTACTTTCACGATGCATTAGAGCAGCTGAAAACTAATTTTCATACCAATTTTTGCTTCAAAAGGTTTCTTGGTTTTGTGATAGAGTACGCTTGAATTTCTAAGCTTTTGCGTGACGCGGCATTTACATGACGGCCAAGAGAGCGTGACTTATTTCGGAAAATTTTGCTATCTAAACAGTTCATGTATTAGAAAAAGTATTACTTTAATGTTTATGAGTTTCTCGAAGAATGAATTCACGCTTTTGTAGCAAAACTTGGTAACAGATGTTTCTGTTGGTTTCCGTCCGCCATGTTGGATCTCATCTTGATGAGCACCAGCATGGCGTCTCCATACAAATCTCTATACGTTTGGGTAAAACATTTCTTCGGATATCTCTTATACGAAATATTCGTCTGACCTGAATCTTGGCGAGGGTCTTTGTATATGTACCTCCTTTCATTTCCCAGATTCTGGACTTTATCTATTGAACGGTTTTGATTTTTATTTTGATCTATTTTAAATGGCGTGACACTGAAAACCAGCAATTACTACTTAGTATATACTAAAACATACAGTGGATAGCGCTTTTCGCGCGCTCTGATTGGCCGTTCAAACTCGGGATATCCAATATTAGTAGTTACCAAATCATTGAATAGCAATTTTGGCGCGTTTTGATTGGCTTCCGTAACTCGGAATATCTTTGGCTATTCACTGTTTTGCGACCGGAGCCAAGATGGCGTCTCGTTTCAAGACATTTTCGGAAGACGAAATTTGAGCGATAAATGAAGCAGTCGTACAAACAAATACCAAGAAAGCGACGACCTTTGGCTTATCGGTGTTTACTGGTAGGTAGAAAATTATTTTCATGCTGAATTTGCAACAAAATCGTAAAAATGCCCTTGAAAAAATCTCCGGGATGTTTGTAAATTGTACACAAAGTTCCTACTAAGTGACGTTTTTTATTTACAAAAACTTCCTTTTTTCATTTTTTTTCCTCAGGGTCGGTGAACAGCGCTAGAAATATACCTCGACGCTTCGCGTCGAGGTATGGTGAATAATTGTTACATGTCATTACACTCTGTCTGTCTGTCTGACGACTGTTATTATTCGTTATTATTCATTCAAGATATTTCCCCGATTCTGATTGCCGAAAAGCACACGCATAATTCACCATAATCAGCTACTGATGACCAAATTTGGAAGAATTTTGCGATTAATCAACCGATGACGCCCCCCTCCTGGGGATGAGGTTGAGTTGTTTTGGTTGTGAAAACAAAAATGGCAGACATTTCACTCGTTTCAAGAGTAAGAACTTGGCGAAATAATAGCTAAAAACATGGCAAGAGCAGGAAGAAGACAACTCGAAGGGCGACATCTGATATTTGGAGAATATTGGCGGAGCTGAACAACCCTAAACGTGCACTATCGAAGATGAACTTAACATCGACGGAGGTAAGCATGTTTTAGATATGTTTTTAAACTAGGAATTATTTTGAATGAATAATAAAGCAATTATTGAATTCGGCTTTCATATCATATGAAGAATTATAGAGATCTCGGAGGGTGTTATCCGCCTCGGATAACACCCTCCTCGATCTCCATAATTCTTCTTAAGATACTCAGCCTCATTCATTAGTTATTAATTAACTATATTATGCAGATCATTGTATATGTCACAAAACCAATCAAGTTCACTATCATGTTAAGTGTTGGGAGTTTTCAAAACACATTTTTAGGAGACTCTTACATCCTTATACAATTATGAATTTAAGTCGTGTTATCAGATGTTTGCAAAGTATTTAAAAAACTTTACTTGTACTAGTAAAAATATTGTAATAATATATACTAATAAATGGGAAAAAACGGGTAAAAAAGGAATGACTTTAACGAGAAAATGCATTTATTACTATTTAACAAAAAATGCATTTATCACTGTTTATTTAATGTATACTAATGTAAAAAAATGGGCAAAAAAGAAATGACTTTTTAGCGAGAAAATGCCTTTATTAGTATTTTAGTAATATATAAAAAGAAATGGAAAAAGTAAAATTTTATAAAAATTTTGTAAAAATATGAATTCCCATTTAAGTCTGCTCTGATTTATTTGCAAAAATTAGACATATTGGCATGCATTCGTGTAGGCGTCTAAGCTTCCCTACTCTGGCAGACACTATCATGATTTGCTTATAATTTACATTGGGTTTGCCGTAGGCCGGCCCAGTTTATAAAATACCGTCGATTTTCTTTCCGGGGGGGGGGGGGGTATCCCTAGCAATTCGTGGTGGGGATGTGTTGACTGCTTTTTCTTAATCCTGACTATAGACTCTATTTCAGATCAATATCTATAACGCAAATGTAAGGAAGTACCCACCAAAATGTTTGGTTCAGTAAACGGCATCTATCAATGATTAACCGAGCAATCGGGAGGTGTATTCCTGGGAGTTGTTAGTGGGGTGTGGTATATAAGTAACTCAGTGTTGTCAATCGATACATGTTTATACATCGTATTTCATAAAACCCAAGCGGAAGCTGAAGAAGCTTCATTACTTATCAAGCCAGAATTACATAGCGAAATCGGGAGCTATCGAAGTGAATCAAAGTTCTTTTAGTTAAATTGCATCAAATTTCTGTTGAGTTACATCTATTTAAAGAACATCCTTTAATATTCACAATATAAAACCAATTGGACATAACATATAACTTTTTAGTAAAATCCAACTAGTGGTCTATTATCAATGCAGCGTTCTGATTGGTTGAGCTACTATTAGGCTATATGTTATAGCCCACTAGTAGCGAAAAGCGCCGGCTTTGAAGACCAAAACAATGGCGGCTGAATCGCGTTTTGCTAGCTAGTTTTGTGTTGTAAGGTTTGCCAAATTTTTACTCGAGATTTTATATCGGATCAATACCTATTAGGCAAATGTAAGGGAGTAAACCCCCGGAGAATTTCGTTGTCATGACGATAAACACGATCAACTATTAACTAGGTAACTAGCGAAGGCAGTCATTAAATGATGATGTGTTTGAAGCTGGCATACTGTGCTTTTTCATCGTCTCCTTCAATAGATGCTACGATGAGTACCTATAATTTGTGGTTTTTCTTCACCTTTTGACGAGTATTTTGCCTTCCAAAACGTGATTGCCAATATCTCTGTGTGTAGCTGAGAGTATGCGTGTGTGTGTGTACATCCATTGAATAAAGACGTCTCTCAAGCTATCGTAGGCACTTTTTATCATTGACTTTTTCAAAAGATAGTAGATTGGGTCGCTTTCAAGGTTTCTCTTCGCTTTATAACGGCTTTATAACGCAATATCAGACAAAAACAAAACTTAAATTTAATTTGCTTGTTAGTTTTAGGAACCAGAATTGAGAAATGTACTGCTTGTTATTAACAGCGTTTTATGACCCGTAGAACGACAATAATTTTTGGAATTTCTGGTTTGGCCAAATTAGTCATGTTATGCTGTCGCACTATATTTTTTTTTGGGGGGGGGGGGGGCAGAGGCATTGGGGGAGGGGTGCGTGAAAATAAAGCGTATTGTTCCCTGCTTAGACTGGTTAACTTGCTTACTTTTATTCAGAATGGTGGAAGTTGAAAAGTTACTTTACAGTCCCGACTTAAAAAGGTTACTCATTTTTCTTGTTACGAAAGTGTTCCAAAAGGCTACAATGTTCAGATGAGTTTATGTTTAACTCTTACATGAGATGCTATGTCACGCAATGGTCAGAGACAAGGTTATGTGGTACAACACTCTCTCCCCCAGGAAAAATCGCCTTCGGCAGCTCAGTTAAAATTACTGTTCGGCGATTCTTGTTCAGTATTTAATAACAAATGACACGCACATGCAATGCGTGACGAACCGATAGTTCGCGTTCAAACACCGCCAACAAGCTAGCCAAGAAAAGCTTACATGGATTTCCAGACGGTTCAACTGGCTCCGTACGTATGATCCGTCAGGTGACCCGTAGGAAGAGTGAATGCTTAATTCAAGAATTCGTCGAACTGATCGTATAAAGAAGCACAACACAGTTGTTGTCATTTCAAGAGAACAGTGAAGTTAATGACGATTACCTTGGTTATTTAGCCTTTTCCTTGAAATGTATTGCTAGTGAGCAAACAAGCGTTCCAGACGACCTAAAAACCCTAGCAAAATAAATTTAAATTGAATAAACTGAATTGGCAATCAATAACCGGCGAGAACAACGTTAAAGTAACACAGAAGTTTATCCCACAGACAGAAACATCTTACCGTATGTATTATGCATGACTCACTGCATACACATCCGAAAGGCGGAAATGCGATCGGGTGCAAAAGGTTTCACGGGAAAGCAAGTCCACATTGAGCCAAAACGAGGCTTGGGTCCCAGACTTCCGTCATTGCATAGGAACCCCAACGACCTTTTTCTCGGTAAGGAGCAAATATTGACTAGGAATTTCTTAAGTTCGAGATAGCTCGGCTAAATAATAGTTGATAACCGTTCCATACGTCTAAGATAATCGAAATTTCTTATTTACCGCATACCCCAATTTTCGGAGGGTGAGTTGACATTTTAATATATAGATTTGGCCAGGGCTAAAAGCGAAGCTCCAATTAATAAATTTATAATTTAAATCAAACAATAAACTTGTCATCCACAAATCAGTTAACTTAAGAGCACATTCAAGTGACTTTTGAGTGCAAGGCTAAGTTATTTTAGAGTGAAGTTGATAGCCTTATATGTACACACATTAGCAAACATCTTCGATCACATTCAAGATCACAGTAGATTAGGCCTCGAAAACAAATTCTTGGAAAACAAATCAGGCCGAATTTTTTTGCGTTCGACAGGTGTACTTTATAAATTTTTGCCGACAAATCTGGGGGTGTATAAACCAACGTTTTATATTTTTTATCACACAGACCTCGGACAGAATGCGGTATTTCACAATTTTTCAAGACAAATTGCACTCAGTCAATATTCAGGACGATCAATCGTGGGCTTTTAGCGAAACGCGAAACCGTTCAAAAAATTTCCAAAATCACCCATACGGCCAGCCGGTTCTCATTTATATAATGCGAGCTGTCAGTGTGGGGTCGAGTGAAATTTAATAGAGTTACGCTTCAACATAATAACGAATTTATTATATTGTATTTTTGTTATTTTAATATATCAAACCTGATACTTGGCCAGATCATCGACTCAAATCCTACAAACGTGCATAAACTTGCCGCATAACTCAGGGGCACCCAACGACAATTTTCGGAAAAATATCTCTTCGGAAGACGATTTGAGATCTAGAATTTTCGGAACATCTGTTGTAAAATTTTTTGCTTGCCTGCCTCTCCTAGGAGTTTTGAACATCTAAAAACTACTATAGTTGCCCATTTTTAACGGATTTTTACCCTTAAAAGGTCACCTAGAATTTTCGGGAGCCTTTTTTCTGGCTGAAATTTTCGAAAAGGTAAGTTTTGATCCCTATAATTTACGGACCACTAGACTTTCAGCTAGTAAATCCGAACAGATGAAAAAATTTAGGGGATAAAAATATGCCTACCGTTTAAATACTAAAATACGTTTAACAATGCTAGGTTTAAGTGGTTTTGAACTATATTGTCGTTGGGTGCCCCTGATAACTGTGCTCGACTTCAACAAATTAGATAGAACAAAAACAAACATCAAATACAATGATTACTCAGGCTTACCATTCGAGATTCAGTTCCTGAAAGGTATCACGTAAGGCCAGTATCGCTTCAGGCTTTGCAACCCTCTAGCAAGGTGAAAACGAAAACGATGCCATCCGAAATCGGATTTCCTTCCGACTTTGACAAGCGACGTATTTCTCAACCAAAAACCCAATAAACAAACTAGCCATGAATAACAGAAGACTCCTGATAGCAGCTGAATTTCTTTTTGTACATCCAGTGGAAAAAGACAGTTAAACACATCACAAGTTGACACAAAACTCTGTCAGCTTCAGTTGTCAAAGTAAACAACTTTCAAGATGCTGCATGAATTTTCCGCATGAGCTCACCTGTCAAATTTTGACCAATCAGAGCATAAAAATTGGAAGTAGAGCGTGACCAATGCGTGACCATGGTAAGAAAAGGTCTTCCCCGCCTGTATTTTAAAAAACTGGCTGAATTTTCGCGTCCGAGGTCAGTTTGAAATCAAAATCCTAATAGTGCGGAGCCAACACAACATATTTGATATGAATTATTGGAAAAAATAAACTTGAGCCTGCGATCATTTGAAACTGGAAATTTGACAGCGGATAACTTCAAAAAATACTCGACTTCGATGGGTCGACACTTGAGCCCGCGGTACAGTCCGGTGATACTGGTCAGCGGAAACCCTGTTTTGATAGCTGTCAATTGATTACAACATTGATGTGCAATTAGTTTTCTGTTGGGCTCCCAAGCTAGCTAGAAAGTGCGAGAGTAAACATTGGTTTCCGCGTAGTGCGGACGGACGGACGGACGCTCGGTCGCTCGGTGTACGGTCACGTGATTACCAAATTTTCTGGGATGGGTAGATTTACTTAGCTATGGAGCTTCGCTATAACAAGCCGAAACATAAAAGGAGTTTTATCGTCTGTTTATTAAAGACCCTGAATGTTGGTCCGGCCGGGATTTGAACTAACGGCCTCCTGCTCTGCAGTCCGGCGCTTATCCAATTGAGCTAACCGGGCAGTCGGCGATTTTATTCGGGCTGAAGTGTTTTTCACTAAAAGAAGTTAACAAATCGTTATATACATGTTTGCCCATTATTACACTTGAATACTGGTAAATGAAATCCCACAATATTGCATATCAAGCATAAACTCATTTCAATATTTTCGCTCTTACTCACAACTTTCACAAACCTTACTTGATTCAAACAATTATATTCCTACTTTTAAAATTCGCATATTGTGGTCTTGCTAGGCTCACTAAAGGCAGTAGAATTTAACTATCTCCTGGATGTCAAAAAGTATAAATTTATTGAGCTGGAAATTAAAATGCCCTCTCTACAATGGAAATGACAAGTTATTAATTGGTTTTGTTTTTCTGACTTTCAACCCTACCTCCAAACGATTTCTCCGTTCCCTGATCGCTTTCTCTAGGAGTTCCTTGCGCTCCGTATCACTTTTATACCACGCCTTAAGTTCTTGCACGTTTCGTTCATCTTCAGTTGTAAGAGGATCTGTTAAATATTTAACAATGGCTCCTTGCCATGCAGTTTTCCTTGTAGAACTGATCTGCCCAGCGATCCTCACAAGAACTTCACTGATTTCCTGCCGAAGTGTTGAAAACTCGTCATCTGTAATTGTCATGCCTTGGTTCACGTTACCATAGACTGAGTTTCGGTAATACTTTATTCTTGCTATATCAGCTGTTAAACTGTGACCTGTAGTGACTGGTGGTGCATCCCATCCCGTGAAGGGAGGGGTGAGGTTGCATATTGACCTCAGTAAACGGAATAGCAGGGTGATGTCAAAATCTTCTGACTTGCCGTACACCCCTGGGGAGGGATTAAGACAGTGCCACTGTGGTATGGAGAGGTATGTAGTTTTGAGCTTTCTCTTTGTTGCTGGAGTGCTAAGAATCGTAGGAAGATCTCTTGGAAGACATATAGAGTCGAAAATCTCCCTCAGCAGGCTGGTCCCTCCATTATTAAAAGTCGTGTAATGCGTTGGAAATTTTCTTTTCCACTCAGGGTTGAACAAAGAATTTCATCGGGGTCTGGGGCGTCCGCCATTTTTTTATCTCAGACTTATGGATGACTGGATATCTCTAGGGAAACAGGATGCAAACATTACTGATCTTGCTGAAATAATTAGCTAGTTATTTTAACACTTAAAACTTCAGTCAATCAAAATGGGCCTTAACCTCAACCTCACTCTAAAGTTTCACTCTTCTCTACTGGTGAGGCGCAAATTATTTTTTTGTTTCAAACTTTGGGCAACAACTCCCAACAACATGCAACAGGGTGTGAAAATGGACGCAGCATTTCCATCCAACAATTTTGGGAGTTGTTGGCCGAAATAGGGCGCTTAAGCAACAACGGCGATGGCTACTAAAATCGATACTAAAACCTCAGTTAAAAAGTGTGTTCGTGTGGGTTCAAACTTCATCGCGTTTATTCCATCTCGTTCAATTCGTCAAATGTTAGCGAATTTGCCTTCACAGTTTCACGACGAAGTCGTGAAACGACGGCAAGGGAATGTACAAAAAAAGCGTGATGCACGTGCAAAGATGTTGTTTTGCTTATTAAAACTATTGTTTTTTAAGACGTCCTCGTTGCCGTCGCATCGTTGAATCTTAGGGCCTGTTTACATTGAGGTGGGGGACCTCAGGTAGGTGAGGTAAAATGTAGCGGGCCACCCCACCTATCATGATCAAATTAAAATAAGAGATTATATGGACAGGCGGGTTACCTCACCTAAGCGGGTTATGCACCTATCAATGTAAATCCCGTGGGGGGGAAGTGCGGGCAAGGGGAGGGGATTTGATGCCTGGGACTATCCCCGCTATCGGGCTTTTGATCGTGCGAAGCGACCCCGGGGTCGGGACATTTAACTTTGACCGACAGAAGCCGGGTATCAATTCAGAAGCAGTTACCAAGTCCGTCCCTCTAGGCTTCCTGAAAGTCACGCTGTTGGAGAAAGGTATGAAGTTTTCATTTGTTTTAATCGCCATAATCCGATACTTTAAATTGTCATCTAAACAGATAATGTCTATTTTGAGAAAGTTTTTATCTTCAAGTTCCCATCTGATTGTAAAACTCGATTGAAATCGAATTCCACCATGAAAGTCAGAGGATTTTTTATGGGTCACTGATCCGACCTGTTCCGACATGTTGAGCAGATGTTATAAAGCATTTTAAGTTTTATTAATATTATATAGCACGGTCAATCTTCCTGGAGTGATTTTGTTGTTCAAGATAAGAGATGCTAGTGGAGAGAGAAAATACTTAATTATAACGAGTAATTTAATGGAGCTTCCGTTAACCGTAAATAAAAGTAGTAACAACGTGTTTGAAATGTTCTTTTATTCATTTTATATAGTATTATAGCATTGTTTGTTTAGATTTTTTCCCCTGGGGTGGGGGCTTTTTTGACACTTTTGATTGACCCTTCGTTTCCCACCCTGGGGAATTTGATCGAAAAATTTCAAAATTTGTCAAATCCCGACCCCTTGCCCGCACTCCCCCCCCCCCCCCCCCACGGGGTTTACATTGATAGGTGCATTACCTCACCTACCTGGGGTCCCCCATATCCATGTGAACAGGGGGCCGTTTCTCGAAAGTCCCGGTAATTAACGGGCCCGGTAAGCTGTCTCCGTTTACATTAAAGATCGAGGTTTCAATAGTTTTGCATCTAACACAATAAAACTGTCAGTTAATGAAACAAAATGGAGTAGTTTGCTGGCCAGGACCTGCGCTCTTATTGTTTATATTTCGATTTGAATATTTGATTTCGGGCCCGTAAAGACCGGGACTTTCGAGAAACGGGCCCCAGCAGGGGCTTGTTTCTCGAAAGTCCCGGTAACTTTTCGGGCCCGAAATCAAATATTCACATCGAAATATAAAGAATAAGAGCGAGGCTACTGGCTAGCAAACTACTCCATTTTGTTTCACTAACTGATAGTTTTATCATGCTAGATGCAAAACTATTGAAACCTCGATCTTTAAAGTAAACGGAGACAGCTTACCGGGCCCGTTAATTATCGGGCCTTTCGAGAAACGGGCCCCAGGCCCTTAAATTGTTGTGTCCGTTCGCACGAGGCGTTAGAGGGTTTCACACGCGATGCACGTGCAGAGAAGTTGTTTTGCTTATAAATCTAGTTGTTATTAGCCTGCGTTTGAAAGGGAAGGGAAAGGGAGTTTTGGGAAAGGGAGTTTTATGCGCGAGAGAAACGCGAGGGGCGCGCGAGGACGGAGGGAGGGAAACGCCTGCCAGGAAACCATTGTTTTTCGCGTTTTTAACATCTACCAGGCGAATGTTAAAATCCTGATTGGTCAAAATTTGATAAGATCTGAATCGCGTGTTCTAATTGGTCATTTACATGTCATTCAGTAACTTGAGTGTTGCCATTCACAACTAAACATGTGTCTTAGTGAAGCGTGTTGAGATTCCTCTACGGGAACTCATCGTTAGAAGGCATCAATTTCAGCTTCAAAGGAGAATAGAAAAAAACAATTAAAGAAGCGTATTAAGGAAAAGGCCTGTCAGCAGATGAGTTTTACTGACTGGTTCTGAAAAGCATTATCTTCCAACGGCTTGTCGGTTTTACTCGCCAGAAGAAAGAAAGGAAAAATCATGCTGCCTGTGTGCTTTTATCTGCTGTTTGACCCGCGTTATCAACGGCAAGATAATTGAAGACGAAACGATCTATAACTTTTGGCGATTTTTGGTCGAGGACTTCTTCTTGCCGGTTATAAAACCGCCAGGAACTTACTTTAGTAATAAATTGTTGCCTTCTGCAGATCTTCGAAGTTCAGCTCTTCTTTCCCCGCCACCAGCGTTCTTTTGTGTGCTCCACTGGATCCAATTTGTCCTGATAGAAATTCAAAGAGTGCTTGACGGCAAAGTCAAAAGTGTTTTAATTTTTCTTAGACAAACATTGCATTGAAAGTTGCGAAGATCCGCTACATTTCTTATTAAATAATTTTCCAACCCGATTCCTTCAGCAACAACTTGAATAGATTAATGCTGGATTTTATGTAACTCGGCACGCGTCGTTGCAACTTTCAAGTAAGATTCCTTCGAAGGACGACCGCATTTGAACTTTTTTTTATAGTACCTTTACTTTAGATTTCTTGTTTTAGGAAAACAAAAGAAAAACAGTGCGAGAAATACGACTAGAATACGTGCATCGCGACCAGACTTATTTGACAGCTAGTCATTCACAGTTGCGTTATTTTTGTTATTATTTTAATTAGTAGGCGGGATGGCGAAAACAATGGTTTCCTTGCAGGCGTTCCCCTCCTCCCTCCTCCCTCGCGCGTGGTCTCGCTCCCTAATTCCCTTCCCCTTCCCTTTCGAACGCCTGCCACGCAGGCTAGTTGTTATTGACGTTTTCGTTGTTCGTCGTCATCATTCAATGAATGAATGCAAATCTGATTGAATGTTACACCCATACGAAACAAGCATAATATTCCTTCAAGACTCTTACTACCTGATACAATAATGAATAAATATTAAAGACTGCAGTATCTCGAGTTGGCCTATCTACTGTGTGGCACGAAATTTTTTAAGGTTCTAATTTTTGCGATTTTTGCGGTTTTTCCAGCGATCCGCAAAAATAAGTTCCCACAAATAAAAATTACCGCGGACATTGTTTTCGCAAAAATTTACTCCAAAGACGAAATCGTGTCCGTTCAATCACAACTTGTCGCAGTCTTTCATTCAGAAACAACGAAATGCTAGTTCTCCTGGCTGGTTCATTGTTTGAAAATATATATTGCTATTGAACGTATACTCTGCCAAGAAAAACGAGAATATTATCAATACTGGGTACTGGATACTTTCTGAAAATCGCAAAAATTAATTCCAATCTGTCTTAATCGCAAAAATTAGTTCCCGCGAAACACAAAAAATCGCCAATCCGCAAAAATAACTCCTGCAAAAATTTCGTGCCACACAGTACCGTGTACTCGCTATTTCAACCGAGAAAAGATTTAAATCAAATGGCAAGCAATGCTAAGCTAGCGTGACGAGCCGATCTTTCTCACAGTTAAGCTTATTTTTTTCACCCCTGAAACTGAGAGAAAGAGTACTCTAAATGATTGTTAAATCCATTTTTAGGTGCAGGAAAACTATTAAGTCACCGAAAAATTGTTATCGAGAGAAAACAACTTTGCAGCCCATACAGCTCGCGGAGATGACAACAACAACAACAACAACACTCACCTCTTTTAGCTTCTTTTCCTTACTATCGGTAAACAAATTCAAACGTTTCTTCTTAAATTCCCTTATAAGACACATGGTAAACGCTTCATCGTGTACTGCGCTGATGAGGTATGGATGCACTCAGGAGACTCAGGATTGCTTAAAGTTCACAACAACTCGAGCAATCACAGGGAGCCCACACAATCTGTTTGTGTAGCCGATTGTTTAAGCAATAGAAAACGTTTTCCGTGTTTGCATAGCCTGATATAAACACGAGAGGGGTTGGGAGAATTCGAGACAGTTATGCAAACCCGACACGAAGTCGAGGGTTTGCAAAACTGTCGAGAATTCTCCCAACGCCTCGAGTGTTTATATCAGGCTATGCAAACACAGGAAAAAAGCTTTCTATTGCTTTTATAAAATAACTTTCCGGAGAAAAAAACGCAAAACTCTTTGTATGGGACTGATTAAAAGAGAAATTCTTAGCAGTCGCAAAATCTTGTCCACGAAGTCGTGCACGCGTAATCAGTTCTTGTTTTGCAAAAAGATGAATACGGATTTTTCTCGCTTAAAACGGTCAGCTTAAGCGAAGAAAAATGTACACACCTTCTTTATAACGATTTTTCAAGTTTCAGCCGACGAGAGAATGGGTAAATAAAGTAAACTTTTTGAGTTTTGAACTCGAAAACTTTTTCAAATTTGTGCTTGCGTGATTAGCGCGCGCAAAGCCAAACAACTTGACGCCACAACCATGTTTACATACTCTCATGCAAACACTCCTCTCGGCCAATCAGAGCGCGCGTACTATCTTAGTTATTTTATTTTATAGTAAATGTACTGGATCTACCGTTTGCTTCACCTATAGCGATATATCGCTAACTATGTATATAAATCAATGATAAATAAACGTTGAATTACCTTACCTGTGGTATATAGTCGTCGTTTTACCTCAAAAGCGGTTTTTTGAGCGATTTTGAAGGAGTTTGATTTCGCCGTTGACTGTTCCTTATAATAGAAGGACAAGGGTGGAATCAATGTTTTGAAAGGGCTCCAGTGCCGGAGCAATTTTTTTCCCCAAAATCACATTGCTCCGCTTTCAAACTCCGTAGCAAAAAGGTAGAAATATTCACGTTTCTCCTCGTACCTTCCGATCGAAAATCCATCCAAACAGCCCGGAGCTAGCCGTCGAAGAAAATTAAAATGCCACAGTATGCGTAGCAAGATTCATACGTGCCAGCCACAAACTGTCCCGCTGATTGCCTTTTTTATATTGGATGTCGTTAACCAAATGGTTAAATAATAACTGATAAAGAAGACTTGGTAAGCGTTTGTTGTTTAACGACATCCAATCAAAAAGAGGCAATCAGCAAAAATACAGTACTATCACAATCACAAAAATACAGTACTACGAAATCGTGCCGTTCAATCATAACTTGTCTCTTTCATTTGGAAACAACGAAATGCTGGTTCATTGTTTCAAAATGTGTATTTCTTTTATACGTACTCAATAAAAACGAGAATATTATCAATGCTGGGTACTGGATACTTTCTGAAAATCGCAAAAATTACTTCCCAGCAAGAAATACCAATCTGTCCTAATCGCAAAAATTAGTTCCCGCGAAACACAAAAAATCGCCAATCCGCAAAAATTTCGTGCCACACGGTAATCCTCTCCGTGTACTCACTATTCCAACTAAGATTTAAATCAAATGCCAGGCGATGCTAAGCTAGCGTGACGAGCCGATATTTCGCGTTCAAAAGATGAGCTTCATTAACCCATTCGCCCCTGAACCGCCCGTAACCGCCCGTGCGGATCCAGGTCCTTTCTACCCTTTGTGACGTCATCAGTTTTAACGGTCAAGGGCAACTTTCTTCGCTATCTTGTGCAGAGTGAAGAGATCTTTCAAACCATACCAGAATGAGCACAATTCAGTCAAGGACACCGCAGAAAGAAGCAAAAAACCACGTGACATTGACCTGAAAATCTCCATGAAAATCTTGTTCCATTACCCACCTACCTTTCCTTTCACCTAATCCTAAGATCCTAAAAGCTTTCCTAAAAACTCTTCCCACCAAATTGAAGCCTACTAAATGCCCCGCAAGAGAGAAAAAAAATGAGGCAAGAAAAGCGAAAAAAGAAGGGAGGAGAGAAAGCGAAAAGTAAAAGTCAAGACTGCTGTCGAAATTTTGCTTTCTGCGCATGCCCGAACTTCGCAAGCTGATATTTTGCATCTGGATCAGAAGGCCGCGAAGTGTACGACCTGTAAACCGGTTTGTGGTAAGTTTTAGCTCTTATAGCACGACAGTGACCAGAAAACCACTCGACTAGCTTCAAAACGCGTTTTTCGGCAAAATCTCCAGGAGCGAATGGGTTAACGATTATCGAAGATTTTTAGTCGTCTGTAAAGCGTCTCTATTCACTATAATTTTAAAATTTCAAGGGCAAGTCGCTTTTGCTAGCAAGTTCGTTATATGTTGGTTGTGTCAACTATCCTACTGAATTGGCAACAGTGCATTGTCAGAGTTTCCGTGTAAGCTTCTTTAGGACACTATTCTACAAGTCGAGAGAATAGCTACAATGATACAATCGCCAACTAGACATTCCATATGGTTGCCGATTACTCTAGAACGCGTTAATTTGTTACTCCAGCCATGATGGGCTACTGATTTCAATGATTTGTTAACAATTGACATCAATTTGTGAAGGTGGAATCTAATCATGTGTGCCGATAATCAAAGTGAGATGGGTCAAACCACAAGCCTATTAAGAAATTGCATTAGCAATTAATATCCGCCAAAAAATGAAGAAACATTCAAATTACAACAGATTGAAACTTCTTACCGTCAGTATCACGCCTGCAACAAGTACTGAATAGAGACCGAAGGCGGAAGCATGCGTGGGCGTGAAAATATATAGCCTGCGTAGCAGGTGCTTCAAAAGGTGGTGAGCGCAAGAAAGAACGGGCGCGCGAGAGGGAGACACGCGGCCTCCCTCTTCCCTCGCGTGTCTCCCTCTCGCGCGCCCGTTCTTTCTTTCGCCCACTACTTCCAAGCGCCTGCTACGGGAGCTAGCGACTTCGGTACCACATGCAAATCAAAGTATTCTATTCACTCGTTGAGGCGTTAAATTTGATCGTTGTGAAATGGCACCATGGATTTTTATAATGTGTATCGCTCTTTACAAAAAAAAAAAAAACCCTTAGCACCACCACATGAAACTGTCGTTCGCCCATTGTCCTTGAATATTCCTGAAATCAATAAATGCGAATGATACCCGTTATCTTTGGACCTCCGTTCGCGAATCGGCAAAAATTGTTGAAAAAGAAAAACATCAAAACTGACAGAACTCTCTTTTCTTCCCCGGGATTCATCTTTAAATCGTTCCTGGCCTTGATGAATACCTCCTTATCTAAATCTAAAAATCTAAAAAATTGGGTGGGGGTGTGTGGCACGCTTCCTAAAACACTTACCCTATTTCAGACCAAAATTTGTGATTTTCCCTACCCTATTTCAGACCTGATCAAAAATTTGATACCCTATATTAGACCTCAGACCCTTAAATCAGGGGCACCCAACAAGAATATAAATCAAAACCACTTAAACAAAGCATAACGTATTTTAGTATTTAAACGGTAGATATAGACATTTTTTTAACCCTAAAAATTTTTGATCTGTTCGGATTTCCCAGCTGAAAGTGTTGTGATCCGAAAATTATAGGGATCAAAACTTACCTTTTCGAAAATTTCAGCCAGAAAAAAGGCTCCCAAAAATTCTAGATGACCTTTTTAGGGTAAAAATCTGTTAAAAATGCCAATTATACCATGTTTTATATGTTCGAAAATCCTAGTAAAGGCAGGCAAGCAAGATATTTTACAACAAATGTTCCCGAAAATCAGTCTAGATCTCAAATCGTCTTCCGAACCGATATTTTCCGAAAATTGACGTTGGGTGCCCCTGCTTAAATCAATACCCTGTTTCACACCCGCCTTATAATCAGTTCCCTAGGTCAGACCAATGTTAAAGGCAGTGTTTATGCGCTTTTATTAAGTAGGATACAAAACTGTACAAAGTTTCGAGCTTAAAGGGATATGATCTTATCGCCTAATAATGGAGAAGTAGCTTTTTCTTAAAAAAATACCCAATTCAAGACTAGAGTGCACAAACCATACCATATTTCGGACCAAAATGGTCAAAATTGATACTCTGTTTCAGACCAAAACGGCTAAAAAGCCATACCCTTTGGCGCCGCACATACCTATAATTATAGCCTGTATATAAGGGAGTACCCGCCCCCTCCGGACATCTGCCTGCCTCTAGAATTTTACCCGAAGGGCTTTTTCCTATAATACATCACAAATAAACAAATGAAAATAACAAATTTTTCTTCTAAAAAGGCTTACCCACCCTTATTCACAGGTGTCAGTTTCATTTTCTTCACTTTATTTATTTTCAAACAGGCTGCGTTTTTTTGAGAGAACCCATAAACGGATTTGTGACCTTAGATCATATGGATTCTTCACCTCCGAAAAAACGGAAGATCCGAAAAAGGATCACTTACCACGACAACGGCATGTCCTCGTGTCCCTCGGGATGAGAAAAATAGAAGAAAAATATCACAAACTGATCCTCGGCGGCAAACACAAGAGGGAAAAGCAACAAAAACTACGTATCTACGTATGAATACACGAAATCTATATATTTCGGTTTGAAACACGAACGTTTCTCGAACAGAATACACCTTAGGGTAATAAAATTATAAGAATTTAAAACTAAAGCCGATGAATTGTATATTTTTCAATTAGTTTAATTATTTTAAAAAAACCAGCGTAAGCAGACACTACATACGTACACTGAAAACATGTCAAGTAAGGGTTTAAATATAGTCTACGAATGTAAACAGATGACAAACATGGAATGATATGTAACTAAGGCGCCACCAACATAGGTACAGTTCAGTTTGGGTACAGTTAGAATGTCATACATGTACGGCATCTGTGGTGTACCCTGTTTGTGGGAAAACCGCTTGTTAAAAATACTTTTTTCAAATCCTTTCCCCCCCCAAAAAAACGCTCAGGTTGTCAATCTCAAAAATCCTGATTTGGATTTGATTCGAAGAATCCACCCAGAGTGTGAATTTTATGGTTTCATGATCTGTTTTTGGATTTGCCCAAAAAACGCAAAATCCAGTTTTGGATTCGGAAATCCGGATTTGGATTTTCCCAAAAAAACGTACCCACAAACTCCGTATTTTCTTCCAGCTCTGACCCCAGCACTTACTTTCAAATTTAAACTCCTAGCTTTACATAAAAGGGGTAAGTATAAGCGTCAGCATATTCTTGGACTAAAGATCTACCAAACTGACGATCAGTTTTCAGTTTAAAATAGACATGACTGGCGTTTTATGTCATCTCCTCGTCCCTTGGTAATAAACTTACAAGAATACAATACCGAGTGTAAATGAATTTTACAGCAACCGTTTACGTATTTCCCCCAATTGCTTTATTTACTTAACTATCTATAAATAATTATCTCATGCTTTGCTAGTTTCTGTTTTGTTTCTATTTTTCTTTTGTTTCTTTTTTTTCCGAAGTAAACTAAGGAAGTGAGCTAATAAAGTCCCAGCAGTTGTGACGGAATGCAGCCGACCATAGAAATTCCATGTTTTAGAAAACAAAACTCTGTTTTCATGAAAACTTCCCCTTTTGTTTGGGTACCCACCATGGCTGCCGTGACGTCATCTGATGTCACGTTGAAATAATCACAGGAAAAAAAGAAGGCTGAAATATGTTTTAAATAACTATACATATGAGGGCGTCGGCCGAAATGCATGCCCTAAAAAATTATAACCTCGTACAAGGCACTCCATCTTCCATAATTGTCATAGTAGTATTTAGCCTGTTCCAGGCTCCGAGATAGTGGTGAATAGTCGTTCAGTAAAAAGAAATGCGAAAAACGCGCGGGGGCTTGGGAGAGACAGGGCGCCTCCCATTTTTCCCGCCGCCACCGCCCCCTTTTCCAAGTCGCGCGCGTCTTATTTTCGCTTTGCTCGTTTTAATACGTCCCCACTATACTATCTGAGAGCCTGGCACAGGCTAAGTAGTATTAGGCTCGATTATCAGCCGCTGTTCGGGAAATGAGCCCGCACTCCTTGGGGAAGACCAAGAGAGCAGCGGAAATCGAGCCCATGGTAGTATATGTATTTTGTTTAACGGTTTAACTGTTTATTAATTATGGCAAATTTTACAGAAAGCAATATTCACTGTCCGCAGTTAGCAGATTAGCTAGTCGAGGCGAGCAGTGGTTACACCGTATGTAATATGTATACAAACAGATCACAAGAAAGACTAGAGAAAAAGAGTAAAAAAATGTTAAATAAATAAACAAATAAATAACAATAAATTCAATTCAATTAAGTTTAAGTACATTAAAAATTTAACAAAGGCAATCCTCTTACAGGTATTTGTAATAATAAGACTTAAATAGGGTAACCAAGTGCGCTACGTTATAAAGTCTAATTCATTCTGACACATTCTATTTCGGCGCTGTTGAAAAAATCTATCAAAACGCGTGCCCTCGTCCACCAATCAAGTATTTGTCAGTAGAATATATAGAGGATATCACATGCCCGTGCGGAGATACGAAATTTCTCTTCGAGTGTTGAAAAATATTTCACGTGTGAGCGCGCACTCGAAGAGAAATATCACATCTCCTTGCGGCCATCTAACCCTAACCCTAACCGTATTTATTACATAAACACCGATGAAATACCAGATAGTTTTTTTTGCTGTGAAAGGCGCGATTAATAATGTTGCCATACCAATGGTGATCTTCTCACATGTGGAGATATCATGTTTTCTCGCAAAAGCTCACCTGGTATTTCATTGGTGTTTACATAACAGGCCGATAAGTCCATGATATTCCTTAACTCTTGTTTGTCCTATTTTACACTTTCGCATATTTTGCATCAGTCGATCAAACTCTCCTAACCAAACGTTGAATTTCAGTTTCATCTGGACATTTCAGATTGTTTAGAATACTCCTGATTTCCTCGGCATTGGGGGATGACTTCACAAGTTGGGTGATATCCCTTGGCAAAACGGAAGAGTCAGCAAAACGCGATGCACGTGTGAAGGCATCAGCCACGTTACTGACCAAGGCGCCTGTGATGGCGCCTGCTGAAGTAGTGGAAGTGAAAGTTCTCTTTAAGGAATCCAACTGTTTTCGAAGCTCTTCACAAGCTCTGCGATCACTGTTAATGGTTCCCTGCACCTCTGCGAGCCTGAATCTTCGCTCTTCCTCAGCGCTAAGGTTCCAATTACCCGCTCCAAACACGGCACCAAGTCCGCCCCCCGCAGCAGTTATCCCTAAACTGGTCCCAAAGGTAAAGGGTGCGGCCAAAATCCCGCCCACAACAGCCCCGACCGCAGCCCCGGCCACCATGCCAGCCGGTGTTCTTAACATAAGGTTTCTTGCCAAATGTTCTAATTCTTCCTTAGTACGTCTTCTAATCGGTATCCAGCGGCGGAAAGCCTCATGTAACTCTTTGCGAAGTCTATCTAACGTTTGGTTAGCTGCTGCAAAGGAAGGAAAAGTAAATACGTAAATACAGCGAGTAAACTTGCAGTCATTCATACGGTGGGAATCAAAATGATTAACAGAGTTCATGTAAGAAGTCTTGATTTGTGACAAACCTTTCGTAAGTCAAGCCTTTTCCCAGATATAAGTTTTGTACCATCAGAAACAGTAAAAACCCACGAGTAAGACTGATCATGACTACCTGGTTTTTAGGAACCTGATAGGCTGAATTCAAATGAAGATATGATAGTCGCGGTTGTAATTGCAATTTAAGCAATTTCAAATTAACCCGAAAAAAAAAAAAATCGGGACTTCAAAGGGATTCAAACCCAAGGTCTCTGCGTTAGCGTGCAGTGGTCTACTAATTTTTTGGGGTTAATTTGCAATTGCTTTAATTGCAATTACCACTGCGACGATCATATCTTCATTTCAATTTGCATTTCCGCAATTCACATCATCTTCACTGTTGGATTAAAATTGGCCAGTCTGGCCCCCTTGAAACAAGAACCTGTTCAGCGTAAAATTTGATACAGGTTCTTATTTTCTAAAACCTATAAAAAATTCTATACATTTGGGTAAATAAGATAAGTCATCATTTATTCAGGTTCCTCTTTCGAGACATCGACTCCGAGGTGCCTTATCGCTCCAACTGCACTGTACTGGTTTGCAGATTCTTTATGAGGAATAAGCTGAATGCCACAAAATACTCTTAGTGTCCATGATATGTATTCTTTCCGTCAGCCCCAAAAAATATTTTTTTCAAGAACCTAAATAGCCTAAATTTGTGTTAACTACCATTATGTAAGAACCTATTAAGGCTAACTTCGGAAGACGCACGTTTCTTACTCGCGGGTTTTTACTGTATCGGATATCAAATCTTGCCACTTCACAAAAAAAAACACTTTATTAATAAAGAAATAACGCAATGGCAGTTCCTCGAAGTGAGGGCCCTCTAGACCCCTTAAAAAAGAACAAAAACTAAAGTACGTTCACGTTAAAATATTGAGACTTTTCACGCATCACGAATAATTCCTTCAATTTCTTCACGTTCACGTACTATTAAGTAATTCACGTTTCACGGATGGGTGAACATCTAATTCGTGACAGCCCTTCAATAATTATGTCGATCCTTGTCTTTTGAATTTTCTTTTTGAATTCGAATTAGCGGGGGTTCGAGTTATCGTGATCGAGGGAATGTCAATTTTTCCATCTTAGTAATTAATAGCATGTGATGGTTACTGATTTTTTAGCACTTCGGTGTATAGTACAATGCAAATTTAACTTATTTCATCAGAAACGGTAACGTGAACGTGTGCTTCTGGTGAGAAAACTTGATCTGTTCGTTACACCAATCAAAATCAAATTGCTGTCGTGTTAGTTTTAGAGGTTTTACCGATTATACAACAAGAAGAGCTATTAAATGACATGGCATCTGAGTGGTGTCACAAGAACGAGCTATCGGGGTAAATTTCAGTGGAAGTTTGATCAAGGGAAAGGAAATTTAGTTCGAGTTAGCGCATCCTCGGAGACCCAGGGGCGGTCAGTCGGGCGGTAGAAAAGGCGCGAAAGTTTTCAAGCACAGCCGGAAAAGCCCCTGGGTACCGACTCTCACCGGACTATTTCCAAACGGTCAAGCGAATGTTGGCTCCTGATTGCGCACAAAATATGCTTTGTACTATTGTGCCCAATCGGCGAACAGCATCTCCTGAGTTCTTTTCGTGAGTGCGTACACGACGGCTATTGACTCGATCACGGCTTGTGTGGCTCACGCACCAAAGAAATGCACGCAGTCAGGAAACTTTCAGTTTGATATAAACTCTCCATTTCAAAATACTGTCTACCCGAAAACTAAAGACGCTTTTCCAAAAATACAAGCTTGAGCTTACAACAGGTATTCATGCTTTCATCGATCACGCCTTCGTAAATATTAGGGAGTTTAAGATGCCACGATACACACTGACGATAGCTGACAGCCACGAAAACGTTGCATGAAAAGTGAATTCACATTTTTTCAGTCTTTATCGTGATTATTCCAACTCGCTTACTTTGTCAAATGCAAGCGAACCCTTCTGGAGCTGAATTTCTGTCAACCATATCCAAGTTCATAAAGAGAAAGAACGCGACAACAATCAGTGAAAATCAATCATGGATTTCAATCAATATAATCAATAAAAATCTATTAATGTTGATTGGCTGAGCCAATCAATAAAAATCGATAATCAATCACCGATGCATCTAAACGTTATTGATTTTCATTGATTGCTTTTGACAATCAATAGCTGATTGTGCAACAGTAAAAAACCGGGTAGGCATTTGCTTAAACGCTGGTTAAACGTGGTCGCAAACACAACAACGTTGCTATGTCTGTGGAAATTTCTATTTCCTGTGTAGTCAAGGGGTATCATCACTCTCCTTTTAAAGTAAAGAAGGAGAAGTGTTTTTCGTTTCAAAGAAGAGGGGAGAACATGGTAACGCATTCAAAGTTTGAAGTGAAAGAGGACAGTCTGGCCATCTACAAGCGGATCTTGTAAGCCCACTTTGGCCAGATCAAGTAGTTTTCAATCAAAATCAATAATATCAACGTAAATCAATGAAAATCGAAAGTCACTACTCAAGATTGCGGCTTTAATATTTATTGATTTTCAATGTCAATCAATTAATTGATACTGATTTTTATTTTCTATTATTGATGTCATTGATTATTGATTTTAATTGAATGGTATCATCTGGTAATTTATTTTTATTTATTTTATTTTATTTATTATTTCCACAATAAAGATTACACAAGCATTACATTATACAAAGATGTGGCGAGGGGACCTCAGAAAACCACAAGGCTTGTACGAGGAGGCCCCCTCGTTACAATAATATTAAGCAATAGAACTATAACAACACACAACAACGGACAGTACAAGACGCATTATCGATATAGTAGAAAATCAAAAACTTTCGTTTTAAACGATTGCAATGTAAAAATCGAAGTGACTGAGTTTGGTAAAGAATTCCAAATTTTAGGGCCTTGGAACGCCAAGAAAACTACGAAAAGATACTTGTGTGTCTGGAATTTTCCTTGCTAAATTCGGACCTATGTTGGCGAAGAACTTACAAAAGCAGTTAGCTATTTCTTGTGGATCATTTAACAGTTTTCCATCAGAGAAAAAGGAATTTGGCAGAGCTGCTTTTCTGCTCGGTTTGTTGATTACATCATTGATTAGTTTCCAAGTTTCTTTCAGGTTATTTTTAGCCTTCTCAAATTTTGTATCATAGTACTTTCGTTTAGCAATTTTTATAAGATGATTCAGTTTGTTCCGATAGCGTTTGTATTTTAACTCAGTAGTTGAGTCCCTAGAATTAATGAACTGCTTATAGAGTTTATCTTTTTTCCTGATAGAAACAAGCAGAGATTGCGTTATCCAAGGGGAGCGCATTACTTTCTTTGTTTTAAGTTTTATCGTTTTTAATGGAAAGCTTTCATTGTATAATCGAACATACTCACTCACAAAACTATTATAACATTCATTAGTATCGCTTTCATCGAAACGTAAATTCCAATTAACACGAGAAAGAGAGAGCCGAAAATTGCTCTTATTTCTTTCTGAAAAATCTCTTTTAGTGAGATATTTAGTTTGGCTATTTTTCGACGCTATTTCTGTCTCATCCACTTCATAAACAAAAACCGGTAGATGGTCAGAAATATCATTAATAACAATACCATTGAAATGTTTACACCTTACATTATTCGTGAATATATTATCAATAAGTGTGGCCGAATGAGCAGTGATCCGAGTCGGTCTATTGATTAGAGGAATGAACATATGGGAAAATAGACTATCAACAAATTCTTGAGTAGGGGCATGATCGGAATAATGAAACAGATCTATATTGTAGTCTCCACCCAAATAACAATATTTGTCATTTCTAGTTATTTTAGCAAGAATCTCATTAAATTTTTCCAAAAAGTCCCGAGTGTTATAATTAGGCGGACGATAAACAGTACCAACTATAATATTTTTCCCATTGGGAATGTTAATTTCAACAAAAAGAGTTTCGATCACTTCAGGTTCAGAATAATTACAATCGCGGCATAATTTGTATTCTAAATCGTCAAGTAAATAAAGACCTGCTCCACCGGCGGACTTGCTATCGCGGTGGTTCGAAATAAATTTATATCCAGGTATTTCCACCTGGTCCGACGTAAGCTCAGTTAGCCAGGTTTCCGATACGCATATGGCAGAAAATGGATTTTGCAAATGACTAAGCAGGAATTTAAATTTATCTAAATGACCGATTAGGCTTCGTGTATTAATATGAAATACAGAGAAGCAAGGAGAATTTGAACTATTAGTTAGCTTAGCATTAATTTCATCCTCAGTATAATAATTACTAGGAGGAGGAGAAAAAGTAAACTGTCGATCTGGATCTAACTCATTAAAGAAAAACTGATTAGAGACAGACGAATTATCAATTGGGTTGTACAAAAGAGAGCTTAATCGTTCGCTATCATAATGTAGAGGTCCATGTGTCATTTCATATAAAGCAATATTAAAATCGTTATTGCCTAAATGAGAAAAAGGGAGCTCAGGCTCAGGGAGCTCAGAGTCAGAAGCCATTTGGCTTCACTGGCTAATAATTAACTGTCAATGTATATAGCCCGATACTTAGCTTTGTCTTGAGTTCTTGAACTCCTCAAAATTTGCCATAGACATAAAAGAATAGACTTGGGATGCTGGGTTATCATCTTTACGCAACAAAACTTTGCCATTCTTTGTCCAGGCAAACTTGAAGTGATTTACCCTCTTGAACTCTTTAACCTTAGCCAAAAGCTCGCGGTTCTTCTGTGTCAAGCTCTCGTTGATATACAAGTCAAACTCTTCGGTAAAACCAAGATCCATAGCTGTCTTACTCCTTATCTCTCTCTTTCTGCTCAACAAACGGTCACGGACATTACGACGACAGAACTTTACAATTATTGGAGGGGCATTTCGGCCTTCTCTACTTGGCAGACGATGGCTGATAGAAATGTCGGCCAACGAGATCTCAAGCTCAGGATCAACCAACTCCACAACCTTACACACAAGATCGTCTGTTTCTTCATCAGGTCGCGTAGGCACGCCATGTATTTCCAACATATCACGACGAAGATACTGCTTTAATGCCTCGCTGTCGTTTTCGACTTCCTCCAGCTTAATTTCGCACTGTTTAAGCTGCCCTTTCAGGGCATCTACTTCTGATCTCAGGCGCCGGTTCTCCGAAGTTAGATCTTCAGTTGCCTTCTTAGCCTTTTCGAATTTGGCGTCAACAAAAGCTTGGCTTCGTTTAATTTCGTCTATATCATCTTTGTAAAGCTTGAAGTACTTAAGCATCATATCGTGAATAGACTCAGATTGCTCCTTCAACCGTCTTGTCAGAATTACTTCAAAATCCTGAAGACCGGCGGCCATGTTTATTGCTTCGTTGCCATCCCGGAAAGACACACTTTCTTCGGTTTCGGATAATTCCGCTTGTTCTGCTGCCGTCTGATTAGCAGATTGATTTGACGGCTTCTTTTGGCCTTTTTTTGATTTACCTGACATGTTTTAGAACGTTTAGAACTCAAAGAAATGGGGAGCTCAGAAAAATACGTCTCACCCGTCCGTCGCGGGTGTTGAGGTCAGAATGGCTAGAACTTTTCAGGGACTCTCCAGGCCTTGTTGGTGGAGACAGAAAGCCTGCTAGCAGCCGGTCACATAAAATCCAAAATCTTATGAATCCAGAGACGACTTCATCAGTTCTAGGGATTTTCCGAACCAATAGTCTGAATTACTGGGGCTAAACTACATTTTTTCCATACAAACCTTCAAAACGCTGTCGACAATCCCTGTAGTCCTCTTCTTTGATATTCGACGTGAGTTTCAATGAAGTAAGATCAAACTGTTTCAGTATGTCCTTTGTCACAAGGTTCATCTGGGCTACTTCACTTAGATGGCCTGTACAATAGTCTTCCCAAAGTTCATCAAGAATTTGCTGCGATTTACACTCCAAAGTGAATATTATGCTTCCCTCTCTGATATTAACAACGGTGACTTTGCGCTCCTTTTTCAAATATCGAAGGAAACCAGTCAACTTGTCCGGGTTTGATGCATTTTCCTGAGAGCACGTACGTGCAATATATTTCGAAACCTTTCGTGACAAAAAAGGGCTTTGAGTCTCACAATCAATTCGGAGATCAATATCAAGAGCTATAAAAAAGAATAAAAAATACAAACTTAATAAAAGCATTTACTCCCGGGAGGTACTTCCTGGGAATTCTTGGTGGGGGTGTGCTAGCCGGTTTTCCAAATCCTGGCCCTATTTCAGACCAAAAAATGTCATTTTCGTCTCCTGTTTTCAGGCCTGGAGGTGGTCACAAAACGCAGCATCAATTGCATGTTTACGTAAAACAGAAAGTTGACTTCAAAATATACGAGGTTAAGTTTGAAATATGGCGCGGTGACTTGCGAAATGGGCCGAGTGAATATTAAATTACGGACCGCTGCTGATTAATCTTGCTAGCTTGCTGCCCTTCTATAGTTCCGGCAAAGTTCTTATCTCGGTCAAATGTAGAGTACTGGTTCAGGCATCAAAACTAATAAAAGGCAGCAGTATAAAAATTCGTCGAGTTGAAAATTGCATGGTTTGAACGTGTAATTTGACTAAGCGCGTAAAAAATGTACAGCGAGCAAGGTCAAATACGTTCAAAAGCTAAAAGACAAGAATAAAAATGTTTTCCAGCGATGTAAACTCTAGAGAAAGAGTGTAAAATTTTGAAGTCAGCAGTAAAATTCAAGTGTTGAAGTTGAAAATGTAAATCTACAATCTAAAATTCAAACCATGAATTTGGCGGGCATCGCACACCATATAACGGTGATTTAATTCCAAACTCTGAATGAACAAAGTCGATTAACGAAAGATTGACCAAACGACTAAAATCAGTAGACCAAAGATTGACCGTAAACTGAAATAACAATACAAACTAAAAAATCCTTATCAATTTTGGGGAAAAGGCCCAGGGGGGGGGGGGGGGGGGGGGTTAATAAGCCCAATGGGATCTTTATGAATCTACTGTAAACGATTTCTTCGCTTCTTATCTGCTTACACCACGTACTTACTGTTGAAAACCAATAACCGCACTGTAAGCCGATCTTGCGAGCCCTCAGTCTCTTGGTTTGCGGTCTATGGAATGTGTAACGAATTTGTCCGAATTTGTAACGCGATCAAAATAACCCATTTTTTCAGAGGTTTTCGACGGGGTTTGATGTTCTAACGACAAACACATCTCCTCTGGACCCTGTGTTATAAAGCGATTCTATGACAATTAGGTCGATAACAAGATGGTAAAATGTATAGAGCGTTTTCACTCACGTGGTCAGCATCTATGTAAGTTTATTGGAACAAAAGAAAGCGTTTACATAAGAAAAGAGTTCAACTCCCACGGGACTGGTTTGGGACACCAACATGGCCGCCGTTTCATTGTATTGGGACACCAATATGGCCGCCGTGACGTCATGTGAAAACGCTCTATGCACAGAACTACATAAACTTAAATTAGACAATAATTCTACACCTGATCTTAATACTAATACTCTTAAGCGAAAAGGTGAGCGTTGCTCTAACAGGCGTTCAAATCCGCTTTTCTCCCTTGAGAAAATTATAAATCAATTAAAACCTATATCTGTATAGTACAGTAACATTCGTGAACCTTTGTTCACAATCCTACTTGACTTGCTGGCCAAAAAGACGCTAACGCGCGCTTGTATACCAACGTGGGGACGCCCAAATATCTCATTACAAAAGCAGTAGAAAATAAGTTAAACATTGTAACTACGCTAGTAACTAGGATCGTAGCAGGAAACATAAAAGAATCAAAGAAATCTATTGCTCTTATGTCTTGTCCTTTACATAAATCTATACCCGTTTTCAGACCAAAACGGCGCAAAAGCCCTACCCTTTGGGGCGGCACATACCTATATGGCTTATATAAGGGAGTATGCCCCCGGGCATTTACTACCGCTAGAAAGTGCAAAGTTTTCTTTCATAATCAAATTTTTACGTTAACTAGTA
>OZ037787.1:8286651-8356651 GCA_964035525.1 Porites cylindrica | reverse complement strand
TAGGTTTTATTTCCCTTTATTTATAAAACTGTTTATGGTTTTGTTATGTGTAATCTTTAAAAGCGAGTGATAATTTACGCGCGGCGTTTTGAATATTCCTGCATGCGATGTTTATGTTCGACTGGAAACAACCGGTGCAGCGAAAAAAATTGCGAGAGGGACTACTAACAATCAATAAAATAAATATAATTTGGTGAAACATGTACAGAGACAATAATTTTCATTCAGGAAGACAAGTATTGAGAGTAAAGTGTCTCTGAAAATCATGAGTCAGGTAAGCATAAGCTTATTTATGTTTTAAGCCGGCTTCCCGGTGTTTACTCTTTTACAAGATGAACTCGTGGCAAGAAAATCGCTCAGAGCTTTCTGTTTACAAACATAACTAAATATTCCTCGGAACCTTTTCTTTGAATTTGCGGTCAAAAAATGTCTAAAGGCTTTTTAAACCTGATACTATTGTAGGTTAGATCATTCCTCATGTATAAACTTAAGCCGCATAAACCATACGCTTGACTTCAGGAAACCGAAAAAAAAAAAAAACACATCAAAGACAATAACTGCTCAGGCTTACCAGTCGAGATGCTGCTTCTGAAGGTCATCAAGTGTTCCAGAATCGCTTGAGACTTTTCAACCCTCTTACGCCTCAAGCAAGGCGAGTGAGTAAGCTCATTTTTCAAAATGATGCCATCCGAAATCGGATTTCCAATGACTTTGACAAGCGGTGTATTCGTCAACAAAAAGGGCAAGAAACAAACCAGCCATGAATTACAGAACAATCTTGACAGCAGCTGTATTTCATTTTGTACATCAAGTAGAAAAAGACAGTTTAAAACATCACAAGATGACACAAAATTCTGTCAGCTTCAGCTATCAGTAAGCAAGTTTCCAGACGCTGCACAAATTTTCCGCATGAACTCACCTGTCAAATTTTGACCAATCAGAACATAAAACTTGGACGTAGAGCGTGATCAACGCGTGACAGTGAGAAAAGTCAAAAGCGATTGCCTTCCCTGCATGTAAAAGCCGGTTGAATTTTCGCGTCCGAGGTCAGCTCGAAACCAAAACTTTAAAAGTGCGGCTCATGAACACGATTTATTTCATATGCATTTAAAAATGAACTTAAGCCTGCGATCATTTGAAAAGTAGCAACTTGTCAGCGGATAACTTCAAAAAAACACTCAAAATCAGTGGGTCGATACCTGAGCCCGCGATACGGTCAGGCGATACTGGTCAGCAGAAACACTATTTTGACAGCTGTCAATTAATCAAAACATGGATGTACAATATCAGGTTGCAGGCTCCCAAACTAGCTAGAAAGTGTGAGATTAAACATTGGTATGCCTGTGGTGCGGACGGAAGGAAAGTCGGTTGGTCGGTGTACGGTCACGTGATTGCCGAATTTTCTAGGATGGATCGATTTTCTAAGCTATAGGGCTTGAGCCCGTGATCAAATAAAATATCAGCGGAAAACTTTAAAGACTACTTGACCTCAATGGATAGAAAAATGAGCCCGCGATACAGTCAGGTGATGATGGTCAGCGTATACTCTAGTTTGATAGCTGTCAATTAACCTTCATTAGAATGGCGAATATTCGAATTAACAGACTACGAGTGTGAGTAAGACATATCCGTCCGGCTTGTAGGGGAAAATGCCAGATCGTGTACCTGAGCGAACCTGAGCCCACGTTATTAGTTTTCTGATAGTGGTCTGCACATATCCCATTTTGACAGCTGTCAATTGACCTTAATTTGGCTTGCCAATAAAACTTTAAACGACTGTCAGCCGACTGATAGGTCTGCCCGGGGTAGTTTCGTTTTTATGTTGAATTGGTAAGTGTGACATTTTATATCAGCTTATATGTAGCGGCAAAACGACTGGTGTTTCATCTGAGCCCGCGAGATGGTCATGTGATAATTGTCAGCGGATGTCTGATTTTGACAGCTGTCAATCTAATCGTACACATACGGATGGCTTACAAAACTGAAAGGCTAATCAAGTTGTGCAAGATCTATTGTAACATTTGACATCTGCTTACATGAGGTGTGTGTACGGGTGGGTGTACGCTACGTCATAACCAAATTTTCTCGGATGGATAGTTTACCAAGTTTTGTTACCCATGGTGCTCCACTGCGCGCGCTTGGCGCGCGAGAGCTCCGCTAATAATAGGGACAATTTTTCTGACGGTTAGTTACAAAACTGAAGTATCACGGCTCTGAGAATCGGGGATGGAAGCGGAATCATGAATCACAGCTGTAAATTAAAATGAATCATGAATTATTGTGTATATAAACTAAAGAATCATGAATCGCGAGAGATTGTTAAAAGAATCATGAGTCATAAGTTATATCGAAAGGAGTAATATTTCAATATTCGAGGCTGGTGAAACAGATATCTGCAGACCGCGCTGCAGTACAATTAACTGCCCACATTTGACTTGTTGAACCTTTTCTCGTAGCCAGATCCTTTTCACTAACGCTGACCCTTTTCTCCACAGGAGAACATGTCACGACAATTCTTCGATAATGCAATAGTTTTCGTTCACGATAAAAGTCAGTAAAAATCGAACTGTAACACCAAAATAGTCGATAGAAATTGACTACACGAAATCATCGATTTCCGATATTTGTCAATTGATATCGATTTTTATCAACAAACATCAATTTTACTCGACTATCGGAGCTAGACATGTTACGTCCTGCGTTAATTCCAAACATTTAAGCAACTGAGAACATCAGGATTATCGATCATTTGGCACGTCTTTTGCGATTGTCGATGACATTATTTAAATTTCGGTTTATATGCAATACCAACTGTTTCAATCGAATCCCCAGACATGACAAAAAGTGAACATGCACAGTGCAGAAGGTTCCGCCCTTTCACATCCTCTTTTGATCGTCTCTATTTCAAAATAAAGACTGTTTAGCCGCTTCGGTACTCAGTCCATAAGTGAAGCTCTCGTATAAGGCAATGTGCAAACGGACGCAACATTATTGCTAATTGGCCAACAACTCCTAACTTTGTTAAGATAGTTTGGGTGTCACGTGTTGCGCTCATTTGCATACCCTCAGGTTGTATGGTTTTGCGTATTGTTGGGAGTTTTTGCGCAAAGTTTGCAACCTATATAAAACTATTGGCAACATGAAAACGGACGCAAACAACTCCCATCATTGTTGACCAACTATGTTGGGAGTTGTTGCGTCCGTTTACACGTAGCCTAAGAACGAGGGTGAACGAAAACGCTCCGAAATTAAAATGGAGATTTTTAAAAAAGCTGCCCAAGTATTAACGTACTGACATTGTTTTTAAAACGCAGGTCTAGCTCTAAACGAAGCTTTAATTTCTATGTTTGGAAGGCAAAGGTAATCAAAAAAGACCATTTTTAACGGTTCACGTTAGCCTTCCGCCCACACCTGAGCGATCGGAAACAGACGTTTTCGGCAATAATGTTTTATTTCCCATTGGACAAATCCTCACGAAGTAGCTTTTTGGATCGTTTTTAATCGAGCATGTGTGTAAAACGAAAGCATATATTTCGAGAATACTCATAATCAAGGGTATATGAAGAGTGCACGATGAACTTTCTTGCACTGAACACGCATACAATTATCTGTTTTTACGAATGAAAACGGATACACGTGGACTGGGCCAAAGTCAAAGTCAGAGAATTGACAGAGAATACTATTTCGGTGTCACCTTTCTTGGAGGCTTGTTTAGTTGTTAAAGTTTATGATATTTTATACCAGAACATGAGTTTGACACAAGGTGCGAAACAAAACAGCATGTAAAAATCCATTTTAAAATGTTTTTAGCTTTCTGAATAAAACAATGAGAAATGAATCATGAATCTCGAGAAAAAATGTGAATGAATCATGAATCCGTGGGTAAAAAAAGGCAGGAATCATGAATACCAAATGACAAATGATTTTGCTTCCATTCCCGACTCTGATAACGGTAACGTTACCGGGAGAGGACAATTACCGTAAATGATCCAATAAACGCCCACTCGCAAATAAACACATCTTACCTAATAAACGCCCCCCACCCCCTATGCTGTTAAGTTGGTATTAAACGCCCTTCTCTAATGAACCCTCCCTGTCTAACTAACGCCCCCGTTGAAAATTGCTCCAAACATACTAGCAAATGGAGAAATAGAGCAAAGTCAAATGAATCATTAATTTCATTGCTTGATTAACGTCGGTTTGTGTATTATGTGATGTTCAATTTCTAGTTCGAAGTAAGGATAAGCCGTCAGCCCGCAGTCCAGATTCTGTTAACACAAAAAAGTTCTTGGCAGAAAGCATACTGTATACGGTTTTGTTGCGTTCGTTAAAATAAGTTATGAGAATAAACGCCTCTCTCGTTTAAATGCCTCAGTATCTATTAAACGCCCCCTCTTGGACCCCTAAAATTAGATAAACGCACAGGGGCCCGTTTCTCGAAAGTCCCGATAATTAACGAGCCCGTAAAGCTGTTGTTGTTTTCATGCAAGATAGAGGTTTCAATAGCTTTACATCTAACATGATAAAACTAACAGTTAATGAAACAAAACGGAACGGTTTGTTAGCCAGGACCCGCGCTCTTATTCTTTATATTTCGATTTTAAAATTTGATTTCGAGCCCGAAACGTTACCGGGACTTTCGAGAAACGGGCCCCTCGGCGTTTATTAGATCATTTACGGTAACTTATAGGTCATCATTGCCCAGAGATTTCACACACTGAAGAAAAATAGTGTTGACTAAACGAAAGCTCTGCTGATGTAAGCTTAGGGAACGTTGTGCTATTCTAAAGATTTAATCAGAGAATCGTTAGAAATCGGAAGTCATTTCATAAGTAGGAGGAATGTGATCGTCCGGGGGAGCGTAGTCCTGAATAGGACAGTTGTTAACAGTGACTGAGGGCGTTTCAACAACTTGTGCGGTAGTCATCTTCGCGCTTCAAAGTCAAAGTGAGTTGCATTTTACTCCGGCTATTGACCTGATTGGTCGATTTAAATCGCAATGTCATTGACCTCAACATGACTACCACGCAGGTTGTTGAAACGTCAGTCATATTCAGTTATACTCTCCCGAACGATCACATTCCATGTACCTGAGAATATAGTTTAGTTTAAAAAACATGGTCGACTCTTGTTGTCGTCCTTCCTTCTTTTAAAAAAGTTTGGTTGTGTGAAAAACGTACTTTCCTTTTTAATTACACGGTAACTGGTACTTTTTAATTACCCCGAGATAACCTGTATTTTTCTTACTACCCTGACTCGCTAAAAATCTCGTACAAATGCGAATAATTCATTTCTTGTGAAAAGGGATTTTCGGCACTTCTGAGCTTGGGGTTTGTGTGGTAAACTGGACGACGTCCTTGGTACTACACGACTTCGTGTAACTTACTAGTTAGTTTCGTCCATCTCGTGATACGATCAAATAAGCGTGCACGATGCACGATAGTTGCCCTTTTAGTCACAACGTGTACATAAGAACTTGTATATCAACTGATTGTTAAAATTCCCTAACAATATATTCAGGAGTGGGTACATGTAACAATGAGGACATATGAATGATCTTAGGTATTAGAAGTGATTTGATCAAAGTGACCTTTTCATAGATAGAGAGCCCTCTCGAGGACAACGGGCCCTTGCACGTACAATAGTTCCTTTAAGTTTCCTCATAAAACATTTCAATTTTCTCTTTCATATCATCTAATCGTAATTGATTTGCTGTGGTAGTATTATTTTCAAATAGCCTAGTAGCATCTTCATATACGTAAAGGCATACAAGTTTTTATGGAAAGGCAACCATTAAGTAACAAGAGACCTACGTTTTGATCTTAACAACACAAAGTCGTATGAATCGGTTGCGAAAGAACAAACTTCGGATCCTTGAATGGACCAGTATGCGGCACTCAATACCGCCCGGTCTAAAAGACACTATCTCGGTCTTGATAACAATACTTCTATTAACTCTACACCATTATGTTAAATTAGCAAAGACGTATTTGATATCACAACAAAGAAATCAAGAGATTATTACACTCTTTTAACACCAAAAAAGTCCAAACTATTCACGAATATTGAAGATCAACATTAACACCGATACCTTTGAACCTTATGTTAAAGCCTTTCAATACAAAATACTTAATTATAATAATATACTCTCCACCAAATGGGTATAGGACGAATGATTTGTGTTCTTTCTGTAAACAGGAATCAGAAACGATTAACCATCTCTTTTTTTACTGTCCTTATTCACTCTCTTTCCGGAAGAATTTTGAACTTATACTATTTGCTTTTGAGAAAACAACAAGTTCAACTAACTTTAAAAGATACTTTGATTGGGGTTTTAAGACCTCAACATCCCTTACTAAATTACCTAATACTTATTGGGAAAATTTATTTATGGAGTTGCAGAAGGAATGAAGTACCTCCGAACATAGATAGTTTTAAAGTTAGGGTTAACATTAAGTATGAAACAGAAAACTATATCTGTACTAATAATAAGAGTTTAGAAAAAACTAATGGAGGAGTGGGCTATGTTATGGCTGTAATTAATTTAATTAATTTAGAGGGACAGGTTCACGGTTCAGCGCATGCTCATTTATCAAAACGCTGTTTTTTCTAGCGGAACATGCTGTATCGTCTATGCAAGGAATGTGATCATGTCATAATGTTGTCAAAGAACCAATCTGCACACTCCCCTGGCAGTCACTTGCACTTGATCAACTTAAATAGCTGCAAATAGCTGTAAATTAATCAACCATGGAATAAAATCGTCGGGTCAACAATAAATTCAACGTTGGTAGTGTTGGCATAATCCACTAATTTTTTCTGCGATTTTAGTATTCCTCCAGTACACTTCAGCTTACTCTGAAATACAGTATTTTAAAATACACTCTGAGATCGTTGAGATACACGTGAGTGGGATTATTAACCCATAGAATTAATAATAAATTGGAAAAAAGTAATTTAATTAATGAGCATGCGCTTAACCGTGAAGCTTTCCCTTTAAGCAGGCAAGTAAGCAAGTAAGTAAGTGTAAGTAAGTGTCTGTCTCTGGGTGTGTGTACGTTCCTGTGTTTATGTGTATTGGGGGAGGGAGTTATCAATTTATGTATTTATGTAATATGTAATCAATTTCGAAAAAATAAATTAAAAAATTAAAATAATAATAATAATAATAAAAACAACGTATGCACAAAATTTTGGGAATAGAGAGAACCTTCTTCTTTTGCCTCTTTTTGGGGCTTTCTTCCCATTTTCTCTTTTAATCGTTGTAACTGAATTGTAACATTCAAAGTAGCAAAAAAAATAATCATGTTACCACCTTAAATGTAATTTTTTGTGTCCCGGCGCTCTTTTCATCAACGATGCAAATCCTTTTAGCAAATCATGGGAACTTTTTTTCCCGCAGGGCTAACACGGGAAATCCCGAGCAAATCAGTATATGGCTGCCCACTTACGGAAGCGGGCAGCCATATACTGATAATATATAGATTTAGCCAGGGCTAAAAGCGAAGCTCACGTTAATAAATTAGTAATTTGAATAAAACAATAAACATTAATCAGTTAACTTTAAGGTACATTCAATGTGAGGGAAAGTGATTCCTTAGAGAAGAATAATTTGACAGTCCAAGGGTGAAACAAATTTTACATCGAGTTAATAGTCTTATATGTACACCGAAAAATAGCAATCTTCTTCGATCACAGTAGATTAGGCCAAGAAAACAAATTCTTCCCAAACAAAAGAAGTTAAACCCAGTTACCCACCTACACTGCCTTTATTTTATAAGGTTAATTCATAGTCTCTCCAACCACTCTGTTGGAGAGACTATAGAGATAATTGGTTATACCCGAAACATAATTTTATGAATGAATTCCTCTGTCTAAAAGGAAGGCCAAAATAATAAAAAAAAATCAGGCCGGTCCTTTTGTGTTTCGAAAAATGTGTTCCGACAGGTTTACTTTACAAGCAAATCTTGGCGACAAATCTGGTGGTGTGTAAACCGGCCTTTTAAATATACCTTTTATCAGTGTTTTTATACATACGATCTGAGGAAAACAGTGCTATGCCTGTTCGCACGTTTTTGATCATACAGACCTTGAACAGAATTTGTTTTTCCTTGCCCTATTTAAACCTATAATTCTGCAGTTTTTCACAATTTTGCAAGACAAATTGCGCTCATTCAATATCCAGGACGATCGAAGCACGCGCTTCCTTCGAGCAAAAAAATATAGAATTGACCACATTATAAAACGTTTTCATTAAGAGAATTTTCCATAATACGGGGACTGTTTAGGCGGAAAAATCTGAAAAATATGTAGGGTAATAATAATGGGCTTTTAGTCAGAACGATAAAAAAATTCCCAAAATCACCTATACGGATGGGTTCTCACTTTTGTCAAGCACCAAATTTGCAGTCCCAGCTGTCGGAGCCGTTTGTATGAACATTTAAGCTTCAGCATGATAGAGAACTTATTATGTTTAGGTTTTGTTTCCCTTTATTTATGGTTTTGTTATGTGATATTTTAATACGCGCAGCATTTTGAGTACTCCTGTGTGCCTTTTTTTTGGTATATTTTCGACTGAAAACAACCTGCGCAGCGATTAAATTGAGAAAGAGACTACTAACAATCAGTAAAATAAATATAATTCGGTGAAACATGTACAGAGACAACAATTTTCATTCACGACGATAAATTTTGAGAGTAAGTGTCTCTGAAAATCATGAGCACTATAAGCTCATAAACGTCAAAAACCTTGCACATTTAAGCCGGTGTTTACTTCAAGATGAACCGCGAGGCAAGAATATCGCTCAGAGCTTTCTTTTTACAGCCAAAAGCATAACTAAATACATTGTATTCTTCGCAACGTTTTCTTTGTATTTGTGGTCAGAAAATGTTAAGACTTTTTAAAAATCTGTAAGGTTATGTCAAACCTGATGCTATTGTAGATCATTGTCTTGTGCATAAACTAGGCGCAGAAACTATGCTCGACTTTAGGAAACCAAAAAAAAACACATCAAATACAATAATAACTCAGGCTTACCAGTCAAGATGCTCCTGAAGGCCATCAGAATCGCTTGAGACTTTTTTGAACCCTCTTTATAATACGCATCAAGCAAGGGGAAGTGAGTAAAAGCGATCCACCCGAAATCGGATTTCCGATGACTTTGACAAGCGGCACATTTCTCAACCAAAAACCAATAGACAAACCAGTCATGAATAACTTAAGAATCTTGCTAGCATCTGTATTTCAGTTTGTGCATCCAGTAGAAAAAGACAGTTAAAAGCTTCACAACGTTTATACACAAAACTCCGTCAGTTTCAGCTATCAGTAAACAAGTTTCAAGATGCTGCATAAATTTTCCACATGACCTCACCTGTCAACTTTTGACCAATCACAACATAAACATTGGACGTAGAGCGTGACCAACGCGTGACCATGGTGAGAAAGGTCAAAAGCAACTTCGCTGTCCGTAAAAGCTGGCTGAATTCTCGCGTCCGAGGTCAGTTTGAAATTAAAAGTTTAATAGTGCGACTCATAAACACAACTTCCTATTTCCTATGCGTTGAAAAAATTGAACTTGAGCCTGCAATCATTTGAAAAGTAGTAACTTGTCAGCGGATGACTTCAAAAATCCTCGAACTAATTGGGCCGATACCTGAGCCCGCAATACGGTCAGGTGATGATGGTCAGCGGATGCTGTAGTTTGACAGCTGTCAATTGAACTTCATTAGAATAGCGAATTTTCAAATAAACGTACTGTTGACTGTGAGTGTTAGTCTGGGTTGTAATAGAGGATTAATGGCAACCTCCCTGGGAACGAGGTTATATTAATGGGGCAAAATTTCGTGTATTTGAGCCCCCGTTGTTCGTGATCTGGTAGTGGTCTTCACATGTCCCATTTTGACAGCTGTCAATTGACCTTAATTTGGCTAGTGCGTATAACTTTAAACTAACAGCCCTGGTCGGTGAAAGCGAAGTTTCATTTCATTTTCATTTTTATGTTGGTGTGACATATTATATCAGCTTATATGTAGAGAAAACGACTGATCTTTCATCTGAGCCCGCGAGATGGTCATGTGATTACTGTCAGCGGATGTCTGATTTTAACAGCTGCCATTTCATCCTCATACGGATGGCTGACAAAGTGTTAATTTCTCCAAGATGTGACATTTGAAATAAGCTTACATGAAGTGTGTGTACGGGTGGGCGTACGCTACGTCATAACCAAATTTTCTCGGATGGATAGTTTACCAAATTTTCTTACTCATGGTGCTCCGCAAGCGCGCGCTTCGCGCGCGCGAGAGCTCCGCTATCAAGAGAGGATATTAAAAAGATTAATTTTGCCTTCCTTTATTCTAAATCGTAGTACTCACCATCCCCCTCCAAGTATAACACAGAGCGGTTTTTCTGAATGTTACATTCACCAACAGAGCGGCTATCTTCGAGCTGTTTGCCATCAAAAACAAGACGTTGTCGGTCAGATAATATGCCTTCTTTGACATGAATTTTGTCCTTCACATCTCGGATTTTGTCGCTTGATTTTACTTCCAAAATGACAAGCTTCCCAGTTGACATCTTCAAGCAAACATCTATTTTTAGAATCAAGTGCAGAGTTGATTCTTTCGGAATGCCGTAATCACGTAGGGTGCCACTATCTTCAAGTTCGGTGATGCCAAAGATGAGGCACTGTTGATCAGGCGGAATATTTTCTTTGCCCTGAATTAGCGATTTTAAGGCTTTGATAGAATGATTTGATTCAACGTTTAAAGTGATCGTGTTACCAGGCGGTGTTTGCACAAAAATTTGCATAGTGTCCGGCATAGTGTCACGCACAGTGTAACCCCAAGGTCCTTGACATACATATAAAAACAAAGTTGATTCCTTCTGGATGTTGTAGTCACTCAAAGTGTGGCCATCTTCCAATTGCTTGCCGGCAAACCCGAGAAGTTGTTGCTCTGGACGAATTTTCTCTTTGTACTGGATTTCAGCCTTCACATTTTCAATAGTATCACTTGGTTCAGTTTCTAAAGTAATTGTTTTTTCAGTCGTTGTTTTCACAAAGATTTGCCACCGCCGCCTAGAAATTAATTGAAAATCCCTCGTCTTTTTTGCCCTTGCTCTTGCAAGCGGACCTGGAAGAAATCAAATCAAAGTTTGCTTCTATTAAGTACTTCCACCAATTTAGAAAGAGACTGAGTTCATGACCAGTAGCAAAGATGACGTACTATTGCAAAAGGTTTGAACCCGGGAGTCATTTCATGAGTATGGTGAGCATGATCGTCAGAGCCGTAGCCAGCGGGGGTGCAGGCCACCCGCGGACCTGTTGAGTCAGACAAATCAAGTCTGTGGATGGATTCGTTTTCATTAGACACAGTTTTTTTTTATTGTAGTGACTTGCAATTGTTTGTACTACATACCAACGCAAAAGAATATTTATGAACGAAAATCAAACTAGAGACATCTTTTATAGGTTAGTTAGCCAAACATCATGCAGTATTGTGAAATGCTTAGTGTGCTAGTGCTTGGATATACGGTGTGTTTCAAATTAACAGGACCTCATAATAAGCACTTGTAAGCACTGACAACACCTGCCTTATCACACTCACTACACACTTATTAGAGGTCGATTTTTCGGAGACATCTCACGGCAAGTGCTAAAAATAGCGTTTCGGAGCCTGCAATTTTAAATTCGTCTTCAGCTATGTATGTGATGTGGGCCTTTTTGTTTTCGCTTTATAAAATACGGTGGTACGTGACATAACAAAATCTGGACAAAATAGTCCCTATAGCGAAAGGAAAATAAAATAGCTTAATTACATCTCGCTCAGACCCGCGATTTATTTCAATTTAACCAGCGCTGACAAAAGGCGGTGAATCGATTGTACAGACGCATCCTTGACTGACTCAGAAATCTCTGACAATCGCGCTCGTAAATAATTCAAAATCCTACAAGTATCGCCACAAAATTAAAAGAAAGAAATCTTTGGAAATTAAAAGATTGAAAACAACATATATTTAAAGAAATATAAGTACAAATATAAAATGCTTTCAATCTGATCAAAGTTCTGTCTGAACCAAGAAGCAACCACGCATGGAACCACACGTCCTAGCTTTCAAAGATAAAGGATACTCAAAAATATCTAAAGCGGCACACGACAAACTATCGAACAGTTCTCCAACGCATACTTTCCTGCGAGGAACCAGTAAGGAACAGAAGCAACGAACGGCATGATGCGTCTACTGTCATGAGGACATTTATCATTTCGAATATGATCAAAACAACAAGGTGCGATAAATCATTGACTCCGTAAGCAAAAAGATAAAAAAAATTTTCCCCTGATCTTTTCTTCAATATGAATCCTCCTGGTGCTTATTTAATCAATCGGTCCCACGATCCGTAAACGCGTCGTTCTGAGGAAAAAAATACGTCTGCGGTTCCCAGGCTAGAAAAAGGGCGGCTGTACACAAACTATAGCCTAGCTGCGAGAGCATCCGGTTTTTTAGGTTCCACATAAGAATACGCAATAGAGTACCGAAGTGTGACGTCATAGAAAATGAAATTTGTGAAATTATGGGATTTGTTAAGATATTCCGAAAGAACAACGTCCAAGACGCCTACTCGCCAAAAATTAGCAATTTGGAGCAGATTGTCTCTGAGATATTAACCCAGTTATGCTCCGATGACTCCATACAAATCCTTCTAAATCTTACCTGGTTCCTAATCTTATGAACCAAGCCAAATTTAGAAGGATTTGTATGGAGTCGTCACAGCATAACTGGGCTAATATCTCAGAGACAATTTGCCCCTAATTGCTAATTTTTGGCGAGTAGGTGTCTTGGACGTTGTTCTTTCAGAATATCATAACAAATCCCATAATTTCACAAATTTCATTTTTATGACGTCATCACTTCGGTACTCTATAGACAAAGCCTAAAATACTACAGGCTTTCCGAAACCAGTTGGAAGATTCACGAAAACATCTCTCTTTGATTCAACAACAAGTCGCAATGCTTCCTCTTGATGCTTGTTGAGTCTTTCAAACCCGAAAACTTCCCATTCTTTCCTTTAAGCATCTCCCGCCGTATCTTCCCACGCGTTTGCGCGAGATCCACTCAAAAACACGCACGTTACTTCTTCGAATATGTAAGGTGAATTGTGATTGGTCACTAACAGCTGACGTTGCGGAAATTTTTTCTCGGCTCGCTCTCGCAGACGGATTTTTTCGGCGGGCGAAACTAAAGCCGAAAAAACCGGATGCCCTCGCAGGCTAGTTGTCTGTAGAACAGTAATACATGTCGCAAAGTCCCAATCGATTTGCACTGTCATTGTTGACGTCACCATCTCTTGTCGTTCGTTTGTGTTCGGTCAGTCGCGGGCTAAGGTTTCTGCCGGTTTCACCAATGTAAGTGGCCTGGCAGTCGCAGCATTTGATCTTGTATACTGCTCCTTGTCTGTCATTAGGTTTGTCTTTGTCCTTGACATTAGTTAGTAGTCGTGGCAAAGTGGTTATCGCTTTGTGTGCAACACGTATATTGTAAGGTTGTAATATACGTGCGATAGTTTCAGAGGTGCCTCTGATGTGCGGTATAGTCGCTGTCGTAACAGGTGGACGCTGGTCTCAGGGCTGGAATCAGCGTAACTGTAACCTCACAGCAACGGTGGTTCTAACCCTGAGTGAAACGTCAGTCACTGTCAACAACAACAGTCCTATTCAGCACTACTATTTAGCTTAATTTGCTAATTCATAATTGCTTCCAATCTTCTTCTCAGCTGGGACTCTCTCCTTTACCCTCGTGCATTCTCGTCAAAGACAGAGGCCCTGGTTGTCGACGGTCACGTTGCATTCAGAATCTAATGAAATCTGGATCCAGAGACGACTTCCTTACAATGGATTTTCAAGTCTGAATAGTCCCCGTTCGGTATATTAAAATTCTAACAAGACTCCATGTCATGGTAGAATTTAAATATATCGAACGTGGGCTATTGCCGTAGGTAAAATTCATTTTTTCCATACCCACCTTCATTGGTTACTAAACGCTGTCGACAAGCCTTATAGTCCTCTTCCTTGATATTCGACGTGAGTTTTAGTGAAGAAAGACCAAACTCTTCAAGGATGTCGTCTGTCACAAGGTACCGCTGGGCTACTTCATTTAGATGGCCTGTACGGTAGTCTTCCCAAAGATCATCAAGAATCTGCACCGATCCACACTCCAGCGTGAATATCAAGCTTCCCGTCTTGATATCATCAACAATGACTTTACACTCCTCTTCCAGGTATTCAAGAAAGCGATTCAACAGGTCCGGATCTTGAAGGCACCTCCATGCAATATAATGCAGAACCCCTTGTGTGTCAGAATCAATTTGGTAATCTACAATACCTGCGATAAAAAAGAACCAAAAATAACGAACCTAAAAATACGTTTATTTTACTGGATTATTAAAAACGTGCAAAGCGATCTTTCAAGAATCATTAACAAGAGTAAAGATGTCTTCTATGAAGTTTCGAGCGCAAACTGTCGATAGCTTAAGTACTTCAAGACAGATTTTCTGATATTTACCGCATTCACAAACAATACATTGGCGAAACGGGTGGGTACATGCATGAACGGATTAAGAAGCACGATAGGGATATACGGCTTTCACGAACTCAAACTTCGGCCGTTTCTGAACATGCTAATAACACCAAAATTTAAGATACCACAACAGGCGAAAACAAGTCACTTAAAAAGCGACTTCACGTTCTTTGAAACTTCAGCACGATTATCACAACTTGCCCATGATGTCAGGAAGGAAAGAAATGAACGAGAAGGCGGAATGAACAGACGATCGAAGAATGAATGCACGATCGAGGAAGGGATTTACAATTTACAATTTTTTTTTGGTGAGAAAATCATCCTCGTCTAAAACAAGCCGAGTTAGCCAATGAACGCCTTTGGTCGCTAATCCCGAAAATAGCTCATAAAACTGGTTATATCAGACACAATCTGGCAAAAACATAGAAAGAAGACAACACTACCCATAATTAATGAAACCACCGTTATTCCTGGCGAAGCACCCTCACCGAAAGGTCTATAATCACGTTGTGCGCGCAGCGCGTGAACCGCGCGTGGCCTTTGCGAACTGCAAAATTTTTTTCGAAAGTGATCTTCACTTTCAAAAAAAATTTGCAAATGTTCGACATACCATTTAATCTACCCTGAGAAAACAGCAGACATTTTGTTTCCCGCTAAACTGACGTCTGAGGAACGAGCGCAGAAATTCCATACTGATGCCTTATCACTACCGAAATCTGATTAGTCCTTCTGATTGGTCGTGACGCGAGGAAAATTTGCTTCAACCAATCAGAAGCAATAACGAGATCTAGATATTTCTTTTGATTGGTCGTCCGGCGAGGGAAATTTGCTTTAACCAATAGCAAAATCAAGCTATACGGAGATCTGGATATTGCTTCCGATTGGTCGTGCCGCGAGGGAAATTTGCTTCAACCAATCAAAAGTAATACCCAGATCTGGGTAACGACACGTCACCAGTATGAAATTTTTTGAGCTCGTTCCTCATACATCACTTCCCAGGGAAGCCATCCAGTAGTAGCGTAAAGAAATGTTGGCTGTTTTCTCAGGGCATATTTCATCACAATATCAAACACCTCTTTTGCGCGTCATATTTTCATCTCTCTTCTCAGTGTTTGATCTCTGGGTGATTACACACCATGTCACATGTTTCATTTATTACGTACATTGACGTACCTCCAGATTTAAACTCTGCATTCAGCAATGATCCATTTCTAAGTTTATAGTGATTCAAAGTAAACCTGTTGTTGAGTTTTTCGCCATTATACACGAGACTTAACTGATTGGGTGGGATCACTCCTCTAGCCTGAATTATCTCCATTAAACTTCTTACCATGTCCTTTGGGCAGATATCTACACTTACAACATCTTCATTTGGCATCTTGACATTAATACGTATGAGTAATACATCACAGTCTAAAAAACATCCGTTTCTAATGTTGTAGTAATTCAATGTGTAATTATTTCTGAGAATCCGTTTAAGAAAATAGAGACGCTGCATGTCGCATGGGATATCTTCGCTGAGCTGAATTCTCTCTTTAACATCCTTGACAGTGTTACTTTTAAAGAGGCTTAACCTCACGTCTCTTCCAGTTGTCATCTTAACTAAGATTTCCACTGATACAGATAAGAACAGGCTGGATTTGTTCTCAATGCCGTAGTAATTCAAAGAATTGACGTCATCGAGTTCTTCATCATTGAATTTCAAAACTTGCTGTTGCGGTGAAATTTTAGTTTTGTCATGAATTTTGTCCTTGACACTTCCGATTGTATCCTTTGGCTTCAGTACCAATGTCATCCTTTCTTGAGTTAACGGGGTAACCACATAAACTTTTATTCTAAAATCATTGACCGACTTATTCCGGATATCGTACGCAGAAATAGTATCACTATCTCTACGAGGGAACATAAATACATTCGGGGTTGAATTAGCTTGCGAAGCTGCCACTTGTTTTGCCGGCCATGGCTTCTCGGCCTCTCCTGTCTTGCATGACACAAGTGGTTCCGGCATAGTTGCACGGAAACCTGTGAAGATTAAAAGCAAACGCAAAATGATTTAAAAAGGGAATCTACTAAACGGAAGCTTTTCTCATCATTTTTTATCTTTCATTTTCACTGCATGCTATCCAACTATTTGTTACGTTGCTTTTTAAAACTTTATCATTTCACGCCTTTAGAGACCCCCACTCCACCCGACTTCTCTTCCTGGCCATCTACATGTAGTAATTAGCGCCGGAGGTCCTAATTTTTCCTTATTTCTGCTGAAATTAGTTAGTAAATTGCAGAGGTTTGTTATAGCTTTATATGAAAGGAAGGAAGGCAGGAATAAGTAGAACTTCAGATCTTACCCCCATGATCAGGATTCTGAAAAGGAGGAACTTGTCTTGCGGTTTCGGGATCGTAGGAAGTGACCGGTGAAGAAGGCAAACTGGGTCGAGTGTCCCTCTGTATCTCTGCCACTGACTGCGGGTGAAAGAAGAAAACAAGCTGACAAGCACGTACCATTATCAAGCAATAACTAACTAATGAACTTCAAACGCCAAATCTTGCCTGCGTGGCTCAGAGCGAAGAAGACGTAGTCGAGTGCCAAGTGTATAAGTACCGAGAACTGCCAATCAAAAAATCCGAATTTTGGAGGATTTTTTTTTCTTATTTTTGATTAATGTTTATCTTTATTTGTAACGATTTTTATTTTTCATTTTGAATTAAACGACCAGCGAAAATCAAGTCAAGTAAAATCCAAATAAATATGAAAAGAATCCAAAGTAAACTGAAATGAATTCAAAATGATATAAAATGAAATCAAATTAATTTTTGACCCAGCCGGGCGCTTCCACTACAACCAGAATGCATTTTTCACATATTCGTGTAATAAAAGCCGACGTAAGGGCAAGCGGACCAAGAAAGAGCCTCCTAAAGACCATCGACGCCATACAAAGGGTGAGGAAATACAGTTCAGAGATTGTCAACAGAAGTTTCGGGAAAGGCCGAAAAATGCACTAGAATCGGGCCTCTGGAACTTGATGATGTATGAAACCGGTTGTCCCCCGTCTCCTGAAGATTTTTCAAACTCCCTCCCATTTTAAAATCTTTGCGATATACGCAATGCATACTGGTAGTGGCAGCGCTAGGCTGGGTCGAAAATTAACTTTGAATTTATTTCAGTTAACTTCGATTTGATTTCAGTTACTTTAATTTAATTTTATTTTTATTTGGATTTCACTTGACTTTCCTTTCGCTGGTCACTTTTAATTCAAAATGGAAATTGACAGTTCTCGGCCACCATGCAAGTGCTTAGCCGTGTATAAAGCAGTTTGTGCTCGGTTGTGTCCCGTCTTTCCTGCACAGCTAAATATAATACTGCGTGAACGTCAAAGTTTTTCAAACAAGCGTCGAAAAAGGAGGAAAACAGACGTTTCGATAGTCTGCTACACAGCCGTTTTTATTGTCGTTACGCAACGCTCCTCCCCACAAACGGCTGCTGAGAATCGAACCACACTCCTTTCCCGCGGTTAGCAAATTAGAATTCAGCTCCTATTTTCTGGAAGGTGTTTGCGCCATGTTTGCGGTACGATGACTCCTCCAATCACAGCTTCGCTTTTATCGGTACACCAAATGTGAATGAAAGAACAATCAAAATCTTCCTGTGAAAACAAAGAATCAACAAGAGTAGTGTTGTCGTAGTCGAGTCTATTCAAAATTTATGAGGTAAGTATATGGAGGCCCGTTCTGGTCAAAATTAATATAATAAAATGGCATCACAAGTGACTTTTTCGGCCAGTGCAGCATTTATTATGGACCCGTTGTGTATTTTTGTCATCACTACACAGGATTTTTTTAGTGTGTTATTTTTTTTTTAGCTGCATGAATTATTTTTTGTTAAGGCTGTTTACTTTTTTTATGTTGTTGTATGAATAAACTTTTCATGCGTACCACAAATAATTTTTTAGTGGTACCGCGAATTATTTTTAATACAAGTATTGAGAATTATTTTTTCATCATGCTGATAATTATTTTTCGCTGTATCGAGAATTTATTTTTGGGCCTACAATGCTTTGCGGGCCTTGCAGTTGAAGTGGACTGGTTCGAGTCTTTGACTTCCTTGGGCGACCATTTTGAAAACTTTGAAGTGGAGGAGTGCTTTGAAAGAGAATGCCAAGGCGAAACATTGTCAGGGAAAGACACAAAAGAGGTTTTCATCTTTCTTACAAAATCTATCAGGAGCCAGTAGTCTTTGCCGTTCGTGATGAGGTTTTCTGGACCGAAGATTTAATAGAGGAGACTACGAAGGGACTTCACGACTCGTACAAAATTCTAACCCTTATTCAGGGTGTCCAGTTCCTATTTTTTCCTATTTTTTGAGCCTATTCCTATTTTCTCCTATTTTTAAACTAAAACCTCATATTTTTCCTCTTTTTTAGCCGGTGAAGGCAAAATTTGTAACAAAATTGAAAATGAAATTATAATTGTATGTGTTTTTGAGTGAAATTTATCATAAAGCAAGTAGTATGTTGACTTTGATATTCTAATATTAGTAAAAATAACAGCTACGTTTGTTCTTTCCATGACCTCTATTGCCTGTTAGAGTTCTGTTAACATTTTTGTTAACCTGCATGTACATGTATTGTATGTAGTGTTATAGTTCTCCTCCTGACTATTGAATAATATTGTGTATAGCCCACTGAAACTGCATTTCAGTATCTGTACATGTTATATTTTATTTTGAAGTCTTGCTCACTTTTATGTTCATCTTTGAAACTGAAAACAGGATCAAGTTGTCCTCTCACAACACAGGCCAATCCAATCAGCATCTTGTTTTTAAAAACCAATCATGATCACTAGCTGATTCTGGATGCTACATGAAAAGAACAGACTAAAGTTTAGTGTACGGCGCTAGCTCTCTTGGTGAGCCCTTGTTAACAGCTATACCTAAGCAACTGATGAAGGATCCAATATTTTGGTTGCAAAACCGGTCTTGCAGTCATAGCTAAGCAGTGTTATGTTCTTCTTAGAACTTAACCATGACAAACTTACAATCTGGTACCAAACACATCAGTGTCATTTTACGTACACCGCAGAAAGCCTGGTTTCGTACTTAAAATTATGCGGTGTTTTGACTCAAACAAGCATATTCTCAACCAGCTACCGATTGCAGATTAATGGAAGGAAAGCTTTCCATAGGACTTTTACGTTCTAGTTCGATATCGTTCAATGACAACTCAATCGTAAGAAATTTCTATACTAAGAAATTTCACTCTTCAAAGCTTGTCAAAGATTTGCCGCCAACTTGAGGGGAATTTGCATATGATCACCTTTGATTATAGAACCACGCTTGACCTGCAGTCAAGCATATCATTCTGATTATAGCATAACTGAGACAATAAACTAAACGTTACTGATCATTTTTACTCCTTCTTAGCCGCGAAAGTTGATCTCAATCCTGCGAACATAGAATCTGAGGACTCGTGGCATTTATTATAACCCTGATGGGGTGCAGGGAGGCTACCTTTGTCCACAAAAGTACTATTGATTTTCCCATTTTTCTCCTATTTTTTAATACAAAGTTTCCTATTTTTCCTATTTTCTCAATGCTGAGTCTCCTATTTTCCTATATTTTTGAGCAACCATGCCGCTGGACACCCTGCTTATTGCACATGACATGTCTCCCCAATTGAACAGTTCTCTACCCAATCTTACACCTCGAGTCTTCGTCCCGTACCACACATGCTCGCTTTCGGGAAGGAAGATGCTGAGCAAGAACAAACCAGTGCAAAAGTTAATTGCAAAATACGTATTCGACTGCTATGAGAAAAGAAGATCATTAGTTCTTTAGGTTAACATTGATTATAGTTCCACTAGTGTGCAATTTGTGTTATGATTCTAAATTATTTGGATAAAGTCAATGTACATAGGACTGTATAAGACTCCAAATAAATAAAGCATTGTCATTGTCATTGCTGTGAAAGAGAATGCCCTCTACCCTGAACTTCAGGAAAAATCTCCCGATTCAAATCCTGACGGGGGGGGGGGGGGGGGCATAAGAACTAGCAGAGCCAAATGGATTCGAAGTATATGACCTTCGCAGAGTGCTAGTGAGAGTAGACCTCACTAACTAACTAACATGGGGAACTTGCTCGAGTGCCTTTACGGTGGCAGTATAGTAATTCCTGATTTTTAACATTATGTTTTTAATATTCGGAGATGAATGAGTCGGTCCAACGTCAGATACCTGAGATGTATAGCCAATAATGCCATAACATAAATATTAGATAAATCAATCGAATTTCCCATTTAGTGAGGTCTACTCTAACTAGCACTCAGCATAGGTCTTCTCCCTCGAGTCCATCTGGCTCTGCTTCTGGTGCTCGCCCGTCTGGATTAGAATAGGGAGCTTCTTCCTGAACTTCAGGGTAGCGGACACTCTCATTCTCTGAGTCTTCGTTCCGAAAACCAGCATGTGTACTGCGAGACGAAGATTCGAGGACAAGACCGGGTAAAGAACAGTTCAATCGGGCAGACATGTCATGTTCTGAATAAGGGTTAGAATTGTGTACGAGTCGTGAAGTCCCTTCGTAGTCTCCTCTTTTAAATCTTCGGTCCAGAAAACCTCATCAGTAACGACAGACTACTAGCTCCTGACAGATTTTGTAAGAAAGATGAAAACCTCTGTCGTTTCAGTTCTCTGACAATGTTTCGCCTTGGCATTCTCTTTGAAAACACTCCTCCACTTGCAAAGTTTTCAAAATGGTCGCTCAAGGAAGTCAAAGACTCGAACCAGTCCACTTCAACTGCAAGGCCCGCAAAGCATTGTAGAACCAAAAATAAATTCTCGATACAGCGAAAAATAATTATCAGCACGATGAAAAAATAATTCTCAATACTTGTATTAAAAATAATTCGCGGTACCACTAAAAAATTATTTGTGGTACGCATCAAAAATTTATTCATACAACAACATCAAAAAAGTAAACAGCCTTAATTAAAAAATAATTCATGCAGCTAAAAAAAAAATAAAAACACACTAAAAAAATCCTGTGTAGTGATGACAAAAATACTCAAGAGGTCCATAATAAATGCTGCACTGGCCGAAAAAGTCACTTGTGATGCCATTTTATTATATTAATTTTGACCAGAACGGGCCTCCATATAAGTAGCAGCAGCAAGCAAGTCGAGCAAATGTGTTGCACAATATAAATGTGCCCACCGTGACGTCATCAGATTACAAAGTCAAAAAAGCGCGGTTTTACGAATTCTTATTTTCACTGGGTTGAAGATAAATAGAAAATAAATCTTTGTACAAGTTTCCAGCTCCGAAGCATAATTCATTTCGAAAATACAGCAATTTGAACTTCCGAGTTTTCATAGTGCGTGACACCAAAATAAACCCTGCGAGCAGAGTCTCGTTCGATCTTCCTAGATAAGTCGGGAAGAGGAAGAAAGACTCTGCTCGTAGGGTAACCAAAATAGGAATCCTGTCTCATTGAAAAAAGTCATTCCTCTTGATTTTCAGCAGTTTAACCATTTCAAGTATTAAAAGATGTGTTTATGCGCACGTATGCTAGCTTTTGAGTTAAAAGGTAGAGTTTGTATAGAAAAAGGAAACTCCAGATGTTTTTGTTGATTTCCGGCGGGCATATTGGTGGACAGAATATGGCGTGTCCATACAAAGCTCTACAAAGGTGCGTGAAATGTTTCGGCAAATAACTCAGAAACTATGGGCCACAAAGACCTGAGATTTGGACAAATTGTTTATATATTAGTCTTTTATAACATTTCTTTTTCTTGGCTTCTTCCACTGGACGGTTTCCAAGTTATTTGTTTGTGCCGTGTTTATGGCGTGACAGTGAAAACGAAGATTGCTTTTGTTTTTAGTACCCTTGGGAATTTAGTCACATGTACAGCAACGACACGGGTGCAAAACGTCTGCGCATGCGCAAGGTCTCTATTTTCAATAATTAAAATTTGCAAAATCTTCCCCATTTAAATTGAAAAACACTTAGGAATGTTTGATATGTTTAATGGTTTGCAGCCGGTTCTAGCATTAAGCACAACAAAAAATTACTTAAACTAACTTAACTAACTGGTAAAGTAGTCCAGTACAAGGTTTTTCCGTCCTTGTTTTTCCACTTAGCATGCATTGGTCGTTTTCGTTGTTCGCATTGACCGAGCTCAGCGACATGATGACCAAAACAGCAACAATGGCTACGGCGAAGTGCTGCCAGAGCGAGCGTGGACTTTCAAACATGTGTTCGCCTTTGGTGCAAGGAGGAAAGTATGTGGTGCAAAAGAGAGAAACTAAAGCAATTAATAAACTTTGTGTTCGCGAAATTCTAAGCTTATCTTTTGTGTGTGGAGCTTACTTTTTTGAATTTCGCGGCCGGAATCTAGTTTGTTTTGGTATCGCGTATAATTTCGATTGGGGGAGGCACATGCAAATTCGCGCCGGAAGCAGGGAAGGCACGCATGCGCACTGCGTTTTTCACGCGTGTCTACAGCAACACAATAAGCACATCCGGCACATGAAATTCATCATACATATGCACGTTAAAAAGAGCCAACCGAAAATGGTAAGAGTCTTGTGGGCCTATCAAACATTTCTTTTTTTCCCCTTGGAACTTTGTTAACCGCTTAAAACAAACTTTTCTGCAGATTAACCTTCTCGTTGTTGCAGACACAGAGCCCGTCCAAATTCAGCGACGATTGATTTGTCGAAAATTGAGAAGCGTGTTCGTTTTCTCGCGCCCTGCGGCTCACGTAATGTCAAGTTTCTTATACACGATTGGTTTGTTCGTTAGACCACAAAAACAAAGGGAAAGGAATGTGGTTCGATTCTCAGCAGCGCTTGTGGGGAGGAACGTTGTGTGAGGAGACTAAACACGGCTGTGAAGCAGACTAACGTTTCAAAGGTATTGTCTTCTTCAGTGGTTTAAAATCAACTGAAAAATGCACGCACAATGTAACGTTCAAATACTCAGAAGCGAAGACGTAACGTTACAACCGCGCTGACTTTGAGAGGTTCAAATAAAATTGAAGTCATCATTTGGGCCAGCTGTGTCTAGTGTTCGGTGTCCGAATCTCATCCTTGCCTCAAACCTGCGCCTTTCTGTTGCACTAATGAAGCCAAAACGGATGAAATCATGCAGTCTCGTCACTGTAGATGTATCGTAAATGGTGAAACTGACTGTAGGGGATAGCTTCCTTATAACGAGTGGGGTGCGAGGATACATAATTCTGTTAAGAACAGGTGTCAGTTGGTTTGCAGTGTATGCTGGTAGCGAAAAGATTAGTTGTTAGCTTCAAAGTGAGGTCGATTGTTTTATGATCGCGTCCAGCAAGTAGGTGGCCAATAGTTCCGTTGGACAGTTGCATGCGGAGACTATAACCTTGCCATGATTACAAGGCTGGTGAATTTTTGGCAGTAGATAGAATATTCAAGATTTTTTATTTGTACGAGCGGTGTATCTACGAAAGGATTCAAATTAAGTCAATCCGTAGCTAGCACATATTAGCCCAAGAGTTGCTAGGACTAGCCCAAATACAATCTTTAGACGGGCAGGATTAGTCCCGGCTATGTATTAAACGCGACTTTCTTTGCACGCCGCCCCTACCGCACCCCCCCCCCCCGGCAATACTTTTTTATTAGTCTCTAAGTGAAACAAACCCTTGAAACGGACCTCTTCAAAGCCTTAGTTATTTCACGTTAATCATGTCCTTAAACCCTTCATTACAGGTGTAAGGATGCAGCAAAGCTAGACAACTCTTCTTCAACACGTTTGATACAAACTAGGGACTAATCCTTCACACCTTTTACACGAATTATGAATCTTAAATTGCCCTTTAAAAACTATATTAACAAAGGTTTATGAGAGAGAACTCCTTACCTCATTAGCGGTAATCTGGAAATCGGGCTCGTCTGGAATCCATGAAGGTATTTGTGATCTCGTCCCCTGTGAAGTAAACAAAGAGGTGAAAGTTTATTACACAGAAATTCCCGTTGGAAAAGTTCACATTGTACTAGATAAAGCACACTTTTTGTATTCAAGAAAGGGGCATAACCTGACTTTTTGTATTATTCTACGGAGACCCACGCCTATCGTATTAATCAGTCAAGTGAAGTATAACATAACATTTAAACCGACTGCTCTGGGTCTTCAAAATTTTATTCAGTTTTTGTTACCAACTAACAAGCAAGTTCTTTTTAACCTAACTGTGTGAAGATTCATGCAAGAGAAGATTGCCTCGTTAAAAAGAAAACCGTGCAATCAAAAACGAGGAAGCGAAACACGTGCGCTGAACTGAACACAGTTCTTATATAACTGTATGTGACTCATGGCGCACGTTCGTCTTTCACTTTTTGATAATAATAATAACAACAACAACAATAATAATAAGCATAATAATAAGACCAATGCTAAAAAGCAAGCAAAAGTGAGGATTGCCCATAAATGGGACGAGAAACCACTGCATGGAAAGTAGCCTAGTAGAGTCGAAGAGGCAGATGTGGATTGCAGCTAACACACAAATGGCTTAAGAGTGCGGGGCTTAAGGTAGACACAGAAGGCCTGCTTGTCGCAGCAGAATATCAAAGCTTGGCAACGAGATCCTACCAGCACAGAATTTTGAATCAAGACGTCAACCCCATGTGCAGAGTTTGCAACCACTACGAAGAAACCATCGATCACTTTCAAGTAGCTGTCCTGAACAGTGCACACACAGACACAATAAAACTGCTTCTTACATCCACTAGAGTATCTGTAAGTACAACATCAAAGTGGCGGACAAGTGGTATGAACATACACCAGAGAAAAGGAGACATGTACCATCCTCTGAGACATGCGAGTCTATACTGATAAAGAAATCAAATTCAACAGGTCTGACATAATTATTAAAGACCAAGAGCTGAAGAAGTGCCTGCTGATTGACATGGCTATTGTTGGTTTTCACATGACGTCACTAAAATTCAAACTAAAAAACTATCGATCCTACCGAGATTTTACTTTCACTATGCATTAGAGCAGCTGAAAACTAAATTTCATAGAAATTTCGCTCCAAAAGGGTTATTGGTTTTGTGATAGAGTACGCTTGGGACATGAAGTCATCAGTCATGATCAAAGCGTTTTAAATGTTTTAAATCGTTTTTAAAGTACCTTTTTTGTCATAAAGAGCCAAGTTTTTGCTGTTTTTCTCAACAATTCTTTACACTGTATTGTCTCTGAGTAATTATTATTCCATTTTCAAAGCAGAACCAAACGAAAACAAAAGTTCGTAAATTGACCGATATTCCTAGCCTGCGAAAACATCCGTTTCTCCTCGCTCTTCGCCGTTGGGGACGTTTCGCGCGGAGGAACGTCTGCGACTCAGCGGCAGAAATTCCATACTGATGACGCAAATTAATGTTTACATAATAAATCCGGTAGTCATGGGGTTCCAAATATAAATTTGTCCAATTTTATTTGTCCTCTGGTCAATTTTGGTAAAGTGTTGTGTTCATCTGCCAAAGAGCTCCGGCAAAACTCAAATACGTCTTCTAGAGAAGACTGTATTACACAAATATTGACTGTTTTGTCAGAGATTCTTCACATTTACATTTGACCCCTATGGCCTTTTGTCTTTTGTCTGTCAAGACTGTCATTCGTAAACAATAGCTAAAACAATGTAACTACTCTGTCGACCAACCAGCGCTTCTGACCGGATTCCGGACAGATTTTACGTCATCAGTATGGAATTTCTGTCGCTGTGTCGCAGACGTTCCTCCGCGCGAAACGTCCCCAGCGGCGAAGAGCGAGGAGAAACGGATGTTTTCGCAGGCTACGATATTCCAAGTTAAAATCGAAAAGGAGACCTACTCTTGACACTTTTGTAAAATCCCTTTTCAACTTAACTGTTTGTTTGCCGAAATACATGCTCAACGTTTGTTAATAAAGGAGAACTTTAAAAACAAAAAGGATGTATTTGTCCAATTTTTCTAGAGACTGGGAATATTTAAAACAAACGGAGTTAAATTCGGAACCATCATATCCGACGTCTGAATCAACTGCCGTATTTAATTACTTTTATCGACTAAAATAGCTTTTCGGCACTCATAAAAAATTCCACTTTTGAAAGGGGCCTAGGAATCTCAAGTTAAGAATCAGCTGTAAACAGTTGATTTTACTTCCTCCTTGACATGATTTGTATGTCACCTGACAGACCGCTCTTACAGCGGCATTCGCTCTCGCTTGCTTGGAGATTAGATCACAAATGAGGAGGCGATTAATTCTACTCGAAACAGGATTTACTCCCTAAAGGTTTTCAACTTCCTACTTTATCGACGTCGATACTTTTTAATTGATTCTAAATTGATTTAGTACGCGTATTAGCGACTACCGGAAATACGTCTGCGGTCGCAGGCTGTACCCTTGTATAAATACACGAAAATTCAAGAGCCTGGATTCCAGAGAAATTACATCATTGCCAGAGATCAAAAAAGTGATTTACATGGCACGTCATTTCAATCATCGCCGAAAATAAACCGTATGCTCATCACAAGACCCTTCTACATACAATGAAAGTGTGCAACACACGACCATCGCAGTTTCGTAATTAAGATTCTTATTTTTTTTCGACCACTCAATAGTGTTCACATGTTCCAAAGTAATCAAAGCTTTCAAGCGATAGAATTCGTGGACCGACACGTTTCGGAAAAGCTCTAAATTTAATCTTTCCTAAGCATTCTCCGCAACACATGCGTGGCTTGGATCACGCAACGTTTCTTAGTCCCAGTTTCCACGATCTCCGCACTGAACGCCTGGCACAATGACCCCCTCTTGTGTCCTAAATACGACGAACTAAAAAACGCGTTGCAGATTATTATTAGTCTCGCTACTTACGCAAGCGAGACTAATAATAATAATAATAAGGAAAATATCGAACATCAAAGCGTGTCAGCGTTGTACAGAATGTGTGGAAAATGCCAGGAGAATTGTGTAGAACACATAGTTCAATATCCTTCTTGCATACTTATTAGCATTTAGTTATGGGAAGTCACCCCAGACGAGCAAGCTCGATGGGGAAGACACGTAGGTGCTAATAAAGTAAGCAGAAGGGGCGGGTAGGTGGGGGCGACTCCAACTAAAGCTAGTCAAACTGACAACTGTGAATAATTAACACATGCTTATATACTATGCGCGAAGTCTATTGAATATTAATAAGGTATAAATAGTTCAATATCCTTCTTGCATACTTATTAGCGTTTAGTTATGGGAAGTCACCCCAGACTGCGCCTATGGCTGTAGAATCCCCTACATAATCCTAACATAAACACCATGATGAACTCTTACCCTTCTCAATCCTTAACTAAATTGAACTCTCCCAACCCTAACTAATCCCCAAACCCATACAACAAAATCTTAACAAATTGCCACAAGTCGATGAGGGTTGTCCAATACTCGCCACTTGTTCAAATTGTGAAAGTCGTGGTGTGTGTGTTTCTGTGTGTTTCAACTTGTACGAAGGGTAAAAGTGGTTAGATCAGCCTTCAATTCATGCGATTGGTACTAGTCGTGAATGGGTGATAGTTCCGTGTGATAACTTGAGGTGTGACATATAGTGAAAATGCATCTCACTTCCACGTGCAATTGGAGAGCACGCATCTCATTAGCGACACAAAGACTTGGTTGGCAAAGTTGTCGTGAGGGGACCCTTTCAAGTGGTACGACTCGTTCGAGTCGTGCAAATCACATCTGCTAGAGAGAGGTTACACGGGATCTCACACGTACGACTCTCTCATAAATAAATTTTGAGACAAAAAACTTGCCCTTCGACATAAAAGAGAAATCTACGAATCTTGTCTTTTGTGAGTCACACAATACCGTCACACTAAGTGCCTAACCTAAAGCAAAGTCGCGTGAGAAACTAGCATTGAATACAACAACAACCATTACTGAGCGAAATTTGCAAGAGTCCGCCTCTCATATCGTACAAAGGGGAACAGTTGCTCAAAGACATACCAGCATAGGAGCCAAACTATGAAAAGGCTAAAACACGCGCCGGGCACTGGGAGTCATGCAGGCCAGTCAACCCCCTTTTACACCTTTTACACGGTATTGTACGCATTAGTATTTACGCAATTATTTTAACGCGTCGGCGGCCTCAGCATGGTTAGGTGCGCGAGGCGCACTGGATTATGGAACGGGGACCACCAACCCATGTGATCCTTGTTAACTTTGTCCTAGCATTGCGAGTGAGCCGCAATGAGTAAGCCGGCTTGGGCTCTTAAATCGCTTGGCGAGGGAAGAGGATATGGCTCCCTTCCTATAAAACGATGCGATTTCAGCAAAATCTGCAGTCTTTCGTGAAAAGGGGGTTGTCAACTGAACAAAACAAAACGTCCACACAATGCATATTAAAGATTATGACTCTTTCTGAAGCACAGTCAAAACGATTGAAAATGCTGACTCTAGTGTACTATTACGCCACTTAAAAAGACCAAATATTAAGGCTACAAATAAAAAGCGAGCTTAAAAGCTGTCTCATACTGCTCACGACCCGTGTATAGCCGACTTAGAGATCTAGGAACACCTGACGTTCCCTTTAAGTGAAAATCTTCGGGGGCAACAGATCTTCGAAAAGCAGATCTGTTTCCCTGGTGGGGATGTTCCGACCGAAACTCGTGGTTCATGACTTCAACCCATCTCTGGTTACCATTGCAGGACCCCGCAACCGTTTTCCGGTAAATGGGACACATATGTGCAAGGAAAACACGATTGCTGAACGGAATGTTCCGAACCTGAGTTTTGTTTACCATTTGATAAAATGTTGAACCGACCGGGTAACAAACCTTGGGTCTCTTGAAAATACATCAGGATCCATTCTAACGTCCAAGGCCACACCCAAGGCAGCAGGAAATATCAAGATCATCGAGTGTGGAGCAAGCAATCACAGATACTGATAGCAATACAAAATCTAGACATGCGCACTACAAACATTTTCATCGCTTTAATTTTGATTGTTTAACAAAGGTAAAGAAGGGATATGTCTATCCCGTGGTTCATTCATTGCGAAACGCGTAGAGGTCATGCAATCCCAGGGTAAACCAGGCATCAGCTGATAACACATGCCACCTGTAATCTTCGAATAACACACTCCACAAACGCCCCCGCAGGTGTTGGAACGGACTCGCTCTCTCTTCGACGCTAAAATGAAACAAACTACGCCCAATAAAGGAGAAGGCCAAAAGCATGGATGATGTAATGCGGTTGCCAAAGCAGACAGAGAGGTAGATGAAGAATCCAACATCTAAAATTATACGTGTATGCACTCGTCTATATGTGCTCAACTTAGCAGGAAAATTTCACCAGACAAGGTTTGGAACCGAAGGACGACGCAACCACTAAAAGGAGACAGCTGCGTAACGGGCAAATATGTTTTCACAGGCTCCTAACGAGTCACCTTGCCCCAGAGATCGAAGAGCCGAACTGCGTGGCTGTCCAGAGCATACGCTAATGTCACCACCACTCCTAATCTAGGAATTCAATACCCGAGCCTTGACACATCCCAGACCATTTCTAAATATTTGGTCTGGAAAGCAGAGAAAACATTCGTGCGAAAGTACTCACAAAATAGCGTAGATTAACGAGACCTTTTAAACCATGTACAAAGCTGCCCTCACAGGATAATGAACTGTATTCGAGAACACTCCACCCAGTTTAAGAGCGACAAAACTTGTCGAAGGGAAAACAACCCCAAATTTAGCAATCATTAAAGAGAAAGAAGAATGCTTGTAGGAACTTCCAGTCCGGTAGTTTTGTGAACAGTGATGAAGAAGTTATTCTGAACGAAACGGGAGCGATCAATCAATCAATCAATCAACTTTATTGATACATCCAATTAAAATGGGTTTTCACATACCAATTACAATAAAATCTAATAAGAACAATAGAAATCTAAAATAAACATTTGAAAATGAAAAAACATTACCATACTATTTAAAAAATATGCATAATTACACCTATTGAGTGTCAATGGCTTAAAAACTCGTCAAGTGCACGTCCTTTAATCGCATTCTTAAAAACATTAAATGACTCAATGTTTGCTAAACTTTCTGGAAGGTCATTCCAGAGTTGAACAGCCCTATAGGAAAAAGATCGCTGACCTGTTGCTGATCTAAAAGATGGTACATGAAGTTTATCTTTATTCCTAGTATTTCCAGTATGCATCTGGCTTCTTGTCGAAAACTTATCACAACCAGACACCAAGCCTACGACTCAACACTGAGTTACCACCGAAGAGTGAGGGTACGGATACAAAGTGACATCCAAATCAATCACCCTTGTTACTTTGGTAAGAATCAAAATACAGCTAATCGAAAAAACTTTCACAAGCGGTAGTAAGTGTTACCATAATTCACAAATATAAAAACCTGGTGAAACGTGCCAACACATAAACCTGAAAACTTGTCCTCTTTGGCTCTAGCGTCCCCACGAAGACAAAACGGCAAAAAATTTTTACCTCATACATCCCAAATACGCCCGGATTGCTCCCAACTCAATGAAACGTTCAGTCATGCACCAGTGACAGGCTGTGAACACCGTTACTTAAAAGGTGACTATCGAAGACCCCACTCAGTGCTTCTACGCCCCTATTCTTTATGCCCAGGTATAAGTAAACGGGCCCGATAATGTGGGCCGATATAAGCCCTAAAGATATTGTCCTTTCACTCAGTGGCCATTTTCCCCGAACTCGGGTCTACATCCAGAGATATTAAACATGTCTGTATCTGCTTACTCTCAGTAACGTTAAAGGCACAAATATCGGCGATTCTTCACCGAGAGTTACCGAGAAGAAAACGATCAAAAGATGACAAATCGTGAAGAGACTGCAAACCCGAGCTCGGAGAAAATGACCACCATAGCCCGAGTAATCGGGCTCAAGGGCATGCCTATAGGCAAAACGCTTGTGGGGTCACTTCTCCAACCTCGAGACCACAGAGAAACCAGAAAAAAAAAAGGTATTTCAAAATAGTGCCTATATGCTTAAATTTGTCGATAAACCCAACGAAACGATCAAGTATATATATGGCCATCACGGTAACCAGGCCTCCTCCGCCCGTTCCTCTGGGCAAGTATGCTAAATATGGCCCGCTTTAAAGCACAGTTCAGTCATGACTTTCCGCTGTCCAACGGTATGGAGCACGGAGCTGTGCGCGTCCGTCCCAAGAACGCTCCTCGTTTTATTAATGGAAACAGCAAAGACTTCTAGACTCAGATCCCTCCCAAACCCCTTTCGAGTTGCGTTCTTTTCTACCTTAAAATGCATTATTTATACCGAATCGAGGGATAGCGATACACCTCTCTCTCGGTCCACGACCGATCATTTTTTTTTTCCGTTGTTTCTTTTTTAACGCCACCCCGTGGCACTGAGCGATACTATACTCTCTCGGTCCGCGACCGATCCTTTCTTTTTAACGCCATCCCGCGGCACAGAGCGATACTGCTCTCTCGGTCCTCGACCGATCCTTTCTTTTTAACGCCATCCCGTGGCACAGAGCGATTCTGCTCTCTCGGTCCTCGACCGATCCTTTCTTTTTAACGCCATCCCGCGGCACAGAGCGATACTGCTCTCTCGGTCCTCGACCGATCCTTTCTTTTTAACGTCATCCCGTGGCACAGAGCGATACTGCTCTCTCGGTCCGCGACCGATCTCTCTCCTTTCTTTTTAACGCCATCCCCTGGCACAGAGCGATACTGCTCTCTCGGTCCGCGACCGATCTCTCTCCTTTTTTTTTTTTTGTTTAACGCCACACCGTGGCACAGAGCGACACCGCTCTCTCGGTCCTCGACCGATCCTTTTTTTTTTTTCAACACCACCCCGTGGCACAGAGCGACACTGCTCTCTCGGTCCGCCATAGCCCGCGTAGCAAGCGTTTCCGTGCGGTTCAGGAGCAAAGAATGAGTAAAGAACGGGAAGGGGGCACCCCGTGGCACAGAGCGACACCGCTCTTGGACCGCGACCGATGTTTTTTTGTTTTTTGTTTTTAATGCCACCGCGTGGCACCGCAACGCCACTCTTTTAGCCCTCGACCAAAACGTTATCTCGTCTCTTCTCTCTTGTAACCTCCATCTGATAGGCAAAGAGTCCTCGGTAGAAAATATCGCGGCACCACGTGGCACACTGGGCAATGCTCCCAAACTCGTCGCTCACACGGAAAGCCACGTCACCTGGCGACACAAAGACACAAAAGCTTAAGATTTTAACTAGCCGGTCCTCAACCAAAATGAACAAGTGCTCAAAAATATAAAAATAACTGATTTCCCAAATATCTAAGAAAACAAGCACAACTACAATAACAAAATAGTGCACAACGCAAGATTGCAGAAAAAAAAAAAACAAAAACAAAAAGAAAGACGTGCGAGAATAAAAGCGAATAAATTACCCAGCACGTGGTAAAAGCACGAAAATAAAAACTGGTTTCCCAGCACTGGTCCAAACAAACTAAATGAGAATTAAAACAACCAGCAAAAGACCAAACATAAGGCTCCCTAGACCAATGCAAATCCAACAACGAAAACTGAAAATACCTGGGTGTTCTGTCGAGTTTAGTACATCAGACGTGGTGGAATTTTCGCAGTTCTAATGTCTATCATCTTCGGCTGCCGCTAAGCTTGCAAAACAGGTTGCGATGTCGACGAAGTTAAAGTCGAGCAAATAAATGGCACGAGCTGAGCCTTGAAGAAGATGAAGAAATATCTCTTGGACCATGACTCGAGCATTCGACCTCGTGGGGACGGACGCGCACCCGAAACGGTGAGGCGACTCCCAACTAAAGTTAGTCAAACTGACAACTGTGAATAATTAACACATGCTTATATACTACGCGCGAAGTCTATTGAATATTAATAAGGTATAAATAGTATGTGGCTGCAGCAAGCTTGCCCAAAGAAATTACAAAAAGAGGCACCACACACAAAACCGGGTTGTTCATTCGGAAATTTGTAAAGTTTATGATCTCCCACATACTAGCAAGTGGTACGAGCATAATAGGAACAACAACAGTCTTCATCATAGACATTGCGGTACCTGGCGACGGTAATGTTGAAAGCAAAGGGAGAAGGAGAAACCGGAAAAATATGAAGACTTAGCAAGGGAAAAATCTAGACTTTGGAAGGCGAAGAGAAAAGTAATACCAATCGTTGTGGAGGCTCTAGGAGTGATACCGAAGAACTTAAAAGGTCTCTTGAGGGAAACTGAAAATCCAAATAGGGTTAGAACTTTGCTAAGTCTGCACTTCTTGGAACGGCCACCATCTTGAAGTCTAAGGTCTCGGGACTGGACCAGACTTAAAGTAGAAAATATTGTTATTTTCAGGACAAAGAACACATGTGCCAATTAATAATAATAATAATAATAATAATAATAATAATAATAATAATAATAACAATAATAATAATACTTTAATAATAATAATACTTTAATAATAATAATACTTTATTGAATCTCCCAATAAGGGCTTTTCAGACCCAATGTACCTTAAATAATATATAAATAATTAATAAGATAAATATGAAATATTTGCTAAAATATCTAAACGTTATTTTAAAAAAAAAGTTGGATATAACTTTCCAAACTGGCAACATAGGATCCCAAGAGAAATACTCCAAGTTAAATTTTTGAACGTATGAACTGAAGGCTACCTGCTGCAGTGATCGCACGTAGCAATGAATTTCAAAGTTTAATTGCTCTATATACAAAAGTAGGTTGGCCTGCGGCCAATTGATGAGCTGGAATATTAAGATAGTCCTTATTTCTTGTGTTGTGATCGTGAACACTGGAGCGCGTTACAAAGCGATCACTCAAGTAACTGAGCGCTAACCGTTTCACACAATTAAACGAACACACGCCTACCTTATACGTCAGATGTTCATCGCCGATGAGCAGAAAAAAGAGCTGTTCACTCAAACATAAAAGGGTTTGACTTTCAGTTCATGATAAAAATGTATAAAAAATAAATAACTAAAATTAGTAATGAAGCAAAAGAAGTTGACAACCCACCCAAGAGGAGCTGCTGAAATAAGCTGAGGACTCGTCTGCATGGTTGGTACGAATGCAAAACCCTGCTGCTAAATCTTCTCGCTTCACAGCTTCATGACATAAGGCATTGTACAAGACCTTGTAAGTTGCTTTCGAGCGACGTCTTGTTTTCCACTCTAGTAACATGTTTAACTGCTCTTTTGCTTCTGTTCGAGTTATGTCAAAAGGCTGAACACGTAGTCCCCTAAATCTTCGTATTTCGGCTTCTTTGAATCCAAGGCGCTGAGCAACGGCTCTCCAAGAGTCCTTGAGCTTTAAAGACAACCTTTTCAAATCATCATCTTGGACCACGCCATTTTTCATTGTCCCTTTAAGGAGAAAATAGCAGGTCAGTTTGAACACTTTGTTATTACCGTCCGTATTTATTCGAATAGGCACCCAGGTGACCACCTGGCACCCAGCGCACCTAGTGCTAGAAAACAACAAGAAAAAAAGGAAAAAACAAATAGCAACGAAAAAAAGATGAGATACTCCGCAGGATCAGGGCCCGCGCAGGGGAAGGGGCTGGCAGGGCCAACCGCCCCCCACTTTTGCAAAAATAAATAAGTAAAAAACGCCTGTTCTCTCAAAGGTGGCGGAGGAGTTTGTTGTTGCGGAGCACTTGCGACCATCAATTCTCAAGAAAATCGGAGACAACCAATTTGGGGCTATTCCAGAATCCTCAACAACGCATGCGCTAATCAGTATGGTGCACTCCTGGACCAAACACACTGATCCACCGTCAGGGTCGTCTTATTCGATTACTGGAAGGCTTTCGATTTGATAGACCACGCGCTTCTCGCTAGGAAGCTGCTGGCCCTGGACATGCCGGTTGGCGTATCGTTTTGGATCATCGATTTCATTACAGATCGTACGCAGAGAGTCAAGTTGGGAGAAGAACGAATGGAGGGACGTACTGGCAGGGGTGCCTCAGGGAACCAAGTTCGGGTCGTGGATGTTTATTCTCATGATTGATGACATCAACACCAGTAACACGGAACTGTGGAAATACGAGGATGACACAACTATTGCAGAGTGTGTTGACAAGAAGGAAGACAGCCGTATCCAATCTGATGTAGGGGAAATGATAGCTAAGTCTAACCAAAACAAATTCCAGCTAAACGAGTCGAAGTGTAAGGAACTACGGATTTCGTTCGCTAAATCAGCCGCGGACTTTGCTCCCATTGTTATCAACGGAAAAGCAATAGAGGTAGTGTCCACTGTTAAGTTGTTAGGTCTAAATATATCATCCGACCTCCGTTGGAACTGTCATGTTGCTGAAACGAGTAAAAAAGTAGCGAGTCGATTATATTTTCTTAAACAACTGAAGAGAGCGAATGTTCCCGCCAAAGATCTGCTAATCTTTTACTTGACCTGTATCCGCCCAGCAACGGAATACGCATGCCCGGTGTTTCACAACGCGCTTCCCGCATATTTATCCGCAGAACTAGAACAGCTACAGAAGCGCGCCATGCGAATTATTTTTCCGTTTGTACCATATAGCGCCGCATTACATCAAGCCAACTTGGAGTCGCTCTCTCGACGTAGGCAGTCTATCAAAACTAAGCTTTTGCCACCTCGTAACAATTTTGAATCCAATTTAAGACGAAAGAGGAATTTTAATGTCCCTCTGGCTAAGACGAAGAGACTTAAGAACACATTTATATATTGCCTAGTCCCTGTACGGCGTCTTTTCAGGCCCTCTCGGTCAATGCATTTCGGTGATGTATCCGAGACGAACGGCCGGGAGACGCCTAGACAATCTCGGAGTGGGCATGCGTGAGCTTTTTTAAAAAGGTCACACGGTCAACTGAAATAATCTATAAATAACTTTGCGCGTGAGTATCCTTCGCTAAAGATCGGCACTACTGACACTACTACAAAAGTAATTAACCTAGTTCGTGTTATAAAAGAACAAAAATATTACTTTGAATCGGAAAGAATACTACTGTATAACGTGCAAGTAATTTCTCTTTTAGTCCATCTTCAAATGAACCATTAAAACGATAGTCTTTATTGATAAAAAGATTTGACACAGTAGTTTGTTGACATTCTACCAAATTTAGAGACCAAATTCAACAGCCTGTCCGATTAGTTTGATAAGCTTCCAAATCCAAAAATTAAATTACATAAAGTATTTCGAAGTGAAAACGAGAAATTCATAGGAGCAAGCAACAATAGAGAAACGAAAGATAGCTTGTCATATCCAAGAATAAATATAAACTTATTTCTTTAGCTTACCTTTCGATTCTTGATCAAATAATTTTTTTTGCGACGCTGTTTTGCTGAGCCTACAAATAGTTTTTGAGATGAAATGAAGTTCAAATTAGTTTAATGAGATAAATGAAAAAGAAAGGCCAAACGACTTTTAACAATGAAAACGTGCATAGAATAAAAATGTTCGTTTCTCTGTACTCTCCATGGCTGCTGGATATCTTTCATCAGCGCGGAAAAGTTATTGACAGCTCGCCCGCTTCCAAAAGCTCCGCCCCAAGTGAGACAAAATGTCTCACTTCTCTGAGTTTGTCAAGGCCTCAAAAACTTTCACGGACCACGTGACCCGAAACGTATCGGCCGCGCATAATAATGAATGTTATAGGTAAACATGTCCGTTTTCCTTAACGAAGAAGATATTCCCGGGTCATCTTCAGCTGGACGAAATCCAGCACAGCTGAAAAATGAAGAATTACGGTTTTGGCTTAAATGTAGAAACGATCCAGCAAAAGGACTTCGCACAAAAGCTCAACTCGTAAAGCGGTATGAAACCACCATCATCATTTTCGATTGTTGAATTGTCGCTTTTTCACTCTAAATTAAAGTTTATCTTTTTATATTATATGTTTTTTACATTTTTAGAGTTGAAAAATACATTAATCAGGGTAAGGATGGTTTTCTTGTCAACCCAGACCCGGATTTAATTTACACGAAACGACAACTCGCAAAGCAAAATGAATCGGCTGCAACAAACACCGCCACAAACACTACCACAAGCTCTGTTATCACGTTTTCGACTGCTAATAATTTTAGTTTTCCTCAGCATGGCTGGGGAATTAATTTAGAAAAAATGCCACTTTTTACGAAAGCTGAGATGGATCGTTTCATCTCTAACAGCGGAAAGCGCTTGGGCGGCACTAATCATTCCGTCCCGACAAGCTGGAGAAAGGGAAAGACATTTTTGGAAGAAGAATACCTTGAAAACATTGAATGTACCAGTGACGATAAACATTTCTATTTTCGCTGCAAGTGTCACCATTCCTTCAGAAAAAACGATGCCCCACATAACATTCAGCTGGCATTGTGTATTATAAAAGGTGAAGTTGTTCAGTCAACATGTTCTTGCGTGGCGGGGAAAACAGGTTATTGTAACCATGCTTTAGCCCTGATGCTTAAAATGTGCAAATATTCTCTGTACGAAAGCAAAAGCACGCTCGACTTGCATGATGACGCGGACCAAAATAGTAAAGAAGCTTGCACTTCAAAACTACAAACATGGCACCGAAAAGGGAGGGGAGATACTATTGTGCCCCAACCACATATGGATCTGGTTGTGAAAAAAACAAAGCTGGCGAACAATAATGAAACCCAAAAAGAGGGATTAAAGTGTCTTCTCTATGAAGCGAGAACAAACGACAGAGAACAGGAAGCATAAGAAAAAAAATTCAAAGATACATTAAGAAGTATCAATCCAAAAATGGGGCTAGCGAACGTAGCAGCCAATCACAATGTGTTAACCGAAACTAAATTTGGTAATAGCTCAGTTGGTTCCTATGCAAGTTATCAGTTATCATTTACGGAATCAAATTTTGATGTCTCTATTAACATAGACGCCGTTCCCCGTAACATGCCTCGTAATCAACAAATAGAGCAATTTCCTTCCTTCCCCTTACGAAAGCAAGGGGAAGGTGAGCGACGTGAACTTCCTGATGAGGAAAATGAATTTGTAAAGACGTTTAACCTCGATGAGGATGAAATCAACGCATTAGAGGCTGCGACGAGAAACCAAGCGAATAGCGAGTTGTGGAGGTCTGAACGTAAATACAGATTTACAGCGTCTAATTTTCACTTGATTTCTCACAGACAAAGAAATCACGAGACTTTCGCTAACACGCTTATGAACCCAAAACCCTTTATATCAAGACATACGAGACATGGAATTAAATACGAGCCCGAAGCAGTTCATGCCTATATGAAGTATATGAATGAGAGATCAATCCCGGTTGAAGTTTTCAAAAGCGGTCTGGTTGTGTACAAAAAGGAACCAGTACTGGCTTGCTCACCTGACGGCAAAGTTTTTGATGCAGGTTGCAGCAAGCCATTTGGCTTACTAGAAGTTAAATGTCCAGAAACGAAGTTTCTAGTAACTCCTTTGGATGCTTGTTCAGATGCCAGTTTTTGTTGTGAGAACATTGAAGGGAATTGTAAATTGAAAGTAACACATCCCTATTATGCACAAATCCAAGGGCAAATGGGGATAACTGGTGCTGAATGGTGCGATTTTGTGATTTTTACCAAAAAGGGAATATCAATCGAGAGAGTCCTCCTTGACCCGCTGTACTGGCAAGAGCTTGAGAGAAAACTCCTTTACTATTATTATGAACATTTCATTAAGTTTGCCATAGTTGAGGCCTAATAGACTACTTACAGCATTCCTTCCATGTCAGTTTTTTTTGCCTGATTATGTATTCCCTGTATAGGGTTAATTGACTTTCGGATTTCAAGTGCCAAGTGTAGGTGAGTCAGACATGATTAACGTTTAAAAGAACTAAGGGCAGCACCTACATGTAAACATAAAATAAAAGCAGGTTAATTTTAATCTGTTACACCCTGGCAGCAAGTCCCATTTAAATTTCAATGTCAAATGTAACTCACATGTGCACTCACAAAACAAAAGCAATATATCAACTCAGTAAACTTTCCAGATCTCACATTATCTATTACAGTACTCTTAAATAAGTCAATTATTATGAGGCCTCTTGGACTCTTTTTGTTTTTGGCAATTCAGTTTCCATAGGTAGGTATGGCATTGGTACGTATTACTCAGTTATAATGGGGTCCTGGACGTTGCACAAAAAGGTGCAGACTGCCCACATTTGATTAATCACAGGAAATAAAGATAGAGGGGTTACTCTGTCCCAAATGTGGAAATTTTTGATCTTATTAATAGCTCTCTCCACATGGATACGTAATGCTGCAATTACTTGTGTTTTAACCACATCCTCTGGCGACATCTGAGCTGCTTGGCCAAGAAATGGAGGTATATTTAATGTAACACCCAGAGGAAGCAAGTCCTCGATTGTAAAACCTTTGTCTGCCATTATATCATCACCCTCGCTGAAGGGTAAGTCCAGGATACCACTTCTTTCTACAATTTCTCGGTCTGAAATGCTGCCGGTATACAGCTGGCTTGTAAATGTTATTGCTCCTGAAGGGGCAATCCCAATAAGCCCTTTGAGTGTAGTGTGCTTCTAGTAGGAACTAAATAATCTGCTGTTAAGAAGCAGGCTGCTTGGCATTTGACATTTTATTTCTGTACAGTCTAGGATGACACGCGTGTTTGGATATTTAACTTTGAAATCTTCAGGCATAGTTTTGTTAATTTCCTCCCGGCTAGGCCAAATGTTTATATTGCCAAAACGAAGAAACATAAAGTTAATCCAGGAAATAAAAATTCTGCTAACTGTCGGCTGAGAAATGCCAAATAAAAATGCTAAATGTTTCTCGTTAAATCCCTGTCTCAATCGACACAACACCAGAAAAAACTCTTCCTCTGGCTGAAGAGTTCTTCTTCGCCCAGGTTTGTTACAATCCCTTTGTTGACTTTTCCTTTCGTCGTCTACTTTCAGATCAATTGAACGCCAGTATCGAATATTTTCACCATTTTCTCCTGGATTCAGATATGAAAGCGTTGCTTTGAACGTCTCTAAGTTTGGGAAACCAGTGTAAAATGAAATAGAATCGTTGTCTGACAGATTGTTCATGCAAAACGTGCGTGATTTTAGGTCCTTGTTTTCCTGCGATAGACGTTTGACTTCCTTTTCTGAATTCACCAGTTCAGCTTCAGTTTTAGCTAAGCGTGATTTCAAATTTGATAAATCTTCATTTAAACAAGCAATCTCTTTCTGGGCATGTAGCAGCTGCATTTTCAATGATACGAGTGACTCTTCTTGAATTTCATGGTCAGAAGTTTCGAGGTTGTTTGAAACCATATCATCCTCTGAAAGACTGCTGCTGTCTACTGTGCTCGTGCTAGCTACCGGTACACTGTGTAGGTCTTCAGCCGCACATCCATTCTCGTTGCATGTAGATAAATCCTCCATTTGCTTCCTTTTTTCAGGTATTTGACTTCTGTCTAATGGCGAATGTCTTTTCCGTGGAGAAGTACGCCACGCAAACCTCGAAGGAATTGTGCCCTTCACCAATTCCATTTTTTTGCCGGAAATGCCTGTTTTTATTTATTCTTCACGAAAATGTAACGAGCAGATCTTGGTATCTTTCGTTAATGAAAAGTTAGGGCCAACATCTCTTCGGATTTTCTGTAGCCATTGCTGGCGAATGTTTGGATCCTTCGGAAAAGTAAAAAATCCCACTCTGTTTCCTTGCGGATCTACGCAGCCCGTTTGGTTGCAAAGGGGAACACAACAGTAAACTTTAGAACTTGACCACATCCTAAGAAACCTGTTACAGTAAAAAAAGTCCGCCGAAACGTTGTAAAAAGAAGAAATCACCGCTTTGTAAGTTGACTAAAACTGTGCTATCAGTGAGAAATTTGTGTTTGTTATCCTCCAACGCCTCGTTTTCATGATTAGGTACCAGTTTTTTCCCGCGCGTCCGCCATTTGTGAATACGGTGTATTGTTTAAATATTTTTGAGCTATTTTGAAAAAATAGCTCATATGTCAGTGGTGTGAGCGTATGTATCTTTGTGTCTTTGTAACTTTGTATGTTCGAATCTTTGTTGCAAGAGCCAATAAGGTTGAAGGTACTATTAGTTGATGCTTAGGAACCAATGAGATCTTAGCATCTACTCAAACATGACATTGGTAAAGGTCGTACAAGGGCACTTTGAGACCGCCATCTTTATTCTTCACAATTTTTATTACGGCTACAGGTGTTTGGAAACATTATATTAAATATCTTCATTATTCAAACGCTGTGTACAGTGATGCAGCTGTTTAAGGGTTCATATTTTAGTGTTGAAGCTACTTCAAGACATTTCTGACCGAATTCGGCTATCGTTAACGGTATTAACGCACGTATTTATGAGTTGTGTTTCACGTGCTTCAAGGTAGAGTATAAAAAATCGTATATTTTCAAAGCTCTTCCAGTGAAGCAATAATTGATATTTAGATATAGACTTTTATTCGAAAGTATGCGCCCTATAAAATGTGGTTTTAGAAGTTTAAAAGGCAGCTTATTGTTTTGAAAGCTGTATCGAGTATTGTTAATCCTGTAAACAAGCTTTAAAAATATTATTCTCTCGCTTACAAAGTTCAACCGACCTTTTTCGTTCTATTTAGTAAAGATGCGTAACTTAAGTAGAAACAGTGGCGTTAGGGAATAAAATTGGAGGAAGCTAGTTAACACAATAATCATGATATAAGTAGAAATATATTTCGGCAGTTTGATAATTTTCTTGGAAGTTAATAAATGTTAGGCTATCAACCTTGACCTTGCATGAAACATAATTTAATTGCAGATGTTGTAGTAAAGCCGAGGTGATTTCTTAAAATCGTTTGAGAAAATTTTGTAACATCTTCACATGCAAATGGTGTGCATGAGTTATTTTTATAATTCTGTTTACTAGATTACTGTGGGATAACTCGAATTCCCTCACGTAAAAACGACGAAAGGGGGCAAAGTCCGACACTTTCACGTGCCAGCTGTGTGACTGTACATCACATGCAGATTGGCTTTTTACAATAATAATAGTAACTTGGGCGTATGAAGACCTGTTTCATTTAGTAACCAATGCCTTAAAAAAGGCTCTTGTCTTTTAGGAAGCAATAGCTTTTAAAACATAACGAAATAAGTTGTCGGAGATAAAGGCCGTTTCACAAAATTTTGTTAATAAATGTTAGGTTATCAACCTTGACGTTGCATGAAACATAATTTAATTGCAGATGTTATAATAAAGCTGAGGTGATTTCTTAAAATCGTTTGAGAAAATTTTTTAGTGAAGAATTAGCCCTTTTTTAACGTACGAATGGTAAAAGGGCCAAAGACCAACACCTTCACGTGCAAATTGTGTGCGTGAGTTGTTTTTCGAATTCTGTTTACTCAGCTAGTTTACTGTGTGATAACTCGAATTCCCTCACGTACGAACGACGAAAGGGGGCAAAGTACGACACTTTCACGAGCCAGCTGTGTGACTGTACATCTCATGCAGATTGGCTTTTCACAATGATAAATAGTAACTTGGACGTATGAAGACCTGTTTCGTTTTGTAACCAATGCCTTAAAAAAGGCTCTTGTCTTTTGAGAAGCAATAGCTTTTAAAAAATGAAGAAATAAGTTGTCGGAGTTAAAGACTGTTTCACTGAGTAGAATCGCACTTGAAAACCTCGTGAATTATGATGATGCAACCATCTACCACAATGATAAAAATCCTGGTATTTCGTAACTATTCAGTATTCGATGAGTCACATTTTGGCTTAAGGAACTCCGAGCAAACCTTATAGTTTTCCTTCTAATCAACGTTTGGTGAGTAGAAATTTATTTCACTTTAACGATTTGTTTAACTTGCACCAGATGTAACAGGGAAAGACAGAGGAAAGTGAATATATAGCTTGAGGATCGACTCAGCTGAGCGTTTCGCGTTTTCATTTTGTACCGCAATACGCAATTTCGCGCAAAAACCTAATCTACATTTAGGATGAAAGAGGTAGATTGATCACTCTTGGTGAGGTTACACCGAAGCATTAAAGATACACTGAAGCATTCAAAATAGCTCATGCACGTTTAACGTGCCTATGTTACTATTACTGGAGTTAGAAAAAAATAGTTCGTTAGACCGAGGACTTCGTTATATAAAGGTTCCACTGCAACTGATACATTACGTTCATAAAAATAGTATCTTTGTGTGGAACAAGAATCTTCTAGCATCTAAATTTATCTTTGGTCCGTTTCGATCCTAGATCTGATGCGCAGGAAGCTTCAAAACGCTTGTGTTTACAAAACTGTGCTTAGTCCTAGACTTCTGCGTTTTCAAAACCAGCAAGGCCTGTAGCATATGCAACGACGCGGAATGGAGTCCTTTTTTTTATGAAGGTTCTCGATTAAATCTGAAGACTTCTCCACGGGACTAGGGTTTCTTAAAACGAATTATATCGGCTGATGATGTAGTCTCTGACGCATTTCGATGACATACTAGACAAAAAGAAGGGGTTACAGGAACCTACAGTGTAATATCATGATCTGCAAACTTGTACTGGTGGATCCTGCATGTGCAATCAGGCTCAGCAGGAGAAAGGTACTTTTCAGCGGCTTGAAATTTATAAAGATGACTCCGCTCAACAATGACTCAAGAAAAGTTCAGTAATCTGATAGTTCTAAATAGCCACAAAAAGAGAACAGCCAAATTTGCCCCTCCCGCCTACTTCAAAAGAGGTGATCACCGGCCCCCGCACTTTAGAAACTGGCTCGCGGGCCCTGAGGATTCGAACCCGGCACCTTCGGCACGACGCGACTATACCTTACCACTACACCACAGAGGCTGCTAACGTGAAAGTCTTTAATTTAATGCCTGGCATGGAACTTCCGCCGGCGAACACCGTTAAAAGATGATCGAGCCGCATTAACCGAGCTATTAACAGTAAAAAACAATGCAAACGCATTCCATGGCAATGAATGAATGAAAGAACATAATTATGCTTTACAAAACGCGGATACACGTCCTCGTCTGCGAAGTACGACGCAACAACATATGTTTTGTTATCTCGATTTCCGCTGTTATTTTGAAGCTAAAGGTCAAAATCACATCCATTTTCAGCTTACAGAGGTTCGTAAGAATAGCACGGCATGACATTTTCTCACTTTCACATCACTTTCTAGCAAGCTGGAATTTGTATATCCCCCGTGTTGCGGAGTTGAAGAGCAAATGCTCATCTTCTCGTCAACTCTAACGCCTGAGCGAGTCAAAGGCTCTTTAGTGACATCCAATCCCCAAGTTAACCATCGTACTCACCTTAAGGACTCCTGCGTGTCTTAAATTTGGTAAGACCTCTAAACGTGCTGTAGAAAATTTGCCACAAAGAAAACTCCGAGTCTGAGCAGCGAACGATACACGATCTCACCCACCCAACTTCCTCGTTTTTTTATTTGAGTTGTTCGTCGCGCAATGCGTTCTGGTAAAAAGTGGTGCAGTGCACTCTGGTTAAATGCAATGCATTCTGATAAAAATGCGATAAATTCAAGAATTCATCCCACCTTATATATCTCTCTTTAACCCTGATTATGTTGCTGCTCGCTCGCTAACGCTCGCTCTGCAGCAATAAGGTGGGACGAATTCTCGAATTCATCACTTTTTATCAGAATGCATTGCATTTAACCAGAGTGCACTGCGCCACGAAAAACTCAAATAAAAACTCGAGGACGTTCGGTGGGTGAGAGCGTGTATCGTTCGAGCCTTTGACTAGTCCAGGCGTTAAACTTGACGAGAAGATGAGCATTTGCTCTTCGACTCCGCAAAACGGGGGATATACAAATTCCAGCTTGCTACAAGGTGATCTGAGAGTGAGAAAATGTCAAGCCATGCTATTGAGCCAAAAATAGAAGTGATTTCGATCATAAGCTTTAAAATAACAGCGGAAATCAAGAAGCACAATTATGTTCTTTCATTTATTCATTGCCATGGAATGCGTTTACATTGTTTTTTTTACTGTTAATAGCTCGGTTAATACGGCTCGACCATCTTTAAACGGCATTTGCCGGCGGAAGTTCCATGGAAAAGGCATTAAATTAAAGACTTTTCCCCAAGGTTACGTAATCAGCCTCTGTGGTGTAGCGGTAAGGTATAGTCGTGTCGAACCTTAGGGTTGTGCTGGGTTCGAGTCCTAATCAGTACCTTATCTTTTTTTTCCTTCTTTCTTTTTTCCGTTTTTTTGTGTTGTTTTTTTTCTTCTATAAATAAAAACCTAAATAATTGTTATTTAATAAAGTGCAATAAACGACAAGTAAAGTTTCGTGTTTCCAGAGAAAAGATAGTACACCGTATGTTAAATAATTATATGGATAAACAATCTGACTTTCTATCGTTTCCTACAATTTACTGTGGGAAAACCAGAATTGATAACCATTTAATCATTTTCGAAACAACGTTCCCACGAGTTCTTTCTATAGACTGATAGTAATTATTACTTTCCAACATGTAAATAGGACATTCAAAGTCATTTTCGATTCTTGTAAGTCTCACTGCCTAACTAATGTCAGTATCAACAGAATCTGTCGCAGCATTACTATCTTTTAGATACCCTAGTGTATTTCTCTTAAATCCAGATTGTGTTGCTGCTCGCTCGCTCCGCAGCAATAAAGCTTTAAAAGACCATTGTTAGCAAATGGTTATGTGGTTTAAAATGTTACCTCGGACCAAGGAAGATGTCTCTATTCACGTGGGCACAACACTTCATTGCAGCGATGAAACAGTGTTACGTTTGGCTTAGTGCTCGAATTACAAGCTTGATTTTACTGTGTCTTTCTGAGCTCTGAGGCGGTCCCCTCTCCAACTTAATTTCACAACTAATAAAATACTGAGCAAATTGCAAAAATCACGATTCGAAACGTTTGAAAGGAGGCGAAGTTAGGTTTTAATTGACGTTTTTCACTACCGTCGCCAATGTCCGATCGGCAGATCCCCAGTGAGAACCAAAACAACAGAGGAATTCGGGAGCACCCTCGAAACGTCTGGATTTTGGTACCTTTTCAACGCACATTTCAATAAACTTTGTTAAAATATATAGATCCCTTATAAGAACCTTTTGATTCGACTGTTTCGCTCTATTATTTTACAATCAGGCATGCCGGCAACAATCGATCGTTTTTGCAAAGACTGTGCTGGTCATCTCCCAAAGCTTGCCTTCAGCAGCTATTTTGTTAGTTTCTGCTTTCCCGGTATTTTTGCTGGAGGCCAAGACCTCCCGTAAAGTACGGGGCAAGTTACCGGGATTTTCGCAAAAAAAGGGCCCAGGGGCCCGTTTCTCAAAAGTCTCGATAATTAACAGGCCCGGTAAGCTGTCTCTGTTTACATTAAACATCGAGGTTTCAATAGTTTTGCATCTAACATGATAAAACTGTCAGTTAATGAAACAAAATGGAGTAGTTTGCTAGCCAGGACCCGCGCTCTTATTCTTTATATTTCGATTTGAATATTTGATTTCGGGCCCGTAAAGTTACCGGGACTTTCGAGAAACGGGCCCCAGGTCCGAAACGTTTGGAAAACACCTCTAGGAAGTACACGGTAATTGTGTTCTTCTCTCCCCTTCGCTTGTTCCCCTCACACGGCCTCTAAATAAACATCACCGGCGCCTGCTACGCAGGCTATCTTTTTCATGTACTAAAAAGAAAGGATTATGTTCGGTTCATAAAAAGTTCGACGTTTGAACTAGGCCTTACGAGAGGTGGTCGCTTACTAGAGGTTCTAACTATGGGGCTTTGACTTGGAAATTTTGGCGTTTTGGATAGGTGGTCGCTTAAGGGAGATGGTCACTTACCAGAGGTGGTCACACATGCACACATGGGGATTCCACTGTACGAAAAAAAGCCCTTCCATTAATATGCGCTTTTCTAAACAGAGAAGTCTCAGGTTGAGATTTAAAGTATTTAAAATGTTACAAGAATGAATGTTGTCTGGTGAGCTGGTTCACATATCGTGGTTAAAATTCGAACACTAAGCCGGCTTTTGCCCATGGTACAAAGATATATTGGCACCAGAACGATAAGTTTTTAAGCCTCTTTTTAGCAATGCAAAAAAGGCAAGTTTGACTTTCAACTTTCCTTTTCTTTGTTTGTTTGCTTGTTTGTTTTTTGGATCTCCTTCTTGTACGGAATTTTGAGTTCACCATTACAAAGGTTTAAACCGTATAGGCACCACATGTATGAAACTTTTCACACTTACCTCCTAGAGTAATATTTGACATCCTTTCTACAAGTCTGTCACACTCTTTCTCCCAGTCGTACTTTAAAGCATAACTTTTACGTACAATCTTGATCTCGTCAAGTCGCATCTTCCTGTCTTTTTGACGAACAGCTTTGATTGCTTTGGCCCAAACGTTCGGATCGTCTGACTCCACAACACAGCTTGAACCATACAGAACGTCCTTCAAGGCTTCACCAAGACCAGAGTTCCCACTAACCAGCACAGGCAGACCAGCAGATAAAGCCTCAAGGGTAGCTAGACCAAAGCCCTCAGTTCGTGAAGGCATTATAGCAAGATCTACTTCACAAAACAACCGAGCAAGCTTCTCCCTGCTATCACAAAAACAACGCACAGTTAGCTGACGTCGATCAATGCCTTGCTGGAGTAACAAATCTTTTACTTTCTCCTCTTCTCCACGTGGTGCAGCAGCAAAACAGAGCTTATAGGGTTGTGGCTCATCTTTCAACTCAGCAATAGCGCGAGCAGCAATGTCATATCCATTTGCCTTAAAATCTTCATTGTCATCAGATCCAAACACTAAAACACAAAACGTTCTTGTGTCTTCCGTGACTTGCTTCACATCAGCAAATTCAGAGAAGATGCCTGGGGTAAGATTAAGAACATCTTGATCCTTTCCACAAGAACGGAGATAACGTCTAAAAACATCAGCCAACTTGGGTCCAACTGCTACAACTTGATCAGCATTTTCACAGAGTTTAACCTCATCCTGGCGCAATTTCTCAGCTCTTAAAATAGCATCGGACCTGTACATACCCAGCTCCTCAGGAGCTGCGTGAACAATCTGTATCCACTTGCAATTATGATGACATTTGATTAATTGTACTTGCCGACCAAGAACAGCCCCATATCCTATCACACAGTCCACAGCATGGCCTTCAGGTAGAAAAGACAACCAGTCAACTCCGTTGTCAAAACCTGGTATTGCTTCTGCTTTAACAAGAAGGGCATTATAACTTGCAGCATCTTGTTTATCCTCTTCACTGCACTGAGGGAGATAAACACTGACCTCCACGCTGGGGTGTTTTGCCAGCTGAATGGCCAGCTCTCGGTTGATGGTGGACACGCCTCCTTTTGTTGATCTCCATTCACTGCTTAACAGAGTAACTTTTAATTTCCTGGAGGAAGTGGATCCTGAATTACTTTCATGGTCTTCCTGTGATGTAGAGGCTGTGCTAGGAAAGGATGACAAATCCTAAAAGAAACGTAGCATACGTTTTCTTAAGGGTTTTAAAGGGAAGCTCGTACAAATCGTAATATCATTATAACTGCAACAAACGGTACATTTCGTTATATTCAAAGGTTGGCAACCTGTAGCATTACATGTACATACACATCTCCATAACAACAGGGACAAAAGGGTCGGCCAACATTCATTGTAATCTAACCAAAAATAGACTTTAACTTACTACAGTTGCACATTTAAAAAAATGAGTATACTTACAGCATTTACAAACTTAACTTCCTCTTAATATAATTTATGTCAGTGAAATTTCACTGCTTTGATTAGGGGGTGGGAGGAGGGCAGAAACAACTTGTATTACCAAATTGTTGTCAATGTTTTATCTCTCTGACCTCATAGTGATGATAAAATTACATGTACCTCAAAAGGGTCGGACATCCACAACACTTGGAGATCAATGTTATGATGTGCAGTAATTTTATCATCAAATAAATAAGGACGAAAGACAAGAAAATAATTTGTTTTTTTACAATAACAAAAGCTCGAAAAGTTAAAATGGCGGTAAAATGGAGAAAAAAAAACACAAGGCAAAAAATTGAAAATCCACGTACATGTATGTTTTTTTCAAAGTAGCGTAATGATATTGTCAATAACTTTTCTTGCTTTGTTATTGGCTACTAATGACAAGTAACACAGTCTCCTTGGCTAAACATTTGATAGGTTAAGTCATGCCACTGACTTGGATAAATTAGGAATTAACTCGTTTTCCAAACTTCAGAACATGAATGAGATCAACCATGATTATTATCTCGAAAAATGGGGGCATTTTAGGGTAATACACTGTATACTGTAGTATACATTTGTAAACCAACCCAAGGTTAAAAATTATTCCAAGGAAAGATTTTGCACCTTAGCTGAATGTAGTAGTCCACAACAGCAATTTGTTCATCCAGCAGTATGTGGCCAGTAAACTAAGCCTGCATACATACATGTAGCTGGCAGTTTAATCAGGCAAGCATATGCACGCTTACACATGTAGTGATGAAGGTGACTGGGCGGATTTCTGACTCATTCTCCTCATGACTTCACCACCAGCTATACTGGCTATCACTAAACATTACAGTGTATGTCACTGCAGACCAGTTGGAAAGAGAAAAAGTACGGAACAATTTGCTGTCTAAAAAAGGCAAGTGACAGGACTTTATAAATAGAAGGCTCAAATCAGACCTTCTAGGATCTAAAGTCTGACAAGATGCCCCCCCCCCCCCCCCCCTACACACACACACACACTAACATTATATTCAGACAGCTGGAAAAATGAAAACATGGAAGTTCAAAGAAACCATGTCTATTAAACTTCATTTGATGATCACTGAACTTTATATGAATAAGTATTTGTACCTCCATCTACAGCCTGGACATCACAAGAATCCTAAACATTGTTCACCACTGATGCTGCAACAAAAACAGAACAAGAAAGTAACATGTAGAAAAAAGTCCTAAGCACAATGTTATCTAGTAAATAAGGTGTGGATGAAACGTTTGGACGACCAGCACATTTCGGCCTCACAATACAACATATCTGTTCTCGTTATTTTTTTTAATACGGTGAATTTTTATTTTTCCATTCTTTTTTGGGGTATGGTAATGTATGATAATGAATTTAAAACAAAGGAAGAACAAAAATTAACTGAAATAAAAAAAAATAACTGTAACATATCCATGCCCATGAGCTGTCAAAAGTCTCACTAAATTGGTTGGCAACTTTTTATCACATGCACAATGTGAAGCCATTTATTTATATAACCCTTTCTAATGACTTCGCACAACTCTGAAGGATGATGAAATACTTTCATGAGACTTTTCATTGAAATTAGGTTAACAATTATGACTGCCAGCCATTTAGACAACATGTATATAAACAACAGCAAAAAAGTGATACCTCTTCTGCTTAAGTACTCTTTTTTCTTATCACTTACCAATTTTAGACAAAGTTAGAACACTATCAGGAGGATTCATGTAAATTTTGCAAAAGTAGAGGAAAATTGATTGGTAATTTTCATACAGTGTACCATGCCCGAGGCCACTCTAGTTGTGAAATTAAGTTTCAAAATTAAAGCTGTATATTTTTGATGTATTATTAGGGAATCTAACCGAGGTGATTATACATTCTGGAGTTTAAGAGAAGGCTTTTGAACTTGCAGACTGCAGGGTATTATTCAAGCTTAGTCTCCAGCCTTAGGTGTCTCAATGCGCCCGCAGTACTCCTCACCCAATGGCTGGGCGCACGGGTTAAGTTTCTTGTACATGACGTCATATGATGTGACGATTTTTTCTCATGAATGCAAACCATCTCCCATAGAGAGTGTTTTTTTTCTTCATGTGGCAAGATTAAAAGTGTGCTGTTTAACAGTAATAGAAGACACAGATAGAAAGGAAGAGTTCAAAAGAATACTCCGTTTCCTTTTTCTGGAAAAAGAAAAGCTTTTTAAAGCTTTTCAATTTTCCTTAATTGACTTCAATGACTTTGACCAAGTTTTCTCCACAACAGGGTGCTTGTCCTGTTTTGAAATACAACCAAAGACAGCAAAGTTTGTAAAGAATTTTCAGGTTCACTTTTCACATAATGGCCAAAGAAATGATACTTTCAAAAGGGAATCTCTGTATCGCTATTTATAAAATAATGTTTCATTGATAGTATTTTAAATTCATTTTGACTTTGACTTTAAAGAAAAATTAGAAAATGAGCCCTGCTTTGAGACGGATTTAGAGTTAAATTGTGCCATGTGCTCTTTTATAAATTTGCGTGATCCCATCCATGATCAAGTAAGTGTTCTCCTAATTGGCATGCTTTAAAGAAATTTACCTACCCCTCAATTTAATTTTTCTCATAAAGCGGTAATTATATTAGGAGCTATATATAAGCAAACAGTGCAAAAGAAAAATAACCCTAAATACTTCATAACTACATGGAGATAAAATTAAAAGAAGCTTGGGAAAGATTCATCATGAATTCATCGTAAACGGGGAATAAGTACACAAAAGGAAAAATTAATGCTAGAAAAATGTGTATTGCAGAACTTCGCAAAGCTCGCGCGGGGGGAAATCGAGGTGCATAAAATGTCAGGGATGGAAGGGGGAGAGAATTGGAGTAAAATAATTATATGTATACTTAGGTAGGCGAGTTTCAAAACTGGCTCTAATATTGGAAGGTGAGATGAAGTTAATCTCCTTTTGGTTCCAAGGGGTAAATTACAACCCAGTTCTCTGTCATTAAAAAGGATTTTCTGGGATTTAAACAGGGTTGGTGTTGTTAAGGAAGGATAGCCAATGTTTAATAGGTCCCGTGTCCACCCCATTTGACCCTCCTACAATGTGTAATTATAGTAAAAAAAATGAGTGTGATAGTGAATAACTGCAGGCAAATATGCAGCTAACACATGCTATCTTTAATGTGTAAGAATAAGTTATTATTTGTGAAGTGTGCCATTAGTAGTGAGTGGATGAAATGGTAGAAGATAATATTCCAGTGAAGATAACAAGTAATTAATGCTGGTAATTGGAGAAAAAATATTTATTGTTAAGTAAACTACAGCAAGAGAGTGTTTGCACTTGTAGTAGTACATAATCACACTTGACAACTACATGTAATTAATATAGTTTGTATGATGTAACAGTAAGGTGCAAACATAATCACTTACATGTAAACTAAACCAGAAATTACACGTAGCAATGTGATATTTTTCCTACTTGACCTCATTTTTTGCCTTTTTCCCCCACTGTGGAGCCTGCTCCCAGGTTATGTCATTACAAGGATGTAGTTGAGGAGAATTATGAAAGTGATCATGACTCATGATTATTGAATATGCAGTACCCTCATTAGCACTGAATTAACCCCGTAAAAAATACCAAATCATATTTGTGTATGTGCATGAGAAACAAATAATCATGCAAGAGTGAATTTGTATGAAGTGTCAACATACAATTATGTTGAAGGTGATCACTTTTTCAATTCTTAGCATGCATGAGTTTGTTGAGACGTGAAAAGAGTTAATTTTCCTGGCATGATAACACGTCACACACTAACATTGTGAGGAGATCCGAAATACAGATGTTCTTTTAAAATACACAAATGTAGGATTGAAAATCGGAGACCAGCAATAATAAATTTTTGTTACATGCTTAACTTAAAAGACACAGCTGTGTTTATGTATAAGGCTGCTATATATAGATAATATATTTTACTTGGGATGGTTTTAGGGAAGTAAATGTAATGAAAATTGTAAACGAAAATTTTGTTCAGCAAGGATTTTCTTTGCAAATGTAATGCTTCCCTACATGTCACACATTATTGGTGTTCTAAACTGTTCATTGTAAAATAGAGCTTAATGTAAAACCCATTGTCGCTCATGGTGTAAAGGCTGATCAGCTGTCCTGAGTCCATTTATGGAAAGATATTCTTGAGGTGCAAAATTTGTACAGATGATGTACATGTAACTCTCGCTGCCTATCACTGCATCGAAAAAGATAATATTGACTGTAAGCTTCAAGTGTTGCCTGATCTTCTCAATGCTTTTTGAAGTGTTGGCAGTCAGTGTTCCCTCTCTTCATTGGTTTTGGTTACAGTGTAATTGTAGTACTTTGTCTCTGTACCTGTATATCTTTGTGGTCACTGTGCTAAGCAATGTTCTTTCTACTTAGCGGTCGTGTTCTTCGATCCTCTCACCAGTGAATTTTAATTGGCATTCTCCAGAGGAGTTTCCGTGGAAAATCTTCCTAGGCGAGGATTTGCAGCCATTTGCTGTGCTGGTTGTTCTGTGTCATACTCATGGGAAGTTGCTCGTGAATCACCGATTGTAAACATTGTTTCACAGACAATGAATAAACGCATCAGCCTTTCATGAATAAAGCATGAAAATGCGCCCTGGTCTTCAGCGGCAAAGTCTATGTTGCCTGGAAACGCAAAATGCTACATGATGTCATAGGCAGACAGATACATGTAGAAACATTGAGATACATGTAGAAATATGGGGCATCCGAATTTGCATCTGGCTAAGACCATGCATGCGCGACGAGATTATAAACTCACTTTTTCAGCGAAAAAGAAACTTTGAAAGCTGGAGGAGCCAAGGCTTAACCGTGTTTACAAGCAAAAGTCTGCAGGCTGTCACTTCATTTAATTTCATGAAGAACAAGTAGCAAGCTTACATGTACATGTTGTTGGAATTTCGCTGATTTGTAAAGCATATAGGTTTTTAAATAAAGTTTTGCAGGAAATAATTTCTCTGTCTGTTATTTTGTTTTCATAACAGTCTGTTCATTCATAACATTACTTGAAAACACAATTGTGAGACGAAAGAATCTAATTATATAACCTGAATTTAAACTTATGTTTCGCACATTAATGCACATCAAATCTTAAAATTTTTACACTTACACAATTTTTACTTTCTGGCTTGTCTGCCCTCAAACTAAAGTAAGTTTACTACGCAAATGGTAGTATGGTAGTACTGAGAAGTACCATTTTATGACGTCAACTCCAACTTCCCAAAGAAGCACGATTTGAGATGAATGAGACTACATGTATTTCTAAATGCCAAAGCTGAATTTAAACTTATGTTTCGCACATCAATGCACATCAAATCTTAAAATTTTTACACTTACACAATTTTTACTTTCTGGCTTGTCTGCCCTCAAACTAAAGTAAGTTTACTACGCAAATGGTAGTATGGTAGTACTGAGAAGTACCATTTTATGATGTCAACTCCAACTTCCCAAAGAAGCACGATTTGAGATGAATGAGACTACATGTATTTCTAAATGCCATTTACATAATTGTCCTTCATCAAGGTTAGCTGCCTTTATACCTTTGCTGTTTAGATAATTTACTAGGCCTTTCTTTAGGAAAAGAGGTGGAAAGACTACGTACCATGATAATAGGCTCTGCAGTTTGGTTGCCTTCCATATACAGTCAAACCTCTTTAATACGGACACCAAAGGGACAGAACCAAGGGTCCACCTTGCAGAGGTGTCTATATTATAGAGGTACTGTAGGGAATAATGTATGATTTTTGGCATTTCTGGGACCAAACAAACTGCCCGTAATATAGAGGTGTCCATAAGGAAAGTTTAGACTGTAATCCAAGATTAGACTGTAATCTATTACCAAGCAAAAAGGTTGAAAACTTAAAAGATTTTGATATGGTCGCCAATGCGACAAGCATTTTCTCCTCGGCGACTAAAAATTCTGGTTTAGTCGCGACTTTGGCGACCAGATTTCTCTATGATATAGATAAAAGAGTAAAGTTAAAACAAACATTTCACCTTTTCTTGCTTTGCTTTCGTCATACAAAATGTGCCAAATTGTATAAACAAAGCCAGTTTGTCTGCAAATTTATACCGACTTCTGTCTGCGATATTTTCAAACAATCAAATCTGATAGATCGCACTATACTTCAGGGCTTCTGATAGGTCACGGAAGTAAAATTTCACCGGATTTTCAGAGACAGATTTCGCAGAAATTTTTGCGGCTAACATCACTGAAAACCAATCAGTAAAAACAGCCGATTTCGTGGGAATTTTCTGGGCCAATTTTGCTAGAAATCGTTTGATTTTGCGCCAATTTGACGAGCGTGTTAATGCTTTTAACAGAGATAATCTCACATATTCTAACAACAAAGCACTCAAGAAATGAGCCAATGGCAAAGCTTTTAACATCATTATTAGTGCCCAGTTTTTTGCAACATAATTAACGCCTGGTAGTTTTAGGACATTGTTCGTGCATTGTGGTGATACAGTTTCAAGGTAAATTTGCAAGTTCTCAGCAATTAAACAGCCCCAATAGCCGAGATAAGTTTCAAATATGTTGTATCGACAATTGGATAAGATTTCTCGCGAATTTCGCTGTATTTTGCACACTTTCGTGAATTTCACGGGATTTTGTGGGTTTACCTGGAATTTCACTGCTCTGCGACCACGCTAAATATCAGTAGCCAGCCCTGATACTATGAGCTGCTTCATTTACATTATACAAACTGGCGACCAAAAATTTGTACCTGGCGACTATATTTCTCCAGTTTGTCGCCAAAAGGCAACCTGAAGATTTTTTTAATTTCGAGCCCTGCTCATGGAAATTTTCAGTGTCATAATGATGTGGGTTAACTCTATGCTCAATAAACCACAACAGCTCAGCTGCAAAGCCACTCTTGTTTTCCTGACTGCTTGGTAATTCTAACAGAAAATAGATACTTTCAACAGGTTAGGGAAAGGGGTTTTGTAGGAAATTGCTTTGTACACAAAAATTGTTTGTGCACCAGTTGTGGTAACGTTTTACAACAGACTCTAATACTGTGCAAGATTCTTAGCCATAATACTTACAGTTTTTAATAGGGCATCTCAAGCTACAAGAATTTCATCCTGCACTTCAGATATCATGCAGCATGCAGCCAGAATGGCAGAGTGTGTGACTCAATTCACATCTGAAGAGGGTGGTAACTGAAAGTATTACTTTTGAGAGGTACATGTACTATGCATGATTTCCTGTCTTTGCCAAAGCTTTTGAACCAGCTTCAGGAATTGAGGACCCTGGAAAAGAAAGATGTTGTCAAATACCTTTGTGCTCTGCAGATTGACTATGAGCTCGGACTCCTAGAAAAACCATGTTATTGATCTTGTTTCAAGATTAATAGATCCATTATGGGAATTACAAAAAGGCAACAGACTATTCCACTACATTCCCAATTAAAATAATATCTACATTATTATATTATTGTACATGTATCAAACCCTCAATAGCCCCTATCATATTTACATCTATGGCATCTGTGCTTTGGGCTCTGAGCATAATGATGAAACATTTAAAAATAAGATAATTTAATTGCTTCAAACATGACCTCTTTAATGCCTGATTTACTTACAGTTGTATGGATTTAAGGAACATTTGCTGTACCACTTTTCATAAACTTGAAAGTCTATTTCTCCCCTAGTTTCTTTTCTTTATTATTTATAGCAAAGACAATTATTGTCTTTGTAATAAAATTATCAGGTGGGATGTTGCTAGTAATTCTCCACCCTATTTTCTACCCTATCTTCTCTCAATGACCCAGATTACTTGTTTGTTTGTTTAATTGTTTGTTTTTACAAAATGGCTATCAGAAGACAACTGCTAGGGTAGTGTGGCCACCATGAACTTACCCAGGCAGGTAGCATAGTTCCCCCCTCCCCCTGGACCTCGCTGCAGAAACAATAACATGAGATGGCAATCGATAAAATCAATTGCTAATTGACTGATTAAAATGAACATCAAGAAAAATTGGTAGAGGCAAAAGTTGCGACCAATCAATTAAAGAGATTTTTTTAATTATCTTCATTGATTTTTGTCAAAGCCATCTATTTTATCAGCACTGAAACTTTAAGGGAAACGTTAGAAAATGACAGCTTCACTAAAAAATTTATTGTTATTCAAGTAGTGAGGATAGTCCCCTACCAATACTTAACATAATTTATACGTGGTTTCCAGAGTACACTTTGTCAGCAAAAGCCCTGCTGCTTCAAAAATTATTATTGCCAGCAGCAAGCAGAACAAAAGTCTTTTTCAAACAGAAACAGACCCAGTTTTCAATGTAAACAAAAATACGTAATTTTTACTGAGGGCTGCTGGTTTTTGGGATTACAGTGTGACTTATGTACCCCGGGCCCGGGGGGGTACTCCCATACATTACCTATACGGGTATGTGCCGCCCAACGGGGTCGTGATTTTAAAGCTCCTGGTTTAGAAAGGGGTATCCATTTCAGAGGCGTTTTCTAGAACGGGGTATAATATTTCGAACGCATGAAAGCTCCAGTTTTGTAAGCAACCATTTGAAATTATTCAAGGACAGATTGCTTTTAAAAATACGGCTCAATGCGTTACTGAAGCAAACTGTTATACTCTTGTTGCACCCTAGAACGGAGTATAAAAAATTGACCCATTTCTAGAATGGGATACAGTTTTAGCGCGAATTCTAGAACGGGGTATAAAAAATTGGCCCATTTCTAGAACGGGGTATCAATTTTAGGGGGAATTTTTTTTAGAACGGGGTGCCAATTTTGAGTCCCGGGCGGCACATACCCACCCAAAAAATACCCAAGTGCACCCCCCCCCCCCCCCCCCCCCCCGCGGGACCCCGGGCCACCTACATGTATAACAACAACAATGAACTTACACAACAAGAAGGAAGTGGAAAGAAAAGAGCAAACCTTGTTTGACAAGCATGACAATTATTTTGTTTGAAAAAACTTCCACCTTAAATAAACCTTCCTTTTAAACAGTGTTCTCTTTATCAGGCGGTAACCGGAAAAATTTCCCGCCTGAAGAAACACTTTTTACTGCCTGCACCGTCCTAAACGTTTACTAAAATTACAGCAGTACTTTTAAAAAATACACAAGTTGTGATGCAATCCAATTCTCACATGCCACAAGGAAATGAATGAATATAATGGAAAAGCAGTACAGTATAGACAGTTTTTCTTTTTATGGGCCATGCAATTTGGGAAGAGAACATTGAAGACAAAAAAAAATTATTGGAATCAGTCGTTTTAAATATAGTTCTGTACAGATAACAATGTTTGATTTGCGTAAAGTAGGTCTTACAATAAGGGAATAACGTTTCAGAGAACTTGGCTCCTAAATTTCCCAGCAAGGGCGGGCCATGTCCTGCACTCCACTACCTGCCTCCCCCCAAGGAAAGTGCACCGCTGGGGGATATTTTTTGCCTTACCGGCGATGAATAGTCCTTACCTGCTGGGCTAAAATTTAGGCAGAACACTGTTAAAGAGCTGTTGTCTGTAAATATCGAGAATCCGATGCCAGATCATTTTTTTTCCCTTTTTTTTTTTTAATTTCACCGAAAGAAACCCTTCTGGTGAACTATTTTCAAAAACAATATTCAAAAGTTCTAGCAAAGCTCCTTTTTTGCGAAAAAATTAGTAGGAAAGTTTAAGATCAGCCTCAACCTGGTCGAAGGCCTGATGGAAATTATGCAAATTAGGGCATTTTCAAAATGCTTGTACGAAAAAGCAAAAGCCAATCTATACTTCACCTTTACCTGTTCTATCTAAGGTTTTAGAACGGGCTGTACATATCCAACTCTACAAATATCTCCAGCAAAACAAGATCTTGAGCCCTTATCAGTGCGGGTTTCGGAAGTGTCACTCAACAGAATTCACTGCTCTTAGTTTTTCTGATAATATATTCGTAGGAACATGGACCAAGGTCAATTAACTGGTGCTGTGTTTATTGACCTTCGCAAAGCTTTCGACACTGTGGATCATGCGGTACTTCTGGACAAGCTTTCCAATTTGGGGATTTTGGATAAAGAGCATGGCTGGTTTACAGATTACCTGTCGAACCGCACCCAAGTTGTAGAGTTTCAAAGGGTGACTTCTGCTTCGGAAGCCGTCTCTACTGGTGTGCCTCAGGGCTCTATCCTCGGACCATTATTGTTTATTCTACACATTGATGATTTACCTGAAGTAGTGTCTGATTGCAATATTCTGATGTACGCTGATGACACTGTTTTATACTGTTCATCCTCTCAAGCCTCTGTCATTCAAGACAAGCTGAATGCCGAACTGCCTAAGATTGATCACTGGCTTTCTTTTAATAGTCTGTTTGTTAATGTGACAAAAACCGAAGCTATGCTTTTCGGAACCGCCCCTAGATTATCTGCTGTTAACTCTTTTTCTATTACTTTTAATAACAATGTAATTAAGCGAGTTTTTCACTTCACTTATCTAGGTATAGTTTTTGATGACCGCCTTAGCTGGAATGAGCAAATAAAGTACCTAATTTCAAAGGCAGGAAAACGCGTAGGAATGCTCAGCAGGCTTCACAGAAGCCTCACTAGAGACAGTGCAAAATGTAGTGTATTGTAGTCTAATTAGGCCAATTTTAGAATACTGTGTAAGTGTGTGGGGCTGTTGCGGGGAAGGTCGTAAACAAGACCTTGAAGCCCTCCAAAACCGGGCTGCTAGGATAGTGGCTTGTACTGTGCACAGCAAGCAGGCATTGGACGTTCTGAAATGGCCCACCTTGGAGGAGCGCCGACGTCAATCTGTTTTTAAACTCGTTAAGAAATGCCTGCAAGGTCAATGTCCCCAGTATTTCAAACAATATTTTAAACGTAATGATACAATCCATACGCGCGCTACTAGACAAAGCAACCTCTTACATCTGCCTGCTGTGACAACTGAAATTGCAAAAAGATCCTTCTATTATTATGGTTGCCCTCTTTTTAACGAATTATTTTAATAATATTTTGTGTTTTACATCTTTTGATCTTTTAATTGAAAATAGTTTTCTATTTACATTATTACCTGTATTAGTGTAATGTTTATATGTTTAGTGTGGTTTTTGTGCGTTGTTGCTCAGGGCTCCCATTGATAAAAGACAGCTTTTTGCGTCTGAAGGGGCTATCCTGAGCAGTATAAATTAATAAAGTTTCTTCTTCTTCGTTTTCTTCGATCTTTACAGAGTTTGTTGCATATTTCTCAAAGTTTCTTTCACGCATTTTTATCTTGATTTAGTCTTTCTTTCTATTTCTTACAATTCTTTCTGTTTGTCACACTAAAAGATTTCTTTTGGCCCGCCAAAAGCAAGCGCCCTAGACAAAAATGTGTATGTGTGATTTGACAGGTTTCTCCATTTTACCTACCTTTGCTCGCTGTCTTACCGGTTGATTCACAATTTTTCACTCAGAAATTGCAACATTTCATTCGAATTTGGACTGCAGCAGCCCTCTACAAGAAAATAAGTTTGAATACACTTACTCAGTGTTCTCCTTCTCAGGTGGTAACTGGTAAAATTTACCACCTGAACCAACACTTCTTACCGCCTGCAACCGCTTCAAAGTTTACTAAAATTAAATAAGTAGTTTTAAAAAATACGTACATGTAAGTTGTGATCCGATCTGATCAAGGAAATGAATGAAAAAAGGTACTAAAGTACACACAGCTTTTCTTTTTATGGGCCACACATTTTGGAAAGAAAACATTGAAGACAGAGTAAAATTATTGGGAACAAACGTTTTAAATTGTTATCACAAGACAACAACAGCCAATTTGCATAAAATAGGTCTTAAAATGAATCTAGTTTCAAAGAACTTAGCCCCTCCAAGGGCAAGGTCATGTCCCTCACTCCACTACCCCCCTCCCTCCATCAGGAAAGTGCACCTCTGGGGCATAGTTTTACCTTGCCTGCCATGAATGGTCCCTTACCTGCTGAGCTAAAATTTAGGGAGAACACTGCTTACTGAGATAAACATTGGAAAGTTAATATTTTACTTGTAATCTCTCATCACCAATTGTAAAGACTGGCACTGGCAGTATGAAACAGATCGGAATATGCTATGGCGGAGAGATATCAGAGCATCCTATAGCTCAAAGTCCTCTAATTTTCAGTAAAGTCCACTTACCTGTTTGCATTAATTCAGCATAAGTGAAAAAAATTATGCAAAGAACATGCATCCGACCTGAAATATTATAATTACGAATGACTGGAACATAAAGCACATGCTGCGTGACAAAGGAAATATGAGACAAGGGAAATTCCACGATTTGTTGAGAGGACCATTTCTGAGGCAGGCGAAGTGGGGGGGGGGGGGGGGAGTGGTGGGATGAAGGGTTGTTTGATTTTGAAAAAAATGTGCACTGTGTATATCCTTGAAGTGCATACTGGTAAGAAAAGAATCCTGCATATTTAGTCCACTGTTCAAAAAGATTTAAATTTCTTTCATATAACTACTTCAACGGTTTTTGTTTTCATATACTTTCAATGTTCACTTTTTTCTTAATTATTTAAATTTCCACATGTTATTATAGTATCATATTAAACACTATTCTTTATTTCAAATTGTAACGTCTTAGCTTGACCTTATCATTGTATTTAAGTGCTGGTTGCACATCAAAGTTTTTTTAATAACTAATTGCATGAATGTGTTGTGGTTACAATTGACAATCCCTTTAAATTTTTGGTTTGCAAGCAAGTAAGTACTTTTCTCTTGAATTTAGTGAAGACGTGATTAGATCATAAATCAGAGCTTATCTGCTTAGGGCAACTGCCCACTGGTGTGAACATCTTTTTTGTCCTAGACTGTTCACAGTCCCCTATTTTTTCGTGAGATCGTTTAGATATACCGCGTCTTACCGTCACAGCTATCTTGATTTTCAAATGTACCGAGGGGGCCGCCGTCGGGGATTATAGCTCAGGGGGTGGGCGGGGGGCAAGAAAAATAGAGGGACTGTAATAATATCACTGCAGCTCGCATTCACTGAGCGCGTTGTACCAGCCACGCAGGCGTTTGATTGGTCGTTAGACAACAGATGTCAATTTGCATTGACAACGGGTTTAGTTTAAGTTGCCGACACAGACAAGTCGACGTTTCCATAAAACGTACACTTTCGTACCATAAGGCACATCCTGCGCAAACACACGAAGGATTTTTAGTATTTTGATTAGAAAAATGTTTTCTTAAGTGTATGTTTGCTGATTTTATTTCGAGGAATGGCCTAGAAACATTATAAAATCACTGTTTCGAAAGGAGATATTTGTAAACACGCGTAATCAATGCTAAATGTGTCGTCTGGCATGTTTTTCATCACTAGCGGAGTTTCTTAATTAATGAATGGTAAAGGGCGTGAAACTCCTGTCACGACTCCTGAACGCGAGCTACAGTGATGTTATTACAGTCCCTCTATTTTTCTCGCCTCCTTCCAAACCGCCCCCGCCCCCTTAGTAGTTTTGACACTCATTCAAGATGGCAGCCCATAACGCAAAGGCCAACATTTCTAAATTCCAATTCGATCTGGAAGGCTCGAGCGTTTAATACATGAGCCCCAGGCTCGGGAGATTGGGCAACCACTCCTCATGCTATCGAGCTTAAATAAAATTAAAATTTAATTTTTTTAATTTTAATTTAAAGTGCTCGATCTCGTTGATCTTACGGAAAAATAGAGGACTGTGAACAGCCTGTTTTTGTCCAGTTTCAGTGACTACTAAAATTTTTCCAAAAGTAATCCGCAAACATTTGGTGACAAGCTGAAAGAAAAAGCAAGCTAATTTTTTTCAATGATGGAAAAAAGCTTGCAAGAAAAGCAAAAACATCAAGCACTCATAATAATTATAGTAATGGCCGTTTGAAGTTTCTTTTTCGTGAATTACCCTGTATTGGAACTTTTCGCTGGCTTTCTAGATATTTTTACGTTAAAGAACAATACTTGTTTTTCGGATAGTTAATTATTGCCACTACACTATCTGATTTTTTTGATGGTTTGGAAGCAGAAAAGCAGAATGTGAGCATTAACAGGACTGACCATCGGCAGCACAGAAGCCGAAAATTTTCAACACCGGTTTGTTTACGTAAGTTTGTCACACGTTATCTAGAATTTATCAGAACACTTCACTAGGACACCAAAACTGCATGTATTAAAGATGGACTGCTTTGTAAAATGTTCATTAGGTGAAATCTATCAATTTTAACGAGCAAAAAGTGGTTGTACTAACAAGAGCAAGGTTCTTTAAGAGGAGAAAGTGTTACTATCGATGTCCGCTGAATGAATTAAGAATGAAAATATCGTAAAAGTGTGCTTGATACATTTTCGTCTGGTGCACTTGCTTTTGGCGGGCCAAAAAAAAGCTTTTAGTATGACAAACAGAAAGAATTGTTCTTTCAAAAGAACCCTTTCACAGCAATTAACTATATATACCCTTGATGCTTTAACCTTCTGAAATATGGTAAAATTCATGGTGTCATCAAAGTACGAAACATTACTTTCTTTGCATGGGTGTAACAAATAGAAAGAAAGCCTACATCAAGATGAAATATAGCTTGAAAGAAACTTTGAGAAATGTGCAACAAACCATTGTAAAGGTGAACTAGAGATTAGGTTTCGTTTTTTTTGTACTGGTGTACGAGCATTTTGAAAATGCCCTACATGTAATTTGCAAAATTTCCATCGGGCCTTCAACCAGGTTGAGGCCAATTTATTTTAAACTTTCCTATTTTTCGCAAAAAGGAGCTTCGCTGGAACTTTTGAAAATAGTTTACCATAAGGTTTTTTTTAGTGGAATAAAAAAATTTTAAAATTTTTCAATCTGGCACCAGATTCTCGATAATTACAGCCAACGGCTCTTAAACACAGCTTTTGGTGAAAGACCAGAAAACACTATGTTAAGTGACGATCACGACAAAACACACAAGTAATAGCCCTGTATTGTTTTGCACACACAAGTGTTTAGTCATCCTCTTATTTCTGCCCTCCTCCTGTTGTGTAAACTCACTAATGTACATGTTGACCAGTCGGATAACACGAAAATATCAATACTTCCAAGATTGTACCACGTGCAAGGTCAAATTATGGCAAACACACATTTAAGTTTGCCATAACCAAAACTTGGGAAGAGATTCCTACTAAGATAAAAACACTTACATGTACAGTAGCTACCGTAAGTTCAAAAATGAATACAAGCGAATTCTAGTTAACTCTCAAAGGTAACAATGTAATATGACTGTTTCACATACAGTGTAAAATAACTACTGACATAAATATCATCCATAGTTGCCATGGCACCAATGTTTCTGTTTTTTTTTTAGTTAGCTTGCGCTACAATCTCCAGAAAACGATGTGTCTTTGGAACGAAGTTGAAACAATTTAAAGTGGTGGACATAACTGGAGTCTTGTCTTCGTCTCGTTTTCGTCTGGCCAACATTTAAGTGCTTTCACTTCTGTTCACTGAGTATCCCTTTTTGCCACCTCCACATGCAGGAAACACATTTTTGATAGGTTTCATGTTTTATCAGTGTTTATTGGGGGTAGAAACTCATAAAAAATGTGACAAGAGTACTTTTGTTCCCATTTCTTGCTTGCCCTTCACAAGGCCCGGCTACCTGGCTAGTATAATTATTACTTCTGCACACGAATGTCTGCACGCAGGCAACACGAAACCTAGCGCGTTGGCATGTGTTTATGTGAAGTTTTCGACCCTTAAAAAAGAATCAACCTGAAGAACCTGACAAAATGTGTAGAAAAAGGAACCTTGTAAGTTTCTTCTTCTTTTTGCTATCGTTTGCAAAGTTGTTTAAGCGGATGAAACTTAAGTTGTCTTCATAGCGTTCGTGTCAGAGTGAGCACAAAAACGTAGAACAATCGATGTTTAAACTTTGCAACCCAAATGTTTAAGCTTATAAGCTTACATAAAAACAACACAGACATAATTTGCAAGGAAGTGTCTAGATACTCGGCAGCTACAAACTGTTTTCAAAAAACTACATACCTGGAAGTCAGAAATCTTGACCAATTTTCTCGGAATAGCTCGTTTAATTCCTTTAAGAACATAAGATATTTGTTTAGGAATCTCAAGCGATTGTAAATATTGCCTTGGATTAAAAGTAAAAGTGACTGTCGAGCTTGGGCATAGAGTGAATAATCTCAATGTTTTTGACAGTCGCTACTTTTAACGCAAGACAATATTTACAAACGCTTGAGATTTCTAAACAAATATCTTGTGTTCTAAGAGGAATTAAATGAGCTATTTCGAGAAAACTGGTCAAAATTTCTGTGTGCCGGGTATCTAGTTTTTTGAAAACAGTTGCCGGCTTCCGGGTATCTGGACACGATGAATTTGCAAACGTGCTGGCGAAGAAGCTAAAAGTTTGGCTGAATAATAAGCTTCACAAAAGTTTACACTGCACTATTGTTATAATATTCTACCGTACTTTCCTACTGAGTTAGTATTCACTTTCTTTGTTTTTAAGTACCAAAACCACTTTGAATTTCCAAAGGGTGGTAAGCGAAGTCCCCGTTTAAAAATTCCGGAAATTGTTTCTGCGAACTCGAACGTAAACAAACAAACGCATATCTTCCATTTCATAAACTCTCGAAGAGGACGTCCTTCTTCTCAAGCAAGAATTTCTTCTAGGCTTTTTGCACGTGAGACGTTCAGACTATATTCGATCTGACCACGGAACGAAGTGACCGCATACCGCAAACCTAAACTGCTTACTAAGCCAAAAAATTAAATTGCTAGGAATTCTCTATAAACGAAATGCATTACAGCCATATTCACCATGATTTCGCCTTACCTACATAATAGAACGCTTGATGCGAAGAATGAATTAGCCCATGCGGATCGCCAGAGTAATAAAACAGCCAGAAGTTCCCAAAATTACATACCACCGAAGGGCCTCAATCCAGCTTATTTACCACACGGCGGCCATTTTCTCCCGATGCCTGCCTAGCCTCGCTCCCAAGTTTTTCACAGGGGACTCCACAGGGTGGTAACCGCTGGTCACTAACCCCGTCCCTAAGCGTCCAGGATTTGGACCAATAGTATCACATGATGATGTGTCACATGATAAGCTAAGAGTGAAAAATGACAATTCCCCCCAAAAAATTCACGCAAGGCAGGAGCCTATCACCCTGTGCAAGGGAAATTTATCTGAAAAAAAAAAGTCACGCAAGACTGTAGCCTGAAGAGGGTGGTTTTAATCGCTCTGGGTTTTTGAGATAAATAAATTATTTCTAGCGCGCTGATTGGCTGATTTTTATCATTCTTAAGAGGACAGCCAAAAATTTTAATTTATGCAATACGTTTATTTACCAAACTTCAATGTTTTGTTTAGTTTAGTCTCGTAAATGCGATCAATTTCTTTCTATTGAGAAAAGTAGCTAGATAGCTATGATGCAAAATGCTCAAGCACAGGGAACGGAGCAAAAACCCCGGGTCTCCAAAAGCGGAGGCGACTTTCTAGAATGTAAACTTTCAAATCTCCGATTTCCTCTAACTCAGATACTCTCAGATAAACTTTTTCATACATAGTTTTAAAGTTAAAAAAGTAAAACAACAGTTCTGAAAGTCAAGTTTCGTCCGCAATAAATACATTGATTACAACAGTGTTCTTTTGACGAGTAATGTGTTTCTCTGATCCATTTTTTCGAAAGCAAAACAAACCTTTTTGTACAAACTTTATAAAACTTTTAAGTTGCGGGCGAATTGAATTGAAAACTACTTGCAAATAAAACCCACGTTCGCTTTGACTGTACACAGCTCATATCGCTGAGCTGAATGGCGTTCACGACGACAAAGAACTGATGAAGTAAAAAAAAGACACATGATTTCTTCTCAGATCACCGTTCCGTTAACAACCAAACACTCTTGCCTGACTAGCCCGCGCTCACTGACAGCTCAACCGTACATTACTTCGACTTGTTCATTTCCTTTAATAGTTAAATTTTCCTTGAAAGAATTTTTTATCGTGGGTTCGTGCATCCACAAAAAAATGAGGAGGAGGAGGAGGAGCAGCAGCAGTAGCAGCAGTAGCAGCAGGAAGGATGGACAAGAAAAACATTGTCTTCCGTTCTAAAAAGAGCTACTTTGCCTTCGCCTTCAAGAGTTATGTACGATTTGCGCGCCAAGAATCATTGAACCGGGACTAGGAAGGGGACTAGGACAATCACAGCGGCAGTAAGTACAACTAGCATAATTACCTTACGGTTCAGTGATTGTAAGTCACGGGCGAGTTTGACGTCATTCATGAGACACCATGAATTAACCAATGAAAACGTTTCTTATTTTGAAAACGAAGACATTATATTTATTGACCTTAAAGTAACTAGAAAACCTAACCAACTAAAAATAGCACATGACTTTATGTTAATGAGATTCCTGCGCATTTCATTCATGAGATAAAGCCAAAAGTTATGATGTCATCGGCGTTAATTTATGGCACTCAGAAAGTTGATTAAATCCACAAAAAGGCCTAAAACATCTCTCTTATACTGCTATTGTTTTTGTCCAAACCCTCGCTGTTTTTTGCTGCTGTTCTGGCCACACTCCAGTTCTTGCAGCCTGCGTTGTTCCGTTTTTTTTTTTTTTTTTGGACAGTGCTCCTTTAAGTTTAATCTTCGGCCCTCCGTTTGCTCGCGCATCCTTAAACTTAGTGATGTGCGGTCATTTTTTAACGCTGGAATTAATAAGCACATCTTTTATCTTTGCAAATTTACGCGGGCGCGTGAGAAAGCTCTGCAAGGCGGAGTGAATACATCAATGAAACGGCACACCCTAATTCTCGGCATTCGCTAATACGGTAAGGGCGATGCATATTACGAGAAGTGGTCGTTATGAAAGAGTTGACTTTATAAACTTTTTTTAATCAAATTCATTTAAACTTGAGTAAATTGATTAAAACTTTACTAATAAATATGAAAACATTTCTTGAATCTGATTGGCTGAGAGCAATGCAGTTTTAGTGCAAAAAACAGAGAAACGTAATGCAAAAAGAAAGAGAAAAATGCAAAGATCTTATTAGAGAATGGGGCAATGTGATGGGTTAATAAACAATAGAAATATATAACAAAGAACCAGATGCCGCAATCTGCTGGCAGCTAGCTACCTTGAACTAGCTGGGAGTGGAAAAAAGGGTGGCGTCCGAAAGTTGATGTTAAAGTACTGTCGCGGCCGAAAATATCATTGAATAATTGGGAAAAAAAACGAAACTTTCGAAAAACGAAAACACTGTCAAGAGGACCCCATTTTGAGTTGGAGATTTGAAAGAATAGGAGAAAAAAAGGCCGTTAGAGGAGGTCCTACTGTATTTTTTAACGGTAATCATACGACTTTTCTCGTTCAATTTGAAATTTATTTGCTCGCGTGTTATTTGCAAAAAGCTCAAATTGCACTCGCCATACGTACTCACGCAGTTTTGATACTTATGAAAAACACACCCGTGCAAATAAGGCTGCACTCATTATGTATACTACAGTGGGGGGTAGAGAATTTTGTGGGGTCTTAAAAATTTTTTGAGGGAAAAGTGGGGGCTGGTAAAAATTTCTGAAGGCAGGAAGAGGAAATGCCAATTTTTTTAGATGCCATTGAAAGATTAATAAGTCCCTTATTTTCTAGTTCAATGAAGGATGCTTTTATTATTAATGCACTTAACTGCAATGTCCTTTACTTTGTTCAGTAACCAGCTCTATCTACATGCCATTACCACATTAACTTTTATCCTGCTTTTATTAATAACGTCACGGATTGTTTTCGTTGTCATTCTCATTCTCATGATCATCATCATATCATTGTCATCATTACGATTATCACCATCACTATCATGATTATCATAATTAACACCCCTTTCTCACTTTTAGACTTTTCTTTAAAGAGTTATGATTAAGAGTCCTCAGCTTCTATGTTCGCAAGATTTAAATCAACTATTACAGCTTAGAAGGAGTGTAAATGTTCAGCAATATTTGGTTTGTTGGCTTTGTAGTTAGGCTGCAATCAGAATGATATATACACTTGACTACTGGTCGAGCATGGTACTATCATCCAAATAATTATAATTGCTAGTCTTGAATCTAGCTGCCCCATGGCCCCGCGCCGGTATGCAATTTCCCAGTGAGGCACAGCTAGCTTTAATCTCTTACAACTTTCTTTAATTTACTGGGGTTTTTTTCAATATGCTTTATTAACCACATAAATCACAAAATATACAGGAGAGAAAGCAAATAATAATAATAGTAATAATAATAAAATAACTAACTTACAACTCAACTAACTAACAAAACAAATTGTGACAATGACTGATACAGTAATGGGTAAAAAAACATGAGTTGTAACAACAGTTCCTCCAAATAAAAGTTAACAAAAACAATATATCACATCTAAGTCTCACTTAAACCAAGCAATTATGATAAAGAGGAATTACAATCGAAGCACGCAAATTTACACCTTACACCAGAAAATAATAAAATCTTTGAAGCTTTGGTTACCTTTTGTTTTTAGTTTTCTATTTTATAAAAACAATAAATCTCTGCACCATTTCATCATCTTGCCCATAATGTACTTTCCTCATCAAGACTGGTTTGGGGGGGGGGGGGGGGGGTTGACATTTTTTCTTTTGGTCAAGAGTGGGGATGTCAAAAAATTCTGTATGATGTGGGGGTTATGAAAAAAATTTGCCCCTTTAAAATATATCCTCTGCCCCCCTCCCCTCCCCCTGCAGTATAAATGCAGCCTAAATTCT